>JAYRBT010000177.1:47863642-47901408 GCA_036023395.1 Myiotriccus ornatus | reverse complement strand
ACAGTACATCAAATCTGAATGAGATAAAGAGAAGGTCTAATTTGAACAGCAAAGTATCTCCATGCAATTGCTCCTCTGGGCACTGTAGCAACATTTTCAAATGGTGCTAGACATTGTGCAATAAAGCTGTCCTTCTGCACTTCTGTGGGAAGATGCAACTGGCTGCAGTCTCAGATGGTGGACAGAATTACAACAGATTATGTCAAGAAAGCGCAATGTTGAACATTCATTTGATAAAAGGAGAAAATAAACAGTCACGAACTGAATTGTAGCAGCTTTCTATAATGAAGTGTGTGAACCCCACCCAGCATCTGTGGCAGAGGCGGGAAGGTGTCAGCTAAACCCAAAGGTTACGATGTGAATGGAAAATAACAGGCTCCAGCTGAGAGTAGGACAAGGAGGATGAGGAAACAGTTTCATGTTTCTCCCAGTAAAATCTCAAGGGATGAAGATTTCTGCTGCAAAAACTTTAATAGTAGTAAAATCCTCTGGCTGCAGAATTTGTTTGTAATGGAGGTATATTAACTGCCTAAAGACTTCAGCCAAAAAGTACTCTGCTATTTCACCAAAATCTAAGTTGAAAAATCCTTTTTTTCTCTCACAAAGCCCCTGCCTCAGAAAACCTAATTTAGTGGCTGCACATGGAGTTTGGCTATGAGACGTTGTAGGCTGTGTGCTGGACTTATCCTGATAACGCCCTGGCTTTTGGGTCCTGACAGCTGACCTCATCACTTGGCTATTGCAATATATTTTAATGATTTTAACTCTCATCATAAGTACATCACTTGATATTAGTTTCTGAAACTAAAATATTTCATAAGCAGTAGTGATGCTTGCTTGCTCTGAAGGATTCTCAGAAGAGCTGGGTAAGTGTTTGCAATCATCAACTGCTTAATTTCACGTAAACCTTTGTAAACTAGGCAAGAACTACTATGCAATTATGTTTTCCACTTTTGTGTTTGAAAGATTTCAGTGTCCTCTGTGCAAACATTGATTCAACCTCTGAACCTCTTGATTTTTAACATAGAAGTTGGCATGATTCAATAAGTGTGCACAAGTGGTAGGATCAGGTTTCTGCTGCAAAGGATCAGAGGGAGAATTCAGGTTGGATTTATGCAAAGCCGCAGCCTCCATCAGCATACCTCCTGAAAACTTTGTTTACTGGAATATTTGCACAAAATGAAGAAAAAGGGTCTTAATCTATTTGAAAGTGTTTGCAGATGTAAGTAATTACTCAAGAACATTGTGTCAGTATTTATACATGGGGGGTTTATTGCTTCAGGTCTAGTTCCTAAGGATTTCAGGCCCAGAGCTGATAAAATGCACTCCTGCTTGTAGCTACTTCTGGCTACTCCTTTTTCACCACGAAAAACACTGGCATATTGTAATCCAATAGCACGAACAGCCTCAGCGACAAGTGAACAAATCTGCTGTGCAGTGGTTCAAAACAGATGAGACAGGCCTCGCTGGGGAATATGAGAGGTGAAGCGTAGCTCAGACTAATAAATTCTCCTCTATTGGCCCTGCATGGGTCTGCTCAAGTATCTCAGCCCTGGGATCTCCTGGAGCTGAGAGCGCTGTGGTTTGGCAGAGCCAGCGAAAAACAGCCCAGTTTATGAGCTTGGTCTTAGTACCGGGGGTGCCCTGCGTGGAGGCTGCACGAGGAGAACGAGGAGCTGCAGAGCACCAGGAACTGGTGAGGATGAGTAGTTGCAATGGCAGCCTGGGGTGGACACAGAGAAGACAGGGGCTGAGAGCAGGCATCTGTGAGGCATGGGAAAATCACCAGGTTTCTCAGGAAAGTTTTAGTTACAGAAGGATCAGCAAATGCTAGAGCAGAGCATAGCGCATTCCTGACGCTGCCAGGAGGCTGGCAGGGAAGGAAGATCGTATTTGCAGATTGACACAGAGGTCTGAGGAGCAAAAAACAAAGGTAAATTGGTTTCACTGCTGATCTCAGACTAGATTTGTTTGGAACAAGAATCTTCTAAGGGAGGGGGGAGATTTGTTTTCCATCCCAACTAAAAAAATCATAACACAGTAATGCTCTCCCCCTCCATACAAGACCAGGTTGTCCACATACCTTACCATGTGCAGCTGTATTTTGTGCTTATTGAAATTTAATTCCCCATTTTCAAGCAGCTGAAGGCAGACTGAAAGGTGTGTCCCAAATCATGAAAAGAGCCACAGAGATATGGGAAGGGACCCCTTCAAATTACAGAGTACAGCCTTGCCCTGATTAAGAAGGAAACTGGTATTGCAAACTGTTTTTTTCCTTTAACTGCCTTATCAAAAACACTATTTTTAGTGTCCTTTCCTTCATCAGAGAGGCAACCTGCAGTTCCAAAGGCTGGCTGCTACTGCACTGCCAACTCCAGCAGCTGGAGAGCTGCTCAGGCAGGACTGGAAGTCAGTGAGAGACTGAAAAACCCTTGAGCATGAACATGCTGACGTAACTTGATAGCAGCAAACTGCATACACAGACCTTATCAGTAATTAAACAACACACTTCTATGAACAGTGTAAATAAAGCTGTTGGACCATGTAAATTAATTTAGTGAGATGCCTTGAAATGGGTGCTTAATGTGCACCTCCGGAGGACTCAGATAATTCTGGAAGCATACCAGGTTACTCGTACTTTTTTAAAACAGTGACCACACATAATCTCACGAGCTCCATTAACAGGAATCAGAGCTACTCAGCTATATGATACCCAGTACTTGCGACTGGCTCTGTGCAGAGATGAACAGAGATGCTTTGTTAGCTCAAACACTATGAGTCTGTGCTTTTGGCAGAGGGTCTCCCCTTGCAATGGCTCTAGAGCTCGAAGTAGCTCTGTTATACTGCATGATGACAGGCATGAAATTCTTAGTTAGCAGCTTGTCTGTGGTGCTATTAAATTTTTAAACGAAAAATATTGTAATAGAAAAACTACAGTCATGGTGGATGGGGAATCCACCAAAGACCTCAAACTAAGAGCGATTAGAGTGACTGTGCAAAACTTCAGACTGGAAATGTTCATGTTCTCAGAGTGTAAACAGCATTTATTTGGGAAAATATACCCCATTTCCTATTAATGCAGTCCTACTTTCTCCTCATATTTGCCTCCAGGGGTATTTTAGCACTTCTAGTTATCAAAAACTGGAATCGAGGAGAGATTACCTTGAGCCTCCCAGAACTTTTCCTTCTTGCAAGAAAATTTCCAAACCAGAATTTCCTGCTGAAATTTCTGAACCAATCCCCTGTGTGTGATCCCTAAATTACCCTACCGACTATGCACTCTTGGGGCAGAGGCTTTCTCATGTGTCCATATAAAGCCTAACTAAAGGGATCCACATTCCAACTAGAGATGCCATTTTCTGAGAACATTGTAAAACACGAAAAAATCGCCTTTTCTCTCTGAAACAGACGCCTGGTTGTCCTTCTAGCAAAGCGAGGGGCAGCTCTGGCACCGACTTCGCAGGTGTCACGGTCCAGCAAGCGACAACGAAGAGTCACCGGGCAGCCATCGGGAGGCAAGTCTGCCCCAGCGAGTAGCTCTGGCGAGGCGGGAGAGTCCCAGGGCGGCGGGGGAACTCCCCCTCCGCGATAGGGATCGGTGAGTAAGCGCTGTGGGAGCGCACCTGGCGGGCGGCGGGGCCGGCGGTGCCCGCTGCGGAGGGCAGGCGGGGCCGGGCCGGAGGGAAGCAGAGCGGCCAGGGGAGAGCCCCGGGGCAGGGCAGCGCCGAACCGCAGGAGCTCCGCCGGGCAGGAGGCGGCCGGCGACAGCGGCGAGCGGGCAGAGGGGCGGCCGGGAGCCCTTCCCGCAGGTACCGGGGGCGCGGGAAGGGGAGCGGGAGCGGGAGCGGGCGGCTCGGGGGCCGGACAAGGGGCGGACAAGGGGCCGCAGGAGCTGCCCCGGCGGTGGCGGCCGCGCCGGTCCGTGTGTCCTGTCAGCTTTGAGAAATGAAAGCAGGTAGAAAAATAGGAACTGCTCCGAAGTACTCCGGAGTTAAATCTTCATGTAAATTAGGTCCGAGATTAAGTTGCACTAAGAACGGTTTCAAACTGGTATTGCTGTATGGAAATGTCCTTGTAAAATCTAGATTTTCTGTGTGAATTAACAGCTAAGCATGGCCAGCAATAGCTAACTAGATCACCTTCTGTAAGAACACTCGAGGTAATCAGAGATGTGGTTTAGCCAAAACTCAGAAGGAAGCTGTGAATATAGTTAGAGTTTCCCTTTTGTATGGGGTGAAATTAGCATCAGAAAATACATCTTTACTGAAGTTATAACCTGCTGTATCCAAGAGCACTGCTAAAGCAGCAGTTGTTTCAAACTGTCCTGTTCACAGTGTACTTTCTGAATGCATACCATAAGGCTGGATTCCTAGGCATGTAAGATCACTCCTTATTAAACAGCAGTCTGAAATAAATATCGTCTTAAATTAAGCTGGTCTTGTAACTTTCCTTTGATGTGGAAACATGCCCAGTGTCTCATGTGATGCATTTCTCTCGATAAGAATGGAAAGGTCGATATTGTGACCCTTCCTGCAAGGTACACTTCCATTCAGTGCCGCTGTAACTGTGCAGGAAGAGAACAGGACCTCGAGGGACTTGTGCTAGGCCACAGCTGTCGAGTGCCTGGACATCTCAACGATCCTGTAAGCACCCATGCCTCGGAGCTAGACCCTTGCAGTCCTAACCCTCAGTCTCTGATCTGGGCAGACTCAGGTTTTTCCCAGTGATATGTGCTGAATGCATTGAAGTCTGATGCTTGATGTGCCTTTAGTTTTTGTAGTGTTGATTAGTTAGGTGACCAGGCTGTCCAGGCACGCAGAAACAAGGTTTTCCTTGGCAAGTTGCTCTTGGAGAGTCCAAGTGTCTTTAGATTACATATAGATGATCAGACCACTTAAAAAGCATACAAGGGAATACATTGCCAGGCCTTTTTTGCCCTCCTTGTGCTTTCTAGGTTTTGTCTGTAGCTTTTAGACAGATGTGAAGAGTCAAGGTCTGAATTTGCCTCTTTCATTTCTCAAGAGAGTGCTGTTCTGGGCTGGTGGTCTCTGGCTCCTTACTTATGAAACTGTTTCTGCCTGGCTTTCAGTACAGAAATATTCATTAGGTGAGCTGTGATCTTACAAGTTGGTGGCTAGGGAATGAATCCAGGAGTGAGGAAGTTTGATTTCTAGCCCTTTGTCCAACTGTATGTTAAATATTAAAATATATATTTGCAGAATACATGTGGTTAAGCAATATTTAATTTCAAGAAAAATATATTTATTACTAAAGTGTCCCTAGATTCTTGCAAATATTTATAAAAATGACACCTACTAAAAACACTGTACCCGAAGGGTATGTTGGACTGACTCCACAGATGTCACATGAATTCCACAGCCCTTCCCTGCATTTAATTTAGATGATGGATCCCCAGGTGATTAATTCCTCTTTCTTCCTGTGCTATGGAAAGAATGAATGTGGGCAGGATTGTTCAGTCATGTGTGTGTGTGTGTAGGCTATTAATTCACAGTGTTGGAAAAAAAAGCTCAGGCACTGGTCTCTTTTTCTTTGTCCTAATCATTAGGCTTAGTCATTTTACTTGCTTGTTCTGTCACTTGTTTAGTATCAGCTAGTTTGCTTTTTGCTCACCCTCTGTTCATTGTACTACTGCTATGTGGTTTACTCTCAGTTGTATATTTCTCTAAATGCACTCCCCAGGGTTGTGGGTTGGCTGTGAAAAGGACAGTTCTGCTCTGGCCCTTTGTTTTTCCCACTGCATTCTGACCCCACCTTGTGCAGTCAACCACAGGGAGAGTTGGAAAACTGCTTTCTTTTTTTAAGAAAAAAAAAAAAGGTTGTTTATTCTGGTCATTTAATTTTGTATCTAATCAGTGAGCTGGGCCAACTCACTGTGCAGCTGCATGTTTACTGGATCCCACAGGAATGGCTGTTGGCAAGGGAGAGCAGAACTGCCCCTCTGGTAGCAGCCAGCCCTTTAAGCACGTTCAGGACAGGCAGATGCAGCCCCCATGTGGGGTGGGCAGAGCCAGAGGATCTGCCTGAGGAAGGACAGCCTCAGCTAGGAAGCCAGGCTTTGGCTAGCTTAGGCCTCCTGTCTTCCTGTGAATCCTACCTGCTTTGGCTTATATGAGAAATACCTCTGACTTTGGTGGAATATTTATTGAGCTTGTTTGCTTGATTAAGATGTTATTTACTTCATTTAGTGAATTTTATGTGAAGCATATCCTGACCTATTATTGTTCCCCTCTTCAGACTCTTGTTTAATTTTATGAAAGAATTGCTTTGTTTACTCTGAATTGCTATCTCCCTAGATACCTTAAATCTGGTAAATATTCTCACTGTAATCTAAGTAGGACAACACCCAATCTCTGTCAGCAGAGAATTTAAGGTCTCGTCTTTTAAAAGTGAAAGGCAAAGCAAGCTCTGACTTTCAGTAGGACAGGCTCTGTTTGAGTTAAGCCATGTTGTCATTCCAGTTAGTAATGCTGTTCAGGGTCAATCAGAAAGATTGCTTATGCTGAGAAAAATTAGGCTGATCGTGTTTTGCAGCCAGGATGAATCTTCCAACCTAAACCGAGGAGCCTCATGGGGGAAGAGGTTCAAAACCTGGATTTGGTTGAGCTCATCTGTGTTACATCATATCCCTTACTAATCTTAATACATCAAACCATGCAGAATTAGTAAGGATGCTTCTCTCAAGCTTAGCACGAGTATTTGTTTGCCTGTCATTGCAGCTGAAGTTTACCCTAATTCAGTGCCAAAAAAAAATTATGTCAGCAATCTGATGCTTATCTTTCCTGTAAATTGTACCCTGGTGATTTTGTTTTGAATCTTTGTTTTTCGGTGATCTAATAGCCATACTTAAACTGGAGAGAACAGATAATTAGGTCCCAAATGAAAGCCTTTGATGCTTGGGGGTTCTTGTAGTTATTGCAATGAGTTTTGGATCTGGCCTGAAGGACAAGTTCTGGGGATGCTCCTTCAGCGGTTAAACTGGCTTTGAAGTCAAAAAAGCACCATGTCCCAGTGAACTCAAAACCTATGAGGCACCCTGTTGATTTAGCACTTGTGCTTTGGAGCCTGGAATGTGGATGTGAGATGGTGCAGTGTACTGCAGCCTGGGAACGGGGTACCTGGCTCCCTGCCCAGCTCCCCTGGGCACCATGCTGGGCCCCAGAATGGTGGAACAGCCCCATCAGCACGGTGTGCTTGGGATACATTAATGCACATGTGTAGCATGGAGAGCTAGAAGGTTGCTTGGCTTTTGTGTGAAAGCCTCATCATCAGAGCTGTGGGAGGGTCCCTTTTGCCTGCATGGAGTTCTCATGCCTCTGGGCCGAGGGGGCTACATGTGGCTTTGTCCACCCTGCTTGTTGAAGCTGGGTCAGGGTGGTTAATGTGGCCAGAAATGGCCCAGCCCTTGACCAGAGCTTGGCAAGGGCTGGAGGTGGCAGATAAAAAAGGGGCTAAGAATGAGTTCTCGTTACAAGAGAGTTCTTTACAAGAAAGAGTTCTCTTTACAGTCTGCTGTGTGTATATGTCTTCCAGTGAGGAAAGTGCCTGCCATGCAGAGAGAGGAGGATTAGTCAGAATGAGGTTTAAAAGTTGCTTGAGCTAGCAGCCTCTTTGTGGTTAGTGGTGAACTGATACAAAAACAAGTTGTGTTTCCTGTTTCTGAGAGAAATTGTGGTGTTTAGCACTCCTAAGTGACAACAAAACATTCTCAAGACCAGCTTCATTTTTCAGTAGAGGAAAATTCTAAAACTTTTAATTCTAGGTTGGATTCATTGAGGCTTTTTTCTCCACCATTTACTTTTGTAAAAGGGAATTGTTGGTCTCTAGACTGGGAACTGTGTGAGTTTCCCGTTCAGGTTCTCTGTCTGCTCAGCAGTGACTTGAGTAGCTAAAAATTTTCTTCCATGATGTTTTGATTAAACACAGACCATCTCCCTGAACTGTCCTGACTTTCGTTCAGTTCAGTGGTATATGTACTTCCAGATCTGGTTTCAGCAATGTGTGAAGTCACGGGTCCAAATTCTCTTGTGAAGAGTGTTGATTTAAACTCAATAGGATTAAAAAAATGCCTTACATTCATGCTGTAGCTGTTGTTCACTGTGTTGTTAAGCAAATCTGTCCAAAGGGAAAAAAGGGAATGGTGAGTTCATGCTGCCAACTTCTGTTCTCATGACCTCTGTCTTTACAAGAGGGAGCAGAGTCTCACCACCATCTCCCACAGCTGTAGCAGCATTTGGCCAGTAATGACTGGGATGTTAGATACTGCTATTAAATTGAGACTGTTCTGATTTCTTCTGGTTTCTCCCAGCGTCTATACAAACTCCTTTAAAAATGCTTCTTTTATGCAGTGCCTGGTTACCACTTATCTGCCTGGGCAGCTGCCAGCTACTCCAGACAGTATAGCTCTCCAAGAGGCACTGATGGGGCTGGTAAATGTTGTTCTGTGTCCCTGGTCTGGTTGGATTTAATGCAAAAAGTAATAAATAGTGGTACCTTATAAAGACAGGATTCTTCTGGACTTTTATTTCAGTGTGTGTTTAGGCAGCTTCCTGAGCTCAGTACACATGCCCTGCAGAGCCACACTCCCAGTCTGTTTTGGATTTGAATTAATTAAGATCAGTTCCCATTTCCTTTTCTTGATTCATTCATTTAATCTCTTTTCATATGTGAGATGTACTGCAGTCACCTGTTTCCTTTCTTAATCTCAGCCAGTCTTTTACCTTTCATCTGTGCAACTTACATGTTTTCTTCCTTTCACCACAGTGCTGTAACTGGTTATACAGGGACAGTATGGAGCAGAACTGCTGAACAGGGAATCCTCATCCAGTGGAAACTCCATAATTGACAGGCTTTTTTGTCATGAAACAGAATAATAATGATATGTAAATAACGATTAGACAACCTAAAACAAAGCAGTAAATGTGTGTGTGCATGTATAGGTGAAGAAATATTCCCTGTTGACTCTTGTAGGTCAACAGTTTTAATGGTAAATGAACCTACTTTTCCATGAAAAACTGCTTGGGTTTTCTTCATTTTTTTTTTCCTTTTCTCAAATATACATGAAGAGCTGTTTGCATTAGCTGACTGGATGTTATATGTGTATCCATGTGTTTTCTGTATGGCTCTGTGGTCATGGCAGAGACTGAGGAGTCCTGGATGCCATTCAGTGTTTTTTTTCAGCATTGCATTGAATTGGTTTCCAAGGGCCATCTTTTCAAAACTAGACACGTTTAACCATGTTAGGGAACTCCACAGGCAGATGCTCTTGCCTAAAATACCTTCTTCTTGGCTCTCCTGTTGAAAAATGAATCCAGATGTTTCCAGTTTTCTTTGGTATCAGAGCTATAGAGGGACTGCTGACAGTTCTATTTTTGTGGCTTCCTGGCATTACAGCAGAAGGACAAAAAATTGGATTAAAACTTGACACAGAATACATAAAGAAAGTCTTAAGTTTTAAGTTAGATTATAAAGTAACCATTGGTGATTGTCATGATTTGTTCCTAATCTGCTTAGAGCAAAAGACTTATCTTATGTTGAATTCTTTCCATGTTCTCATCAAAAGCCAAGTTCTTTTTACAGATATTCCAGTTTCTTCAGCTTTCTTTTCTGGTGTCCTGACTTCAACTCTTGCTTTGCCGTTTTCCATCTGAATCCAGAATGGTCTGTCGTCCAACATAATGGATTTATTCTTTTGTGTTTACTGCCCCAATACATACCATATTGTACATCCTTGTCCAAGTCAGTGAATTTATCTTCGGTTCACAGGAACAGTGTTGTCAGTTCAGTAATTGGATGAATTGGTTACTTGCCTAATGCTGCATTAGGAAGAAACACTATATCAACTTTTACAGCCCAGTGCATAGGGGATTCAGCATATTAAAATCCCAAGTTTTAAGCTTTATCATGGGATAGATTTATAATGTTTCCTTCTTAATTCAAATATAAATCTCACACGAGAAAAACTGGTTCAGATTTATGGAAATTGTTCTTTTGGCCCTTGTAAATGGTATTATTAATCTTTTGTGTACTGGGGTAGGATTGCAGTAAGTCTGTGTGTAAGGGCTGCAGGTGCAAGGCTATAATCCTGAGCCAGAGTCAGGGTGTCCCTGGGGACCGTGTCAGGAGGACAACTTTGGATCGTGTACTCGTGCCAGGGCTTGTTCCCCTTCTCCAAGGGGTGCCTGGAAAGCAGAAGCAGTTGTTCCTGTAGCACAATAGCTCAAGCACACACACCTGCTCAGCTTTATTTTTCTTCAGGGAAGTAGGCAAGAGCAATTAGTTCTTCTTTGTGACGTTCTCTGTTCAGTGCTCTTATGCCTGGACTGCGTGTGCAGATGTGGTGAGAGCCGTTTGGCCTCCTCCAGGCTGGAGCCCTGGGAAGAAGCAGCTGCTGAGCTGAAAGAGACCACAGCTAGATTGCACAAGGGATCTTTCTGTAGGGTTCAGCTCAGGGCCTGCACAAAGGGAGACATACATTAGATCATCTTTGTCTGAGAAGCTGGAGGGAGAAGGGAAAGTTGTAGTGGGACACGGCGTGGTCTCTCACAACTGCATGCAGGAAAATGTGGCTGCTCCAGCAAAAGCGTCTGCCCTGGTACAGTTAGAGCTAGACCTCCTTGGCAGGAGAACGTGCAGAGCAGCTTTTACTGCTGTGACAACACCTGAGTTAAGAATTGACGTCCGATATGGTTTTCTTTGACTCAGGGGAGCTGGCTAAAGCTGAGTAATGTTTTTATGCAGTTTTATACAGTATTGAAAGCTCCCGCTGATTACAAGGGTTTTAAACGTTACGTGCAACTGTTACCTGCAGGAGAGCCGAACGAACAGTATCTTACCTGAACACTACAGCAGTCATCAGAGGGAGTGTGGAGATGCTGTCTGGGTAGGAGACTCCCATCCTCCTCCACTTCTCCACGTGCTCAAAATATAATCGGGGGATGCAGAGCCAGTGGTGGACCTGTAACAATTTGGGATGTCAATACAGTCCTGTAGGAATGAGAACAATCTTGCCCTTACAAGTGTTAATTAATAAAATATTTTCTCACCTTAGTTTGTCCTGTGATACTGTTGAGTCTGAGGTGCACAGTTCAGTTGTGGTATCAGCCTGAGTGAAACCAGTCAGAGAAGCAAGATAATGTTTTGAGAAAAACTATACAAAATAGACTTAAATGGTGTAAAACCTACAGGTTTATGCTTGTCTTCATGGCTTGCTTTGGTCAACTTAGCTTACTGAAGAGAAATACAAGAGAATGTTAGATACTAATATTTTAAGATCTGGATGAAGAGATACTACTTATAATTAATGCTCAATATAGCAAAGACAAAATACTGGGTGAAAAAATTAAGCTGGAGACAAAGTTAAGATATTAATAGTGAAGGAAATTAGCTATTGGAATATTTTCTGAAATAAAACTTCCCCTGATGGGCTGCTGTGTCATCATTTACCAGCGCTGGAAGGTGCTTCCTGTGCCTCAGCAGTTAGTGGTTTGTTTGCATCATGGAGCGTGCCACTCTCCCCAGCAACTTTTTGCCATCCACTTCTGTTACCAGATTCAGTTGTGTAAGTACGTAAACAACTCCATGAGGCTCTTTGCCCCCAGAAAGCTGTGCAATGGTCTGTCAGAAAATCCCCATCAGCTAGACTTGGTTAATGATGCATGGTCTCCTCTACAGTTTTAAATTTGCACTCTTTTTTCCATTTATTTGCTGCACTAGGAGAGTTCTGCATCTCTACGTTTCTGTTGAACTGTTTCTAAGATGTCTCTCACAAGATTGCCTTTCTGCTTGTGTCTTTCAAAAGCCTTCTCATAGGCTCTGTTTTTCTGTTGCGTCATTTCAGCATCTCCTTTGTGATGCACTGCTTTCAAGGTGACATCCATTTCTCTTTCCAGGCACAAAAAGAGGGAAAGCCTCACATTTTCCTAATTTCCTTGGAAGGCAGAGGAAGTGGAATTTACGCTGCGGGTAAATTCCCAGAGCTTTCATGCTTTTCCCAGAGTTGCAGCTACAACCAGAGTAGGAAGGTGTATGTACACACCCACACCCACTAGTTACTGCAGATATCGCAATTGTGGGGTTCTTCCAGAAATAGGTATAGATAGGAGCCTTTTATCATGCACCTGGTAGGTGTGTGTTGGCATGACATTTTTTTCTTTTTTTTTTTTTTTTTATTCCTCCCAGACAACCTGCTGCTGAGGTTTATGATGCATAGGAACAAAAGCTTGTGTCCTCTCATTTCACAGGCTCAGACCCGCTTGAAGTACCTCTCTCTCCTGCGTGGGCAGTACAAGTCAGACCTGCCTACAGTCCCAAAAATACTCAAGTTTCTTTTTTTAAACTGTGGGCTTTATGTTGATGGTAAGTGCGTGTCTGTGTGGGTGCATAAGCTCCCCTTGCTGCTACTGCAGCAAAGTACCTGGAGGAAAATTTCTCAGAACCATTAAAGCTGTTACTAATGTTGGGTGGTTTTGAGGTGCAGTGGTCACAAGCCACCCCTCTTCAGACGAAGAGCTGTGCTCAGAGGTGCTCCCAGGTGCTCTCCCCCAACCACAAAACAGTTGGCTGTGGAAGTTAAACCTTCGGCAGCATCTGCTCCATCGAAAGATAATCCATCTGACCTGCATCAGAAGCAGCTTTTGGTGTGCTGTGTTTCTGTTAAACATCTGGCCACCTGAGGTGGGACTGTTACGCTCTCTGAAGGATTTATATGACTGGGATTGACTGCATCCCCTGGATCCAAAAGGCAGAAAGGCCCAGAGGTAGCATAAACGTGGTGTTTGGCTGAGGTGTGAACTGGCAAGCTGGAGCTCACTTTCTCCACAGGGCAGATCCTCAGATGTTGCAAAGTGTCCTGGCTACTGGAGTTGTAGACACTTAAGTCATTCAAGATCCATCCCAAATGCTTAATAACAACCAATCACCCCTGTTTCCGGATATTTTCTTTTACACATCCTCCTTTGTGAGAACTTACTGCTACTAGAATTTTGCCGTGACGGGTCTCTGAAACGCAGATCTGAGAATGCATTTTATACATTTATGACTGGCAATAAATCTCAAAACATTTGAAACCACTGGTTTAGCCAGCTCTCCCTGTTTGAGAACATCTACTTCACCTTTGTTTATACTGCGTGGTTTTCAGTGTGTTACCTGTTCAACTCCTATGGAGCAGTGCTGTGACTAAATCCAGTAAAATCCATTGGCAGCCTACAAATGTGTTGCAAAACATACCCTTTCCTCATAAGGCAGCAAAGACCTGACATTTCTTTTCAGACTGCTTTCAGCTTTTAATATTTAATATTGCAATCATCCGTTTTCTATCATGTTCTTTTTATTTAATGAGTTGTTGAAAATATTTACTTTCTTCTCCAAACATCTCTGTCTTGTAATTGTTCTGGAGGCATCTGGAACTAAAATCTTTGATGCTCTGTTTATCTGATTTTAGCGCAGTCAAAATTTCTATCAGAGAAGTCTGGAAATCATTAAGATAATTTATGTTTTCCATCTAAACCCATTAAAATAATAGTGATTGTAATTCTCTAGGCTCAGTGTATGTGTGTGGTTGCTTTCTAAAGTAATAAGCTTGGGTCTCCTTTTGCCTTAGTGTGGAAGTACAATTGCTGAGTTACAATTCATTATCTTACTTTGGCTTGATGCTGGAAGAGAGATATGGAAAAGGGTTACTGAAATTGGTGAAAAACACCGAGAAGGGGAGAATTTGAGACAGAGTGACAAGATCTGGGTTCAATTCCCTCTTCTCTTGCAAATTGATTTCTCTCGGGTTTTTTGTCTGAAAATGAGGGATAATTCTCCTTTTCCCCCATCCTTTTCTCAGTCTAGTATCTCCAGAATGGAAGGTGTCTTTGATACATGCATATTGCTTAACAAAAACTGACCCCAAAATATAGAGATAGGGTCAAGGGGTCCTAACTCCTTGTTAAGGTGGATGACACTGCTGAGAAGTCAGTACTTCTTTGGAATTTGGGGGGGCACCTAACAAATATCTCTACAGTTCAGGTTTCTTTCACGAATGCATTCCCAGACAAATTCATGTTAGTGCAACCTTTTAACAACTGTTGAATAATATACTGAGGATTTTTGGGTAGCTGACAGCAGCAAAAAGTTCTGGCATGTGGGATAAGTTTAACCTTTGATAGAAATATCAACTTCTGTCACGATCATTAAATACTTGTTTAGTCTTCTACAATATTTTTGTTCATTTTCAGTTAATAAAATATTCAACAGAACCTACTAAATTTCTTTCTCTCCCACATGGTTAAGAGGAAACTTTTGCATGCAGTGAAAATTGTATAACTAACTGTAGGCAGTTTGGAAAATACAGATATGAGAAAATATATTAACTGGGAGCCAAGCCATCTAATTTACTGCCAGGATTGGTCTTCTGAACTAAACAAAAAACCAACTATATTTATTACTGTAGCTTAATTAAGTGAATTAAATTTTTTTTAAGTATTTGGGACCATCCATGTTGTGCTTTCACAAACAAAGCCAAGTGCTCTAAGCAGAATGAGGGAACACTGTGTCTAGATGGTCATGGTCTGTCCCTCAGCAAATGCTGTCATTTTTTTTGTAATGTGGCTGTCGTAAAAGTCGAGGAACCCAAGTGCAAGATTTACCACCAAGACCATTACATTTTTAAGCATAAAGAAAGTGTAAGCTGTGTTCTAGTCTCTTGCTCTTGGAACTGTCTTTTCAAAATCCTGTATTCAAGCTAAAAGTCTTAAGATATGTGTTTATATACTTTGGCACTGGCTACTGATACAGCCATGCCTACAAAACAGTAATCTGTAAATAGTGTTCTCTTCTATACAGTAGGCAGTGATGAATTGCTTTATGTTAGTCTTCAGATAGAAAAAAAATGTATGAACATTTGCATAGTGATAAATGGGAAAAAAAGATAATAGTTAAAGACTATATCCTAGGTGACTTGATGTTACTGTGAAAAACATGGTCTTTTTTAATGACAGAAGTACAAAAGATGTAGAATTGCATTATTACTGTTATATCCTCAATAACCACACGTAGCCCCTTCTTTCTAGGTAAGGCACTGAGCCTTGTGATGCAAAGGGAACTGCTTGTGACAGATGATTTATATTTGTTTATTTGCTCATACTTATGGTTCCAGCTAAACAATTCACTATCATGAACTGAATTTTCTCTGATGCAGAAGAAGTAATTTTTCCACTTTCTGTCACTGGAAAGTAGGGTGGTGTTACTAACATTTTGGTTTCTTCACCAGCAGTAGCAAGTAAATTCAATCTGGACATTTTAAGATAAAAGTATGTTTTGCCTGTGCAAACTGCCACTGAAGCTTAGATACCATTGTTGCAAAGCTCAGAGCAAACAGAGCAGCTGTTTCAGCCCAGTTTAAACACGGTGAACAAGAGTGAAGCATATTAACTCCAGCTGTGTACTGATAACAGCTGGGAAGGAAAAGCACTGCAAGGGAACCCTAAGTAAACTAGCAGGCTTAGTTATCGTGAGTGTGCCTCCAAGGGAGGAGCAGCAATGAAAATCTTCTCCTTAGAACCATGGAGGATTTAATGAGAAATTCCCATGCCTCTTCTTGTGCTTCTGTGAAGATGCAGAGCAGGTTCTGGAGTTGGTGGCTTTGCCTCTGAAGATTGTTGATGCAGATCTCATGCCGCACTTACACTCATGGGCAATTTTAAGATCAAGGCAAGTACTCAGTGATGGATTCTGTGCATCCATTCTGTGTAATGGTGAGCAGAATATTGCACCCCCACCCTGTCTGGTTAGAGACTATGCTGTAATCTCTTCAGTAGCCTACATTATTCCAGAATAGTATGTTCCAGTATTCAGGCTACTTCTGAGGTTTTTATATTTGGATCACTTGTATTTTGCTCTGTTGAGCACAAAGAGCAGTATAAAACTAGAGGAAATTATAAATAACACTCAGTGGTAAACCCAGCAAAAATTATTCAGAGAAGCTGTATTCAAGCAAATACTCGTTTAGGTCCTTGTTGCAGTAGAATAATGAGTTTAATGGGAATATATTTTAAGAATTTCCTTCTAATCGATACTTTGCAATAGCTTACGATTAAGAAAAATTCTGAAACAGTTATATAGTTGTAGTACTAAACCTTCATTGTATTTCACACTAGTATTTTAAATATAACAGGTTAATGTAGGGCTTCCTTGTGAAGATCTCAGTATCTCAGTGACTGCAAAAGCCCAAAACATAAATAGCAGTACTGGAGGTACTCTTGTGTTTTCCACCTTTATCCTACTTGTCTTTCCCATCCCTTCAACTTATGTTGATGTTCTGTTTGGTGTCTTCTAACCTCCGTGGAGTTAGAATCGTGTCTTGGGTATGTTCTGCTAAGAACCTTGTGTACTTTAGGTGGATGTAAAAGGACTAGACTTACACAGTTAAGGTTTTGGACAGGAGGCAACACAGCTGTCTGCGTTCCTCTGAAAAGAGAACATAAGGATATGAATAAAGACATTTAAATGAGGCCAGTTAGCATTGTCATAAAGTTCTTTTAATGTTAACCAGCTGTTAGAGACTTGTTCTCATTCTTTAGTAGATTACATGCCTCTTATTTTGCTGAAAGTCAGCGTGCTCTGTTTCTGTATGCACAGCAGACAATTATGTAATAAACCAGGTCTTCAGTTTCATGTGTATACAATTATGAGAAAGCAGTAGTTCCTCAAAGAAGGCAGTTTTGGCATCATTCATAAAGAGTGTTTTCAAGTTAAAAGTATGGATTATGTTGAGTGAAAAATGTAAACATGTATAGATGTATGTGAAAGTAGTAGAGCAGTGAAAGAGGATAGGAGAAACATGAACAAGGGAAATGGAATAAAAAACACATCTTGCAAATGACTTGACAAGACCACGTCAAAACAGCTGTGAAGTTGGGTAAACTCTAAAGCCCAGTGGCACGCACAAATATGAGGAGAATTTTAGTGTTCCCAAAAGACAAAGACCTGTCTGAGAGGATCACTGAAAGTATTTGGATGCTGTATGTTAGTTATTGTCTGTTTCCTTGTTATATAAAAATAATTTGCCTCAGAGAGAGAAATCTGATGGCTCTGATCCTTTTATGACCAAAGTAACTTTCTCACTGACCTTGGGACTGTGCCCAATAAGCAGTTGCATATTAAATAACCAATAATATTGCATTCCAATTTCAACTATTCCCATCTACTACGGTTTGTTTTATTGATTTTTTCAGGTTTGATTGCTGCACTGGAACTTTGATTGTGGTCCCCTCCAAATTGCAACACTGAAAACAATGGCAACAGAATATATAAAAACCTGCTGCAAATGGTGTTTCTGCATGGAAAAGGAAAAAAATGACCGTGAGTTCTGACATAATGACATCAACTAAAGGTTTTGCTGTTCTAGTTTCATTAATGGCAAAATTTCCCATGAATAAAATGACTGTGTCACCCTGATAAACTTGATTTTTTTACAACATCCAAAATTCTTTCCATATGTCCACTTGGAGATTGAACACATGCTTTTAAATGTTGTTTGAAAAACTCTTCAATGATGCAAGTGTAGCTTTTGTGAAAATTTGTGTAAGAGGAAGGTAGCTATAAATATAGAAGCTTGGGCAACAAAGAGTTTGGATCAGTACAGGTGTCGGGAGGAAGAACATCTTTTCCAGGTGCTAGTTTTGAATGCAGTAAGACTGAATCCTAGCAGCTGTTAAGTAATGTATCAAGCACAGATACCATTAAATAAAAGAGATTTGTTCCTAGTATTGTTAAAAAATTAATGCACATGTGGACTGTCTATTTTTCTTGCTCTTTATTTTTAGCAGTTTCCATGGTGCAGGACTCTGAAGCAGGAGCTGCAAGCAAGCCAACTATTGTAGAGAAGCCTCCATTGTCTTCTGTGTCAGTGAAGCGTCAAGTTGGCTGTTCAGAGGATTATTTGCTTTCTAAACTGCCCCTGGATGGTCAGGAGGTACCTTTTGTGGTCCCTCCATTCAAACTATCTTATGTACAGCCGAAGAACCTTCCTAGTGTCTCACATGCTGGAGGGATTAAAGGTAAAATACAAACAGCATTGCTGAAATAGTTGTTTAGCTTCTGCTACTCCTTGAAAGTTATCACATGTAGCTACTGAAAACATATGTTTGCAGAACTTTTCTAGAGGCCTGGTCTTGTTTCAAAGAATCATAGAATATCATTAGTTGGAAAGGACCCACAGAGGTTCATTCTCAAAAGTAATGGAAGACACTTAAGGGAAACAGAATCTTTAGTAAAGAATTTACTGGAGGCAAGGAAAGACCTAACACATCCCAGCATCCGGATCACTCAAGTAAAAAGAGGAGGGTGGTCTGGCTTTCATGGTTAATATACTGATATGTTTTAACATTCTAACACATCTTCCTTTTCAAATTTTGCCAATAGATGGCACGCGCTACTACTTGGCAGAATTTTTTGTCCCTAATATTTCCTATTTCCTGCTTTTTTTGCTGCTTTTTGGGAGGCTGGGGACACAGATCTCCATAGTACGAGATTGCACATGATGTTGTGATTCTTTCCTTCACAGCAGTCTTGTGTTTCAGCCTCTGCATGTTAGTCCCGTACTCAAACTGCCAAAATGATGTATAAGCAGTTTAGACACAGTGACATTTTAAAAGAACAGGATCCTGACCCAGTAACATGAGTTACAGGGCATATGCTATCATTAGGCTTTTAGTCCTGCCAGAAGATGCCTAAAATTAGGTAAGGGAAAATTTTGGCACAAGGACATAGCTGAACAGTTGTTTTTTCTAGCATTTCCTTGTCTCAGGATGTGATAAGCTGGGAATATGCTTTTAGTTCCATGTGAATGTATTTAGTTTCTGGAGGTGGAAACCTTAATAACTGAAAAAAGTCAACCACATGTTGCATAATAACTAATGCAGCACTATGTAACTTTTTCTGTGTTTGTGTGGTTTTATTCCCACCCTTCTCTCTCTCCCTGTGTCCTTGCCATTGCTTCTTGTCTCCTCCTGTGGGCCTATTACCAAACTTCCTCCTCATCCACCACTGCTGGTAACACTGGCACCAGAGCCAAGCTAATCAGCCCAGCAGAGCTCTTCGGTGCAGATTTGCCACACTTTGCCTGATCTTTACCGTGGGCTTTACTTGTGATGTCTCACCAGGCATAAACAGGCAACTGAATAGCTGGAGGTAGAACATGTGAGGCCCCCCCTCCTCTCTGAGCCTCATCTCCCCATTGCTGCTGCCTGCTATTTTGGTAGCTATTTCTTTTAAGTCCACAAATGGACATTCTATGGAAATGGAGGACATGCTCCTGAGAATCCCCTTTCTTACTGGGTCTGGATTCAGGCTTTACCTTGCTTTGCCCTATTTCGTCCTCAAGATACTATAAAGAGAAGTTCAACAAGGACTCTGAGGCATGGGTATTCTCCAGGGAGAAGGAAGATATGACTAACAGTGTTTAAGTGAATGTTTTCTTTGTTCATGCTGTTCTACACAATCTTATCAGTCAGTGTTTGTGAGGGAAATTCTAGTTCCTGGCCATTTCTGAAGGACCTGGTGTACAGAGTGGCCCTTAGGCTATAAGCTGGTAGATCTTCTGGCAAGATGACCTGACTCTTCATAGTTGTCTCTCTTGAGCAAATATTTCAAATTCTTGGGCAAATATTTGAAAAGTAGGTCTTATGTCAAGTAGGCAACTTTCATTTCTATTTCCAAATATAAATACTTAATTTTTTAAAGTACAGCTTCCTAAGCCTCATTAAAATTGTGTTTAAAAATGCAGCATTTACTTTTTAGGGAGATTTACTAAATACAGTGAAGTGTGCTGTCATTCCTTCCTCACATTAGCCAAACCACCAGCATACTCAAAAAATGTATTTAGAGTATTTTTTTCTTAGACCGTTGTTAAATATCTGTAGAAATCCAAGTTCTGCTCTCAGTTCCACTCCATTTTCTGTGCATGTCTGGCCATTTTCCTTTAGTGAAACAGGACATTCTCAGTGTTAGCTCCTGGCATCCCTTCTGAAAGCAATTAAGTTCTGGCAGCCTTTCTCTTCAGTACTCACTGCACTGTGTCTCATGCTCTCGCAGAAGTAAGCTAGCAGGAAGAAGTGTGCTCCTGGTCTGGAACACTGGCTTTTCCATCATGTCCTGTGTAGCAATTCTTTATGGCCTCACTTGTAGCATTCACCCTAATTTACGTCACTCCCCAGCCCATTATGCTTGAATTCTTGCTTTATCGTTGCTCATGTTCCATCTCAGTGTTTCAGTTATTCCTTTTCACTTCACCAGCATGTGAGGATTTTACAGCAGTGATAGTTTGCCTCTTATGGTGCAACACACTTGCAGAAGGCACTTTATTGTGGGGTAAATAACTTTTTAAGAGATACATTGAAGTCCAGGGAGGTGAACTGAACAAAGAAAATGTCAAAATTTGGCAGAATCCAGGTCATCCCATTCTCTACTGTACTGTTATATATGGCTTGTTTTCACTCTAGATAGTAAAGAACACTACAGCAGTGTTCTTCACTGTTTGCTGACCAAGATGTACATGTTTTTTTTCTGAAATGATTATGGGCTGAGTAAAGGGCTGGGATTCAGGCATTCTCAGATATGTCTACTCGTGCTTCAGCCAGCAATTCAAGTCATTTTGGACCAGTGATTTTGCCATGGACAGACTTCCCATGGAGACTAGATAAACAAGGAGACTGCAGTCACAAGCTGCGTTATCTTTCCATATAAGATCTTACTAAAGGTGTTGGGGTCCATTAGCTGAGTGGGAATATCCTGGGAATAGGTGGCCAAATAAATTGGAGGTTTTCTGTACACATGGCCCTAATTTTCCTGTTAATTTCTATCTTGCTGTCTGTCTGTGGAACCTTCTGTATTTTAACTACTTAGACCTTTACTGCAAAACTCCAAGAGTATGCATAGTTTTTTATGGCCAATTAAATTCCAATGTTTGCTCGCACACTGTGAAAACCTGACATAATGTGAATGTGTGTTTTCTTTTTCTTTTTTTTTTCCTTTACCCAAAGTAGATAATATTGAAATATTTTGTCCTTTGCCCTGAAGGCACTCTGCCTGCCTTATGAAGCCAGGCAGCGTGTGTTATGTCTGGAACTCTTGTATTTGATGTTTACTTGTGCTCCACAGAATCCGCCAGGGCCTCATTTGGTGAGCGGAAGGCAGAGCTGCACGGCGTGTACCAGTGGCCCCGCTACGACGTGTACAACCCCTTCTATTTGGAGCACCGGGTTTCGCCAGATCTGATTAGGCGCTTCCAAGCAAAATCAGATAGCAGGAAATTATATGGATCAGGTGAGGAGGACCACACCCTTACGCTTCTGTTTTCCTCCCTTTTTCAGGGTTTATAGGTAAGAGGGGAAAAAAACCATTACAGAAGGCAGTTCCCAAGCCAGTCTGTATGCTACGGACGCTTCTTGGATGGTGAATCAATCTGTAGAGCCAGCTCTGCTTGATTTTCAGGTGTACTGTTACTTTTTGTCTTTTGGGGGCATCAAAAAGCTCCATGCATCACACAAAGCTAGAGAAATTGCCGAAGTGAGCTACTGTAGTTGCTTCTGATCCCAAACAGGATGCAGTACTGGAGATTTCGGCTCCCAGTGACAGGAGCAAGGGAGCCGGAAAAAGGAAGGCAGGCAGTATGTTGAGTGGAGGAATGCCTGAGGAGTACATACATGGGAAGAGAAACAAGCACCAAAAAACATCCAGGAGCAGATGATAAGAACAGGTGCAAAATGGGACATGATGCTCTATGCCATCTCTTTTGTGGTTTGCTTTTGAAGCTGCAGAAGTGTCCCCACTTCTTACTGTGTGTAAGAATGGGGGAGGGCTGCACGATAGTAAAAGTTCAGATAGAAAGTGTTTGGCTACCTCGGGAAAAATTATCTTCTGTGCTGCTCATTGGTATATGTATCCTCTGATGAATGCTGTTTAGACTGAAGTAGATGACTAGGTGTTTCTTGTGATTTCTAAGGCAAATGCATTCAGAAAACTCAAACACTTGAAGAAATGTACACACCTCTCCATTAAATCGGAAGCTGGCAACAGCATGCATTTTTAAAGATGTTTTATTTAGAATGGTATATCATGCTTATTTTACAGCTGGGGGGAAATGTTTCAGTCTGTGTCCTGTTTCAAAATAATTCTGAATCACCATAGAGACTACATGAAAAGACTACTCCATATATTTTTTTAAGAGAACAAAACACATGTAGAGTTTTAGCAGCCTTTAACACATATGGTTTTACTAGGCTCTGGAAGCACCTGTGGTGGGAGCCAAATGGGTTTTATAAAACTGTTTTGAACATCTTCCCTTCAGTTCATCATCTCTTTTTCCATTTTTCTTCAAGCAGAGTAAACACTTTACTAGTTTTATCTTACTGAATTTAAACACAGGAAAGGTTACTCTAGTGTGTCTAGAGCACAGTTTTAAAAGGCCTTCTTCCTCCAGAGTTTTTTGACAGCTGTTTCAGAAGTTTTATGATTCTCTTCATGTGCATTTATAGACTATTTAAGCAAAACTCTAAGCCTAGTTTGTTGCAGCAAGTGTTATGATACTTTTCATTTGTGTGGGTTTAGAACTACAGGATGCATTTATTTGGAATGTAGGAAGTGAAATTTTAGAATTTTAATATGAAGTCCCTCCTCTTCATCTCAAAAAAAAAAACCCCATAAACAAACTGAAAAATAAATTTATTAATGTTTTCCCCAAATTCTAGTTATTATTGGTAAACAACATATTTTTATGGTTAAAATTTTTCTGCTTTTTTAATATTTTCTTCCTTGGGAAAAGAAATAATTTTCATCTTGCAATAACCGTAATTTGTTCTTTCTTTTGATAGCAATAAAAAGGACATAGATTTTCAGTAACGAGAGTTGTAATTCTGTTAAGATAATGATCAGTGGATTGCAGTGGACGTCTTCTGCAATCCCATAACACAGCATTGCAACAAAAAGCAGTTCATTGCATCAGATGGTCCTAGAAGTTAAACTATGCTCAGTCGTTTCAGTATGAGCCATTTTTGAGTTGGGTGGCTTTAAAAACCTCTTGAGCATCGCTGGAATCAGCAGAGATTCCTGAAACAGTGGCATTAGTTCAGCTTTCACTTACTGTTGCTGCACAATTATGCATAGAAAATGTCCTTTAGCTCTGTATTGAGTTGGGGGTCAAAAGAAAACTGATAGCATCTACTTAACCACCAACTGCTGAGGAAACCACCCTTCTATAAAATAAAGATCTTGCGTTTGTGCTGTAACAGGTACACGTCATCTTAGAGTTAAGACTTGCTTTGTCTGAGATCTAGTAAGGATGTGGAGTGTGATGCTTTGACACAGTAATCAGTAAAGCCAGGAAGATGAGGCCAAGTTTAGCAGGTGGCATTTTTTTGCCACTGGAATCTCTATTGTGGAAAAATTTTAAAAAGGATACCAGGCTAAACCCCAGTTCTGGCTGACTAGATTTCAAGGCAAGGGTTTTCTGTTTTGTTAAAGCATCTACTAAATAAAACATTTCTTTTGAGGGAATAACTTTGAGGCAGGCTCCCCATCCCACTAGTGCTACCAGTGTGACCAAGTGAGTTTGAACTATTTCAAAGATGGAATTGAGATATTTTAATGAGTTGCTCTCTCCATTTTGCCATTTCAGGGGAGTGTTTTGGAAAAGGGAAGTGGGAAAATGTGCTGATGTCCTTCCTTGGATGTGATTTAGCTTGGTTTCAATTCTACCATAGGTCTACTTAATTTTTTTTCTAGCAATGATGCTGACATGATTTATATTGTTCTCTTTGTCTTTTTAGTTAGTGATTTAAGATCTAGTACTTTGCCTGGATCACTTGATGTGAGTCGTTCAATGTTTGATCTCAGAAGCCCACCTCATCGATCCATGAAGGTGAGTTCCCCTTATATATAACTTAGGCTATACTGAAAACACAGGTCACTCGGTGTATCTGTTCCTGTTGCATTGTGTTTTCAAAGTAAATACTGAAGGGCACTGTGCTGTGCACTGGAAGGACTAGAGAGGAAAGTTCAACATCCTGACCAACTTCAAGAGGCCTTTTCCTGAGGCTCCTCTGACGTGCTTTTCTGGCCCAGAAGGGCTGTTGAGAAACCCAAGCAGGCTGTTAGGCAGGACAAGACAGACAACAGGTCATGGTTCATCTTGTGTTTTCTCCCATCAGTTGAAAATGGAACACTATAAGTTTCAATTGACACAGAACACTGCCTTTTTTTTTTTTAAATAATCATCTTTTAGACAGCAATGAACTTGTGTGTATATATATCCATGAGGAAAAAAAAGTCTGTGCTGGTCAAATGGGTCCTGTATTAGCTCATTGCACCAAAACAGTAATTGATGGCGGATTAAGAGATTAGTAGGAAATGAGGCTATTATTTGAAACTGAGTGGTTTGTTTTCATCATGTCTTGTCTGATGGTATAATCTCTCTGGGTTTTGCATCTGTTGCTCTGAATTAAGTGGTTTGTTTTTTTTTTTCCCCACCAGAGATATGACTCGGTCTCCAGTGTACCCAGCAGTACTTCTTCCAGGAAGGATTCACAAGGCAGTAACAGGAGTCTGGGTAATGTTTTGTTTGTTTACCTTGTAATGAAATATTTCCCTTTGCACATGAAACATTAAGCTGTTTCTATCGTTGGTTTGTTGTGGGTTTTTTGAGATGACTCTAACTAGCAGATCAGTTTGGAGATTACTTTGCAATTTGAAATTGAGTTTTGGACTTGCCCCTTCCTGTTGTCAGGAGGCTGAGCAAATGAGACTTTGAGGAGTTCTCATGCTTTTGAGAAATTCATCCCTGGATTTACTACCCTCATGAACTAAGAAATTACAGACATTCTGTTAGGGTAGAATGCAGCACTAAGTCACAGGTCTAGTCCTTTTTCATCTCTCAGTGCAGTATTTTTCTGCGGGAAGTGCCTGAAATCCAATACATACATTACGCTGGTAATTAGACACGAATATTGCATGCAAACTCAGTATCCTTATTTATGAAAGAATGCTGAAGAAGTGGAGATACAGCAAAACAAACCTTCGAAAATTAATCAAGTCCCCACAAAAGTTACTCTGCTAGAAGTCAGAATTTCTCCCAGTCTCCTCAAAAAGAAGACTGGGGGCAATGACCTAGTTCTAGTCAGGACAGAGAAATGCTGGATATTAAATGCCTCTTCTGACTTGGAGAAAGCATAATAGTAAAATGTTTACTAGACTGGAATTGAAATCTGAGAGAGGTAAACAGGAGGCCAATTTATAAACTTAACAGTGAAAGAGATTAAGGGAAGTGATAGAATATAAATGTGTTCTGGGTGTCTCAGGCACATGATTTTTTTCTTTCTAAGAGTTGTTTGAGTACAACACAAGTTATTAAATTCAGTAGAGATAACTCAGGCACATGGTATGATTCTTCATGTAGACCTCTGCAGCGCCAGGAGTTGGACTTCAGTGATCCTTCGGGGTCCCTTCCAGTTCAGGGTATTCTATGATTCTATGATTCTGTTCTATGAAATGGGAAGGATTTTAGCTATGCAGAAGGTCAAGCTACAGGGACTTGATGGATATTTTGTCATTAAAATGTAGGTATTAAAATATTTCAATCTTATTTTGAGAGGGGTTTGCAAAGATAAGCAGTCCACCTACTAATGAGTTCTCGTTTTCCTGGAATGAACATTTAAGATGCTGCATTACTTCTAAAAACACTAATTGGCTTCCTTCCACAGATACTATTACGTTATCAGGTGATGAACGAGACTTTGGAAGACTGAATGTGAAGCTGTGTTATGTTTCTTCTGTAGAACAGATTTGGATCACGGTTTTACATGTAAGCAAATATAAATATGTTGTTTATTTATTCAAATTGCTATTTTACTATACTTAGTGTTAATTCTCATTAAATTTGGCTCTCTTGTTACTTTAATGAATACTTTTAGAAGAAAAATAAAATTATTTCTAAGTATTAATATAAACAAAGTTCAGTCAAATCTAATGCTGGGCTTCAAAGCATCTTGCCTTTTCTTGATTTTTTTTTTTCCTGTTGCAATCCCTGTTCTACTTAGTCAATAGTAAGAAGTAATACATAACTCCTTATGTTACTATACATGTGTTAACGTGTTCTGGTTGTGGAGTGAGGAACTGTTCAGCATAGATTAGAAAGATGAGATGGTCATAGGCTGGTCCTGCTGTGGACAATTTCATGGGGAAATCTGAAGGCAGTAAATGGGAGCAACTTTGGAGGCAGCATTTAAGTGACTTCTGTGATTCTATGATTCTGTGACTTTAAATCTAACAGTTCCTTCAGGGCAGAACTCTGATAGCACTTTGAGGGCACACAGCTTCTCGTGGCTTTTTTGTAAGCAAATATGATACTGTTATGCTGGTTGGTTTATATATTTCCAGGAATTGTGAGTAATTTTTAGTCAATGGAACTTTGAGTAGTCAGATACCTCAGGACTATATCAAATGGTAAAAAACAGTCTTACATTGTCTAAACTGACTATGTTTTCAATGTTGCAGTGCAAAGACCTGTGCTGGCCTTCTAGCTGTGGGGAGAATCCTCGTATCTGTGTCAAGGGAATTCTCACACTGCCCAAACCAGTGCATTTCAAATCTTCTGCCAAGGAGGGCTCAAGTGTAAGTAGAATCAGGGAAAACACTGAGAAATCTTTTTCCCAAGGAAAAAAAACAACCATTAAATGTGAATGGATCTTTAAAATGGATCAAACATCCAGTCCTATGCCATGTTTGCTGTGGTAGTTGCCTAGATGTGGGTTACTTCCCCCAACTCCTCAAAATCCTATTAAAAGCCTCATTACACTTCCTCCCCCTATATCCTCTCTTGAACTGCACTGTTGCCCTCCTTCTCTCACATCTGCAGGACAGATGCTCTTAGGGGACTGAGCCATGAGCTGCTGGTCTTGGCAACTCCACAGTGGGGGACCAGAGGAAGACTGGGCATACCTGTAGGTGCACACTCATCCCAGGGAAGGTAGCTGATGTACTGCCTCTCATATGGCAGGAGACAATATTAATACTTTGTCTTTACAGAAACTGTAAGAATTTCTTGCATAGGAAAAGATTCCTGATAGTGGCAGTAAAGGAATATTAAGGGGTGGAAGGGAAAGCAACATAGACCTCCCATAATGTGAGCCAAAGATGAAAGAAAATAAAATCAGTTGGAGAGACTGTAGCAAAAGGCCACAGAATCTGTTATAACAGTGTGTGTGTGCTGCTGTAAAGCTCCAGAAGAGATGGCCACGACTCGTTATAGTAGTGAAGAATAATCCAGAGCTTTGCCCCTGCCAGGGTGCAACAGTGAGGGGGTGAGTCTGTGCAGGCTTACCACGATAAAAGCACTCTTTGCCATGGCAGCCTGAAATGGTAGTTGTGAGCAGTGGCTATAGAACCAAGACACCTTGGTTTCTCAGTTTTGGGCTCAGTGGGACTCTCTTAAAATGGTGATGTTACTCCTCTGTTTTTCCTTCTAGGACATTGAATTTATGGAAACTTTTGTATTTGCTATTAAACTGCAAAGCCTGCAGGCTGTCAGATTGATATTTAAAATCCAGACACAGACTCCCAGGAAAAAAACAATTGGAGAATGTTCCTTGGCACTGCAGAAGCTGAGCTCACAGGAATCAAATCATTGGCTGGATGTATCTCCTCCTTCCAAAGCACCTGTAAGTGCCAATACTGTGAAAGTGTGTTGTTATCTCACCTAGAAAGAGTTGCTGGAAATGAAAGTAAAGTAATTCAGTAGTAAAAATGAGGGGGTTATTTGTTTTTCTTTTCCCCACATCCTTGGGAAAGGCATTTTGATGGGGAAAAAATGCAGACTTTTGAACTCTGCACATAGCTGTTCTGGTCATAAACTGCAGCTGTTTCTAGGAAAATAGCTAGAGCAGACTTCCACACCATGGCCCACAGCTTGAGGGAGGGGCATTCTGGGGAAATGTTCAGCAAAGGACACTGGGTGATTGTCTTTTCTGACCAAAAAAGCATCAGAAGATCCTTAGCACTCACAGCAAGAGCTCAGAGCAAATGGAATCTGCTTTTGTTGTGGAAGAAAAGTGCTAAGATCTTCAGTGGCTTGAAGCTGCAGAGACAGACATATATTTAATGTTCAGATTGCATGCTGTGAAGTAATAATTCATACAGTTCATTTCCATTAGAGTAATAAGAAGCAGGTGGTTTTCACAGTGGGATTTCCTTTCCCCCTACCCTTACTTTGTTTGTTTCTTTTATAGATTGTGTCTAGACATTTGTATTTTCAACAAATTAAACTTGAATTAGCAATTCAAAAGCAAATTTTATTTTTAGTGTGTCTGAGTAAAATGAATGATACTCTTGATTTCTAACACAAGCTACACTTGACATTTTTTAGTTCTAACAAGAATAACCATATTGATTCAAAAGCAGAAGGATTAAGTGACAGAGAAAGCATTTTAGAAAGCGTTTCATCTCAGTGCAAATTTCTGAATCATCTCATAGTATCTCTGTGTGTTGACTTTCCTCACCATTATATCCAAGAGCCCTCCAGACACTGCTGGGATTCATCCCTGTGCTACCTGTGAGGCAGCAAACAGTACCCTCCCTGCCAGTAGAAAGCCAAAGCTGAGTCGAGTAAGTGGCTTCCTCTCAGGGTTGCACAGCAATTCTGTGGCTGAGCTGCAAAGAGAATTTGGGTCTCTTTGAGGAACTGGAGCCTGACTTCTCTTTACCTGGCCTGTTGTTCTCTCACTTGGTGCATTTTGCTTCACTGAAGTGCATTAAAACTTGAAGGGAGCCAAGACTAGCAGAGTCCATTTAAATGGAGGCTGTCAGGAAAGGTGGGTCTCCGTTGGCCTTTTCCTGCTGCTCTTACAGTGTTCTGAATGCGTTAGTCTGACAGGAGAGCAATGAGGATGACACAATGAACTTTGCCACTACAAAAATTCTAGAAAAAAAATAAAATAAATAGACTGGAGATCTTGGTTCATTCAGGGTGCGTGCCAGGTAGGGGTGTACATGTGTAGGCAGGTAAAACACAAGTGCTTCCATAACACAGGAAACTCCACAGTGTGCAGTCACACAAAGCATTCATGACATTAAGTGACAGGGCTTTGTATCTATGGAAAACATTGCTTATATCTCCATATTGCAAAATTCAAAAGCGTGGGAGGAGAACTCCGATGGTTTCCGTGTAGGTGGAGCACACCTGGTCTCTCACTTCCACACCCAGGTTTAGTAGAGCTGCAGCAGCATGTCTGGTCTTCCCTGCGTGTGTCTGCTCTTACCAATGCGGACTCTTTCCCAGGTGAACACTGAGGACTCGTTTATTTGCCCCCATCCCTGGCTGCAGCCCACGAGGGCCATCGGTGCGCTGCACATACGCAGTCTGTCAGCAGAGCACAGGCACTGCAGCTGTGACAAGTGCAAGATGCACTTACTGTGCATCTGCAGGCTGTGTATGCAACACATGCTCATGTTTCTGTCCAGGAAATCCCAGATAGAAATGCGGGAGCCCAACATATGACGGAATTCCTGTGTTTCCTGAGTTTATAAGC
Source organism: Myiotriccus ornatus (assembly GCA_036023395.1). Classification (NCBI taxonomy): domain Eukaryota; kingdom Metazoa; phylum Chordata; class Aves; order Passeriformes; family Tyrannidae; genus Myiotriccus; species Myiotriccus ornatus. Next base: position 47,871,829 of record JAYRBT010000177.1, on the reverse strand, counting down.
AACTTAATCCACATGTTATGGCAACATTCTTCTGCTTGTAGGTGCGCCGTGCAGAACTTCAAATAGGAACTTGTTTTCAAGCAATAAACAGGAGGATACAGTTACAGATTCTTGAAGCACAAAACCTTCCTGTTTCATCTACGCCACTGTCTTCAAGTAAGTTACATCAGCTGTTTCATGCCTCCTGTCTAAAAGCATTTGTAACAGGTTAATTGCTGATCAAATGGGTTGGCAATTCATAACATTCTTTACAAACCTCAGACTAACATATTGTGCAGTCGATTTCCATTGCCAAGGCTTATTTCCCCAGATGTCTTACTTGATTACTTTTTGTTTGGTTTGAAGCTATGTGTTTATGTATTTTGGAAGATTTTTATCCCAGTATTAATCCTGACATACAAGAGCATTAGCTTGCACTTGCTGTTTGGATCCCGTCTTAATCAGTTCAATATTACTGAACATACTCTGCTTGTGTGACTAGTCAGGAAAGCTATTGTACAGCTCTTTTGGCCAGACTTGTGAGAAACTGTTGCAGTTTGAACCATACATATGGATCTTGTTGGTTCCTGTTTGGGTGTGTTAGTGAGTAACCCTTTGTGTGCTATGCCTCTTTCCTTCCCTTTTGTGCCAGATTTCTTCGTGAAAGTTGGAATGTTTAGTACAGAAGGGATGATCTATAAGAAGAAGACTCGTCTTCTGAAGTCCACTAATGGCCAAGTGAAGTGGGGAGAAATGATGGTTTTTCCAGTTAGCCAAGCAGAACAAGGAATTAGCTTTCTCATCAAGCTCTACAGCAGAAGCTCAGTGAGAAGAAAACACTTCCTAGGACAGGTTGGTTTCTACTAAATAGCCTGATCCTTTACTTAAAATCCAGTTCCACAGGTTTCTTGGTATGAGTTTTCAAATACTTTAAATGAGGTGGCATACAGCAGGTAAAATCATGGTGAAATCAGTACTATATTCTAAGTATATGTGATAAAAAAATAGTATAGATGTCCAAACACAAAGTATTTTTTAAGCTTGGTTTTTTTTGTTTTTTTTTTTTTTCAACAAACAGAACTTGAATAGTATCTCTTTGAAAGCATTTTTCTGACCATATTTATTTAACTACCATAAAACTTGGTCTCCTTATTCTCTCTGTCCTCTTCTCCTGGTTGTTCTGATTTACCATCATCCTCTCCCTTCTTTCTCTCCTTTTTTTCTTAGTATAGTGAGCCATAGCTGTTGAAGCTCTCTGCTTTCTCTGACCCAGTTAGATGCAGTAGCAGAATTTCAATATATGCAAAAGTGAATAATGTAGAATTGATTTTGAGACCCCCAACTGTAATGTCCCATGTCAGATGGAGGACTGTGCTATCCCTAGGTGCAAAAAATGGTACTGTCCCATTCTGGTGATGTTTCTGTGCCTGCTGAACACATGCAGTTACAGGAGATGCTGATGTGCTATATGCTGTAGAAATTATGTGCCAGCAAGAGTTATGTGAAGTTCCTCCATTTTTTGGAGTCTCATGTTCCACGTTCCATCTTTCTACAGTTCCTGTTGGTGGAATTGGATTTGAAACAGGAAAAGAAAAAAAAATTGTTCTTTTTGTTTGTGCTACCCTGGGGAGAAAATAACTGGATATGATTTTGCAGTCCCTAGTAATATGTGAGGTCATCTCAATCTGATGAGTTACATTTAATTCATGGATCTTATTTTTAGGGGGAGGAAATGAGCTACTTGTGCTCCTCAGAGATTATTTGGAAAAGGTTGTTTCAGCTCATGAAGGCAGACATTGCCACATAACACACGAAGACATAAAATATGGCTCAGGGAAAAATGTACTTTGAGCTATTGGCTGGGTAGCTGGAAAAAAATGACTATAGCTGGATCTATTAACTTTGTCCTTCAGAGAATGATGTTTAATTGGATGCTGTTTCAAGCAGACAATACATAGATTAGGCTGCTTTTACAAGCATGTCTTTAATCATGAGCAAGATGTACACTGAATCTCTGTGGATGAAACATCAGCTGTCTGTGGTATTCTGGAAGACATTATTCTCACTTCTCGAGGACTCATGCCCCAGAAGTGTAGGCTAAATGTACTTCATGGTCAAGGTTTCTGAGAAGTCTTAAAAGGACTCATTCTTGGAAGACATAAGGAAATAGAGTCCTGTAAATAACGATACCTACTTACATAAGCAGAATTCTTTTGGCAGTGGAGGCTGGTGATAATGTTAAGGGGGAAAATTTCCTACTTGTACTTCATTTCCCTATTTAATGGCCACTACCCATTAACTGAATACTGAGAAGAAACGGACTCTTACTACGTGACTATGTGCGGTATGGGCATGTCAGTAAACCTCTGTGGAATGCAGGTTTGGCCCTGTCTGTGGGAGTGTGCAATTTTAAATGCTCGTGGAAATGCTGGACAGCTCGAGTGGGGGATGCCAGATGGCTCGGGGCCAACTGTGTTCGCCACTGGCCCTGAGGAGCCCTTGACCCCAGCACATGCATTTGAATAGAGCAAGGAATGTTTGACTTGAAACATCTTATTAAGTACAGAAACATTATGATGTGGTGGGTTCTCTAAACTATTTTAGAGGCTAAATTTAAACACAGACTCCCTGTGTTCCCAGCTGAAAGCCAAAATATGTTAGGATTAGCAGAACTGTATTTGTTGCTGTTATGCTTTGGTCACAGTCTATATGTTCTACACTTGCATGTTATTTATTTGGAACTAGCAAAGGCTGGGCCTCTGTGTTATATCAGGTAAACTCAATTTTATTTTTGTTTTTGTTTCTTAATGCAGATTTGGTTAAGTCCTGATAGCAATAACAGTGAAGCAGTAGAGCAGTGGAAAGATACCATTGCCAACCCTGAAAAAGTTGTTGTTAAATGGTACAGCATTGGTCCATCTTGAAGACTGGAGATGAAATACAGAACTGATTTTTCTACAACAATTCCTATGCTGTCTAAAATAGTATAAATAAAAATATTGTCTGTGCAAGTTCAGAAGTTCTTCACTGCATCCTGCCTCTGTGGAAACTGGGGAAATTCACCAGCAGAAATACTGGCTAAATATTATTAAGAAGAAGACTTTAGGAACTCGGAAAAGTGTTCATTTGATTTCAAAAAATCCACCTTGAAAAAAAAGATTTTTGCCCCTTTCAGGCTTCATAAAACCACAGAAGTTCAATCTTGGAGAGATGCAACTTGAATCAACTCTGTTTCACCAGTTACTGACATCATCTTTATCTGCAGTCTTGTTTTTGGCAGACTCCAAAGTCCATGGGTATCAGTCGGGTCAGTGGCTTGATCCTGGGTACCTGTGAGCCTCTGGGGTTGTTGACCATTTGATCAGAGTAACATGTGCTTGAGCAAGTGGGAAAGCTTGAGCAAGTGGCAGTAGCAGAAGGCATAAAGGGAACTACATAACAAGGCCCCACCCAAAGGCTTTTCCAATCTCCATTTTTCATGAAGGGTTGTTCAGTACCCTGGCATGCCTGTAGCCTGAGTTTGCCCCCATCCTTCTCTCGAAACAGAGAGATGGAAAGATAAGAGTTTCTCTGACTTAGTGATCTTTGCAAGAGGGGCCCTCCAGAGTTGCTCTGTTTGGGTAAATTCTGTTTGGAATCAGTGGAATAATACAGAGGCAATGACCCTGCTTAGGAACAGAGCCAGTATTTTTAGATAAATTACTTTCTTATATTGAGTACTTATATATAAACCACTTCCTGTCTAATCAACAAGGTTCTAGCATTTGCTTACATTGCCAAAGCCCAGACTAACATGTACAAAGGAGCAAAGATTTACTTACGTAAGTGCTTTTTGATATTAATTAAAATGTAGCACTGTAAGGGACTCAGACTTTGTTTGAAGGATAGGGTGCTACTGCAGAAGTACTTGTAACATGTCTATGATGCTGAAAAGTTATGTGTGGGAATATATTTTTATTACTTGTTTCTAGTAAGAAGAAATTACCGTATTTTTATTGCATATTATATTTTTCCTACAAAATCCCAAGATTATTTTTTCTATTAGTTCCCATGTTTTCAGGGGGTTGTTCACAGTTATTTTTAAGGGGGGGAAATGTCATGTATATAATTGATAATATATAAATCTAAAAGCACAGACTCCGTTGCACTACTTTAACTATCAGATTGGAAAAATACCTATATATTCCATTAAATCCACTGCTTACACATTTACTGTTGGCTGTCTGGACTGTACAAATATGTATATTCGTAAGGATGCTGAATAATTCCACCTTTCTTCGTAACTTGGATCCGGTTCCAACATCTGACAGGAACTAGAGTGGCAATGAGAGCACTTGCTGCTGGAAGGCAAAAGAACACGGGGAGCACAGAAAAGACTGAAACAGGAAAACACGTCCTCTTGAAGCATATAGCTCAGAGTATCTTTATTTCAATTTTTTTGTCTTTAAGTGTTCAAGAAAAAATGGAATCTCTTCGATTTCCCACTCCCAAATCAGTTGAAAATTGAAACTTTTGAAACTTCTACCATCTAGATTTTTGTTGTTAAAATTTAATATTTTGAAAACAAAAGGATTTTACCAGGCTCTTATATGCTCTGCTTTTTGACCAGTCTTTATAAGAGAACTGAAGAAGATTTTGCGTGCTACTTGGAGAACAAAGATCGGTTCTAACTCTTACTGACACTCTTTGCAAAGCTCCCAGTAGGCCCAGAGGATCTTGACTGACAGTGTTAACTTCCAGCCAGTTACACTTCTTGGGAGGAGCCTGGCCTGTTGGGTAAAATGAAAAAAGGAACTGGACCAAACTTATATTTTTGGAATATCTTTACTTGAATACGTGGATCTTTTTTATTCACTGTGGCTGAACATTTTATTCATTGTGGCAGTAAACAAAAGTGCAAACTAACCATTTCCTTATGCAGAATGCTGTTCTGTTTAAAAGAGAGGACAGGGAATATCCCAGGGTTTTATAGACTTCAATTACCACAGCAGTGGTTCTACAGAGATTGCCAACTCAATGGATATGTGTAAATGGACTTTTGGGGCTGTTTTAGGACACCTAGCCTTCTAAAGGCCTAACTAGTCTCTTTATTCCTACATTAATATTTAATCTATGTGTTTATAATAAAAGCTATGAACAGAAAATATTCCTTTTTTTTCCCCGTTGTTTATTCTAATGTTTACCAGCATCTCAAACTGAAGTCCTACTTTTTTCTCTGAGAAAATCTCAGCTAATGAACTCTCCTGTAGTGTTGCCTGTAGGAGAGTTAACTGCTGACACACAAGCAAGATGCTCCCAGGTACTGGAGCACTCTGAAGAACATACTCTGGGGCACTGCTTCATCCTGTGCTCATCTCCAGGCTGGGGGGTTTTCTGCATTTGTGTGCATTCATGTAAGAATTTAAGGAGTTCTTAATAGTTGACTATTGTCAACACTTGTGCTTTTTTTCCTGTCACATAAAACATTTTTCCTTGGGGATTCATTTGGGTCTAGAGCTTATCAGTATGGTTGTTACCTTAGACAACAGTCCTGTAGAAAAAACATGAGACCAGGGGATACACGTGTGTTCCCAGCACCGGTCCAGGGTAAACTGCCTGTAAATGGGCTGTTCCGGCAGGTGTTACTTCAATTTGACTGCCTTGAAATGCCAGCTAGAAATCACCTGGGATGTCATGCCTTTTAAGTGCAGGATGTTTTGCTTTACTGCTTAGTGACTACCTCACTATTAATGCATGTGAGACTTAAGCTCCTTCAAATTCAGCTCCTGGCTTATTTGAGACTAAGGCAGTTTTCCAGAAAAGGAAAATGGTGCATCATTTGAAGACCAATCGATGATATAAATTACCAAGGAACTTCATGTACTCCAGGATACATGCAAGAAGAAGGAAAAAGAGGTGTCTCAGAGCACTCTTCTAATGGTCACAGCTGTACGTTGTCCCTCTAATGCATGTTCAGCCACTATTTTGATTGTTACATCCAAGTTTACTTTCATTGAAAATACTGTTAAGAAAGCTGTTTTGTCAGTTCACTTAATTTGTAGATATAAGGCACACATGGTTTATAGTTGGATTTGCTGTTGGTTCTAGTTAGTGACTCAGCTTCCTAACTTACAATTCTGATGAAAGCAGCAGAGGTTCAGAAGCTGCATCAGTTTTATTTCGGTCATCTCCCAAATGAATATGGATGAACTGGAAGAACAGTTACAATCTTAATATTAGATGATATTCATACAGAGGTCTGTGCCTGCATAGTTAGAAACCAACCATAGACTAAACTAAATCAGATTTTCCAAAATGTGTGTATATAATTTCACTGGTTAATCAAACAATCCTGTTTTATTTATTTATGACTAATAGCATTCTGTATGTAAACAAGGTCAACAAATTTATTTTTCAAGTTTTTTCCATCTCAATGGCATGGCATTCCTTTTAAGGGAAAAAATTGTAAGATTCTACCTCAGAAGATGAGTGGGTGTAACAGTTTGTAAACCACATTATCATTAAATATTACTTGGAAAATAATTGTGTTTGAGCACCCGATCTTTTGTGATCACAACATAAATAGTGCCATATTGCTAAATCCATTAGGCATCCCTGGTTTTTCCTTTTGTTGGCAGGACATTTTTATAAAACAAAAGGTATTTTTGTAAGCATTCAATTAAGCACATATGCTGTTTGACTTGAAAACTGTCTGCCTGACGGAGGTTCCTTTTAGAGTTATGAGTTGATTTTGCAGCCAAAACACAAGGTTGTCTAGAAATCTGGGGCAGGGTTGTCCCAGTTCTTACTTTCATCCTGCCAACATATGTATGACATGGGAGGGAGGCTGCATAGCTGTGGAAAGCTTGGCATAAATCATACTGGATGTGATATACCCTGCTTGTTTTTCCAGCTTCTGCTGCAGAATTACATCACCATGTAAATACAGCCCTGTACATGATCTCATGCTTGGTGCATGGAAAAAGCCATCCCTAAAATCAGCACCATGTTTCACAAACACTGCTCCAGCACATGTACATTCTTTTCTCTGGCTTGCACTGAGGAACAGGCCATTGTCTCAGTTTCTGGCTAAACTCCCACTGCATTCAGCAGAAGCAACCAGTCTTCAAACCTGGTTCAGTTCTTTCAGCATTGAGATGGTATGATTTATCTAAAAGGTAACAAGCAGCTTAAGTTTTTTGTATATTTTCAAAATAATTAAAAATCTCTTCACAGTGATTTTTCTGTAGAAACTGAATTTCACAGAAAGTGGATCTGCATCTCTTAACATAATGCAATTCTTCCCATAGATTTCAGAGTCTTTGAAATAAATCCACTAAGTTGATTTTTTCCCCCATATTTCTGAGTGCGCAGTTTTTTCCCTTCCTTTGGTTTGACTTTGACTGCTCTTCTGCCTCAGCATAAATAAGTTTGTAAATGGTGTCTGCTTTTTGCAATTAACTTTCTGCTTTTCTAGTAATGTTTCCCCCTTCTTTACCTAGTATTGGCACCAGCATTATACATGTCTGACTTGCTGTTTAAAGAACTAGCTACAGGCAGAAGGCTTTCATCCTAGGGCTTGGCTCAGGTCTCATGCTCTGCATTTCTGAGCTACATTTGCTCACAGCTCCAGTGGTGTGGTTCTTTTGGAGCTCCCGAAATCCCTGTGTTGTCTATCACCATTGAATACAACGATAGGATAACTCAGTTGTAATTTCTTATGTGTACCCAGGTATCTTCACTTGCCTTTCTCCTCCTCCAAAAATTAACTTAGGAAATCATTTTGGGTGATGAGAAGGAGTAAGCTGTTTGTGCTTCTGAGCTTAGGGGGCAGGAGGGTTGTTTGACTGTCACTGCAGTGCTCTGAGACAAAGAGAAAGTCTCAGGGAAGAGTCATGAAAAGCTGCACCTCCAGGTAGAGGGAGGCCTGTACCTCTTGCATATATGAGCTGGGAAATGCTTACTAGCCTGGGGATTGGGATCCCTTGTCAGATGCCCAAAGGAAAGGGTCGTCATATTGTACTTTTTATCCTTGTCTTGCAAAACTTTCTGGAGCTATGGAGCAGCTAAATAGGGAAATTTTCCATAGGAGGAAATGGTATGGTTCACAGATTTCTATGAAGCTAAGATCTGACTAAAAGAACTGACTAAAAGATCATAGAATCACAGAATCATAGAATAGATTGGGTTGGAAAAGACCTCCAAGATCATCAAGTCCAACCCCTGATC
>JAYRBT010000177.1:47834242-47854304 GCA_036023395.1 Myiotriccus ornatus | reverse complement strand
GTGGGGGTCGGTCTCTTCTCCCAGGCAACCAGCAACAGGACAAGAGGGCACGGGCTTAAGCTCTGCCAGGGGAGGTTTAGGTTGGATATTACAAAGAAATTTTTTACAGAGAGAGTAATCAGACATGATTAGACTGGATGTGGCACTGAGTGCCATGGTCTGGTAACCACAGCAGTGTTGGATCAAGGGTTGGACTTGATGATCTTGGAGGTCTCTTCCAACCCAGTTGATTCTATGATTCTATGATTATTATTGTTGTTGTTATTCAGCTCCACTGCTAAGTTTTTGTAAAAAGTTTAGGTCTCAAGGTAAGGTCTTAAGCCCTTTGAAACCGATGGAGTTACTTTTGAAAAGTAATTTCTAATGCTGTACTGTTCTTAATGAGAATATATCTTGTATTATGAAATCCCAGAATCATTAGTAATTTTATGTATTTCCTTGATAAACTATTCATTGCACCAGGTACAGTCCATGAGGATGGAATAATAAAGAAGCAGAAGACTCAGAGAATGAGCCATGCCCAAGTGACTGTGGGGTAGTAGAAAGCTGAGGTGTGCTTCTCTATCTGTGAGTTCACACATTTGGTTTGTGTGTATCTGTGTCTGTAGAGAGGAACCTCCAGAACAAAGTGTAGAAGACAATGGCAGAAGGACCACAAGTTAGTTGTGTGCAGAGTAAGGCCCAGGGAAGGACAGAGAAGCCCCAAAGGTCACAGGCAGCTGACATACGAGCAGTAGAGCTGAGCTTGGCTAGACACTTGTGCTACTCTAGGAATACCAAATATTTCCAGAAACTACTTGATTATCCAGTGTGCTCTGGCCACTTTAAGATGTTCTGGAGTAAATCAAACCAAATAAACTTTTATTTCATAACTATTAAGTTAAAGCATGAGATGGCAGAGATTGAAGTAATTTTCATGCTTGAATGATATATTTTCTCTATCTTTAATGTGCTAGGTTTTCGTTAACCTAAATTACAAGTTTCCTAGGTTTATCATGTTTAGTTTAGGAGTAATAACAACATCATTCTAAAGTCATCTGGAAAAAATTGTCTCGATTTTTCTCTACATTATGAAATACATTGTCAAGTAGTTTTGTCAGGGAATATAATTCCCAGCATTAGTTGAAACAGTTTTGGTGGAAAATTAGATCTTTATTAAATGCACATTTTTAAACAAAAAGACTGATTCCTGGGAAAAAACTTGTTTTCTTTTAAATTAACTAATTAAATACTCAGAAACATTCTTTTAGGCAAGAACTGAAAAGCCTCACTTTGGATATACTCCCATATTTTCCCATGGGAGTTGTAGCTCAAATGCCTTGTTGTCCTGTCGGGAGTTGCTCTCTCTAAGGAAACTGCAACTCCCAGGAAGCACACACACAACAGGAGAGTGACAGACACAATCACAAGCCAAACCTGCAACCTCAGTTACAGCTCCAAGGACCCAGCAGGACCCATCTTCTAGACTCAGGCTTTTGAACTCTCGGGGAATAGCTGGAAAGGTGACTTTCCTCTTGTATTCCAAGATTCTACAGCTTTTCCTGAAGCATAAAATTTCTAAGAGCAATGAAATAAAAATTACTATTATCAACTTGTCTTCCTCCTTGCTCCTTCGAAACTACCCTTATTCATATATCTGACCATGGAAACTATACCAGGTTTTGATATTTTGGGAGTTTGGCCCCTGGTAGTACTGGTCCCACTGTCTTCCAGAACTGTCATCTGACAGTTAACTTAAATCATGTCATACCCAGTGTCTGTACATTTGTTTGCATATACCAATTAGAATTTATATAACCCTTAACTATATTGTAAAAGAAAGTTCATCCACAAAATATCCATCAGCACAGCTTAATAAACAGTCTTATCTTCCTATTCAACATATGGTTTCACTTTGAAAGAGCAGACTTACAATAAACTGTATCATCAGTTGGCTGATAAATTCATAACAGGGTGTCTGTTTGAGAAAGATTTCCCATGCTTAGTGAATGCTTAACTGCTTTCTAAAATACTAACTTTTGTAATATATTTCAACACTGAGTACTGTATATAGGAAAAGAAATTATAGTTCTTGCCCATCTCTCCAATAATTTTAGCTTTTCATTTATTTTATATGTATATTCTGGTGTTTGGATGCTTAACAGAGATGTTAACCTCAAGATTCTTTGCACTTAAAAGACAAACAGGAGCTTAGTTCTACCTCAGTGCTGCTGTTGTAATGGGGCACATTAGAAGTTCTGAATAGTGTGATTTACATTTCACAGTGCAAGTGTGGAGGGATCACCAGGTTCCACACTGGGTGCTGGAAGGTTCCTGAAAACCTACGGGCCCAGATGAAGACTTGGGCTGCCTGTATGAAACATTTTGCTTGGATGTCAGCTGAGGTACAGAGATGACAGAGGCCTTTGAGGTTTTTGAGGTTCCTTGAGACTTGTTTTGGTTCTTTCTTTCCTCTGTGAAGTGGCAAAGCTGGACATCCCTGGAATACATATGGGTTCCACTTGAACCATCCGTGTCTTTTGCCCAGGCAGTGAAACAGGTCACACGGCACTGAGACTATTTGACTGTATGTGGTAATTGTGGAGGTATCTACGCAGCGCCAAAAAGGGCCAAACCACACAAATCTTCAAATTAACAAGGCTACTACAGGAGCTTTGGTCTTGTAGACATAAGTCTGCAAAGAAATGCTCCCAGAAGACTCTGCTCAGGTAAGACACAGATAGATTGGCATGAAGACTAAGGATGTTCTAGGGGTCAGGGTCTGCCTGGTGAAGCGCTGCCTGACCTCCCTGAACACGGGAAAGGATTAAGGTCATATCAACATGCTGACGTGGGAGGTTTATGACTAAGTTAATCATCCTGTTTAAAATGCAAACTTGCACCCATCAGAAAAGCACACAAAAGGACAACTAGTAGTGCCTGGAGCCAGAAATTTCCAGGTTCTGCCCTCACAGGGCAGCTGGCAAAGACAGATTCTGAAAGTGGAACAGATGCAAGGCAGGAGACAGTAGGACTAGAAAATCCTGGCACCCCTTCCCTGAGTGGTACAGTATGTTAAGTGTAGCAGAAATTATCAGCCTAACTTTGGTGTTGGATGCAAACTTATGCCTCAGGATAGCAAGTCCTGGATCATGGGGCAGAGCTGAACCCTAACAAAGCTTTTCATCACATTTTGCAACACCCTCAGGTCACAATGCAAATGCTGATCCTGATGGTATATGCCAAAGAAATTACATTTGGGGTTGTTCCAGACTCTTAGGTAAGAAACAATTCCCCATGTAATTGCCATTTTTGCTCATTCTGACCACAGGTCCATAAGGGCACTGAAAGTTTTTTATTTTATGTCCTCAAATTGAAGCTTTACCAACTAATAGTGGAGACATTTTGATATCCAACTATCATGGAAGGAACAGTTATTCCCTCAATGCCTGACAGGTGAACAGTATATTACGAGCTGCTGTCATGCTTTATGCTGATGAACTACTTCAATGGGTAGGGAAGGCAAGGTACCTGGAAATGCCTCACTTTCCCAGGTGATATGGGCATGTTCTTTTTGTGACTGATATGAAACGTGCTTTAATAACACCCTTTTAACTTTTCTTCCATTCAGCTAGATAGAGCTGCAGCTGTTTCTCAGGAAAAAATAGCTCATTTCTTACCTGTCCTGCTTAGTTAGTGTGTCATTCATAACCAAGACTGAGAATTTCACCTGGAGCTGCTGCTGACCGTTCTACAATTCACAACACAGTAAAGATTTTACAACCCAGTATTTAACCAGTATATTTACAACCCAGTATATATTTAACTCTGTTAAATATAGCTCTAATCAGCCATAAGCTCAGTGTCTCAGATATGAGATGGGAAACAGACAGATGTTGCTGCTGACAAGGCAGGAACATTGAAAACCTGTACTAATTTGGATGATATTGCTATGAGAAAACAGTGACCTAGCATGCCAGTGCCTGGAACATATCTACTGGGTAATATGTTCACATGATTCTGCAGGAAAAAAGTGCTCAGTATAGAGATCTGGTCCTGGAGCTCCTGCTCGAAGTGCTAATGTGAAGCAGTAGTAGCACTGGTGCTTCTGAAACATATGATCCAGGAAACAACCTAATCACAAAAACATAAATAAAATCAAGCTTTGTCAATTCTGCCTTTTGAAGAGCAACTTGAGTAACTAATCAAACAAAGTAGCTCATCAAGGGAAACAGGTTGTCTTGGAACACAAACTCTTGAAACAAGACACATCTCTTTGAACAACCGACACTGGAGATCAGCAATGAACACTGACTTTGAAACCTACAGAGAAAAATGTAAACAACCCTCTGAGATGCAAACATCTAGTTCATCCTCCTAGTGTTACTGTTTTTGACTGGCTATGAACTTAGGAAGCTGACACACTTGGTTCACATTTCCATTGTTATAATCAGTCATAAAAATAGCATTTCTTTTCCTTTTTCTCCTCTCAGTAGATTTTACAATACTTCCTAGATTCAGTGTCAAATTCTACTCCTTCAAAATTGGGATATAACTGAATGGACAAGTAGAGGTTTGCTACAAACTGATGACTGTTTATTAAGTGCTTCTCTGTTTTTCACTTACAGTGCACAATGAAAACCAGTCTCAAAGGACTAGTAATTTAATAGGATCATGTAAAAAGATCATATGAATGAATAGCTCTTTGTGAACTCAGTAAATCTGAATTTCTTTTGCATTTTCTTCCTTATTCTCGGATATTCTGTTCCGCTTGGCCATTTATGACTCCTTTGGCCAGTGACAGATGGGTTTTGTTTCCTCATTCCACGTACACCCAAAACTCTCTTTTGAAGTTTAGCCAGAGAATCAGGTGTCCAAGAAGTAGGATCAGTCTTGTCATAGTAATTTATTGCAGCAACAGTATCTTCAGTTGATCAACATTAGCCTTTCTCACAGTTCTTTCCTATTTAGTTGCAAACCTGTTTTACCTGTAACCAGTGTAAAGCTATTGCTTGTAGAAGTGAGGAACTCAAGAATTACGCAGGTAGTGCCCCCTATCTGGCCAGCTTAGACAAATCTTTTAGCAAGTAGCACCACTGAGATTAATGCCCACATTCACATGCTGGAAATACATTCTACACGTTTTATAAAAGCCAGGCTACATCCACGCTGCCTGTCAGGACTAATATCACAATTCTGTGAGATTGTACTAGGAGAAATGGGAGGCAAGCATTTTGGCCATTGAAATGTAGCAGTGGTTTGTAAGACATATGTCCTCTCCAAACAAGGTACAGGGCACAGATCCATTACAGAACTCCTAAACATTTCCCACATGAGCAAATAAGGAGTGAATAGTTGCATTTTCATTCCTTAAATTTTCAATTTTCATTTTCTACCAAAAATATTTGCTAAAAATTGGATGTTTCTTGAAACTTTTGCAAATCCATGAGTGTTTTTGTGTTTTTGCTTTTTTATATTCTTTGATTTCAACATCAGTTGTTCCCACGGTTACGTTCAATGCCGTTGTCTAAACACAGTCCGGTTATTGCCTGAAATGTGTTTTGGCACAATGGTTTCTGTTAAGTGATGTGGGTTTGGATTGTTTTGGTACGGTTTTGTCTTTCAGTATGTCAATACTTAAGCAAATGTGCTGAGACTGTAGCTTATTACACACACTACATCATAAACAATCACATTTCTCTTTTATTTTGCATGGCTCAACTCTCATGTTTATTTCTGTTGTCTAGAAGCACACTGGGCCAGTACCATCTTCCCTCTATATGTATGCGATCGTTAGTTCAGAGGCCTTGACTGACTTCTGAAGCTTTTAGTATCTAATTCAAAATTAACATGAAAAAAATGACATTTTTTATTTAAACACCTGGTCAGGCCATATATATTCTGACAGTAATTCCTTTCAGCATCAATCTTAAATGCTGGAGCTAGTTAAAACCTTGTTTGTCCTTCCGATGCCTTTTTTGCTGTTGTGTGTGGATAATCACATACTAGCTTTCTCACTTCAGTGGCCAAGCTAAACAAATGGAAAAGAATTTTTGGTTTGAGTAAAAGTTTAAAATATTTTAGCCAATCCAAAAGAGTTTATTTTTATTTCTTTTTACACATCGCCCAGAAAATCAAATTTTAAATGCAAATGTAATTTTAAAATTATAGTTTTGTCCCGATTTTGCAGTAACAACATGCATAGACCTTGTCTGTATTGGTTTTGGGTCTCAAGAAAACTGTAAGTGGCATATGACTTTTGTTAATAACTGTGATGTTCCGAAAGCGTGTTTTTCAGAAAATCTAGTGCTTGTTACAAATACATCTCCCTACTCTGCTGTGAATATGGATCAACAAGTTTCCTGTTTCTTTTAAGGAACAATGGATTGTAAGAGGGGTAAAAGCCGTTTAATTTTTCTGGCTGTGCCAAACAGGAACTCCCTGGAGTTTATTTATTATCTGCACTGGAGGGGATTAATTTTAAATTCAGTTTCGACTCTTCTGCCTGGCTGTCCCGCACACCCACGTCCCGGCGGCTCCTTCTGCTCAGACCCAGCTTCGCCCGGGCCCGCAGCCCGGACGCTCCGCGGCGGAGCTGCCCCGGGCACGACTGCCGGCACGGCGCCGTGGCGGGCGGGCAGTGCCAGCCTTGGCCGCTGCCCGTTAACTGCGAGCTGCCTTCCCCCGGGTCCTTTCTGCCCTTCAGCGGTGACTAAGCGCACCCAGCGGCGCACCCGCTCGGCCGGCCGCGCTTCTCGGCCGGGCGGTGCCGGACCCCGGGTCCCCTCGCGCCTCCGTCCGCCTCAGGGAGACAACATGGCGGCCGTCTCGCGCCGGCGGGCGCGCTCTGCACCGGCGCCCTCCTGCCCGCCGGGGAAAATAAAACCGTCCCCTTGATCTCTCCTGACACGCAGTGGCTGCTGTGGGCAATTGTCGGGAAACCGTGTGTCAGACCTCGGATAAACCGGGAGGTTTGAGGGCAGATTTCATTCTCCCTGCCTCGTTTGAGTCGGTTCGAAGTGCAACTACCCGCCCCCTTAACTCAGCCCCGGCTCCATCCAGGGTCGCACATCAACGCACCCCGAGCCTGCTCCCAGGCTCTTCCCCAGCTCCTCGGCTGTTCTTTCCTTTTTAGGGGGAACATAAACACAGACAGTAATGGGTTTGGTTTATTCTAACAGCGCTGTTACCTCTGAAACTGTCTGAGCACGGGGCCAGAGCCCATCCTGGAGAGTGGGAGCGGCTCGTGCTGGTCTGAGGCGGCAGGACGAGGGGTGGCCCCCAAAACACTCCATGCAGCAGGGCTGTCAAACCCATCTCCACTCTCTCAGGGTCTCTCCGGCTCCTGTGCCGATGCCTCCCAGCAGTGCTGAGCAGCACTGGGCTGTGTGGACTTGGAAAACTGCTTGTTAGCTCCTGGGCCTTAAGTGGGGAACGGCGCTGGATCGTAGCGGCACCACTCCAGCGGCTGCTGAAGTTGAAACCAGAGACGACTACTGTTAGGCAGCTGTAGATCCAAAAAAGCAATTCCAGTAGGTAAGGAAGTAGCCCTATATCCTCTTATAGATTATTCAAAGTGAAACAGGCCTTCTCCAATTGGTTTGGCAATTTCAGCACATGCTGTTGCCTTCAGTCAGGTGAGGGAACCTGCTGCTTCATTTTTTGAAGAGGGTATAAGTAAGGAGCCTCTTTTGATTTGTAGTTCACAGAACTGGATTTATGGTGCCACAGAGTCTTTAAGGAGCTATCTGATGCATTTGGCTAATGAGCTGGAAACACAGATTTCATCACTATTCTGACCCATCTCAGAACAGAGAAAGATTGGGAAGTGTTTCTCTTTACAAGCCCATCTTATCTTCCTAAAAGAGATACACAGAGAGATTACATTATGCTAGATCAAATTTACCCCACTGGCCAAAAAGGTTGTGAAGCCAATGTCTTGCTTTCCATCCCACTGTTTTCCATCCCACTGCTAGTATTACTTGGCAGAAAGAATTCCTGATCTTCCTTCAAAAAGGAACTCTCTCCATTTAAGGTCACAGTATGTAGTCAGGATGGTATTACTTTTCATTTCTATGTCCAAGAAAAGTACAGTTTAAAAACATGGCTTGGTTATGCCATTTCATTTGCTGAAAAATATGAGTTTCCATGTCACTTAGAAAGGAAAAAAGATGGCCCTATGCTTCAAACAATTCTTATATGCAGGTACCAAACAGCTGATTTCTGGGTTGGCTGATTGACTTCTCCATCCTTCTAGGATCCAAATTGACAAAAGGGACAATTTCAATCATTTTTGTCCTCAAAATAAACATTTAGAACCTACTGAAACCTTCTCTTCGGTATTACTCCCTGATCATCATTATTCTATCTTATTAAGACATCTCATTCATTGTCCATTGAAGTCAGTGGCAAATTCCCCCTTGACTGACCCAGTGGTCACAGATGAGGGCCGGACAGGGAGCAGGCCTCTGTTCTGCCAGGTTTCAGCTAAAGACACATAGTAAAGAGGCAATACCTCTCCCAGAGAACTAACAACCTAAGCTAAAAAAATAATAATAATCTGCCATTTCTTACTGTTCCAAACAAACAGTTTCAGGGTTCATAAGTTTCAAAGACTTCACTGCAAAAAAAAAAATCTTCAGTTTTAACACAGAATCATAGACTGGTTATAACATAACTGTGCCAATGCAGTACGTCTAGGACATCCTGAAAGTCTTCTCTTCCTCATCTAACGATGACATTCCAAGGTTAGTTGAGAAACATGTATTAGCACTAGAATGAACTTTGGAAAAAATTCCTTTTTAAATGGATTCATTAAACCAAGCACTTCCCGTGTTGCTTCTGCTAATTCTGGAGCTAAGCATATTTGAATAGAAATGTATCTCCTTAGCCTTTATTTTCTTATTTGGCTGAGTCTACAGTAATCCTGTGTTCTCTGTTTGTAAAATGAGATTTGCTGCTAGAGTTTTACTGCAGGGTCAAGTATGATGAAAAAGTATACTGAGAGAAAGCTGAAGTCTTCTTAAAACACAGATGTCTTAAAATTTACAGATGTCATCCAGGTTTAGCAAATAGGGTGGGGGCTGGATAGCTGATGAGATTGAAGAAGAGTGATCAAGCTTTCACTGTTAGACCACCTAAGCAAGCACAGAACAGTGAGAATTACCAACTACAGGTTTGTATCTGGTTCTATGAAATACACTTGCTAGCCATGACCCATTTCACGAATTTGCACTTCTTAAAAACCTACGGCAACATAAGAACTCATTGTTTTATCACCAATATCAACTTATACAAACTCTTTTTTCTTTCAGTAGCAGATCCTTTAGATGAGGTTCGGGGGAGAAGCATATATTGTTCTTAAGCTGCACCTTCTCTGCTGCTGAACAATTCAGGCCTTGGGAATGCAGAGAGCACCCAGTAGAAGCAAGAAATTTAGAAAGTAATAAGACAGCCAAAACTAGTTTATGGAACTTAAGGAGATTAGACTTGGGGACACTGCTGACCTCTAGATTTCTGTGATGGGAAGGAGAGTGCTATTTACAGTAAGTATTTGGAAAGCTCTCACAGCTTCCTTAAGACTAAGAAATCAGTTTGGCAATATGGACTGTGCTATGACCTTCTTTATCCTTGCCAGTGATTGCTGAGGTTTTCTTATGATTAACTTTCTGGTGAGAACTAAACTTAGAAGATTATTATTATCACAACTAGTGATTTCTTTAATTTGAAATAAAATTCTCTTAAATATAAAAGCTTCCTTTATTTCTATTATTTTTCTTTTCAAATATTCTTTTCTGTTGTTTTAAATGGCAATTTTCCTTACTAAGTACAACTTTCCACTGCTTATTTTAATTGTCATATTTTACTGGCTTATCATTGCTTTTGCAACTCAATGTTTGGCAACCATTGTTCTCCAACACTGATAATATACTGGTATCATAATGACAACTCTTTTGAAAGAGTGAGCCAACAGGTTCTATAATACATAAAAATGTTTTTACAGATTACCATGTGCTTTGGATCAGTGCTGGATATCAGAAATTGAAATTCTGAGACCTGAAATCTTTTGCTGGCTATGTCAGAGACACCTTTAGGTGAGTTAGGAGCAATAGTTTTAACCACCATGTCTCATTTTCACCATCTGCTGTGTGACTGCACTGTCTGTGTCTCAGGCATGTTGGAACTCAGCTTGCTGACATTTGTAAAATACTTCAACATCTTTGCACGTGTTACTTGCAACTCCTATTAATTCTGTGAGCTGAGCATTGTAATATAGAGATGTTAAGTTATTCTAATGTGTATATTGTGACAACTGCAAAAGACTTACTGCTGTTGTGACTTTTGTAGGCCAGTTGATTTAAGGAGCTGTTCTGATGTTTCATAAATTCTATATTTGTACGTACATACCCATATACATTAATATGCACATTGCATATATAGGCTATGCAGGGCAGTAGTGTCACTGGTTTTATTCCTTTAGCTTCTGCTTCCACCTGTTGAACTTCCTCATTTTGCAGTTTGTTCCAGTGGATGTTTGCCACAGATGAACAAAAATTTCCTGGTTTTATTACCCTGTATTTAAAGCTCTTTCCTTTGCAGCTTGGGAAGGCAGAGGAGAAATTTAGGTATGCTGATACCATCACCTGTGAATAAGGCTTTCCTCTGGGTCTGTGTTTTTGACCAGCTGGTACCACTGCCTGCAGTTATGTCAGCAGTATATTGCTGCACAGCTCTTCATGGCACAGCAACCGGCCTGTCCATGCTTGGCTCTCCATGTTCTCCAAGGAGAAAATGTTGAGCGTTCAGAGCTGACTAATGCTGTGATCTTTACTCACTGTCTATAGGAGGATAAATGTGGTTATTTATAAAAGAAATGGCATCTTTAAAAAATAGGGATGTTAGCTATTTTCTTTAGATTTTCTTCTTTGCCACGTCTGGTCTGGAGTATACAAAACCTACAAAGCCCTTCAGAGGAAATAATGTACCTCATACCAATTAACAGTATGATCAGATGATTGCAAGCAGATGTGTGAGGGCTGCCTCAGACACTGCTAACCCCTCCATTCAACTGGCTGTGAGCACATCTGACTGTTTGCAAAGTGAAGTGAAACACGTTAATGGCCCAGGAGGAAAGACTGGCAGCAGGCAGCTCTGGTTGTCAACCTTTTTAAACTGCTACTGCTTGTCTTCACAGGGCCAGAAGTGAAATGCTTAAGTGAATTTAAGCTTTGTAGTGACTGAAGCCATTGAGGCAGGACTGCTGGTCCAAGGGGTGAAAGGAGACAGAGCCAATACCCTTTGCTCTCAGGAGGATCCAGGTCTCAGGATGTCAGGATTACCAGTAGCAAACTTAAAATTTATCTTTTTTTTTTTCCTGTGCTAATAACTTTAATGTACATTAATGTACATTTGAGAGGCAGACTACTGTTTTGATTTCGATGATGACCACATGTCATTTAAAAAGTAGATTTTCTTTGACATGGAAAAATGGATTTTCTTTTATATGCCCATTCTTTATTGAAGTAATAGTATTATTAAAGACTTGTTTAGTCTGTTGAGAGAAGTCACCACACAAACTACTTTGTGTTTTGGGGTTTACACAATTTTTGAACTGAAGTATGCAATTCACTGAACTGAATAGAATTACCTAATTCAATGTGACTGTTAATAAGTGACCTCAAAAGTTATGTTCAGTCATGTACCTGTCACACACTTTTTCTATGAAAAATATACCTGGGACCATGCATTGCACTTGGCATCTGAACATGGTCCTGGGCAACAAACTCTAGGTGGTCCTGCTTGACCAGGGGCATTGGACCAGATGACCTTCAGAGGTCTCTTCCAACTCCAGCCATTCTGTGATACTGTAGTTGGAAGTCTTTGGGCATATTTTGAACATGCACTTGGCCTGTCATGACACTGACTGCCTTCCAGTTTCTTTTCTGTACCAGCAGCAAGCTCAGCAACTGTCAGTCTTGCACCCAGGTTTTGGTTTTGAAACTTAAATCTCCACCTTGAAAATACATATTTGTCACCTTCAACTAATTGCAATATATGACTTTCAATCTGATCCTCGATGTTCTCCACTCATAAATTTGTCCTAGTGCATAGAACACATTACTTTCAGTCTAAAAGTAACATATGCAAGTTATGATGTATATGAAGTTGTTCTCAGTAAGATTATGGCCTCTATGATCCCTGACTTGTTGCAGCGTATCTGCTTTCAAGGAAAAAACTGTGTGTACAAAGAATTTACCTAATTATGGATTATTCATCTATGAAGTCTGTGAAGTGTTTGACCGGTTTAATTGCAATGAAAGGATTGCAGAAGACTTCTCAAGGTAAAACATGTATTTTCCAACCTTTTTCAAAGAAAACAAGCTATTATTTATATAGCATAAATGAGGAGAATAATATGGAAATGAGAAAGAAGTTTCTAATCATGTGTAACTCTGCAGGGCTTGCTCCCAACAGAGATCACGAACAACATCCGTTTTTGCATCTTCAGAATAAAACAGGACGGGGGACTCTCAGTTTTTCCCAGTACATGCTTGATTAGCATGAGTTATAAATCAGTTTTAAGGACAGTGCTAACACAATTGTTTCATTAATTCTCTTTGTAGCCACAGAACTTGTGGGACTATGTAGATACCCTGCCTGTCATTTATTCTCTGTCTTGTCTGCTGGACAGCTTTGCAGTTCTCTCAAAGTTAGAGACCAGTACAAGAGAAACACATTTAAGTAAGGCTTCATGCACTCTTGTTCCTTCATTCCTGGTACCGTATTTTGAAGTTTAGTGCTAAAGTAAGAGACTTGGTGACAGCTAATTGAAAGTGAGGTGAGTAGTGGCAGGTGGCAGCTGTTTGTTTTAGAGGTGAATTGAAAAATGCAAACAAGTATGTAGTGAGAAGCTAGAAGCTGAAACTTTCAGGGGGATGGATGTAGTGAATGTGTTGCCCAGAAAAGAATGCGTGCTCTAAGCACTAATGGTTTCACGATCTTCTGCGTTGTATCATTGTAGCTGCTTGGGGGAATTAAATACAGAACAAACACAAAATTCAAGTTTGGGTTGTCTAAGTAGCTCCCTGTAATTTCTGTAGACTTTGAACAGCTCTCATAACACAGAAATTGTTTCCAGAGTGTAATGTCTAAATATCATTAAATTCCTTTCACTTTGTCAAAAAAATAGATGAAAATCAGTGAAAGTTAGGACTAATTCAGATACCTCTCAAATACATTTATGATCTTAGAACTATAGAATGCCTTGGGTTGGAAGGGACATTCCCTGGAGCAACCTGGTCTAGTGAAAGGTGTCCCTACCCATGGCAGAGAGGGTGGAACTGGATGATCTTTAAAGTCCCTTACAACCCAAAGCATTCTATGATTCATTCTGGACATTATTTACATGATGGCATCTGGGTTAGTGTATGAAGAATATTGTATTCTCTGTATATATGCCTAGAATTACAGGCATTTTGATAATTCCTTTGTGGTTATGGAGAAGTTTTACATTTATTACTCAGCTTAGTATAGTGTTGACTTAAAGGAAATTTGCTTCTGATTCAACTGCTAGGATGTTATTTAAAAACAGTGTTGGTGCACATATAAAAGGAACTTCTTTGACATTGGATAGGGGAAGCAATTTATTCTGGATGTTTAAAACCTGTAGTAAGTGGTATTTTTAGACATGGATCTTACCATTTTTGTGTCAATCATTTGGAAAGCACTCTACAACAGCTGGTTGCAGGGACAGTGTGATCTCAAACCGGCCTGGCTGACTGCATGGAGATGTCCCTCCGTGCCAGGCACTGCACACTGTGTGAATCCTGTATTACCCAAGGCTCATGCTGAGTTGGTGAAGATAACTCCTAGATGTCTGTGCAAATACTTTAGGGTACACTTTAGGAACGGCAAATAATGTGTGAAGAGAACAAAACAACAACCCTTGATAATGGGGGGTTTTTTTCCCTTCCCAGGTCTGTGCTGACCTGTCACTTGTGAATATCATCTTAACAAATCACTATTTAATAGTCCTCACAACAATAAGTTTATTTGTCCGTGAGGACCTATGCTGTCCAACACGATGTAGCTTTTTAATCCAGTTTTACAAAATTTCAGTGGAATAGGAAGTAAACAATTGTAACTATTTTCAGAGAGGTATTCTGGAAATACGACATTGTACATTTGCAGTCTTTTGGATTTGTTTTGCAAAAGATTACTTTTTGAAGTAAATGACTTGTATATAGGATTCAAAAGTATACTAAGTTTGCTGATTACACTAAATCGAGAGGAGTTGTTGACTCCCTCAAAGGCAGATTGGCCCTGAAGAAAGACAGAAATATTAGAGTTGATTTGAGTAATTTGAAATCCAGTTAGCAAAGTTCACTAGTTCTTCTTCATTTTTTCTGTTTGGTATATAATCATCATCTTTTAATCAGCATTTTATGATATATAAAATTCTTTATAAGCAATGCAAAGCATTGGGCACTGCTGTAAATGCATGTTTCCTGAATCTAATATGATTTTTAAGTAATATGCTCCCTTGTGTTTGATTCCTGTTAACTGCAGCCATAGATTTTGTTTGAAATTGTGGTCATTTTCTTTCAAATTATTAATCTCAATAGTAATTTCTTGACAGTATATTCTGTGTATAGAATTGATCATTTTATGTACAGAAAAGGCAATTACATTTGTAACTTGGGAAATAATATGTTGCAAAACCTCATACTGGGTATGCATGAGTATTAGTGACCTTAATTGTGGCAGAATTTTGAAACAGACATAATAAAATCATCTCAAGAAGGACTTGTAGTCCCCAAAGTCTTTTTTTCTTCAACTGAATTATTCAACTGTCTGCTAATAAAATATATGCTTTCCATAAAAATAGCCTGGTTGTGTTCCTAAACTATCACGGGCACAGTAACAGAGCTTCAGGAACAAAATTAACACAGAGTTCGGGTCCTGCTCTCCACTGTGCTCTAGTGCCTTTTCCACAACAAACCCTAATTCTGCCTTCCATGCTACCCGTGCCAGTGAAGGCACTGGAGGACACAGGACAGTCTGTATTATCCATGCAGCAAAGTGCATTGCATGTCTGAGCCAACAAGGTCAGGGATTACAGGTTCTTCAGTGATTTTTAACCACTGACACTGAAGAAGTATTTTCTGAGTATATAAATGGTCTAATTTCAAAAAGGCTGAAATTTTTTGGATTCTCATGGGCCTGTAAAAAGAGGGTCCTTCAAGCAAACATAGGTTGTCTGCCAAATGTCTTTATGGAAAACATGGCACCACAAGAGCTTTTCACTAAGTCGCTAAATTTATTTATTTGCTTGTTTGTTTGTGTGTTTGTTTTACAGATCCTTAGAGACAGATGACACTTGAGCTATTATTTTCCAAATTTTTGAAATGTCAGCCTGAGATAGAAAGCTTGCAAAGAAAATTTCACTCCAAATAGCTGATTTGGCAAATTTATACACTGTTCCATGAGTCTTACTAGAAGATTCTGTATTCAACTTTCTTAATAATGAACAGTGCTCCCAAGCCTGTTTTTAATGCAACTTTCATGGTGATGTCATCCTTCTGGAATTAAAAGATTTAACATGAAGTATCTGACTGACTCTAGTTCTCTAAACTGGCTCTCAAGTTTAGCAGCACAAATCATGACTATAGGATGGACAGCTATTGGATGTTTCCTCAAAAAAATTTAAACCAGTGAAATATTCTCAATAGCTCTATATTTCTGCAGTGGAAGAGCAAGATCAGATCCACAATAAGGATAACATTCCAGTACTGTAGCCAACACCTATGCCAATGTTACTTTGTGACCACATGATAAAATAAACAAAACCAACAAACAAACAAAACAGAAAGAAGGTGAAGAAAAACTAGGAGGACACCAGAAAATCTCTTTTACTATAATTACAATTTGTACTGTCTTTATTATGTGCTATTTTCATCCTTAATTCCTTTCTTTCCCTTGTTCTCTAAAGTGAGACTTCATGGCTTTGAAATGGTAAAGGAACCTGGAAACGTAATCTGTTCTCAATCTTCATGTTTGCAAATCTCTTTACATGAGTGAATATTTGTTTGAAAGTATTTGAACTCTTTGGGACAAAACAGCTCAGCTGTCTAACACCTTAATGCAGACACGTTTTAGAGTAGGCCGAGATATTACAAAAATGCAACTTTGAATTGCAAGCCTGGAATTTAGTTGCAACCACTTGAATTTGACAGGGATGATACTTGTAAGAAAGCAAAGGGATGTTTTTAAACAGAATGATCAAAGCTTTGATCTTCTGTGTAAGCAGAATAAGTAGATCTCCAGTGGGGGGTGGTGCTGCTGCTGTTTGTTTATGTTCAGACATTTCAGTTTCCTGACTAGGAGAATAATCCATGTGCTATTTCCTTGGAGGCCTTTCAGAGTACTGACCAGATTCCATCTTTCTTGCCTCGAGATCAGTCGAGCTGTAAGTGCTCTAGCTGCATCCAAATACAATGAACCCTTCATTTTGCCTGCCTGTTATTGAGAGTTCATTTGTGTGATGTATAGATTTATTTTTATGTCAAAGGAGGTACAATCGCTCTCCCGATTTCTTCCTCTTTACTTTCTACAGGATGATGATTTCGGAGCCCGCGCCCGCCCCGCCCGGCCGGGCCGGCGGCTCTGCAGCTCCGCCTGGTGCACAGACCCGCTGCTGCAGCCAGTCTTCTCAATTTCTTAGGAGTCCGTATAACTGCATAGCTATTACCTGTTGCTGGTTGATACTTAATGTGTTACTTCTCTTCAGTACGAGGCCACGGTTGCTGTCAGCGATATAGGAGGTGACAAACTGCATCAGAACCGCAAATTTCCACTGCTTGTATTTGCAAACACCAGATTTTTGCCACATGGAATGCTTTTTCACACACAGAGTAATTTCCTCTATGTTTATGGAAATGAGGTATGTATACAAAGAAAGTACTGTTGAATTTGAGTGTAACTTAATCCTTTTTTCTTTTTTTTCCTTAAGTAGTAAAATGAAGATATAAGTGGTCTAAATCTGTTGTTATAACTGTTTTGGCGAAGTTCTTTCCGATTTCAGAGGAACCGAGCACAAAATTATTAATGTCATGTATTTTCAGTTACTGGACTCACTGTTTTTGTAGGGTTTGTACCATGTCTGTCAGTGGTCTCATTTAAATTGTGAAACTTTCTAAAGTAATAGTTATTCATCATCAGTACCATCGGCAGAAATTGATCTTTAGTGAGGAAATCCTTCATTTTAGGTTTTTGTAGAGAGTACTGAGGAAGCTATCTGTAAATCGTTTTTTGTTACAGGGAAATCTTGAATCAACAGGAAGAGGTTTTTATATAAACGAGGTTGTGTGTTCAGTCAGTTTGATCTATGCACATTAGTTTACAGGCAATTACCAAAATAAATGACACTTTTACACTTCATGGAATACACAGGTACTCTTTTCAGAAAATATTAATTAACTAATGAACAGTCTCTGCAGTATCTCTGCCTCTAAGTATACAGAGTAATTCATCAGTGACTATATATTTAAGAGGTGTGGTTATCTCATGATGGAGGGAATTCTTTTCCGTTATTACATCTTGAAGATGAAAAAATTATAAAAGCAAATGTATGTGTGCGGTCATTCAGTCACCTTCATGAGAGATAAGGGGAGCATTTCCTTCCCTAAGGCAGGTGAGGAATTTAAACCTGCTTTTGCCATGAAGCACAGAATGACAGCTACATGAAAATTCTCCTGCATCAACCACTCTTCACACCTACTTTGTTAATGCTAAGTTGCTGTAACCATATTCTCTACAGAAACATTAATACTTCCTGTTGGTAAGTTCTGAGTGAACTTCAAGGTTAGAATACTTGATAAAGAGACAAGATTTGTAGAAAGCAGTGGGACTGTTCTTTGTTAGTCGTGTAGGTGGCAGAATCATGCTCACCAAGTTGAAGAGCAGCTCCAGGCGAAGTATGACAGTGACATCAACACACCAACTAGGAAAGTGTAGTATGTGACATGAGGAGTCGTGCTTCATCACTTGCTGAGAGGTCATCAAAAGACACAGCAAGCTCGTCAGTCATATACCATATATTCATTTGGCACAGAATGCAGATGGCTGTAATCAAATAACTCCTGTACTGTCACTGTATGGATTGGATCTTGACAGGCAGACTGTCCTTTCTCCTTTTCCACTTGCTGTAGTGTGCTAAATATAACATACTAGGATAACATTGGCTTATATAGATGATATCACGAAATTATTGATTTAATTTAGCTGCTTTTAATTAATCTCTTCACTTGAAGAAAAATGATTAGCCCATGTAAGGAGGGAACTCTCTAGAAGTCACTTTCTATGATACAACAGTGATTCACCACAGTCGAAGAGCTGCTGATTTTAATCAAGTGTTTTGGTACTCCATGAAGGAGAAGAAAACGTGTCATTATTTTTGGGTGGTTACAGGTCTGTGAGAATCCAAATCCATTTGGGTCACTGCTCCTCTAAGATACAAAGAAACCTATCAAGTTAAATGTACGTACATAAATTTCACTGGAGGAGGTGTGTACTGATGCTTCAGGAAGATTTATATTGTGCATAAAATATTATGGAAATCAGTGGGAATTTGGCATAGTTTTTGCCCTGCTTTTTGTTGAGCCCTAGGTTTTCTAATTTGTAAATAACTATGCAGGCATGACACTCTTTACTCCTGTAGAATCTTCTCGAATTTATTAGACATAAGTATCCACTCTAATGACCAGTGCAGAATCATGCACATGGTATCTTTGCAGGTATTTTAGGAAAAAACATCCTATTTTCAATTTGCTCTGAAGAGGTTCTTTTCTTCCCCTTGCTAATTTACTGTTAAAGTGTTTCTTTAGGTGTAAGTCCAAGCAAGAGATCTTACTGAAGTTACTGAACCTCAGTAGTCAGCAGCACAACTTTTGTCTTCTTTTTGTGTGATTATTTACTTCTAATTCATTGCCTGTATTTCAGCTTTGTAGGCTTGGAAACATATGGGGTCTGAGACTAACAGCAAGTATTATCAGTGATTATTTGGGAGCTTTGCATCTAATAGTAATTCTGATTGACCAAAGCATCTCTGCTTTGATGGGAACAAGTTCTGAAAGCAATGGCACAGCCTATTTAGCACAAACTCTTGGGTCTGCCTTTAGCTCACTTTTGATGACATCAGTATTACTATTTCTAGATTCCTTAGTGTCGTGGTTTAGGAATGGTACTCCCCAGTTCAGTGCTCTCACTGAGACTCTCCAAGCCCTGTGCCACTCACTCGCTCCCCCTTCTCCCTGTGGTGCACTGGAGAGGAAAATTGGAGGCACAAAAGATCATGGGTTGAGATAAGAATAATTTACTGGAAACAGCAATGAGATAGGAAAACAAATGGTAACAGGAACAATATTCATAACAAAAGTGTACAAAGAGTGATTCACGTGCGAAGTGCTCACTGCAGAGCTCCACATGACTTCAGCCACGCCATGCTCATAGTTACTGCCCCTGATTCACATATACAACTTCTTAAATAGCTGATCCTTAGCAGATCACTGAATAGGTCAAATTAATAGAGTAGAAGCAAAGGGAATGTAAATAACAGAGATCAATACATAAACAGAATCTTAGTCTAACAAAACAATATGTGCGGTTTGACAGTTATTTAAATTTTGTGGAAGAAATTGGGGATTTTGGTGAGATTTGTCTTGTAAAGCAAGTTATTTCCACTAGTAAAAGTTTGTATGGTAAAATTGTTTAGGAAGAGATTGTTGTGATCACTCAGATAAACAGCTCTCACCCAGAGTCGAGGAGGGTCATTCTGCAGTAACTCGTCTTCACTAGCTGATGTTGGTGTTTCCCCTGACTGACTTTTGAAAAGCTGGTGGTTGTATTAGTGTCGTGGTTTTAGCTGGAGAGCAACAGAATTTTCTCCCTTCCCCCCTCCCCCCGAGCCATCAAAGATACTTAAGATACAAAAGATGTAGCCGGGGTTAAACTATTAGTTGCCTAGAAACAGGGCAGATAAGGAACTTTACCTTTGGTTTTGTTTTTTTCTCTCAAGGAGAGGGAG
>JAYRBT010000177.1:47820956-47832814 GCA_036023395.1 Myiotriccus ornatus | reverse complement strand
GAGGAAGGAGTTCGGATCTTTTTCTTATAACTCATCCTCAGCAAAAGACCTTGTCTCATTTAAACCGGGACAATTAGCAGTGTTCAAATCACTAAGGAAACCAATGTCTAGATACCAGAACTTAACATTCTAAATTAGGAGGACAAAATGCTTCAAAGATATATTTCCTAAAGATTACAGCATTTATGAATGCAGGTACCTTTGGGAAATTTGTGAGATTTATTCTCTTAGATCCCCAAGACACATTTGAAAATCCCAACTCTCAGAGGAGACAAAATCTTATCCCGTGTATCTGATATGATGTGAGCTACACTAAACCTCTCTGGAGAGGCAGGAACGAGTTCAAGGTATTCTTGACATGCAGTACTTTAGCCTGCACTGAGCAAGCACCCTGCTGATATCAGAGAGTAACACCGGGATTTATAGCTGATTGTGATGGGAGTAGGTGACCTATCAAGATGGCTATATAGTATGCATACTCTTCAGGACTGCTGAAATCTTGGTAATCAGTTTATTAGTTTCAGACCCAGTTATTAGTTTCAGTGGTACCTCTTTCATCTTTCTGCCTCTTAAAGGAAAAACAAGCAACTGTGCTGTTGCCACTGATGCTTGTGTACTCTGCAAATGTACTGACAGCCTTGCTCTGAATGCTGAGGCTGGAACTGTGGCTGGAATTGTTCCCTCCCATAGCTACCTAATGAGTCCATTCCCAGCATATAAGCCCTTCATTCTGGGTTCTCTCTCACTGCACAGTGACTTTGTAGCTTAATCGTTGGGCTCTGGTCTCTGATCTTGAGCCTATTGTTATTAGTCACTGGAGTAAGAAATCAAAACCAGTTCCAGCCATCAGCCAGGAACACAGGACACTCTCTTCCCCCTGCCGCGCTACAGGTTGAACCACCACGCTCCCTCATGCATGATGTATTTCTGGCTTCATGTCCCTGCGTACATGGCTAACAGCAAGTATTTCTGCGTTAGGAAAGATGGAGAGAGCAATGTCCTCGCCTAGCTTTATAAGCTAATAGTCAGAATGCTCTCTTGAGGAAAGGTTTGGACTAAGGCTGTGGAGAAAGTTGAAGGAAGGGCTTGTATTTTCTGGGTGAGCACTTTGACTAGTAGAGTGTGCTGCCAACAGCCAGCATGCCCAGCAACAGCTGGCTTTGGAAAACTAAAGTAGCTACACACACATTTTAAAACTGAAGAGGGACAGCTAAAATTCCTTTTAACAGGCTCAGTGTGCCAACGCAACAGATCTCCTTAGGAAATTGAAGTGCCACTCCACTTACATTTGGATCCCTATTAATTTACGTAGGAGGTGGGAAGTTACTTTCATGGGCCAGACCAGGCTGGTAATACTCAGAGGAGTGTTGAATGAACACAATGACAAAGGCAATGGTCACAAAAGGAAACACAGAAAATTCCATTTAAACATTTAAAAAAACTATTTTACTGTGAGGATGCTTAAATACCACTTGGGGACTCTCCATCCTTGGAGATATTCAAAACCTGACCAGACGAGATCCAGAGCAGTCCTTTGTAGTGAATTCTGTTTTATGCAGGGGATTTAGACCAGGCAGTCTCCAGAAGTCCCTTCCAACTTGAGTTATTCTGTGATTCCATGAACACTGAGTATTTGAAGGCCAAACAGAGAGGCAAATTCTGGCCTCAGACTCAGCCTTTGGTGCTTGAAACTCAGATAAATCCTATTTTTGGTACTCAAATTCTCAGAGATCAAAGCAAAGAAAACCAGCTGTGAGAACTTCCTTTACACTTGCATGTATTTTCTGTCGTGCACTAACATGGATCAACTTGAAAAGAAATGTGTGTGGTGTGGGTGTGGGGTGTGTGGGTGGATGGGTGGGTGTGTGTTAAAAAAGAAACAACAAAAAGAGGGAGGGAGCTGACTTGTAAGAAAGAATTAAACACAAGGGCTGGAAAGCTCAGATCAATTGAAGTCAGAAAGGAAACTTTCAAATCTATGCTCTGTAAGATTTTAAAGTATGAAATAGGTGGCACTGAAAAGGCTACAGACAAAAAAAAATAAAAAAAATGCTTCCACAGTTACTTTCATTGCCCTTGGCTACAGTACAATACAGGACTTCTTAGCCAGTCAGCCAAACTGGCAAAGAAGCAATTTCTGGTGTTGTGGAGAGAGTATGCACAGAGTTATGATGAAAAAAATTTTCCATATTCCATTCACATAGCTTTGAATAGAAGTAAGTTCTAGAGTTTTAATTATTTTTTTTCTTTCCTTGAGATTTTCTTAAACTACAGAGAATGGAGTACTAAACACATATGTTTGCTTTCTTGCTCCATTTCACAGCTTGTCTAATGCTTCAAATGAGTTTAATAAACCTTGGTTTTGGCAATCCATCACTATTGGAAGTGACTGCAAAAGACGACTGGGATTAAATGGATAGTAACACATGGGAATTCTCTCTTTGTAGCAAAGTCATTATATTTACAAAGTGCATCCATTACAAGCCATTAAAGGAAGAAAATTAATTGTGATCAATAGCTGTGCTTCCACCATTCTTTTATTCTGAATGGCTATTCAAATAAGCATCGTTTTATTCTGAATAGTTTTGGTAAATATGAGAGTTAGGTTGAGACTGAGTCCAAAAAAGTAATTATTTGTTTATGTAGTGTAAAAAATAATTACATAAAATTTTACTGAAATTCCCTGATTATCTTTTTTCAGTCCTTGGACAGTGCATGAATATGTATCAACAAAGCATTCCTCTACATAATGATCATTGTCCAAAAGATGTTATTATATATGAAACTTCAGGTAAAGGAAACTTCTTTCTTCTGTTTTTGGTTCAATCTTTTTTCTTTGTTATTATTCAAATAACATTGAGTTATTTGAACACTCAGTTCTATCTGAACACTCAGTTTCTTTCTGGTCTTTCTTAGTTTGAATACATAGAAATGTGCACGTAATTACTAATATCGCATGAGATGTAGTTCAGAAGGATTGAAGGAGATTAAGCTATAGGCATTGGGTGAGATCAATCTCTGTAAGAACAAATTGTGATGGAATGGAACAACCTTGATACAGCTGGGAAACCTTAGATGGGTAATGGGACATTTCAAGAACTGGAAAATAATCTAAGAACTCTCTTATACTGACTTGACATAAGAAAAGGCTGTAAACAAATCAGTTAAAGAAATAGTAAATAACTGCCAAGGCATGGAGAGGTCACTGAAGAATTTTAAACATGAAATTCCTCACTTGAAAACTGTAGTGTTTAACCCATTTCAATCAGTCAAGAGAACAGAATATGACAGACATGTCACTAGTTTTTAAAAACTACTTCAGGGGTTATCTGAGGAACTACAATACCTAAGATCTGACTTTCTTGGGTGGCAAACTAATTGAAATGATTGTAAAATAGAACTAGTAGAAATTTGACTGAATTAAAATACGAAGGAATAATCAAAAGTAGGTTTGAGAAAGGAATTTGCATAGAAAATGTAGCATTTGTGAGGTTAAGCTAGTGATTTTTGTGTATTTGGATTTGTAAAATGCTTCTTTGAGAAAGGTATCTTACTAAAAGCTTTCAAAGCTAAGACTCATGGAATGGGAGCAAAGATAATCCATGGATAAGCAATTGGATGGGAGACCCAAAGAAATTATCTTTTTCCACAAATAATAAAGAAAATAGCTAGTGGGGTTCTACTTGATCTACAGATCTCCAAATCCTGCTGTACAAGCTATTCACAAATGACAACAAAAAAGTGTATGCTGAAGCAGGAAAGTTTGCAAAGATAAAAAGTTGTGCAGCAAAGTCATAACAACAGAAAGGAACTGAAGAAAGTTTTAACAAATGCTGAGTAGCCAGATGGTAAAACCTCTCATATAATGCATGCTTAATAAATTCAAACAAATGCACTTGAAAGAAAAACACAAAACAGAGAGCTCTTAGCTGCTACTACTCATGAAAGGGATTTTGGAGTTATTTGAAGAAGCAGCACTGTGCCCTGTGACAAGAAAAGACAAACTGAACAATCCAATTATTTCCCTATGAAGTGAATAGAGAACAAAACAGGAAAACATCATGATGGTATTGTCCCAGTCTCGAATACATGAACGTCTGGTTATTGAGCTCCAAGACCAACATAGTAGCACTGGATAAGATACAGGTAAGTTAAGCAACAGTGATCAGAAACAACAAAGAGTTTCTACTCAAGAGAAACTGGAAAGTGTATTTCTTCATGGAAAAGAGATGATTAAAGTGGATAGAGCATAAAATCAGTGGTATAAAGATGGTGATCCTTTGTTTCTCAGAATTGCAAAAACTGTATAATAGTAACAATAGTAATTTGAAACAAACGGAAACACTTTATGTGTCGCTTAATTGTACAGAACACTGAAACAGATGGACCTTTGGTGTGACCAGTGTGGCAGTTCCTACAGTCTTGTGATCTGCACTTTTCTCTGTGTTCAGTGTCATGTTGAGACAACATCAGTTGAGCAATACGAGAAGTCCGGTATAAAAATAACATCCTTTTCAAAGTATTCTTTCCGTTTGTATCTACCACCCCTCTCCACTGTGGCAGGCATTGCCAATAGCTAAAAATATGCAAGCCCATAAATAACACCAGCTCCAATCATGTGTGGCAGTGATCTGCTTGTACCATACTTGTCCACATCATTTCTGTTATCAGTTTTACCAATTGATAATTGACAACTGCTTCTCCCAGGTACTCTGGTGAAAGTATGGCATTGCCACATACAGTGAAAACTAACAACATCAGGTTATGTTACATTAAATATAGAACTATAAACTCTTCAAAGACCCCTCACTAAGCACATTCTACCATAAGGTCTAACAGAAAGAGGAATCAATGAAATGGTCTTCTGATCATTACAGTAGGAGCATTACAGAGCGAGAAAAGCCAGATTTGAAATTAGTGGCTCCAAGATAAACAAATTCAAACCAGTCCCTTTATACCCTTGCACTAGGTTAGTAGGCAGGAGTAGCAAACTCTGCAATGCAGATATATCTGCCAGTGCAAACATGGTATTACTGCACTCTTTTAAATGGCTATCATTGGTTTGGGAATACTAATTTATTTTCACAACACAACTACCTACAGAGTAAGTCTACGATGGCTGTGATTACCCTAGAAACCTCGTGTATGTGTTAGAACACAGAAGAGGGGCAGCATATGTGGGAAATAATTAATAACATTTCTCCAGTTCCAGTGACTGCTCAACTGCAGCTACAGAAAGACACAAAAGATGAAAATGGTTTTCCTCTCCTCAAGGAACTGCTGGTAAGAAAGCTAAGCAGCCATTAGGTGATACCTAGGAATTGGTATGGAAAGGGAAAAAGTTCCCACCTTCTGCGTTCATTTTTGCCAAAGAACATGAATGTGTCTATTCTTATATGTACATTTATCTGAAGAAGTTGTCAACAATAGCCTACAAATTTCTATAGGGCAAATACACTGTGCAGAAATAAATCAAGAGCAAAATCAGACACTAGGCTGAAAAGTGCATAAGATGAGTCTATTTTTAATGTATGCTAAAATATGCCTTTTGCTATTTAGGATGAATAAATTAAAGTGCTGCTTTCCATGTAACCCCATGACCTCCTAGGGATTTTATTTTCAGTACAGTGTTTTGGGGGGAAAAAAAAATCCCTCAGGATCCCTAAGTTCTTCTGTTATGAAAGATATGAACTGCGATAGCTAGAGGCAAGAAACAGCACAGTTCCCAATTATGATACCATTCACTGTATAACTACTAGAAAATTGCCATTTAATTGTCATTTCATAAGCATCTCCTTTTTAAATGGCTGAAGACTTGTTTTGCTGACAAGTTTTTGCGTCATTTTGTGAAATGCATGGTTTGAGTTTACACTATTATCAAACTGCATAATATGTCCTGCGTTTAAAATGCAACTGATTAACAAAACTTGTATCTCATATTAAACTCATATTTCTGATTTGCCCTCATACTGTTACTTTTCTTGCATCCGTGCCTTCCACCATAGTTTGTGGCTACAGTGAATTCTCTATATGGTTATTTTCTAATATTATCAGGTATCTTTTCCCCCTTGCCACTCCTTATGCCTGCAAAGAGCCAATACTGAACTAAATGACAAGGCTGTGTGCTGGAATCACCAAAAAGTCATTTCCTGGGAAAACTGAGAACAGCCTTTGCAATGTGAAGAAGGAAGAGCACTACACATGGGATAAACAAGAGGCTGATACATGCTGATTGATAGAGGAAGGCTTTCAAGGCAGAATAAGGCAGGAAGGAGAAGTATAGGAAAAGAAACCACTGAGAATGTATTTAGCTTGAGCAGGGAACCAAGTTGTGCAGGACCTTGCAAGCACAGAGATCAGTCCTATAGCAGGGAACTTGGCACAGCAGAGATTTCAAACTGGTGATGGCTATGAGCAGGATGGCAGGTGAGAACATCTCCTCAGCACAACTCATTTGGGTGTGCTGAAAGCAATCAGGAGGAACGCAGTAAAGGTATAAAAGAGGGCAGCTGCATGAGTAAAGGAAGGAGATGAGTGTGATTAGGTCCATGGGTTCCTAGGTGAGAAGGTCAGAGAAGCGATTTAGTGCTGGTTCATGTGATATATAAAAGGTAACAGGAAAGTATAAATCATAATCCCAATGATTTGGGATTATGAAAAGTGAGAAGCACAGAGGAAAGCAGGAAGGGATCAAGGCTGCAGCTTTACTGACTGGAATTAGTCTTGTTTTCCTTTATCTCTAGTTGCCCTAGAATACTCTCATGGCTGCAAAGCACTGTAAGATCTTTAGGTGATCAAGGCTCGAGGATGCCTGTGTCTCCAGTTCCAGGGGACCTCAAAAAATGCCAGCTGGCAGCTGGCAATTCTGTTGTCTCCCTATATATGCATTAAATTGAATGGCTATATTACCACATATCTGAAATGCTAGAGAATGTCTTGACATCAGTGAACCTGAGATATCCATGGAGGCTAATAAAAATCAGAAAACCCCAAAATTCTAACAGGCAAAAATGGAAGTGAGGAAAAAATCAGGCCCACAAATTTTCTATGCACTGCTGCAAGAATGTGAAGAATGAATCTGACACCTGCTCCTGTTTATGTGCTATGTACACCTAATGAGTGAGGGGTTAGGTTGTTGGGTTTTTTTTAAATTTTATGGGCATCAGTGAAGCACCAGGGACATAATAAAAATATAAAAGATAAAATTAAATAAAAGACTATTGAGGAAAAAATACTCCAGTCTGATAATATATTTATAATATTCTGAAATTTTTATTTCTACATATGCAAATTCTCTGTTAGAACAAATTATCATTTCCAAATTGTTTTTGAAATCTCCAGACAGTATATGTTTACACGATTTTTTATGCAGCTTTCAGAAAATTTAAAGAAGTCTCTTCTCACTGTACTGTTTAAGTCAGTACTAAAAACAAAAAACCAGCTAGAACTGAGATATATTCTTACAGATAATACATTCTCTCATGATTATTTTGCTAGGTCCTGTTACTTATGAAAACCATAAATGTCACAAATAAATTCTGCATGTTAATTAGTTTAGACAATTGTTTGTGACTATTTAATAACTATTATTCTAATAGTTATTATATAATAATGTAATATAATATAATTAGCAACTAATGTCTATACAGTGACAAGCTGCAGTGATGATTAATGAAATGGTGTTCACTTACACTGTCTTTGGTAGCAGTGCCCAAGTGTGCCCTTAGTTGTGTTTATTTTGGACTATTCATTAGCCCTGTGTGTTTTGTCCCACTGTCCCACAGCAGCCAGTGCACAGCAGAGCTGTGTAACTGCAGTCACCCCACACTTCAACACAGTGGGGCGTGAAATCTGCCAGACCCCCTTTGCGCCTCACTGCTACAGACCTTACTGGCTCACACGCTGCTCCCAACCTCCTTCCCCCTGCACATCTGCTGATAATCCCCACATGCCACTAATGCCTTTGCCCATTAGTCACAGAAGCTCTCTGTCTTAAGGCTCCCGTGCTCTCTGCAAGAGAGCCTGGTGCTAGATTAGTGCACTGTATTAGTAAGCTGGACTCCAGCATCCATGTGGCCTTGCAGCAGAGCGTTTCCTCACTTTCTTCAACCAGCTGGGAAAAAAGACCACTTTTCCTTGTTTTGGCCATTCCACCTACTTGCTGGACTCCTTGCTCCTCAGTTCTTATATTGGAGAAGACATTAAACAACTGACACTTTGTGACTTTCTTCATGCCTTTCAAGATGTTACAGATGTCTGCCAAATCCTGTCTCTGGCGTGAGCCAGAAAGGATCCAGCATGTATGGAAAAACAGGAGACTAGGCTGGGAACGCAGAATCATGTTACTCATGTCACTACTGAGGCAAACCCATTCCATAACAATTTAGGTTGTTTTTTCTAGGTGACAATAAGAGAAAAACCTCCAGTTTTGCATTTGGTCTACTTATCTTCACTTTTAGCTAGAGAAGGGATGCAATGTGAGGACAGTGTGCATTTCCCTCCCTAAATGCTCGGCCTCTGTTACAGCAGAGCTCATCCACACACTACAGAGCCTGGTGTTGGGTTCCCACCTCTGCTTTGTTGGTTTCATATGCAAAATGGAAGATACTAGAACCAACTTGGATAATTAGTAAGGTAATCTCTCTAAGTAGTTGGATATGCTCCCAATCTGCCTGCTGTTCATATTACCTAGTTGCAACTTGCACCACTATCATTCCTGCTCTGTACAAGGCTTGAATTATTTGCATCCTTAAGGCCATCATTGTCATGAACACTGAAGTGACTCATAACTTTTAAAATTGAAAAAACAAGTTTATATTTGAGTTGCTGTCAGTACAATGACTGATTCTAAATTACTTCCTTCAAAAAACTCATCTTCCTCCTTTTTTTCAGGACTTTTTTCAGGTTTCTGACATATTTTCATGTTTATTGCACTTTATTACATACAGAAGTATCATTACTATCACTAGCTTTTGTCCAGGAACCTGATCCTAAATTTACACGGGTCATCCCAGATGACTGCTCTAATTAAAGTATCAACCTGCTGAGACCTGCTGAGTGTGTATGGATGAGAGTCCACCTGTCTGAGTTCATGTGCTGCAGTCTTGTTCTAGCCCTGACAATGTCCCTTCTCCATCCCTTTTGTCCTCTCTCGCCTTTCACTCCAAATCTACCTTGGTAGTTCTTATTTACACAAACTGGAAACAGCTTTAACAGTTCCCACACTCACCTCAGAATGTGCCTATGGTAATGAGGAATCTATTTTAATGAGAGTATTACAGCAGTTAGTAATTTTTTAGCTGATTAGGTAGAGATATACTAGAAAAATGGGGGGTAGTTTTTCCCTTATGGGTTTCTGGTTTCAAAGCTTCTTGGAAACATGCTTATGATGTGGATCTCATACTTTCTGCCTCTCTATTCAT
Source organism: Myiotriccus ornatus (assembly GCA_036023395.1). NCBI lineage: Eukaryota > Metazoa > Chordata > Aves > Passeriformes > Tyrannidae > Myiotriccus > Myiotriccus ornatus. Next base: position 47,823,392 of record JAYRBT010000177.1, on the reverse strand, counting down.
CACTTTCTCAAGAGACCATCAACTGTGTGGGCCTAAGAGAAGTCTGTTGAAGTCTGAGTTACAGATAAAGTACTGAAAATCTTGTTAAAAAATACATGAGAGCAAAAGTTAGGAATAGGAAGCCTGTCATAGAAAAAGGTAATAACTCGTATTAAAAAGTTTACAAATACAGTCAACATGCAGAATAATGCATGTAAAAATCACAATATGCACTGCATAGGGACTGCTAGCATGATTCATGTATCTTGGAGTTCCCCTCTTAGAAAGAGGGGAATTTTCACTGTTGGATGAATAAATGACCCAGACGTGTTCCCTGCATCCAATAGCTTCAGCAATGCTTTGAAATTCTTCAGTCTTTTGATAATGAGGCCTACATATTTAGATAAAGTGTAGCATTTCCAGAGAGGTATACAGGAATTCAAAACAAATACAGCCTTGGCGTGACTGTGCAGTTGCACAGTACTCTTAAAAAGAAGCTCTGCTTGGAAGACAAGGATCTTTTAGTACTGTGAAAATAAAGATGACAATATGGGTTGAAAGAGATGAGATTTCTGTTGAGGGGATTCATATGCACATTACGTAGGAGGAAGAGTCACAGACTTTCAACTGCTGACTTACACAGGTTCGTGTTTGTGGTTCAGGTACAAGAACAGGGCTACTGCTTCTCAGGGACCTGTGGCAGGATGTGAAAGCTGAGCAGCGGCATCTGAGACATGATTCATAGGGCATGGCTGCAAAAGAGTGCTTGCTGCAGAAATCCGAGAGGTTGAAGGGCAACAAATGGATCTGCAAAAAAAAAAAAAAGATCTTCAGAGCAGTCCTCTCTGACCTTTTCAATTTCTTAAAATCTGTCAACAGTGAAGATGCCAGAATTCTAGAAGGTGGCATTAAAGCTACTTTTATTTCTGATGTTACATTCTTCCACAGCATGCTACTTTACAATATACCCAAATGGTATTAGATCTTATAGACAAAGATCTACGTAAGAAGTTTGTGTTGGGTTGCTTGTTTACTATGCAGCCTAGCTTCTTTCAGACCTGCCTTACTATTTATTCCTATAGTTGTGACCCTGTATTTGGCTGTATCTGAAGGTCCCATTTAGGAAGTTCAAGTCAGAGCACAGCTAGGCCACCCCTGGCTGACCATGGTGTCCCCACCCTGGATCTTGAATCTACACTGTTTACAACTCAGAATTTCAAGTGAAAGAAAGTGTCATTGCTTAAAAATGCAGTGATGACTGGAAAGTGCTTATCAGCTCAAAGACATTTGTAAAGCTGGAATAAACCAGCAGCAGCTGCCAGTAACTTCCCCAGCTATCCCAGGCTAAACCATTCCTTCTACATCAGCACCTTCAGTAGGTGAACCTGTTACTGACCCCTCTGTCCTCAGCCATTTCTTGCCATTCTTCCAGGCTCTCTGAGTCATACATAGCTTTCATTCACAGAGATTTCACATCGACTTTCTAAACTCAGTGTTACAACAAATCCTAAATAGCATCAGTCCTACTCTCCATTTCTGCACAATCATCCAGAATCATCTCCACTGATATCTCCATTTGAGCTATGCCAGTCACCTCATATCTGACCCATGCAGTGTGAGCTTTCTTCGTAGAATGCAACATTGACTTTCCAGAAAAACACCTGAGTACCATCCAAGTATATTATATCTGCATCATTACCCTTAAAAGCAACTTTGTAATTTAACAAGAAATTAAACATTTTTCCCTAAAGCCACGTCGGCTCCTACTGCTGTATGTCTATCTTATAATTCCTTATTGCATTTTGTATCAGCATTTATTGTCTGTGACTGATGTCAGATAAGTCAGTCTACTACTACCTGTGTTCTTACTTCTCTAATCTGAATACTTATTGTCAGTCTTCATGTCTTGCAGAAATTTCTGCAATAATTTAAGTTTTATTAAAATTAATAAGGTTTCATGCTTCCTGAGATCAGACATGCAAACCTCTTCAGGACTCTCAAATGCAAGTTCTTTAGGACCTGCATACTTGAAAATGTTTCTCTCTAAGAAAAGTTGTTTAATATTCTTCTTAATAATGACCAGAAAAGCATTTAGTCATCATCATATGATACAAATACATCACATATTCTTTCAAGTACAGAACAATTTATTAAACAGTTCTATTTTTTCTGTACCACTATCAACATTTTTAAAAATCTAGATATAATAGGCCTGTAAAAGAGTTAAGATTTAGAAAACTTGAGCACTTCCTAAAACTATCAACCATGCATATTTCTCGGCAATCTTATCCATTTTTCTGTGCCTCATAACTTGTAATGATTGCTAGGTTTGCTTTTTTTCTACTGTATGTATTTATTTCAAACTGCTGTGTTTGATTCCCCAGTGGCATCCTGGCCTGCATCAAGAACAGTGTGGCCAGCAGGAGCAGGGAAGTGATCCTTCCCCTGTACTCTGCA
>JAYRBT010000177.1:47805152-47820856 GCA_036023395.1 Myiotriccus ornatus | reverse complement strand
GAGGCTGGATGTGGCACTGAGTGCCATGATCTGGTAATCACAGTGGGGTTGGATGAAGGGTTGGACTTGATGATCTCGGAGGTCTCTTCCAACCCAGTTAATTCTATGATTCTATGATTCTAAACTAGAAATGTATTTTTCTGAATCTCCCCTCTTTCTTGATCACAATACCCTGACTTCTTTTTAGATGTCTTCTTTATAGACTCCCTCTACTTTGATAATTTTTCTATGTATTTTTTTCTTTTCACTCAGTAATCATTTTCTACAGCTTTTTGGGGCACAAGTCAGAACACATGCCTTGAAAACAAGGAGGCATAGCCAATGTCTACATGTGTGTATGTACTATGGATTGTAACCTTGTTTGCATATACTGAATGTAGCCATATCTATACAATCAGGCAAGCACAGACTTTTATTCTAGCAATAATCCTCACCATAATAAAGTCTGAAGTAATTAATTTCCCTAATATGATTTTTTTTTTTTTGTCAGAAAATAATTAGCTAGGAGTTTTAGGAACTCTTATAATGCCTTAGTACATATGTGCACTTACTTATATATGCAGTCTGAATTTCATAATAACAATGCAATTTTCTATCCCCAAATTGTGATTAGACACTGCAAGAAAAAGTTGTCTTGTTCTTTAGTCCTAACTGCTATGCAAGAAAGTGGCTCTCTGGTAAAACCAGTTTAGGCTTATTCCTATTATGTTGATCCATTTGCAGTTCCTTTCCTATGAAAATGAGAAGTTTAAAACTGTATTCAATACTCCATTTCCTCATTTATTACTCAATTCCTGGTGGGCCAAAACCTCTGTCAGATCAAGGTCCTTTATTATTTACATGGACTAAGGGAGTCTAACCTTTAAACTCAGTTAATAACAGCCTCTCATGGTGCCTGAAGATATTTCCTTATGGACACAAACTGTCAGACCTCTAGAAATGGAGAGAAGGAATTGACCTAACATACTTTTGCTTTCTAACCCGTAACTCCAAGAAGAATAAACAGAGTTGTTTTTTCTTTCACAACTGCTTTTCAGCACAGGAAGTTGCTCTCGATGCCCAGCCTTTCTTCTGGAATCGCTGGGGTGGAAACGTTTGAAAAAATAAAACCCCTTGCCAAATACAATGAGAACTGGGATAAAACCTGACAAGTGGGCACTATTGTCAGGCTGAGCATTGTTCAGGCTGATATCAAAAGCTCACAAGGCCCCTTAAAAGAAGCTGAACCCAAAATTCTCATAAAGCAAACCATGCAAACTGAAATCTGATTGAACTTCTTGTTCTCAATTCACAAAAAAAAAAAAAAAAAAAAGAAGAATCAAAACTGCAGTGAGCAGTGTGGTCTATACTTAATCTGATGGCCACAAGAGGGTACAATTTGTAAATGGTATGTGAGTATAGCGGTTCTACAGGGGTTTCTCTAAGTGACATCAATCTTTTCTGAAGTCACAGAAATCCATCTCCAGAACAGCCTAAGAGAAATTCTGCCACAGCACCTCCCCAGGCATGTCCCCTCGGGGGCTGCACAGGGCACAAAATAAAGGTAATGAGCACCTTTCTGTGCACCTGCTGTGTGGTGGCTTCCCTTCATCTGGGCCGCAATCCACAGTTCTCAGAATCTGAATCTCTTCAAACCTTTTGCTGCTTTAGCCAAGAACACCATACTGAGAAAAATGAGCATAACATACCTTCAGCTACATCATGGACACCCAAACAACCCTCCCAAAGGCTCCTGTGTTCTTAAACAGCCCTTGGGCATCAATGCCAGGCACAAAAGCAAAGGCCAAATGGCTTTGTCCTGGCACATCAGGAACCACAGAATCACAAAATATTCTTGAGTTGGAAGGGATCCACAAGGATCATCGAGTCCAATTCCTGGCCCTGCACAGGACATCGCAAGAATCACACTGTGTGCCTGAGAGCATTGTCCAAATGCTTCTTGAACTCTGTCAGGTTTGGGGAGCCTGTCCAGGAAACTGGCTATCAATTCTGTAGTCAAACAGTGCCTTCCTCATGGGGCAAGCAAAATAGAGGATGGAGAAAGGAAAACAGGGCTTCACTGGAAGCTTCCTCGTGACATGTAATTAATTCTGTGGTGAAAGTTTGTAGTCTGCGGTTTTGGCTCAAACCAGTCTCAGGCTAACTCACTTTGATAAACAACTAATAGTACTTGTTCGAAAACAGAAAATAAAAGTAAGTGGATCTAATGGAGTATATATTGCTGTGAGCTCCCATACCCGCTGCGTATCTCAACGCACTGTGAAATGGGCTCTCTCCTCCACTGGTGTCTGCGGGGGTCCCAAATGTACCAGTGTTTTCACGTATTTTAGGGAAATCTGTCAAACATATGCTCAGATGTTGGCAGCAGTGGGCAGAGCCTCGACAGCTTCTGTCTGTTATTGCAACTGTTTGATCCCATCTCCGACTGCGGAGATCCAACACACGCTCAACCAAAATCTGTTTAACCTTGGGATTCACTCGGAGTAAAAATAAGGGGGGGGTGGGAAGAAAGGAAGGAGGGAAGGAAGGAGCAGCCAGGCTCAGGCGGCGCCTCTCCCACCCCGCGGTGACGGCGCGGCCGGCGCCCCACACGGCGCCCCACACGGCGCCCCACACGGCGCCCCACACGGCGCCCCACACGGCGCCCCACACGGCGCCCCACACGCGCAGAGCCGCGCGGCCGCTGGCCCTTTAACTGCCGGCGGGCGGCCCGTGCCGCCGCTGGCTGGGAGACCCCGCGCCTCCAGTGAGAGGTGAAACCAAGATGGCGGCCGCGCAGTGACTGAGGCGGAGCCGGGGCCGGAGGGAGCCGGGCCGGACGGGCCGCACCAGCCGCTGTTGCTCGCCCCCTCCCTCCGCAGGGCACAGCGTCTGTCTGCCGGCCGGCCGGCTGGGCCGCCGAGCGTCTGGAAGCGCGGCCACGTCGCAGGGTGCGCTGGGGAGTCGGGACTGAGCCGCCGCAGCACCGGGAGGAGGAGGAGGAGGAGGAGGAGGAAGAAGAATAACATGGCGCCGGAGTCGAGCTGGGAGTGAAGCCGCCGCCTGCGACCGGAGCTCATGGGGGAGACGGGGCGCTGAGCCCGGCCGGTCGTTTACCCCGCCGAGGGCCGGGCAGTGTCCGCAGGCCGCGGGCAGCGCCGGCGGGAAGGAGGGCGGCTCCGCGGAGCCCCGCGCTGACGGACGGCGAGCGAGGGGCTTCGGGCCTGGGCAGCAGCTGCACAATAGAGCCGGGCTCCGGGCCGGGGCGAGCGGCCCCTCTCCCGCCTGCCTCCCCTCATCTGCTTCCCTCCGGCCTCGCCAGGCCCCCGTCTGCTCTCCTCGGCAGGGCCCCGGCCTCCAGGGCCGCCTGCTCCTGTCACTGCCCGCCGGCTGCTGTCCGCCGCTGCTTCCAGTCCCGTGGATCCACTTCTCCTCCGGGATCTTGTCTTCACCGCCTCTCCTGCCTGCCCTTCGCCCTGCAAAGAGCCTCCCTTCTCTCTGCGGCTCTGCCCTGCGTAGGCTTTCTCGCCTTTTGTGCAGCGCTTGACTGTGCCTGGAGGAGCAGCTCCCCTTTCACGTCTTCACCCCTTGTTCCCCCTCTTCCACTGCGCACCCCAATCCTCTGTTATCCTCCATAATGAGGATCCCGTTGGGGCACTGAAGAGAAGAGCTTGCTTGGCGTGCCCGTGTGGGGCTGCTCCCTTCTTTCCCGCTCCCCTCCCCTGAGGGGGGCCTGGCCCCCGACCAGCCTTCCGCTGCTCCAGCGATTGCGAGCCAGAGTGGTGGCTGCGGTGTGGCAGGCGGCAGGATGACGGACACCCGGCGGAGGGTGAAGGTTTACACGCTCAACGAGGACCGCCAGTGGGATGATCGAGGCACAGGGCATGTGTCCTCTTGCTACGTCGAGAGGCTCAAGGGCATGTCCCTGCTAGTCAGGGCAGAGAGTGATGGTAAGTGTGTATGGCTGAAGGTATAGTCTTTCCTCTTCCTGCCCAGAAAAGGAACTGGGTGTAGCTTTGGGTCTATTGCCTTAATGTTTTGCTGGGTAATTCAGATGTTATTTCTGAAAGCAAGTAGGCACTAACCAGCGTTCATTTGTGTTAGGCCAAGTGAAAAAAAAGATTGCCATCAAGTGCGAGCATGGTAGGCACTTAGTTCATACTGAATACACAGTGTTGCTTGCAAAATGCGTTCAGGTCTCGTTGTAAATCTTGTATGGGTTTGGCTATCTGGTGATCTGTTATTAGATGCCCAGTGTACTCCAAACTGATCATTGTGATATATCCTTTCGTGGATGTTTCTGGAAACGATTGCCTCGTGAAAGTTGTTCAAAACTTAGGTCTTGGTTTGTATTACATGTTTTTGAATGGTCCTTGGATGATTAACACCCTTCTTATCCCCCGCCTTTTTCTTTGGTAGCTTTTGGAATTATGTAAGACAGTCTAAAAGCTATCAACAGTTATCAAAGTACAGTTGTTACGGTAGTAAAGACAATACAGTGGACAGAACAGCATTTTCAGATATTTACTTTTTTTTTTTTCCTTTTTTTTTAATGGAATAGGAGCTCTCAGTCCTTCAGCAGTTCTAGGTCTTCCTGTAAATAAACTTTAAATGATGCATTATCGATTTCCTTCACGTTTTCTGGTAACATATGTCAGTAGTGTAAGTTTTTGCTACTGAAGTTTGTTAGTGCGTGACTTACAACTTCTTTTGATGTGTAGCTACTGTGTTTAGTGACTTGTAGATCTAGTTGTAGATTGTGACTGTCAACAGACCTTGTAATTTTTTTTTAGGCTTTTTCATTGTAGGAACTAGGATGAAAAGCAACTTGAGAATAATTCTTACTATTTCAGAAAGTTCTGACAAACTACAGTAATCCCTACAGCAAAGATCATAAACTGATACGGAGGAGTCAGTCATCTGAGCAGGATTTTGATATTTGAGCTTGTGATAAGCACGAATCTCAGGGTCTTGTAGTTTCTTGATTATACTTGAAAAAGTTAAACTAATACTTGATTTTATTTGTTTTACAGTGAGGAAGATGCGTTTAAAGTTTGAGCAGCTTCATAGTGTAAGAGAAAACATTCAAAACAAATAGACTTAGTTTAATTTCAACATGAGAGAAGGAATTATAAAGGTTATCGCTAAGTTTTTAAGCTGATTTTTACACCATGTTTTGTTGTAGATACTGTCTTGGCTACCTACATGGCTGATGGGATCATGTTTAAAATTGTCATGTCTCCTATATATTAACAATTTCTTGATATTTTTTTCATTCTTTTTTAGAAAAGAAGGTAAAAGAACTGCAGTTCATAACCTGCTTGTGAAGAAGTAGCCCATTCAAACTAAAATTCCTGTATTAACTTTCGGTAGAATATATAGGCTTAAGACTGATTAGATCCTGAATTGAACCGTTGTTACCAGCTTATTTGTTGTAAACGAACGTCTCTAAGAAGTAAGATACAAATTGGTATAAAACCAAAAATGAAGTCATTGCTTTGTGTTTGTATAGCTGAGATACTCTAATCAAAGCAGGACTGTCTCAGACTTGCTAACTGCACCTAATACACAGATGTGTATTTGGTAGGACACAGATCTCTCTCAAACCACATACGTGTACTTCAAAGTACTGAATAATATACAGAGCTTAAGTTCTTAATATAGTAGGTAGTATCAGTCCTGGGTAAATGTGCACTCTATTAATAGGCTAGTTTTTCTAACTTGCTGGTGTAAACACCTCATAAAATTTGATTCATATTTTATTTACTCCCAGTGTCTGTTGTTTGTGGGCTAATTTTGAAGACAGTAATTTTTACATGAGCAAGTGATTTTTTGAAAAAGGTAACTCCAGACTTATGTTTTAGGGACTGTGCCGCTTATGTGTTCCCTTGCATGTTTTTTTAACTAAACAAAGCAGTTGACTGTAATTTTTCACTTTTTCCCAGTTATTGAAGACATACCGGTAGTAGGAACCTGGCCTATGCACCGTTTGCCTCCATGTTTCCATTGCGTTCTTGTATTGTCTTTCTTTGTCAGCTCCTCCTCCTTCCACAATGAAACTTCTTCCTTCCTGCGTTTCTAAACCAGCTTTTCCTAGCCTTTGAGCTGAGAATCATCCTGTGCACACTGGCATGTTCTTTCTGACTTACTCCAGGAAGCTGACAGAATACCTCGGGATCGTCATGAAGGCTCCTTTCTTGCGTAGGGGAGGTCGTGGGGATGTCAGTAGTAGTTCCTTCTGTGTATTCTGTGTGATTCCCACTCCTGGGGCCAGTTTGGCTGTACACAGAGCAACAGCAGAATTAGCAGAGGTTGGTTTGACTGGCTGTGTGAGCTAGCTCGTGGTTCAATATTTGGATTTTGCAGCCATGACTTGGTCTAATAGGCTGCTTTACAAGGGGTTGAGATTTTATGGCATGGTCAGGGTGTTCAGGTAAGGGAAATACAGTCCATGTGCCAGGCCTAAGGTAAGCTGTCCTCTGGAGTTGAAGGAATAAGAACCGAATAAAAACGTTTTTTAATATATAGGAGTGGGTGTTTAACTTGTGTTGGTGTTTGTTTTAACACCATCATAAAAGAATTAAAAAGTAGATGAGTGATTTGTGTTGTTCTCTGAGATGTCTAATGTTTCCAGACACTAAACTGTAAGAGGTATTGCAGGCAATTTGGAGTAATCAGTTTTGGAACAGAAATACCATAAACTGCTTTCAGATTGATTATATTATGCTTTGAAGCAGGAAAATGTAACTTTTTTTCCACTTCATTAGCTGCTAACTTTTTATTTAAAACCCTGAAAAGTTTCTCTGTCATTCCTAGTTGGAGTGTGTTCTACTTGAATTGCAGTTGTAGAGCAGTTGTGAAATCTTTTCTTACAAATTACCACCTTCCATGTGAATTTCTCAATGTAGTCAAAATCCTTTGATTTCTTACCTATTTCTCACGTGGTATTTTAGGCTCCTGTGGCCTACCTCATTCTTAAAATGTCTATCTGCTTCTTGGTTTTTACTGCATGGTTTCAGGTTGTCGTTTTTTTGTTCCGAGCCCAGATGACTGAAGTGACCTATAAAATAAACTTTTCTGTTCAGCTACTTTGGGTTGATTTGAAGGCTTAAACCTTTAATTAAAACTTAACTTGTCCTGTACCTAAACTTTCTGACAAGCCAAAGTGAACCCCTCCATTTGGAGGCTGTATTTGCCAGCTATCTTTTGGGAACTATTTCACCATTTTCATTCAGAAGTTGTAGTTTGCTGCTTCTGAAGTTTGTATATATATTAATCACTTCTGCCACAGGGCAGACACCCATCCTGGCAGTTTCTTTAGTGTAGGCATCAGTAACTTTGTATTACTAGCAGAAGCTTAGACAAGATTTGTCTGAAGTTTGGTTTACTTTGCTCAAATTCAGTGGATTCATTTAATTTACTTATTTTTAGGAAAGCAACAGAGTACTTATCTTAGACCAAAATGAAAAAAAGCAGGGAGGAGGATGTATTATTTTGTTGTTTTTTTTTTCTCTCCTGGTTATCCCCGTAATATTTGAGTTTGACTGTTCAGAAATGTGTTAGACTGAAGACTAGTCTCTTGTAATGGAGAGCATGTTCTTGGGCCTTAGTTTGAGCTGTTTTCTGAGTTTCTGTGGGTTAGTTTCTGTGATTAAGTTGCAGCAGAACTGATTGCAGAACTTAAACCTCTGCGTGCATCTCACAAAATACAGCTCTTGAATTGAAATTTTCATTTAAATGTAAACTTGTTTATACCAGTGAGGGGTAATGAGCATTTTTTTTTTTTTTTTTTGAGGAAGAATCCACGTAACAGTTTGAGACAGGAGCAGTGTTCCAGATCAGCTGGTCTCCTCTATATGCACATATGTAAACAAATCTGCAGATTTTTAAGTTTAAGACTATTCGATGTTCTCTAAATATAGTTGAAAATAGATGCAATATCTGTATGTAATCTCTTTGAGCAAGTCCTTCCCTATACACTCATTCCTTCCACAGCGCAGAATGGTGTTTTTATACTAACAAACCTCCCAGCTGTGCTGTATTGCATTAGTGTGGCAGATAACAGAATTCTGCAAATCACTTTTCTTTTTTATGGGTGGTGTCAGATGTTACTTTCTGCCACCAATACCTTGCAGTTATGTTTATAAATTCATTCAGTGCTATAACTTAGAAAAATAACTAGATCTGCATAATTTTGGAGTGTTGATTGAAAACATAGCTTGCTTTAGGATGAGTCTTACTTAACTTTGAATAGAGTCATGGGGTCAACGAAGATGAATTTTGTTTGTGTATTTTTATTAAGTAGACTGGGTAGTCTGAACAAATTCTAGGATAGTACCAAGAGAATATAGAGAAAAATGCCTACATAGAAAGTAATTGCTTATGACAAAGGCATCTCAAACTGTATTTAGGAATCAATACTGATAATGACTTTGAATGGAAGAGAAGTTTATTTGCAGTATGTTAGATTTCTGTAACTGTTTTCTGAAGAATATATTTGTGTTTCAGGCATCTGTTACTGCTGCCTGGTTTCCAGATGCAAGTAACAGAGACCTAAGGCTACCTCATACCAGGAAGGGGCCTGATCCTGTAAAACTGACTGTATGAAAATACACTTACTGAAACAACTACTAGAATAGTCACTGCTTTGGAGTTGTTAAACCGTTTTTGTGGAACATATTGCACAAATGGAGCATCATATTCTCCAGAAGGAGGGATTAGGAGCAGTTATTAGTTGCAGAGCACAGTTTATCTTTCAGTATGTGTCTATATCTAGATTAATACTTTTCTATTGTCTGGGATGGTGAGGAATAAAGTTGAATCATGTGTTAATGAGAAGCAAGTCAAGCCTTATAAGGCTTGATTTGTCTTTCCTGCAAGCATCAGGTTTAGTAGAGAAGAAGAAATGCTCTTTTGTGACAAGTCTAGTAAAGGAGTCATTCTCTGGTGTCTGCTTCAGGCTCAGAAAATTAACTGTCTGCATTCAATTGTTTTCAAATTTTTTTTAAACTAGTATTTTGTCAAACATGGCATTCAAGTTATGTATGATACTTTGCTAATTTCGGGATTTCTGTGTCTGTAGATCTGTGTTCAGTAGTTAAAATACAATGTTGAAATTATCAATTACTTTTGACTCTTTGAAGATTATAATTCATATTTGCTGGTATTAAATTTTTTTTTTGCCAAGTTAGTAGCACAAAATAATATTCTAAACTTCACGGAGTAGAAGCTGGGACTTTGAGAGCAAGACTGAAGTGAAAGTCTGGCTGTAGCTGATGATCATAATGGAAAAGGGCACGCTGGTTTTAGATGTTCATTAGGCAAACCCAAAATTCAAAGCTTGAGACTATGACCAAGGGATGAGCAGTTTATTGTATTTCATCAGTAAAGCTCATCTTAGGTGTGTTCCTTCTCTGTCCTGCTTTGTGGTTTGTGATTGCTTTTTTTCTTTAGTTATGCTGTTACCTTTAGGTAAGCTGCTTTGGTAGCAAAGCTGATGCATGTTAGAAAACTCTCAAAAAAAGAAAGGGTAGTATATTTGGGTTGAGGTGAGAGAGAGCTTTTTTGTTGTCTGTTTTCCTTTGAAGGGTATTTATTTCAGTTTTGTTGGTGGATAGTATCTGAGTTTGTAGTTGAGACAAGGCGATAGTTTCTCTAGCCAACTTTGTTAGTGACGGCTGCTTCTTGTAGAACAAAAGGCTTAGAAATGAGGAACAAGCAGCCTTCACTGTTAATTAAAAAAAAAATAATTTACCTGATTATGACATACATGGTAAACTAATGAATATAATAATCTTTGGTAAAGCTTCTAAATTTGTGAAGTAATAACCTTTCTTATCAGACAACAAAATATTCTGATATTTGTGTAATTTTTTAATGATACACCACTCTTACAGCAAGTGAAGTTCTGTGATCTGGTTCTTCAGTCTCTTCCCTCACTTCCTCCAGCTGAACATCTTCTTCAGTGCCACAGACAGTGGGATTGAGTGCACCCTTGGCAGTTTTGCAGGTGACACCAAGCTGAAGTGGTGCAGTCAACATGCTAGAGGGACAGGATGCCATCCAGAGGGATCTGGATGAGCTCGAAAAGTGGGCCTGTGTGAACCTCATGAGGTGCAAGGTGCTGCACGTGGGTCAGGGCAACCCCTGGTATCAGTCCAGGTGGGAGATCAACAGATCAAGAGCAGCCCTGCCAAGAAGGACTTGGGGGTGCTGGTGAGTGGGAGGCTGGCCATGTGCGCTCACAGCCAGTCGTGTCCTGCGCTGCATCAAAAGCAGCGTGGGCAGCAGGTCAAGGGAGGGGATTCTGCCCCTCTGCTTCCCTCTGCTGAGGCCCCACCTGGATTGCTGTGTCCAGCTGTGGATTCTGCAGCATAGGAAAGACTGGGTCCAGAGGAGAGCCCCAGAAATGGTCAGAAGGGTGGAACCCCTCTTCTATGAGGCAAGGCTGAGAGAGCTTGGGTCATTCAGCCTTGAAAAGGTTCAGGGGAAATCTTATTACAGCCCTTCAGTACTTAAAGGGGGCTTTAAAAGAGATGTGGACAGACTTTTTCATAGGACCTATAGACACAGGACAAGAGGCTTTAAATAAACTAAAAGAGAGTCGACTTAGACTAGAGGAAAGAAAAAATTTCTTTACTGTGAGCAAGTGAAACACTGGCACAGGTTGCCCAGAGAGGTGGTAGATGCCTCATCCCTGGAATCATTCAAGGTCAGGTCTGATGGAGCTCTGGGCAATGTGATCTAGTTGAAGGTATCACTGCTTATTGCAGTGGGTATTTGACTAGATGGTCTACAGAGGTCCCTACCAACCTAAAACATTGTATGATTCTGTGATCTTCTATTAGCCGGTAGCAGTTCTTCAGCAAGGGAGTGTGGAGGGTTTTTTTGTAACTGTAACCCATGAGATTGAGGATGGTGATACCTCCTTTGCAGACTTTAGTTTGGGATATTTCTTGCTGTGGATTTTGTATTTCATATACTCCTCAGATAGTGAAAACTGGCCAGCTTTTGTTGATTCTGTCGAGAGATTTGAAAGTATGGGTTTAAATTCCAAGCATGTTTTTCAAATCAGAATAGTTTGTTTATTTGTCTTCAAGTTCTCAGGTTTTCATTTGAGGTGGTTGAAGCATTTTAGTTTTTCTTAACTCTAGTTTTTGTGAGAATCTGCGGCAAATATTTTAGTATTATGATTACCTTAGAACTATAGCGATGAAACTGAGAAGTTGACACTTAAATTTTGGACTCTTCTTAAGGAATAAATTTAAACAGGTAAGTGAATGGAGAAGTGCCACTTAAAAGTGCTTACTTGCAGCCTTATGTTTTAATTATAAGTTAACTTACCAGTATTTCTTCATTAATGCTTAGTGCAGCTCTGCGGATATGGAAATTTGAGTCATGAAAAGGGTTAGTGTAGCTGAACAGCAAGGTGGGTGGGGGAAGTGGTTGGACCAAGAAAAAAAAAAAGTTTTAAGGGTTGTTTTTACCTGGATCACCCCTTCAGATCATCTAAATTGACATGTTAATGCCAACGCTTATGTAAAAGGAAAGGAAAAAAGACACAGAATGGAATTGCTCCTCTGTCTCTTCAATCAGTATAAGCTGCTGTGAAACCACTGTTCCTAAGTTTATCATGTGTGAAGTTTTTTGGTATTGGCAGTCACAATGGTTGCCACTCTAAGCATTAGTTTCTAGGTATGTTTCCCAGGAAACAAACAAATACCGAATGATTACAAATTTCACATGGAACAGCCATGGGTATTCTATGGAAAGCAGCTGTGATGTTTTTGGTGTGCTGACTTTTTGCAGACTTTATAATCTCTAAAAAATGTTCTGTGGAAGAGGCATTACTCAGAATAAGAAAGATGTTTAAAATTCAGTCCTCAGAACACTCTTAATTATTCTGTACTATGTGAACAATATCTTTGAGGGACAAATGAAATATAAAGCTCAAGAATAAGGGTTAACAGGCTTATCGTTGGGAGGAAAGGTGTTAATACCTGCTCAGGTAAAGAGCGATCAGAAAATTCATGTGGAGATTAAAATTTTAGTACACATGTAAATAAGTGGAACTTTTTATTTTCTAGGCTCTCTTCTTTTGGAGTCCAAAATTAATCCAAACACCGCGTACCAGAAGCAACAGGTAAACATACTTTTCTTTTCCTCTTGTTTAAAGGCAGGTTCTTTGACAATACAGTCAACGGTCTTACCATACATTATTTTTTTTCCTCTATTGCAAATTGTATTTTATGTTCTTGTACCAAAAATAGAGGAGGCAAAGTAGTTTGCACCATTTTTGTGCATGTCATGATCCATGTGTTATTTTTCTGTGTTTTGTGTGAAGTTGTATGGATAATTTGCACTCTGTTTTGCACCAAAAATTGTGGCAGAGAGAGGTAAAACATAATTGTGAAAATCATAAAGTAACTGAAGTTCCTGAGATTTATAGTATCTGAAACTTTATATCATCTGCCTTTTTTCTTCTTTATGCTTCAGATGCTACAACTTGCAATGTATTTTTATTCATAAGAAGACTAGGAAGACTTTAAAGCTCTTTACATGTTAACATGTGTTTGTCTTTTACTTGGAAGGTGGATATGGGTTAATATTGCTTCAAAGCATTCTGTATAAATAAAAAGCTGGTCAACTCAGACTTGCCAGAATCTTGTCAAATACAGTTAATGCCTTAAAACACTCTGCTTTAACAGTTTATTGCAGATATAGGCATACTGTTGTTTTGCTCATTGGCAGTCCCAATGGTTGTGTGGCTCCAGCTGTTTGTGGGATTGTATGTTGAACTGAATGGGGACAATCAGTATGGGCTAAAAATATCCTTCCTTGAAAAATTTAACCTGTATCTGTCTCTTGATATAATTCATCGTACACCATATAAACAGCCTGTACTGAACAACTGATAAGGCCAATGTGGGTTTGAAGAATCAATTCCAGCAAAAATGCTAAGCAGACTAAGAATTAGCTATAATCCTGACTGGCTTGAGGTCATGGTTCTATGATACAGTAACTTGAGCTTTAGGACTCCTTAAGTGACATTGAATATTTCACAGCTCTATGGCATAAAGTGCTGATCTAGTGTAAACTTGCTTTGCTGGCTTAAATCTGTTCAAAAAGCATTAAGGATGAGCTCTGTGTCAATAGGTTTTATGCCAGATCAGACCCAAAACCTACTTTGAGTTGGCATAAAATTGTAAGATTGGTGCAAACCACCACACTTACCTGTCAGTGTAACAGCATTTGCTACTCTGGGTCAGAGTAGTGTTGTAGTCTAGCACTGCACAAATCAGTACTGGCCACTGTGTGAGAACATGGTCAGAGAAATAAAAATATTAAATATGAATCTATCCCATTAGAAGAGCACTACGTTTTCTGTGCTGGAGAAGGAAGAGTGCTGTTCTTAAAGCTTTCAAATGCTGCATAGACAGAAATTTATATTTGCAGGTGAATTGTTCATATTATTTAAGCAAAGCAGTCTCTAATGTACATTGAATGTAGGACTCCACTCTGAGCCTTAAAAATGCCAAATGTTTCTTAAATCTGCTTTGTAGCCTGTTATTTTTCATGTGAAGTCTACTTATCCATTTCTTTAGTAAAATGTGAGTTTGGAGTTTAAACCTGACTCCATATGAGCTAAGCTTGGCGCTTAGCAGCTGAAAGGAAGAGTAGCTTTTTTCCAGCTCTGCTTCTAGAACTCTGAACTCAGTAAACAGTGCTTACAAAATTTCAAGAATGTAAGACTTAAAACTTCAAAGTAACTGTCTGGTGTGTTATGATCTTACCAGGCTTTTATCTCAGAATTTTGTTCTGAAGGTGAACCTCCATTCCATTTTAAGGAGTACATAGCAGCATGTGTGTTTTTACTGTGACATACTCAGCACGTGGCTTGTGGCACTTCAGATATCTAATGGAATAAGTGGATGAGTTGTGACTTAGTTTCTGTTTACAAGCCTTTTATCAGCCCAGACAGTCTTTTATTGGACCAATTGAAATGTGTGATTGGAAGGAAGGAGAGACCATGTGTGGTAACTTGTAGAAACTTGCTCTGCCAGTTGCTTTGGATCCTTCAGCGAAAGCGTTGTAGATACCTTTGTGGTAAACATTGAAGTTATTCCACTGGTGAAAGAACCTTCTACCTATGCTGCGCTGTTAGTGCCACTGTGGAACAGACGCTCTCATTAATCGTTGATATCGCAAATTACACAATCTCATGGTATACATATGTGCATTCTAGTAACTGCACAGCTTAGATAATTATTTATCAAAATAATAGTGTGAAGACCTAAGACAAGTTTGCCTTGCTGCCTCTGTTCCCTTGGTGTGTAAAACATCCATGGAAATTAAAAACAAACAAAAAAAAACCCTAACCAAGAAACCAAAACAAACCAACCAAACAAACAAAAAACACACAAAACCCCAAACAAATAAAAAAAACCCCAAAAAACACCAACAAAAGTTATACCCTCTTAACCTGAGCTTCTAGTATAATTTTGTCTGGTTTCTGTTTCTTGGTGTTTTGGATTGAAAGCAATGACAGCCCTACAACTATCTGCCTTTCCTTTAGGAGAGAAAGAGTACTTTGAGAGATCTTGAGTCTTGCTCAGGGACTCATTTATCATACATCAACCTGAGATACTTCTTCTTGCATGGTTTGCTTTCAAGTCTTCCCAGACTTATTTGACATCTGGAGATTTGAAATAATTCCTTAAAGCATGGAACACATAGACAGTCTTTTAACTGCTATTTCACTAGTCAGATAAGTTAGTCTTTGTCACAATGAAGACTCATTTTCTGCTGTGTGTTCAAAAAGAAAGATATGTCTGTGTATCTGATTCTGCAATATAGAGTTGCTACCAGTGGAAGTTACATGGTTCAGAGCGTCCAGAAATTCCTGGCAAACTCATCGTTACTTGTAGTAGAAGTAGAAGAAAGGAACCCATATGAGGAAAATGAGCTAGAAGGAAAACTACTTGAGAAACTTCCTGAAGTCCTGTGGCTCTGGAAAAGGACTTAATATTTGTCATGTTAAGGTACTATTGTAGGCAAAAACTTCTTCAGAAAAAGCAAAATGTGCATCAGTACAGCTACTTGGACGCCTGACTTGTATTGTTTATAGTTATATGTTAAGTTATGTTGGTTTCTTATTTTAAAATGTTAGATAATGGTTCTATAACTTTGCTATGGAATATACTGGGTAAGTAGTAGCACACACCTTAAAAGCAAATTTTGTTTAGTAAGTGAAATTTAATTATATAGTGCATTGTTTGGTCACACGTGGAATACTTTTCCTCTTCTGTTTTTGGTTGTTTTCTTAGTATGCTAGTAAAGGTAGAAGGTATCTTAATTGTGGGGTATTTTTTTTTGAGGTGTTGAAATTTCAGAATGCTAGTGACATGGTGCTGTTCTTCAGCAAGTGATCCTTATTCAGAAAACAAATTGTACTAGTATATTAGGAGAACACACCTCTTCCTATGCAACCCTGAAGGAGGAAAAAATATATACATAGCATTTATATAGGGAGAAACCTGATATGGGTGTGGTCTCGGGTATACACTTCTCAATATACTTGGGCAATGCTTTAACAATAGAACAATAAATCATAGAATCATAGAATTAACTGGGTTGGAAGAGACCTCTGAGATCATCAAGTCCAACCCTTCATCCAACCCCACTGTGATTACCAGATCATGGCACTCAGTGCCACATCCAGCCTC
>JAYRBT010000177.1:47579316-47804734 GCA_036023395.1 Myiotriccus ornatus | reverse complement strand
CCACAGCCTTTCCCTCATCCACCAGGCGGGTCACCTGATCATAAAAGGAGATCAGGTTGGTCAGACAGGACCTGCCCCTCCTAAACCCTCTGGCTCTGATCCCTTGTCCATCCTGTAGGTGCTGTGTGATTGTACTCAGGATGATCTGCTCCATAACCTTGCCATATCCTCAACTATATTGTAGATACATCCATGAACATCCTGTAACCCTGTGATGAAGTATGTGTTGCATCCCTTTTTATGTCTGAAACAAGGAAGACCTGAGTTGCTTACAGCTTCCTGCTGCAGAGTCTTGTCTCTGCACTAGAAGTGTCGTGTCCTGTGCTTTTGCAGCCTCTTTTTCAGTTTCTCACTAGAGTACAAATCTTCGGCTCATTCAGAGTACCATCCAGTAGCAATGTAACTTGGTCATCCTTGAGTGATGGAGGGCAGGCTTATTAATGAAAAAGACAAATTTTGAAAAGATCCAAAAAGGCACTGGCAGAACGCTCAGAGAAGATGAACTTCCTACCTTTGCTGTCATGACAAGTGAGCCAAGAGTGAAACTATTTCAATAAAATTTGTGCCTATGATAGCCAGGTTAATGTGGCTTTGTGGGCTGAGCAGATAAACAAGGGGAAGAACTGCACTTGTGTTTGGGCTGAGCCAGTTCATCTCTTTTAAATTAACACATTTCTTTTCCTTCATGTCTGTTTTCATGTGTAATCTGATTTTTCTGCTGTTGCTTGGTATGGTCATTAGGCCAGTGAGTTAAGGTTCTGTTACAAAACTAATAAATTGATTTAATTTGTCGTGGTTCATGGGAATGCAGCTATGAAATCACTAACTGAAAAGTCATGTATAGTTTTTGAGCTTCCAAGGAAGCTAGCACAATACAGGTTGCATATGCATTTGATACATTAGTCCAGTTTTAGGGATAAATTGGTAGCACATCTAGATAACCAGGTTCCAGGTGAGGAAATGCATAAAACCAATGGCAGAATTGAAACTTTATATGACATTACTTGGGTGGCTTTTTTAGCCCGAAGATTATAACTGTATATTTACCTTAAAAGACCTGGGTAGTGCCGGTAGTTGATTTCTTAAACAGAAGCCTGCTTATGAAATTGTACTTTCGATTGTAAATATTTACTTGGCAAGATGCTGAAAGGTGGCTTTGCATGTCCAGGGAAGTGTCTGTGACTGTAAACAATATAAGTGCCTAGATAAGGAATGAGCAGTCAGGCAGTCCAAGAGGCAGAGAAGCAGCCGTGCTGTGTTGAATTTTCAGTGTGGGCCAGGAAAGTTCATAGGCCTGAATCATTTGAGGGCTAGTAGGAAGAGATTCGTTTGCTTTTTAAGACTGAAAGCAGTAATTTATGAAAGGCCTATCTAATGTAGGGGGTTATTACTTCTTGAGTCTAACCTGAATCTTATAGGGATGCCAAGAGAAAGTTTTGGAGCTACAGACAAGACTAATGTTCTCCCTGGACACGAACAGCAGTGAGAGTCCATAGTCAAACAGTAACAGTTTTGTTAATTTTATCACATGAGGAACGAAATCGTAATTTTACAGCAGAATCAAATCCTGATTACTAGTTGCTCTGAAATTCTTCATTATGAAATCCCAGGGCTTGCTTTGGAGATCTTGTGAATGCTGTATAACACACCTGCTAACCAGCTTTCCAATTGTTAAATGAAACTGATTTAATGTCTAATAAACTTGTGACTTCTAGTGAGTGTTATGGTGAGGACTTTAGGCTGATAATGTGTATTCAACAACTTTTTACTCTTGACGAAAGTAAGAAGACTTTTGGCAATAATTTCAAAAAATGAGAAGTCAGAGGGTAGATACTAAGCCCTGTTCTTTTAAGTACAATTGCCACTGCCTCCTGGCTTGAACTGTTGTAGTAGTATGTTTGAAGGTTAGCTTCTCTAGGCATGAAGTCTCAAATAAAACTGTAGCACACTTCCTTGAAAACCTCTAACTAACCAGAGTGTGCTTCCTTGTGGGCTTGATGCAGCCAGAAGTGAGAGAAGCAGCACAGAAATCTCCAATTGCATTCTGAATTGTTGCCTCAGGCTCTGTCCTTATAAGGATTAGAGTGTACAAAGTTACCTTCCATTGATAAAAATGATTAATGCCTCTTTATGGGAATGTTAAATACACAGGTCTCCTAAAAAGAGGCCATGCTTAAAACTTCTGGTTACATTTAAAAATCCACCTGTGCAGTCATAATGAACACTAATATGAAAGAAGACAAATTTATATAAATGCTCTTGGGGAGATGAGCAATTTTTGTATGGGCTAAGATGGTGATGACACATCCAACTGGCACTACCGTCAAAATACTGTCTTGGAAAGAAGCAAATGATTTTCAAGCTTGAGATAAGATCATGAACTCCACATAAATAGCTCCTGATTATCATCCTCTTTAAAAAAGATCTTGCCAAGAACTGTGATGCATCTTGAAAAAATGTGAGGAGCTCAAATGCTGGGATTCTTGCAGAGCACTCAGTATAAAAGCCTTCGGTGATAAAACATCTGTCCATGTTTATGACAGTTCATACAACTGTGATTTAATACTGCAGTTTCACATTCAATTGTGTTTAATGATGAGCTAGATAAGAACAAATTTTAGATGTTTTAATCATGCCGTCCAGTTCCTTGTATAGAGGCTAACTTCTTGTATGTAATGCAAAAACAGAGGACATGTTTTTGATCAAATTGAGCCAGAACTTACATGAAACGTGTAAGATTGAAGATCTCACCAAGGTGTAATATGCAAGACAAATCTCCTTACCTCTAACCGGTAGCTACTATTACTAAGCATATTTATCCATGCTCCTGTTTTCTCTTGGAACGGAAAATGCATTCTTAAGAAATTTCAGTTGCTTTCTGGAGTTAAAAGAAGTAATCAACAAATAGTCTTATTCCACAGCTGAGAGATCGAGAGTAGTTAGTGGATTCAGATTACACTGAGGAGATTTCAGATCAAGCACATAGATTTTATTCTTAAAATAAAACAAGCAGAAACAACATTGTTGTTCATGCATTTTTTAATCTCTAACTACATTTAGAATTTCCTTTAGTCATTTCTTCTAAGTCTTGTACTGCTCTTCTTTTTGATGATTGTAGGCTTTGTAGGATTAACAAAATGAAATTACATTCACAACTGTCTGCATTTAACAGTGAATTTAAACTTTGACAGAACTGTGTATTATGCAGCAGAGTGAAGTGCTTTTGTCACTGTTTCATGTTCTCTTCTTAAAATACCTTCGAGGCAAGAAAGGCTGTACAAACAAATACTGTTTCCTAAAGATCAGAGAGTAGCAATTGGTAGATTTCTGTTGAGGAAATGATAATAATCTATAATATGAAACACTTGTGTAATAACACAACAGATAACTAGTAACTTAGAATTGTTCATGTTGGCAATTGGAAAACACTTTTCTGATATTAGTAAAACAATTCTGATATTAGTAAAACCATTGCTGTACTATGGCCAAATACACTTCTGTACATCTGTGACTGTAGTTTTCAAAAGCAGGTTTTAAAAACAGTCATTTCCCTATTTGTTATTCATGTTCTATATCAAGAAGAAAATACATTTTGAACTTCTTTTGGAAAATTGCTTGCTTAGAAATCTAACCACTTTGACTTCAACGGAATTAAAAGTAGATGGGAAAGTTGCAAGTTCTGCTAGGATCAACTTAAAATTTACTGTTAGGGTTAGTTATGGGGTTTGGGTTTTTTTAATTAACTAAGCCCTACACAGTGTGAAGCTAATGAGACAATGACCTTGAAAATTACTGCAGTATGAATACTAATTGCAGAGATTAATGTATTAGAATTTGAACCTGATACCTACAATGAATATTGCAGTAAGATACATACTGTTTTTAACAGATGGTAAACAAAAAAAATTGTGGGGTTTTTTTTTTTGGACCTTCACTTTTTAGATTTTTGTAAACTTATTTTCCTTGCTCTATCAGAGTCAGCAGTACCGGGTGCTGTCAATCTGTTATTACCAGAGTATTTGCACCATGACTTTGTAGGAATAAGCTATTAATTATGATTTTTTTTTTCTTCCTTTTGTATTTTGGAGGTGGTCTTCCTAAATCCCTTTCTTCTGTGTACCACCTCTTCCTCAACCCTTTGGAAAAGGAAAAGGTAAACTATTTGCCATTTACAAGGTAAAGCCATTAGTGCCTCTGAAGCAGTATAGCTGCTCTGGTAATGGCAAATTGATTATATTGTATTACTTGACAACCCTAATGGATCTAGCTGATGGTGCTGTTTAGATTATAGTTTAGTTTAAGGAGTTTTCCAGTAAGTGCATATCAAAATCTAAGCCTAAGATTTCTCTTTATCCTCCGTGTTCATTTTAGTATTTGGAGCAAATTAAGTCTAATTAGTAAACTGTATTAAACTTTATAAATGCTTGGCAACTTACAGTGCTTGTGCAAATATTTAAAATTAATTTCTTTAGGAATAATCACTATTAGCAAAATCTATACCTTAAGAAATACAAATTCTTTATTTTATGTTCCCATTGAAATACAAGTAGAAAAATCCTCATGTCCCTTGTCCTAGTGAGTAAATGCACAGTTTGGCACTTAGCTGACATAATACAGTTTCATGGAGATATATATATTTACTGTGGCTATATTTTAGCTGTTACAGGAAGACAAAAGACTTAAAACTTGATTCTGTATGTGTGAATAATGCCGATTTTCTTTTCTCCTATTCATATTATTAATTTATTTATTTATATTTTTAAATTTATTTATTCTAAGAGTTATTTAGCAGACTTAACTATTTCATCAGATGCCTTGTCAGTGAGCGACACTGCTGTGTACAGCATCAGCTGCCACTTTAGTACATTGGGTTTGCATGCAGTATGAGGGCTCTGATAAACTCTTGAACTGTCTCTCTTGTAGATGAGAGCTTAAGTGCCTGGGCACTACATATAGTTAAGCACAGCTTCAAATAATTTCTAGAAATCTAGGGCGAAACTTCCTTCCAGAATCGTAGTTTGGAATAAGTAAAGCTCCTGTGCGTGGCTCAGTGTAAAGGTGTGTGTGCTCTCAGGCAGTTAACTGGCTGCTTATTCAGGTTTCTGTTCTTTAAACCTCGTAGCCCTCTCGGGGCTGCCTTTTAAGCAACTGTTCTATGCATTAGCACAGTGTCTTCTGGGGCCTATAAAAATGGAAAAAAGAAAAGATTGTAACTTTGATTCTAAAGAAGAAGTGCAGTTTTATGTGATCCAGTTGAAACATTTTTTTTAAAAAAAACCCCAAACACAAAAGCCATTGCTTTTGTTATTGTATTTTATCAGAGGGTGCATTGAGGTAGAAGTGCATATTCTGGATCAGCCTTTTTGAGATTTACAGTATTATGGTCACGTGAAATAAGAAATAAGACCTTCAGTATCTTTCTGAAACTTCTTTGTTCTGATTTATGCAGAAATCTTTTTAATCCTAAGAATCTTAGAGCATATAAACATTTTAAAAAATATTTACATTTGTGTTGTAATACTATCCTGTCAGAATTAGGTCTCAGTCTGTTTTTATTTTAAAAATTTACTCTTTAAGCACTGAAATACATTGCCTGAAAATACTCTTTTTCTCTTTAAAGGATACCTTGATTGTGTGGTCTGAAGCTGAAAATTATGATTTGGCACTTAGCTTTCAAGAAAAAGCAGGATGTGATGAAATATGGGAAAAAATATGTCAGGTAAGTTTGATAAATGTAAGATTGAGACAGCCTAATTCATCCTAATGTTTGTGTTCAAACTTTTTAGGCTGTTCTAAGAGATGACGCTGAACACAGTAGATAGAAAGTTAAAACTATTGTTTTAGCCACCTCTCACAGATTTTGCGTTTTTGAATTTGAACACTTTCTCCTTCCTTCAGAAATACAAACTTAATCTATGTTTGGGGTATTTTTTTAGAGGTTTTTCAGGTTTTGCTGCTTAACATAACTCTTCATCTCTATTATTGCCCAAAGAAGTGCACCTCTGAAAAAGTTTCATAAGAATTAATGTCATAATTAACTTTGTCCAGGTTGAACAAAGCTTTTTTGTAGAGAGAAGAATGTATGTGAGCTATTTGTGAATTTTATAATGTATTTCTTATTAAATATATACCCTAATGTAGTATTGTATATATGGTATATTTAATAAAACAGTATCTTATTTACATTTCTCGTTCTACATTTCTCATTCTTCTGTTTCAGGTGAGGGGAATATTGAGTGCCTCTCAGAACTTTTTCCATGTGAATGTTTCCAGGCTATGAAAGATTGATCTGATGGTTGGAGGCAGCTCTGTTCCTGTATTATCACCTTAAAGATACAGCTTTAAGAATTCAAACAATTTATATGTAGCATGCATATATTTTAACATATGTTTTACCACTGAGACCAGATGACTATATAGTCACCACATCAGTATTACTTGTGGATAATATTTGGTCAGTTATTAACTATTGACCAATACCCCTAAGAGTTTAATCAGTATATTCACTGCTGTTAGTTCATTTTGTCAGTTCTTATTTGGGTTTTTTCTTCCATTCCAAACATTACAACTTCTCTTAATTCTCTGCTACATTATGTGGGATTTCTCTAAATTGCTCTCTATGTGCTGTGTGCTGTTTCTGTTGTTAACAAACCTCTAGCTCTCTCCACTCTGTCTTTTGGAATTCATTGTCACTGATTTCAGAAGTAAAGCAAAAGAAATCTGTTTTTGTGGTGGCATGTGTATAGATTATTCCTTTTTTAGGAATGAGTCTTCTCAACAGTTTACCACTTATGTAAATAAGTACAGAAACATTTCCAGGAACCTTAGCAGTCAATGGGTTGAAAGTTGGGGACAGAAACAAAATGGGGAAAAGGGGAAGTTGTGTTCTTGGGAAACACCCAGATAAGAAGCCCAGCTTCCTTGCCCTCATGTAAAGATCTAATATTTTTGTAGGAAACCAGTGTCTTTACATCCTGTTTTGAGTCCATGCTATTGTATTTGTGTCTAGTGCACTTTATAGATCTTAAGCTTCCTCTGTCATGAAAACTTCTTCTAAAAGAAAAACTTTGATACCGTTTATAATGAAAGTGGTTGCTGATGTATAAGCAGAACAATATGTGGTTTTTAACAGTGTTTTGGATCTTAATCTAGGTATAGGCTTGCTGTTACAAATGAAGTATTATTTCTCTCAGGGTTTTTTTGCTGACTTTCAAGATGAAAAAGAACACTACCTTCTACTGCTCTGCACAGCAGTGCCTTTCTGAATTTGACACATCAGACTCCAAGCAGATGCTAAAATTAAGATGTCGTTAAAGATGATACGCTCTGGTGCCCAGGCATCTGTCATTTTTTTTCACTAATTCGTACTTTCCACATTTCCTTGTATCTCTAGGGAGGTCTTTGCAGGTCCTGTGCCTTGTTTTTCTGACAGGCAGTTTTCCACTACTCTTGTCATTGTTTGGGCTTTTCTGTTCTTATGAGGGGATTCTGTGTCTGTAGAGTATTTAGAAAGGGCACGATAACAGATTTGGACTTGCAGGTCTCCAGAACTGAAAACAATAATTAAATTAGCAGGACTGGTCTCTCCCCTCTGTTTGAAGTAGCAGAAGCTTTCAAAGCATCAAGAGCAGATAGTAGCCTATAGATAAGTGTTTAAAACTGTCACTGCAATAATGTAATACTGGTTTGCATTTAAAAATCTGTCTGCAGAGAATAGACTGGAAACATAGCTTAATTTAGTAGTCTATTAAAAAGTTGCCATCCATGTTAGTAATTATGAATATCTGTTTTTATTTGAAGTACTTAAAAATGTAGCTTCTTTTTTCATTCTTCTTTTTTTTAGAAAATAAATGTCTAATGTAGAAATAATTTTGTAAAGCCTTCTGTTTGAAGAAATCTTTTAATTATCTCTTGATTTTCCAAGCCAGCTATACTCAACGTCGAACTTAGATTTGCACTTCCCTTTTGCCCATACAGAGAAAAAGCATGTGATACTTGAATTTATATTTTTAAAAAAGCATTCAAGCAGCAGAAAAATTAATCTCCACTTTTCTGACAAATTTTATTTTGTAGGTTCAAGGCAAAGACCCTTCTGTTGATATTACTCAGGACCTTGTCGATGAATCTGAGGAAGAACGTTTTGATGATATGTCATCACCGGGTCTAGAATTGCCGTCCTGTGAACTAAGTCGACTAGAAGAGATTGCAGAACTTGTGGCATCTTCACTGCCTTCACCGTTACGCCGTGAGAAACTCGCGCTAGCACTGGAAAATGAGGGTTATATAAAGAAGCTCTTGGAAATTTTTCACGTGTGCGAAGACTTGGAGAACATTGAAGGACTGCACCACTTATATGAAATTATCAAGGGAATTTTCCTTTTGAACAGAACTGCACTTTTTGAAGTCATGTTTTCCGAGGAATGTATAATGGACGTAATTGGATGCCTAGAATATGATCCGTCTTTATCACAGTCACGGAAACACAGGGAATTTCTGACTAAAACAGCAAAATTTAAAGAAGTGATACCTATATCTGACCCAGAGCTGAAGCAAAAAATACATCAGACATACAGAGTACAGTATATTCAAGATATGGTCCTACCCACTCCCTCAGTTTTTGAGGAAAATATGCTATCAACACTTCATTCTTTCATCTTTTTTAATAAAGTGGAAATAGTTGGTATGTTACAGGTAAGTTTCAAAATTTCGTAGTCTCTTATTTGCACTTGGGCACAGAAAGTTGGATAATTATTCTTGGAAAAATTGAGGTGCTTTGGTGGAACCTTCACTTCTGTGATTCTGGAAGTGATTGTGCAGTATGACAGAAAAGGTGTGGATTGAGCACCGAGTTGTTAAAAATATGTTCTTAAATGTCTGGTTTTGGACTAGATTCTCTGTAACTGATTTAAATGGAGTAAACTTGTAGAATCTCTAATAAGGTTGTTTAGAATGAATAGTATTGTTTGCATTTTGAAGCATTGACTTTAATAGGAATTTTGAGGGTTGGAGGTTTCTAGTATTTTGGGACTTTTCAGTCACTAGACTTAAGGATATTTTTGTCATGTAACCATGAAAAAAAATTAAATTACTTTGCCTTAATATCACAATACAGTCTCCTACCAGGATGTAACTGTTGCTATTTTTAAAAGTAAATTAACTTAGTTGTTTGGAAAGTACAGGTTAAGAACGCAACACTGCCTTAGGTGCTTAAAGGTTTGCTGAGTTTATCATAATAAGTCCCTAAATAAAGCTGCTTGGAATTACCAGTTTTTCCTGAAGTATCTTACTGCAAACGTAAAGAGATTATATAATGCTTTAGATATCTTAACAACATGTCTTCAGTATTCTGCACCAACCCATGAACTTCTTGAACAGCGTTACAAGCAGAGGAGCTTCCTAAAGCTTCCAGCTAACTCAGCACATATATTTTTGTTTGTAGAACCTAATTATCTAAATTATCTTCATTCTCCTAGTGTTTAATGAATGAATAGCCACTGCCTTTGTAGGGACTGTCTGATCTAGAGAAATGGACTTAGTGCTAGATGTTACCGATTACCTTAATCATACTTATCTTCAGCTTGAGTCTCAGGATGCCCCCTGTATAATTCCATTGAAAATACAGCAAAGGAGACTGAGAAGTCCTTTTGCAAACTCATACAGCAAATAATTGCCAAAACTAGGCCTCACAACTTTTCATCCACCATCCACTCCCTTGGAGCTTTAATATGTCATGTCCACATGTGAAGTGTTTAATAAGCAGCCAGATGTGCAAGGCATCACACAGACCTTCCTGCCGAGGCATGTGTCTGGTGGGCCTGTGAACCAGGCATTGGAGCAGCCACTGGAGGCCCAGTGGAGTACCTGGGGCGCCTTCAGTAGTACTAGGCCCCATCTTATGCTCAGCTGAACCAAACTGTTCATGTCTGTATGTGTGTCCTTGATAAACAAAGTCACAGTTGCTTGTCTGGAACAGAAGGCCTTACTCATTTTGGAGCAGCTAATTTGTGAAAGTTGATGAGCCTGACTCTGAGAGAATGCCAAAAAGATTCAGTTAAGGGGTCTCAACTTGAGCATCCAGTTGACTAGTAGTCATACTGTCATAAAATGTCTTGTCTTCTTTGCAAGCTAAAAGCAAATTTCTGAGCATGTTACAATTTGGCTGGAGGAGGAGGAGGGGAAGAATTACTCAGGAGTCTTGGTGACAGTGGCTGATTCTGAGGGGGATCTTGAACTTTGAAAAGAAAGCTGGGAAAGGAAAAAGAGGACCTGATCTGGCAAAATCTTTAAGGGTGTGTTTACCAGATATCCTGATAACTTTACTGAGGACTAGTGACTGATGAGTTTCCTTTATTCTGTCTCTTACAACCTGTGTTAGGTTAATAGTTACAGGGTAAGTTTTGGTTAGAATAGCAAGTTTTAGTGTGGTTGCCAAACTTGTTAGTTGCACATTAGAGGTGCAATAGACGCTCAGGGCTGGTTGTGATTTGTTGTGTGACAGCGGATTTCTGAACCTTGTCTTCACTTCTCTTGCTGTTGTCTGTGGTTGAGAATAAAGTGTACTCCATGTGTGTGGGAGCCAGAAGAATTAACATTGCATTTCAGAGTTAGATAAATATTTCGAATTGTTCAAGTGCTTTCTACAGCTTTGAGGAGACAAGAGTGGTAGCACACAAGAAAGATAATACATCCTGTGCTATATTGCAGTTCCTAGTACTTTCACAGTACAGTTCTATAGGAGGGAATGGGAACTCCCTGAATCTGTAAATAAGCATCTGTTAGAAATCACTTGACATTGTTGATCAATTTTTGATTTTGAGAGAGTTAAAAAAGACTATCACAAATTATATGTCCATTGCATTTTTAAGAGTTTTAAAAGGCTTTAAAAGTTCTTGCAGTGTAGCTCTAAACCAAGCTTTCAGCCTATTTACCAGGCATTTATTTTTTCATTTATTTGTAGAGCGATATGGCAGGTTTTTTTCTGTAATCTCTGCACTCTAAACTCTCTTTTCACCCCCCATTCCTACAGTCTGTGTATAAAATGTATGATACTGTTCCTTCTCCTTTCTTTAAGCAGAATAAATAATGCTCTGAGAACAAAATTAAAAGACTGCTTTTGTTGATTTCACTTCTGTATTTAATTCCTAAGGTCTTTCTTCCATTCATGTATGGTTTAACATGCATTTAAGGGTTGGAGGTTTCTTGTATTTTGGGACTTTTTAGTCACTAGACTGAAGGATATTTTTGTCATGTTACCATGAAAAAAACCCCTTAAATTACTTTGCCTAAATTTCACAATACAATCTCTGTTGGTAGCTGGTTGTATGATAATGGTTTGTGTATGTGTGGGGGGTCTTCATGAAAGATTCAAAGATTTAAATCTTCATGAAAGATTTAAAGTTCTCTGGAATTCCTGGCATTCATTATTGTAGATCTTAGGAGATCTTGGTGCTCACTAACCCTACATGTGCACTTAAGCGGTTTCTTTCGTAAGTCATTATTAATTGAAAAGGATCTAAAATGCTTCATGGTAGTTTATTGGGAGCTGTGGATGAGTCTCAAGTTCTTTGTTGATACATAATACAGGTTGTTAATGCCTCTGCTGTTGACTTTAGATAGTCTGTCCTGGACCACTGAGGATGTGACAAAAGAGATGTCCTTTTGGGAAATTGTACTGCTCAGAATAAAAGTAAACTCCCTGAGTAGCTGATATCCTGTGACATACTGCAACTATTGCGTGTACAGCTGAGTTGTTGTGCATTCTGTTCTTTTCTCTCTTGCTGGCTGTGAAGGAAAGGAAAAGAAAAACTGTTACATCCATCATGAAAAAAAAAAGAGCTCTAAAGAGGCCTTTCCATGTCAGGCTGTGTATTAACCAGAGTGGCATTTTGCAGTACCCTCTTCTCAACTCAGCCATTCCTCAGTTTCGGAGAAGTGACTAGAAATTTGTACAAGACTGTGCAGATTGTGTCTTATACTTTTACTCAGACTGAGTGACTTTACTCAAAACTACCACTGTGTTTTACTTAAGGCATTTGCTGTCAAGATGGGCCATTCTTAAGAGTTCTGGCTTTATTAAAGAGATTTTGGACGTGTTTAAGAAAAAACAAAGTCTGTGATTGTGGAAGATGCCTGCTTCCCTGATTTTGCCTTCTTTAGTAGGTAAATAGCTGTTGCCCCTCTGTGGTAAAACCAAAAATAGAGACTAGGTAACCTTTGGCGCTTAGCATTATGAACCTTATTCCTTCCACCTTCTTCATGAAAATTGGCTTTCCCATAATCTTTACAAAAATGCTTACACTGATGGGCTTTTCTGACAAATGGAGGTTAGTTTATTTGTGATACAATTTTGTAAGATCTGTCATTTTAAGTGTCCATGTCAACATTTCACTAAACTAAGTACTGTCGTTCCATGGTGAATAGCAGAGCCATGAAAGCAGTATTTCCAGCCTGCAGAATTAACTGCTGGGGAAACTACTCAATGACAGGTTGTGTGTTTTGCTGTATGTAAGATATGAAAGAGGTATATAACATTTTCTTGCAATTTCAGCCCCTTCTAATATGCTCTTACTGCTTGGGGTCCAGCCTGTTCTAGTCTTGAGATGTCATAGCCTCCAAGAAACCTTGCTGAGACATGGAGCTCGCCAAGTTTTGAGAGTGGGGGTGGGACAGGTAAGTGGTGTTTCTTGCTTTATATGACGCTCTTTTGCAATTTAAAAAATATATACTAATGTCCGCACTGGAGGCCACCAGTTCTTTCCCTTTGTATTATTAACTAGTTGTTAAAAAAACAAAAACTTGCAAAACTGCGCCATAGAGTGAGCAAACACTGTTTCCTTCTGTTCTCTCCCCCCTTTCTCATTGGCGTGTTATTTTTGCCAGCAAGATCCTACAATGTTTTTATCTTCCAGAATACAGAATATTGTTAACATTACTTTTGCGTATGTGCATTTAGACTTCGGTGTCTTTTACTTTCAGAAAAGTTGAGAGTAGAAGGGGAAGATTCAACGTGTTAAAATAATTTTTGTGCCTGATAGAATGGTGATCACATGGTATTACTGTACTGGGAAATCAGTTTTTTAAAGACAGAAATCATGTTACTCATGGTCTCTATCTCCCTTTTCAAGAACTAAAAACTTGTAGGCATTTAGGTACATATTTTATGGGTTTATGTATAACAATAGCCAAATTTTAATTTTTCAAGTAGTTTTACAGATAGTTGCTTATTATTAACTGAGACCCATGGATGTAAATATAGTTGTTTTAGAGGAAGAATCGTATCAATGCATGTTGATGGTTTTGCCCAAATCCAGTCTGCTGTTTTATAGTAGTTGATTTAGGAAGAACTGGAGATTAACTTCCAGCAAAATACACCTTGCAATAAAGTGTAAAAGGATACTACCTCCTGGGGTAAATGACTTGGTGAAAGATGTTTGCAAGTGGTCCATGCTTATGATTTCTGGGATAAACTTCTTCATTGTAGAAAATGATTTTCCATGTGTGCAGAAACTGCAGCAGTGATTGGGTGGATACCGCTGCTGTTTCAGCTTGTTGATTGCGAGTGGAAGTAGCGCAGGATGAAGGCCTGTGTGGAAAGGCAGTCTGATATAAAGGAGATTTTAAACTAGGACATCTTCTACTGTGGTAGCAGGAAGGAATGTATGTTTGAAGCTGTAATTACCTGTTTGCTGGTAACATATTACGAAAATTTAACTTTATGGGCTAGAATACTGTTTCTGCCCAAAATTAATATGGAGGTGCAAAATGCAGTGGAAGGTATGCTCTCTTCCCTGCGTAGGTGTTGGTGAGTTTCTTGGCTGGGTTTTTTTTGAGAAAGAGATGTTTTTTGTCATTTGTCTGTAATCACAGGCACAGAGTACCTGATAACTGAAAGTTAATAACATTTTAAGAGAGGCTGGTTTTGAAGAATCCTTTTTTAAGAGCCTTTTGAGAGAAGGAGGAGGATTGCTTTGAAAGTTGTATCACAAATGTAAATAGTGTCTTTTTTTGTGACCCTACTTTATCTGTGGGTTTTCTTGTTTTTAAAGTCATAAATGATTGAGGGAGTAGTTGGCCTGCCTTGATTTTTATCTTCATAAGCTTTGAAATATGTTAAATCCTAGAAGCATCTACGTAGATCTTGCAAAAGCATAAATGAATATACTTAGTGTCTGGTATACACATAATTTAAGTATTGCACTTCTAATAATTTCTGTGTGGGGGAAAATAGCTAGATTGTACAATTACTCCAAAAACTTGTTTACAGTTTTGTTTCCTTGAAAAACAGTTGTGACCTTCACAGCTTCTAAGATACACCTAAATGTGTTCTGATACTTGTCTGTATGAAGAGGCCAGACACTGCAAAGTATTATGCATTTGCATTGTGTTCACTTCACAGACATATTTTGGGTGATTTCTGTAAGTTGGGGAAAAAAGAAAACATCTAAATTTGTGTAGTTGTAGCATTCAGTGTTGGTGCTTTGTGACGTCTAAAATATGTGAACTCTGCCCTCAGACGGAGCATTTCCACACATTCTGGTAGTGCTGTTCAGGAATGTATCTTTTAGATATGCTGCCCTTGTCAGGAATTTTACAGGCTTGAGGGAGAGACAATCTTGTCTTTAGAATATTCATTGCAATCACAATTTTTCTATAAATATGCAAGGACTAGTTTTTTTCTCATTAATAGCAACCTGTCTGCCTTTCATTAAGCATCTGGAATGAGATAAATGCTAAATGCTTTTTAGGGCCAAGCCATAATTGTGAAGTTGATAACCAGTTGTTCTTATGTTCTTGGAATTACTGCCATTTACTGCATATTATCCATGTAAGGGTGGGATCTTTCAATTCACTCAGATTCATCCTAATTTTTGATTTTAAATAGATCACAGTTGTTCTGAGTCCTAGAGCTTTCAGATAATCGTATTAATTTGCACGTACAATGTGTTTAATAGGGTTTGGGAGAGAACATGGCATGGGGAATGCTTCAAAATTATACGTAATGCGGAATTGTAAAATACTATATTGTGGTATATGTTTGGAATGCTGAAAAATCTTTACAGACCAAACTTCTGCAAATTCTTGGAACATTAAGTGTCAGCACTGAAGTCTTTGTCACTTACCAATGTTAAAGTTCTCTCTACAAGTCCCAAACCCAGTAACAGGGTGAGTGGGTTGCCCTTCACTGCAAACACCTCTCGAACTGGTTGGGGACGTGGCAGGATCTGGTCCCAGAGCTGAGCTGGGGTCCTGCCCACGCCTTCCTGCCCAGCCAGGTCTTGCCTGTCCTGCTCTGCCGAGTAGTGCTGGAGGTGCAGCTTCCCCAGCCACCTCTGTCTCTGGTAACTGCAGTGGGTCATAAATGAGACCCACATGTTACCAACAATGCAGGGTCTCCTCTCCTTCCACATTTTGACTTAAAAGCCCCAATTTGATACTTTCGGTAATATTGTATACTTTTTTTTTAATGCAGAAGCACTCTAATCATGGCTCTTACGTATTTAAATGCTGAAGTTTTCATCATTTTTTCCCAGTGAGATTTTTTCCCACTCAGGTATTTCTGTGATACTGACTTGCCCTTACTCTCAGGTATCATGGAAGAGATGAAAAGTTGATTTCACTCTGAGAATGGAAATAGGAATTATGGCTTCCAACTGGGGATAAGTTTGCATCTTCTCCATAGTTTTCATATCTAAGATTAGTTTTGCATCTTGATCAAAATAGAAAAAAGAGAAATTAAAGCAAGCTGTGTAGCCTTTTCTTAAATGCGCTGCTAATCATGGAGAATAACCTGCATGTTCTTTAAAAAAACAGGGGATTTATGGTAGGGGGAGTTGTTTCGGGTTTTGTTGGGTTTTTCTTTTATTTCAGTAAATAAGTATGTCAGTATCTCTGCTGTGGGTTAGTTATGTTACTTGTGATATATAAATATTAGAACAGAAAAGTTACAAAGCCATGTAACAGCTGGATAGCAGGTAGTCCAATATCCTTGTATTCTCTCATCAAAGCTTAAGTTATGTTTCTTGAAATCAAACACCTTAATAGTTATTTAGAACATGTTTGACTGTTGATATCTGAAAATCAAGCTTTATGTCTCCTGTGCTTGATCCTCCAGAGTGAATTTTTTGTATACTTCAAGTGAGACCTCTCTTGTCTCTTTTGTTTTGATTTTGAAGCAGTCACAGAAATAGCACCTGAAATTGTGTCCAGAAATCATTATTTTTCATTGTCACAGGACTGCTGAGTCAGGTTAGGAGCACAGCACAGCATTAGACAAGAGGAAACATGTGGCATATTCTAAATTTAGGGTTTACCTTACAGTGTGGTGAAATGCCTTGTAGGGCAGTAGCTCATGCCAACCTATTTGGGGTTTATCTGTGTTGAGCAGTGCCATGTAGACATCCTGGATTGTGTTGTGGCAGTGTTGTAGCAGCATTAGCATGGTATGCTGTCAGAACTGAGGTATTCATTTTCTCAGCAGGGTTTCAAGGTGAGCCTGGATGAGGTACTGAGGTAATTCACAACATAAGAGAATTTTTGTGGATGTAACTGAACTGCTTTCATGGTTTTGCTTTACACGGTGCAAACATAAGCAAAGTAACTTGGGTTTCTGGCACTGTGGCTTTGGGATGGTGGGATATTGCACATGGTGTTACTGACTTGACTAGAAAGAACACTGGCAAATTTCTGAAAAAATCTCTTCATATCTCATGTACAGGTATCTTTCTCAAGCAGGTGTTGTCTTAATTCTGTATAATACTGGGGAAAGGATGGCACAAGGTTTATTTCTGTGTTAATAGTCTCCTAGTTCTTAGGAGTGTAAAGGTTATGGAAATCTAAGTATTGCTACTTCTTTCAATCAAAATACACATTTCTAACGTGTTTGCTGCTGTTTGTAGTTTTGCTAAGGTACAGCAGCATGAAAAATAATGGACTGGTTTTTGATTGCAGCCAGCCAGAATACCCAATAAATGCTGTATGTAGTAGGAACAGTTGTTTTGATTTAGTTTCTACAATTCAGCCTTTTCACAACACTGTAGGAGAAAGAATCTCACTCCGTTCCTGCAGCCCCCCCATCATCACGTCCTTGCTTTTGTTCTGCTGCAGAGATTTCATAACATTCCAAGGATGTGTGTGTGTAGGGCTGTGTTGGGAGGTCATGTTTATAAATGTATGTAAACAGTTGAAGCAAGGATAGTGTGGTTTAGGGGGACAGGCATGTGACAAGGGGGAAGGAAGTTAAAGAAGAAGTCATAGACAAAATGATGAGAGTTGCAATGAAAAATAGAAAAAGGACAGCCAAAGGCAACACATGTTGTAACCAAGAGTGAATTCTTGGGGAGTGGAGTGGTGCTGAACATGATTGAAACTCAAAAGCTAAATTCATATTAATTTGTTTGAAAATTGAATTAGAAAACTGATACCGGTATGATTAACTACAGTATACAAGCATATGTTCTCTTAATTCCAGGAGGCATGGTTTAGAACTTTATGTTATACTTGGATGCCTTTTGATATTGTCAAATAAACAAATAGTATTGTTTTGACTTTGTAGGAAGATGAAAAATTTCTGACAGACTTGTTTGCACAACTAACAGATGAAGCCACAGATGAGGAGAAAAGACAGGAATTGGTAAGAAATCTGAAATACATATGAAAGGGACAGTTACCACAAAGGGACACCTGTATCTGACTAGTATATTCCTGGTTTTCAGGTAAATTTTCTGAAAGAGTTTTGTGCATTCTCACAAACACTGCAACCTCAAAACAGAGATGCGTTTTTCAAAACCTTGTCAAATATGGGCATACTGCCTGCACTAGAAGTCATACTGGTAAGTCATTTCAATTCTAGTTGTCATAACAATTTTGTTCATCTCCAGAGAGGTTTTTTTAACAAGTAACTTCAGCACAAACTTCAGCAACTGGTTTTCTGATGTGTTTGCCTCATTTGTCTTGTCTTAGCTTGAGATTCAGAATGTTTAAAATACTTCTGTGAAAGTTTAAAAGCAGTTACAATATGACACTGATAAGTGCCCTGGCATTCTTCTGGTTTTGTTTTCTCATTTGCTTTCCTATCTTTACATGCTTTTTGGTGTACAATTAAGTAAGAAAATAGAAGGGCAGCAAACCCATAAAATTTATTTTACCCAACAGTTGTCAAAGGTACAGGGAAGCAGTGAGAGTTGACGGTTTTAGCAGTAATTAGGTTTGACTTGTGAGTAGGAATTAAAGCTGTATGATTTTTGGTGGCATTGAGGCCTTTCAGGGAAACATAAATGATTTTATTTGACTGTTCCAGGGTATGGATGATGCACAAGTACGAAGTGCAGCCACTGATATATTCTCTTATTTGGTTGAATACAACCCATCCATGGTACGAGAGTTTGTCATGCAGGAAGCGCAGCAGAATGATGATGTAAGTAGAGAGTCCCCAGAAACTGGTTTTTGAAATTACTGTTTTAGATTTATGACTGTGTGATGACATGAGCCCTAGTTCTGAAGAAGTATGGGATATAGTCACAATGGGAACAGCACACTGAACTACAATGCTTTTAAAAGTTCTGTTAGGTGACATGAGTGTTCGCTGGTTCACAGATACTCGTTCCATTGTATGTAAAGTAAAACAGGTTACCATAAACCACCATTTTGGTTAACATCAGCAGTCATGCAAGCAAAACAAAATGTGCTTGAACAATGTCCTCCTTAAAATGTGAAATATAAATTTCAGTCTTGATATTGGCATGTACGTGTGTTTTTATTTTACATATAAGAAACCTGTGTTCAGTTTATAATCACACATGTTGAAAGTGGAATTATGGCCCTAAGCGTCAACACTTGTTGACAGATTTTCCAAAGATCCTCTGTAACTGATTAATACAAAATGTTAGCACACAACTAGTGGTAAGAAAGGTATTTCAGAGTGGTATCCAGTGGACTGAAAACATTATGCTGCCTTTTTCACAGAGGAGATGGTTAATGTTTTTTTCTTGTAACTGCCAAAAACATACCAGAGAACAGGAAGCTGCTGGTGGTACGGCTTCTGTACTGAAAAAAAGGGGTTGCTGGGACAGTGAATATTGCTGGTGGTTCCAGCCACTTGTGTCTGATGCCTGTCGTCTTCTTTGGGGGAGAGTGGTAACCAAGCGACTTCAGTTTAGGGATTCCTAAATGTAAATGTTATTTTTTACTTTCATGTGTTATTCTTGTTTTCTGCAAATGCACTTTAGGGTTATTTTTAGGTGACTATAATTTAATCAAGTTCAATAGCATTATAAAATTTCCTATTGTATGTTTGTGGAAATTAATCTTTTGGTATGTGTTTTAAAGGGGGATACAAATTAAAACTTCTTTACTCTGAAAGGGCTTCCAGAAATTGGTTGAATTTTGTGACTGTTCAGGATGTGCCTGTGTACCTTTTATCTTTTGATGTTTTGGTTCAGACTAAATTTGAAATTAGATTGTTAATTTCATTACCATTTTTAGTTGCTTTAAAAGCTTCCTCTTCACTGCTTGCATTCTTACTGTTGAAGCACTGATCAGTATGTATCAGTAGTATGTAAAGTTAATTTGTTTTTGTTAAGTTTGGGGGTTTTTGTTTGGTAGTTGTTCACACTTTGCAAAATTTTGCTAGAACACATTTTTAACCAGTCAGTAACCCTTTCAGAAGGTAATTTCAGGTTTGGGACAGGGGAGTAGCATTAGAATTGATTTTTGTCTTTTTTTTTTTTCTTTTCCCCTGTTAGGATATATTGCTCATTAACCTCATTATAGAACACATGATTTGTGACACAGATCCAGAACTTGGAGGGGCAGTGCTACTCATGGGTTTGCTTCGTACTTTAGTTGATCCAGAAAATATGCTTGCCACTGCCAATGTAAGTAAATACCTTGAAATGGAATTATATTTGGGTTTCTTAGAGTATTTGATGATATGTTTTACATGTGGGTTTTTTTCATTCTTTAGAAAACAGAAAAGACAGAGTTCTTGGGTTTCTTCTACAAACATTGTATGCATGTTCTGACAGCCCCTTTATTGGCCAATACTACAGAGGACAAGCCTAGCAAAGGTAAATGAATACCTGTCAAAGGACATTTTCTGTCTTAAAGAGACTCTGAGACATGTTTTACATAGTTCAAAGTAAAGTGTTGATTCATGATTTAGTCATTTG
This sequence comes from Myiotriccus ornatus, assembly GCA_036023395.1. NCBI lineage: Eukaryota > Metazoa > Chordata > Aves > Passeriformes > Tyrannidae > Myiotriccus > Myiotriccus ornatus. Next base: position 47,784,569 of record JAYRBT010000177.1, on the reverse strand, counting down.
AATAATGCATAAGCATAACGAGAGACCTGATTTATGAAGTGACATTTGCTGCAGATTTGGCTTCAGCAAAAATTATTTTTATAGTTTTTGGGGACTCATGGGGCAGTTCAGTGACATAGACTTGCACACATGCATAAATGTTTTTTAAGGTCAGGGATTACCAGAGATGTTGCAACATTTCCCCGAAGAAGGTGTGCTTAATTTGAGGGTATTGTTCTTACATCAGGCTAAGAAAACAAAGATCAGTGATGAAGTAACTGTTCGTGCTGGCTACTAGCAGCAGTTTTTATTATGAGTATTAAAAGAGCCTGAGATATTTCTTGCATAGTACTTTTGTTAAAAGGCATCACAGATCACAACTTTGGTTCAGACTTAGTCAAGACACTGCATATGGGGTGATACTTTATGATACAGACATGTGGACATCATAATGAGATTTGGTTAAATAAGCCTGACTGCTTGTGTTAGTGTTCAGTTCTGTACTCTTCAGACACCAATTTAAGAAAATGTAGTTGTTTCTATATTTTATGAGGTTTTCTGCCATATCTGTATTTATAGAAAATAATCCAAGCTTGTTCAATTTCTGTTTTAAAGACTGAACACATCCTACATCATGTCCCATAAATTGTCTGTGGGAATATGCAAGAAATTGGAAATGTTCACCAGACTGCAGTTGGATATTTGAAGTTAGCTTCTGAAGGCACTATTCCAGATAAGTTTCATTATTTCGGTTTTGTTTCTCTTCCAGATGATTTTCAGACAGCCCAACTCTTGGCATTAATACTGGAATTGCTGACTTTCTGTGTAGAACATCATACCTATCACATAAAGAACTACATCATTAACAAAGATATCCTGCGGAGGGTACTCGTCCTCATGGCCTCGAAGCACGCTTTCCTGGCATTGTGTAAGTTCGAAAGCTAAGGAATAAACCAGTACTTTGTCAGTGTGAAGTGTTACGTGTCTTCATTCTGCTGGGAGAAAACTGTTCATAGGTCATGACAATTTGTGATTGAATATGGAAATTCTACTGTTGCAGTCTGTATTTCTCGTACCAGTTTTTTAGATATATCAGCTAGTATTAGGAAATAATTTTGCACTTATTGATACCTTTTTTTCTTAAGAAAAAGAAATATTTTCTTTCATTTCAGTGGAGTGGTGATTTGAAAAGATGGTATGTCAGTAGTGAATATACTAAGAGAAGCATTGTTAAGTTTTGGTATTTTTTAGTAGAAGTTATCAGAGGTACTTAATTAGAGATACAGCTACCTGACTGCATTAAACTGCACAGAAATTCTATGTGCTGCTCTTGAAACTCTGATAGTTTCTTGACTGTGCTCAGCTCAGTAATGGCAAAGCAGTGTGACTTAATTCTGAAGGCAAGTATGAGATTTTTTCCATAATTCTGTTGTACACATAGAGTTAAACAAAGCCTTCAGCTGACTGAGCAGTACCATACAAAGAGAAATACCTTTTAAATTTGTAACTGAATAACTTGTGTTTGATTTTAGAACCCTTTAATAATCTTTTTCCTGTACACCTCGTTGCTAAGCAAAGTGTGCTGCCTTTTAATGAGATCATACTGTACTTTCTCGTGATGCATGGACATTCTCTCACTTGTATACGCTTTGGAGTTTCAGAAAGAGCTTCAAACTGTAAATTAAGCCTTTGCCTTATTATGTGTGTGAAGAAAAGGTCATTTACCAATTTTAAAATGAGATAGTTTATATACCAATCAAAAAGAACTAATTAGATCTAATTAAAATTACATTAGTAGTGAGCAGAGGTAGTTTCATTTGTACAATTATGATGGAGAATTTTTTAATGTTCAAACAGTTAAGTAATCTTCAGCAGTGTAGTCAAAGCTATCGAAAAGCAAAGAATGGCTGAATGTATTACTTGTTTCTAGTACTGTATGGCTGTACACAAACCAAAGTTGTAAATTGCCCTAACTAATGCTGAGTAATTTTTGCATTTTTTTCTTTTAAATTTAAAAATTCTTTTGACTACACTTCTGTTTCAGGTGCCCTTCGTTTCAAGAGAAAGATAATCGGGCTAAAGGATGAATTCTACAACCGTTACATAATGAAAAGTTTTTTGTTTGAACCTGTGGTGAAAGCATTTCTAAATAATGGTTCCCGTTATAATCTGATGAACTCTGCAATAATAGAGATGTTCGAATTTATCAGAGTGGTGAGTGCTGTTACATGCTGAAGATAATTACTGTATTGTTTAGTCTTGTAATTCAATTTCTTTTTGCTTTTGCCCTAAATTATGATATCATAATGGGACCATATGATACTGTATTTATATGAACCTTCTTTTATATCACTGTTACATATTTGCACATGTTCTCTCCTACATTCAAACAGTACCATTACTTGAAAATTAAATTCACTCGATGGTGTGCTCACAGTACCCAGATTTGCAAAGGCAGCACTGATCAAGTTTCATCATGCAGATTGGATGGACTTGTTATGTATGACAGGAACGTAATTTGAAACTAGTGCTACAAACCCATCAAATTTACCTCTACTCTGTAATGACAATTCAATGGAATATGGAAATATACAGAAGAGATGCCAGTCTTTTGATTATATTAATGGACTGCTGCAGAGTCCCTTCCATGGCGAGCCTTTTAAATATTAATGGTAATTTGGCTGTCTGCACAGTACTGTTTCTTCCCTGTTGTTTGCATCCAGATTCTGCCAGATACTGTACAGACTGTAGATGTGGTAAGGTTAGGCCAAGCTAGGGTGCAGACAGTTGTGGAGGAGTAAGTCACTAGACCTTGTCACCTCTTGAAATCTTCTGTGCTGATACCTCTTTCCTCTTTGAGTTGGAACTCAGGATAATTTACGACTGAAATGACCTGATAGTCATGGCAGAGTTGATTGAAAACTGGTTTTGAAGCTGTGAAAAAAGTGAATCCATGCAGGTGACCCTGATTTGTGCTGTGCTGTATTGGGTTTGTGTGGCAAGGTTTTGATGGGTGACAGCTAAAGGGTTGGCATCTGTAGAACCTGCTAGAAGCTTCCCCTGTGTTCAGTAGAGCCAATGCCAGCTGGCTCCAAGACTAATGTGCCACTGGCCAAGGTCAGAGCAGAAATTCCCTTGAAGACCACGGGGAAGTAGGATGTCCCCCTGCAGCCCATGGAGGACCCCACACTGGAGCAGGTAGATGCCCAGAGGAGGCTGTGACCCCATGGGAAGCCTGCACTGGAGCAGGCTCCTGACAGGACTGGGGCCCCATGGAGAGAGGAGCCCACACTGGAGCAGGTTTACTGGCAGGAGTTGTGGTGACCCATGGTGGGCACACAGTGGAGCAGCCTGTTGGGGAAGGACTGCATGCCGTGAAAGGGACCCACACTGGAGCAGTTCATGAAGAACTCTAGCCCAGGGGAAGGACTCTGGAGAAGTTTGTGAAGGACTGCCTCCTGTGGGAGAGTGTGAGGAGTCCTGCTCCTGAGGAGGAAGAAGCAAAGGAGCCGCAGAGACAACCTGTGATGAACTGACCGCAACCCGCATTCCCTGTCCCCCTGCACCGTTTGGGGGAGGAGGTAGAGAAAATCATGAGTAAAACTGAGCCCAGGAAGAAGGGAGGGGTGGGGGAAGATATTTTAAGATTTGTGTTTCTCTTGCATTGTCCTACTCTGATTTGACTGGTAATAAATTTAGTTAATTTCCCCAAGTCGAGTCTGTTTTGCCCGTGACAGTAACCAGTGAGTGATCTCTCCCTGTCCTTAACTCAAACCAGGAGCCTTTTGTTATATTTTCTCTCCCCTGCCCAGCTGAAGAGTGAAATGATAGAGCAACTTTGGTGAACACCTGGTGTCCAGGCAGGGTCATACTACCATGTGTGGTCTTTCAGTATTCCATGAGATTGAGTGCTGATTCTATAGATAATGCTATGGGAAAATAAATAACTATTTTTTTCCTATCCACCTTTTCACACAGATATCAAGGTTTCATTCCCAGACTGCTTCGTGGTATCTGTCAATAGTTTTGTCAATTCTTTTTCAACCAAGTTTATTTTTAAAGACAGCGAATTTTCAAAAAGCATGCTTCTGTTGTTATTGGTGTATTACCATTCACAGGGGATGACTTCTAAGCACATAACCAAAAAGATTACTTTTAAGCACATAACCTGTAGTGGATGGTAATTCAGGTGTTTATTCTGCAGTGTATTCCAAGGGCTGTGCAGCATTAAGAAAGCAAAACAATGCACAGGAGCAGTTTTCCTGCTGCAGTGTGCAGACCTGTGCTAGTCTCAGCTGTGTACAGGGCAGCCACGAAGCTAAACTGAAATAGCAGAAGAGTTGGGAAGCTTTTGTAAAGGACCTTGACCAGTACTGCATGGCCACAAAGTAAAAAACTTGGTATTAGGTTCTGATGAAAAATAGCTTTCTTGTTCTCATTCTAAACAAATGCATTGAGTAGTTATTTTGACGTAAGTATTTATTTGCGGCAAGGAAAGAAAGAATATGAATGCTAAACCTGTATCTCGTAAACATGTTTTTAATTCAACAGGTACCCGTTAATCTATCAATATAAAAATATTTAGAGGTTACAGTAGGAAAGGCATTTTAGAATTGGGTTTGGTATGGATTTTTTATCAGGTTTTAGGTTCTGTCATGTGTTTTGAAGAAGATACTTCTAGAAAATTGACACTGTTTTGCTAATTAAATACTTGACACTCTAGATTTTTAACTGCAGTTATATGCTTAATGCTCGTTTTTGCATAAGCTAATTAATACAGTGCTTCATATGGCATATTTTAAAATAATTTCTCGTTTGAGTTACTTTTTATATTGTATTAAAGAAATTCATTTGAATGGAAATAAGTCACTTTATATGTGTTCGTTCCTGTAGGAAGATATAAAATCCTTAACGGCTCATGTAATTGAAAATTACTGGAAGGCCCTAGAAGATGTAGATTATGTGCAGACATTCAAAGGACTAAAACTACGATTTGAGCAACAAAGGGAAAGGCAAGATAATCCAAAACTTGACAGGTAAAATGCACTCAATGCTCTTAATAGTATATTAATGCGTTAATTCCCTTTTTGGAATATTGATGGGTTGTTCTCTGATAGTGGGAAATGTACATAATTTAGACTCCTGCTTGTGTCTCAAGCACTGTCAAGTTTACTTGACTAAAAGTGGGATTTTCAAATGTGTTGCTGCAGACTTCTGATCAAATCAACTTTCAGCTAACGTTAGTTGCTGGACTCCCAGTCATAGTGCTAATTTGTCATATCCTAAACTTACGTACACTGTTTTAATGAGGCTGGAAGCTACCGAGTATCTGAAGTTCATTTGTTTAAATAGAGGATTTCCGCTGCTGATTTGAATGATTGCTCAGTTGTGAATTATCATTTTGTGGATTTTTCCTTAAAAAAATTCACGTCAGATTTCCTTTTATTTTAGTCAGCTGTGGGAGTAGATATTCAGATAAGCTCTACCAAAATGCCTGAGAAGTAGAATATGCAGAGAAATTTTCCGAGAACACTGTTTTGTCACTTTTAGAGCTGCTGATGGAGTAAAAAACAATCTGATGTAACACTTGAATCACACCTTCTGTTGCTTGCCAGAGCAAAAGTTCCTTTCCTTAATACACATTTACCCAAGGTTAAAAGGTTGGAGTGTATAAAAATAGGAAGTTTAGGCCTCCTTACTCCATTTATTTTTGACTTATGTCTAGTGTCATTAAAACAAGATAGACTGCTTGTGTGAATAGATGAGTTACTCTTAAGAATTGTTAGCAAGACCTGTTCTTGTTCTGCTCTCTTGAATCAGCTTGAGAAAACATTAAAAAATTAATCCTGATTAGTCCTACGAGGACATCTTGAAATCTCAGACTTTTATTTCCTGCCACAAGATTTCTTAACCAGTATTTAAATTTGAGACTTGTACAATTAAAATAAAGAGTATAAGTGTACATTTAATTTAAAATGTTGAAACACCTCCAAGAGCATGTGTAGGACCTGCAGTTTTGAGTACTAATGTTTTATAAGTGAAATGTTGTTATTTTGTCTTGTGTCAGCTAAGCTGATCACTTAAACAGCTGTGAAATTCAAGCCTATGATTTTTACTTACTTACATTAATGCATGTGTTGGAAGGAACACCCAGCTGTAATTCAGTAATTTCTCTCCAGCGCAGCAAGTAAAACATTAGTCTTTTCTTGGCTTCAGTTGAGCTAAGGGGCTGTGTATAATTGTGCTGCATGAGTTTATCCAGCAGAAAATAGAGCTTCCAAGAGGTCTGGAGCTCAACCAGCTCGGTTTTTACCTTCTTCCTACATCTGATGTGGTGGCTGCACAAGTCCTGTCATAGTCCATGTAATGTCAAACCCCAGAAATATTAAGATGAAAAAATAACAAGAATCTGTTTACATATTTTAGCAAAGAATAGTTTGGTAAGGAAGGAGACTGACGTTTTGTTGGCAGGGGCCATACAAGTATTCAGAAAGTTCCACCTAAGTCATAGTTTTGCACTATTAACAGAACTCAAGGTTAAGTGCAGTGTAAAATGATGCAGGGTGTATAGATCCAGATGATAATGCTGGCAAGCAACTTACTCAGAACTAGATTTATTTTTAAAAGTACATTAAGCATTCTTATTAAATGCCTTGCAGTTTCCTAATTTTTCCCCTTCTGGCTTTTTCCTGAAGTCAGTAATGCAAGACCCTTTCTCTAAATAGAAGGTCTAGGTTGTATTATTAACATTTTGATCCCAGTAACTGAGATTTTATGAAAAATACTATATTTCAGCCAGTAAGTTGTGAAGTGCTCCATCAAGGGTTTCATGCTTCTGTTGGAAATTGACTGTTCAAATCAACATCTAGCAATGAAAAGAATGTTTTCAACCTCTCTTCTTCCACTTCTCCTTTCCCATTCTTCAAGGGGCACATGCCTGTCCCTGAAGAAAATATTTAAGTTAGATTTTTATTTGATTTTCCTTGTTAATATATGGGATCCTGAATACTGACAGGTTACAAAGTATTTTCAGAGGAAAAGTCTATAATTTCTAAACTCTTTGTTTTACAACATTTTATCACCACAAACTGGCAAACCAAGCCTGAATGCAACACTTCAGTGAGATTTATCAAAATGACTTCTAATAATGCTGTTTATAAGCTACAAAATTTTGCAGAGAGAGTCTGAAAGTGCTGTTAGCAGAGTTGTACCTTATTTGATTTATACAGAAAAGTTTTTAATGGTATTTGCATTGAAAATACAAAGGTTCACGTTACAGAATGATTTGCTGGTGGTTTTATTGCTTTACAATGTATCTAGCTGTACACTGTCACTGTGGAGCAGAAGTTTTATTATAAATGAGTTCATTTTTGAATCTAGACTTTAAAAACTTACTGTTTTGCAGCATGCGCTCCATTCTGAGAAACCACAGATACAGAAGGGATGCAAGAACCCTGGAGGATGAGGAGGAAATGTGGTTTAATACTGATGAGGATGATATGGAAGATGGAGAGGCAGTGGTGCCCCCTTCTGACAAACCTAAAAATGACGAGGATATTATGGACCCGATCAGTAAATTCATGGAAAGAAAAAAATGTAAGCAATGAGAAGATGTAACTTGTATTATTTTGGTCCTACTGCAATGAAGGATTTGCATGTATTTATTCTGAAGCTTGTAGATTTTGAAATTGTGACATCAAGTTGGTGGACCACCCCTTCGAAACAGTTTTGTTGTCTTTAAAAGCAGAACAATACAAAATGTTGTTGATTTCTAAAAACATTTAAATGATCTTACCTGGTAGTCAAGTTTTCCTGTGTTTTATTTAGGTTTATAATTAAAAATTTTCTTTATAATGTTCAGATGATATCATTGATAGAACAAAATAGATATCATCCATAGAACATTCATTCCTGGCCAGTGACAACAGCTGGTAGGTGGAACAGTAGTATGGAAAAAAAGTCTGTGATGACTCACTTACTGAGTTGTACATAAAGTGTTCAACCTTATTCCACACAGTAAAGTGATTTGTAATTAAGTGTTTCATTCAGTAATATGCTTTACTTTTGCTTTTTTTTTTTTTTTCTTTTTCCCCTCCAGTGAAGGAGAGTGAAGAAAAGGAAGTTCTTCTGAAAACTAACCTTTCAGGTCGTCAGAGCCCAAGTTTCAAGCTTTCTTTTTCCAGTGGTACAAAATCTAATCTTACCAGCCAGTCATCTGCAAGTAATCTACCTGGATCTCCTGGGTCCCCTGGGTCTCCAGGGTCCCCTGGCTCACCAGGATCAGTTTCTAAAAGCACATCTCAGATGGCAGCTATTACAACTAAGGTAATTTTCAATGGTTGTAGGTTGACTTCATTGTTATAGAGTAGGAATTTTCTTTAACATCTGTCTCACATTTGTGTGAATTCTGGCACGTTAAGCACTAATGGACTGTTTGGTTTGTGTGGACTTATTGTTTGGCCTTCAGCATTTTTAATGAGATCTGCCATATATAGAAGAAATAAAAGATGTTTTAATGCCCAAACTCTTCAAGCAGGAAGCACACCTCTGGTTGCTCTTAGCAGTGATATTCACTGTGAAATACAGACAACACTTTACTTTTATTAAATTGCACAGGAATATTTGGCAGGTAAAAATACAGAAATATTTTGGAAACATGGCCAAAAGTTTGCTATATTCCACAACGTCCTGCCACACCCATTGGAGGTTTCTGCTATTACCGTTTTTAATATTGTTCAGAATTTACATAACTGGCATTCACAAAAGAAAGAAATTGTACTGGGGGTGGTTGCTGTAAGCTAAAACAGTTTTTAATGTCCTGGTGAGACTTTTTTACCTTTTGAACTAACATATAGTTTTGGTTTGGAACATATTGTAGTAATAGAAGAAAGCCCCTTTAAAAGAATATTACAGCTTGCAGTAAATATTCAAAACTAGCACTTCAAAGTACATTTTAGGACACTGTTGGATTTTATCAAATATTTGGCTAAAACTATTTAAACCAAGTCAGAGAAATAGTGACTGGTGTTTTCCCAGCACAGGGGGCCAGATGGGGTAGTGTTGATACAGGGTAGTTCAGATAATGAGAATTTATTTTCATAACAAGTGTTTGCGTTTCTGAAAGGTCAGGTACGTATACCACTTGTCACACAGCCTTGGAATAACTCTGATTCATCCTTGTTTTTTAATGCCACCATACTGCTTGTTCACCTAACTTCTAGTGAAGGTAAATGGGGGGTTAAGTTTTTTTCTTTCTTCTAATTGAACGTGGCTTAAGAGTTTGTATTTGGGTTGCCTTCTGTTGAAAACACCTGAATTAGAAGAGTTTTGCTGATGAAAGAACTAAAGGAACACTTCCTCTAAATCCCTCGGTGGAGGAAACTCCTTGCATAACCCAAGAGTTAGTCAAGCACTTTTTAAAAGGTATGGAACTGGCTTGGAAATCAGTTCAGTCTATTAGAGGCCTGTTCTCTCCCAGACAGTGTAATTCCTTGAGTCTGAAATGGAGTCTTTACATATGGAACATATTGCATACAGTTTTGGCTTCAAAAATTCAAATAGTGGTGGCAGATGAAAAGTGATCAGGTTACACTGAGTATGCAGAGCACTGAAAAACCACTTGTGGATTCAGGCATAAGGTACATTCTTTCAGAGTAAAATGTGCCCCAGTCACAAACTAGAAAAGTGTTGAAATTGGATTTTTCATTAATTATCTGATGCTGCCGTTTTAGGGGTAGTACCCTCAGTGTTGTGTTGTATGACTCTACAGAATATGTGTAATGGTTTTTCAAGTTGCATTTTGGTAGATAGTTGACTGAAATTTTCTGGTTTGGATGTCCATCATGAGGTACCTGAACAAGTAATAGAACCTTTGAGTAGAGTATCAGTAATTGCCATTGTAGTTAAATGCTGGTTAAGCTTCAGAAATTGCAACATAGTTAGAGGAAGTTTCAGAAGTTCGTGGTGCTTCTTTATGAGTCCAGAGCTGCCTAATCTTAAAATTTGCGGTTATTTGCAATACAAGGAAGGTATTTTAATGTTACTAGATATATTTCCATTTTCAGCTGACAAGTTATTTAAACTTTGTAACCTGTACACCTCATTTCCTTATCTTACTCAAAAAAAAAAAAATCTCTAAGTTGCTACACATTTAAACTAACTTTTTTGAAGACAGACTGTGTTCTAAAAGTATCATAACTCAAAAATTCAAATTCAAAGGATATTCCATATTTGTTTCTGAAGTGCTTCCAAATCACTCACTGCAGTCAGCCGTGCTCAGTAAAAATAGAATTTACGTCTTCACAGATGGAGCTGCAGTGACACTTAGCAAAACTAAGTAGATTTTTTACTTTACTTAAATTTCAACTGGAAATACTTCCAGCTGGGTAGGTAAAACCCCATTTTGGATTTATTCATTTAAAAAATTTTCAGATAATGTCATTCATTCAATTCATCACTGAAGGATTTCTTTTTGTTCTGCTTCATTTTATTCAAAACCTGAAACAGAATGCTTGTGGCAATATTCTATGCAGACATCATGTTATGATACAGATGTGAAGTATCGATGTGCAAACATTTTCTTAATTATAGTAATTGTGTCTGTCTTCATAGGGAGGCCTCGTTGGGCTTGTAGATTATCCTGATGATGATGAAGAGGACGATGAAGATGAAGATAAAGAGGAAACTTTACCTTTGTCAAAGAAAGCAAAGCTTGAGTCATCATAATGGCAACTGCTGAAGAACATTACCAGTTGGGGTAGGATATTTTTTCCAAAAACAAACAAACCCACAGCAAAGCAGCAATCTTTTGTGAATTACTGTGTATGACACAGCTAAACATATACAAATGGATTTCTGCCAATCAAGTGCCAATTCAAAGGAGCAGAAGAAGGAGAAATACTTCGTTTAGGGGAAAGACTTATGCCTTTGAGCTCTCCAGCTTGGACCACATGTTGCCCTTTTCTCAGGGAAGGAAATGGAAAACAAAACAAAACAAAAAAAAAAGCCAACAGGGCAGGAGTTTTGGTAGTGGAACTCTGGATTGGCTGGTCAGTTGCTACAATCAGAATATGCTTTCTTGGACCATGTATGAGACTTCTGAAGAAAAGGCCGGGTTTGCCATAATTCTTCACTAGTTAAGAATGCCAGCAGTTTCTTTGTAAAAAAGAGACCTGCCTTTGAAATCGTACATTCTGAACATTTTACTCAAGCTACAACAACAGGTTTTAAAAACCTCTACGGGGGAGGGCCGAATATAAAGTTTCCTCTTTTTTTTTAAATCTGTTCCCTTTGCCCTTTAAACTGCAGAAATTTTTTTTTGAGGTGGGGGATTTGTTTGTCCCTTCTTGATTAAAGATTGAGTGGAATTCTAGATGTGGTCACTTTTGTGTCATAATTTTTTTTGCCCCCCTGAGTGTATGCTTAGTTGTTGAGTATATATTTGGGACCATTAAAATTTTTTGATGTAATATAATCTCACTGTTGTGCTGGTACCTGTTTCACACTGTGTAATTTTGTTCTGCATCACAGTTCTTAATATGTTTAGGATTTTATGGAAGATGGTATAGTTTTTATTGGAGAAAAAAAAAATCTTACCACAATGTGCATAAAAGCAATAACTATTTTGTGACTAAATATTTTATATTAAATTTTACATCAGCAACTGTTGAGAGAAGAATCAGGGAAATAGGATGAAATAAAAAAATTGAAACCTATAAATAGGAAATTAGTATTCCAAAGAGATTTTGAAATTTCATAACTCAGAACAATGATGGTAACTAACTCATCAAAATGCAAGATGGATGATTTAGGAATACCAATATGTTGACTCATTTGACTTAGAAAAATAAAAAAGAAATAATTTAAGCTGAAGGAAAATGGCATTATTGGTATTTTTTAAAAATATCTGATTCCCTTTGGAATACCAGTTTTAATGAATGAAAGGTGGTTGTAGAATAGACTCTTTACAAGGATACCATCTTTTGAAGTTTCTTCTAATACTCAGTTGAAAAACAGCAATTAAACTTTGGGTCTAAGTCAATGACTACGTTCTTTCCCCTCTTCCAAAAAATCTAAATAATATTAGTTACTAATTTGCAACTAGGCATTATATCCCGCTTCCTTACTCCTTTTACAGAAGATAGCTTTGCACAGCAGTGCTTCCCATGAAGGGGAGTTTGTTCAGTTCCTTTGCAAACATGAGACCCTTTCTTACATATATTTTCAGGAGCGGTTTCCTTTCAGACATTCAGAGCACCAATGTTGCAACAATCACGATATTATGTATTAACGTATCACATGCAAATAGAAATAAGAGAAATGAAGATCTGAGGTGGGACCACAGGTGATCACACCCAAGAGTAGATTAGTACTTTATTTCTGAATGTTGGTTGTTGTGTGGGAGATTCTGTGCCAACTACAAAAGCCAAAGCTTTTGTGCTCAGACTTTGTGAATACATCCCAGCCATTTTGGATCTAAATAAGCGTGTGCATCGGGGAAAAATGATTAGCCGTCTTCTCCTCAAAAAGTTAACTTGTAATCACTTTCTAAGGTTGAGTTTTTGCAATGTGTTTGAAATGCCTGTGGCAGGGCAGTTCTCAGCGGTAGATTTTACACCGAGGCCAGGAGTTGTGCACGTGGTCACTGCAGGATTAGATACAACCTGCTGCTGCAGCCAAAGAGTCCCTGTGCTGTCTCAACGACCTGCCTGAAACCTGATTTTTGCAACTTGTGTGTCAGAGCAGACATCATGACAAGGAAATCTGTAATTTTTCAGGTTTTCTTAATTAGCCAGAACCTTAATCCATCCCAAGCTGCCAAACTTCCCTTGAGCATAAAGCTCTCCAAATTTATCCATGTAGTCATCTTCATGTCCTCAAGGCTGTATCTCAGGAAGTCTTTCTTCTGAGCTGGTCAAAGGACATTTTTTGTTAATGTTTTTCTGTTCCTTCTGAAATGAAGAGCTTGGATCTTGTGATGTTTGATGCCTGCAGTCTTCCAAACTCTCAGATACCTTCATAATACTTCTAGGAATCTTGGATTTTTGACTTCTAGTACTTGAAATACTGCATTTAACAGAAGAAATACTATCCTTGAGTAACTGGGTTTGGTCAAAATTATAATGAAACTAAGAATGTTTTTGAACTTTTTATATTTTTATGAAGCTCTAAAGGACTGGTAAAACATTGCTGTCTAACTTCTATTTAGATAGTTAGTTGTCTTCCCAATTATCTAATGTTTGTGGCCTGACAGGACATATCTGCACTTTGACAGTATATTCACGGAAGTCGGAAGTAGTCAGGAAGTGGGTGAGTGGTGAGTATGCTCCTGCCCAGTAATGGTCACTTTTGTATTCCTGAAATGTATTTGGAGGGGGAGGAAGGGGGGAAATTGGGCTGGTGAGAAGTGATGGATAATTTAAAAAAAAAAAGTGGGTTTGAGTTAAGAGGTGGAAAAAATTACATTAGGAAAGAGTGTTTCATTCTAGATCTTTCTCGGGGATGATTTTTTAAAATTATTTGTCTGCACCCCAGGAATGCTGCTTGTATATTGTACTAAACATGACTCAGTTGTCTTAATTGCATTTTAATTGTGTCCTGAAGTATGGTTAAACCCTTCAGCGTTGCACAGGCAAGGTCCAAGGGCCTTGAATCATCGGCCCCTGTATTCCTTCAGTGCTGAAAGACTTGATGCTGGTTGCTCTGATGTATGCTTCCCACCTTTGGCCTAGGTTTCCTGGGAATACCAGACAAAATGTGGAGTACCTGGTCCTCCAAGGAACCCATACACTAATGAAAGTAATTCCAGGATCTGGGATATTTCCACATTTTCTTCTGCTGTATACAGAGTGCGGCTGCACTCAGGTTGACAGCACACATCACCAGAAAAACACATCTCCCGTGTCTCGAGGGCGAGAGGATCTAAAAACTGGGGTGTCTAAACAGTAAGTTGTCTCTTCAACGTACTGTCTGCAATATACAGATGAGGCTGTTCACCGACCTCTCTTAGCCCACCCAGGTGAGATAACCGTGTTCTCGTGGAGTTAAGTGTCAAGTAGGCCCAATCCTTTTTAACATACCAAGGATGAAACTGTTCAGATGGCCGTGTTTTTACATCTGAACATTTCCAAAACTGTTTTATTAGAGAACTAATAAGGCTGTGCTCTCATACTGCTGAAGGCATGTAGCTACCTTTTCAACCCGGCAGAAAGGCGCTGGTTGCCTTGGTAAGTTACATTTCCTGGCTCTGTAGAGTGGCTGCAGAAGTTCAGCCTTCCCTCTGTCAACCGTTTTACAGCTGCAGAGACATCCTGGAGCAGTGCTGTCGATGCTACAGTAGTACTGCAGTTCCCCTGCCTCAAGGATATCGGGACTCATTCCGGGTAAGTTGTGAAAGTGGGAGATGAGATGGGTTACTGCTTGGGGCTCACTCTCAGCCTGCATGTAAAAGCAGGTGAACATTCAAAGACAAGAAGTTGCCACAACTGAAGCTCTTCCAGATAAGTAGTCCATGTGCATGTTCTCCACCGCTTTCTCTTTTTGGAGTCCAGAAGAAATGAAAGTATGTACAGCTAACAGTTCAGTCCAGAAAGGAGGCAGGGCACGTGGGCATGCTGCAGATACAGCGAATCCTCCTGTGGGAGGATCTGTAATGCCTGCCTTCAGTTAGAGCCACAATTTAAAGTCTTACTTCATGTGAGGGAGGCATAACTTAGTATATTTTGGGGTTGTCCTATACAGAGCCAGGAACTGGACTTGATCCTTGTGGATCCTTTCCAACTCAGGATATTCTGTGGTTTTATGTTTTTTGACTATTCAGTGATTTTCATAGGTGGCTGGCTACCTGGTGAGCTCGTAGTTTGATTTGATACTGCTCTAGTTGCAGTCACATTCATTGGAGTACGTAAATCTTGTGGGGGTTTTATATAAATTAATAAAAGGCAATCTAAAAAAGTGAAGTGGGAGATGCAGTCTTCTGTATGCCAGTGGTATTTATGAACAGTGTAAAAATAATACATAAGCCAGTGGATGATGTTTTTAAAAAAAAAAAAGTAAACGGTAGAGTACTACTGGCAAATGATTGAAATAGCTCCTGATTTACAGTGATTTCAGATCTATACCTGTGACCTTGCTGTCACTTTTGAATCTCCCAGAGATGTGTCTGTTTCAGAACTCTGGAAATGGTTCCATGTGAACACCATTAATGGTTCAGGAGGCCTGGACATTATCCAGTACAGAGTGGAATTGCGCTCACGAGATGTGCATCTGTAATACAGACATGGGATGATTGGGGCTGAATAGTGTTGATTTTGATAGTCCAATTCTAAGCACCTTTAAATTATATTTGTAAAGATACTGTACATGGGCTGCCCATCCAAAAGGCTTCAGAAGCATTTGTGGCCACATGTACCACTGTTGGTTAGCATTCCTTCTGGAGGCAGGTGCATCCTGGAGCACATACACTCTGCTCTGAAGTATTTAAAACAGGCTAGTCTTTTCTTTCATGTTTCAGATGTACACTTCCGCGGTTGAAACCTTGGAATTTTGATTTTAAATTGTGCTTACCTTGCTAAGGCTTATTTTAAACTTGCTGATGCCAAGGGGCCTTTTGACAGCTGTGATGTTGAGGTGGGAGGTGACACTGTTGGGTTGGACAGTTCAGTCTTCCATCCTCCTGCTGAGGCCAGAAACAGTACATCTTTACCTTCATCTGTCACTGAATTGGTGTTGAATGGTCAAGGATCCCCAAAGGAAGATACAATTGGGAATGGCATTCAGAAGGATTTGATCCGTGTTGTCGCTCAGGATGTGGAGGTGAGTGGAAGCAGCTCCTGATGAACTGATTCACAGGAGTCTATAGTAACAACAAAAGTGTATACTAACAATAATGAACATTTGGGAGAAACCCTACATTTCCAATCTGCTTCTACTTTTACACATCTGAAAATGGTATTAAGTTAGGTCATCTTATCCTGAAAAAAGCTGTTTTCCTCCACATGGCTTCCCCCACCTCCACAATTCTCTCCAAGCAGAAGTGGCTTCCTCTGCTGCCATCAGTCTGGATTTTGTAGATTAGCCAGGAGAGCTGGAAGCTGTAATTTTTATTAAAAAATAACTGCTAATTAAACCCAACTACAGAGCACAGCTTTTAGCATGTTTGAGTTTAGCCTTAAAATGGAAAAAAATCTACCCTTTCAAGGTCTAAATTACCTGCAGGAAGAAACAAGGAAGATGGAATTGTTTTTCATGGGCAGGAGAACTAGATAGAAAAGCTAATAATAGAGCAATACAAGTGTTTGCCTGTCTTGGAAGTTTTTATAAATACGTGTGCTTGTTATTGCAGCACCTTTCAGTTCTTTTAGTATTTACATAGCAATCTATATCTCTGTCTGAATATATAGGCAGTATTTCATCTTTAGAGCATGTGGGGAGATGCACTTTTTGTTAGACTGGTTGTGCTGTGGGATTTTAGTTTTTAATACAGTTGTCCATCCATGCCATACAGATGCTCTACACAGCAGGGTAAGAATAAGCACAGTCCTCAGTGTTCACTGTGATGAACAGGACAACTGGTGGAACCTTGTGAGTACCCACCTACCACTGACCTGTGGATTTTCCTCATGCCCAGTTTGGTGAATAAGATGAGCTCTCTATATTTGGACATCCAAAAAAGGACCTCCCTGTAGGGGTCCCTGAGGTGCCTGACACCAGTGGCCTAAGCTAGACTCGGGTCTCTAGGATCTGAACTCCACACACTTAGTATGTTTAATTCTCCTGATTGAATGGTATCTAATTCATGTTAACTTTGTACTAAGGAAGGCTACATTTGCATGACATGTTGGCATGCAAATCTCTTGACAACTCTTTAACAGATATGTGACTGTGGTTACGTCATGTGTGTGATGTGATACCCAAAGGCAATGGCTGTAGTAATCACATAGTTTGTTTGGGGCTATGAGATGTCTTTTGCAGACTATTGCTAATGTAAAGATGTTTGATTGTAACCCCAGGGAAAAACACATTCCTGCCTCATTACCTGGCAGCATTAGGTGCTTTATGGGGTACACACTTCAGTCCCTCATCCCTGAGTGCAGCTTGGGCCAAGTTCTATCTGTCACTGCCCGTGTATCCTTATTTTTGACACCTAATAAATGTATTGCTCTGCTGCCTTTTGAGACAGAATCAAAGAGGTTAAGATGGGAGGGAGAACACTTGCATGGCAGTAACGTAAGGGACAAGCAAGGTGCCAGTCTTTGGCTATCCAGCTGTAAGAGCTGGGTCATTTTGATACCTGCAGCCATATCTTCTCTTGATAGCCAAGAATAGGACACACCTTTTCGCAGTGTGACTAACAGAGTTCAGAATAGCCATCGAGTTTGCACCCTAGACCTAAGAACAGCAGGCAAATTCCAGCATCTCCATCAAAAGACAAACCACCTTTATATAATTGGGCAATTATGTGCTGGCAATGTTTTAAAAGACTGCAAGATCTCTTGGTCCTTCTCATAAACATCAGAACAACAGCAGAAATTCTACAGAGATTTCTCTGTGTGTTTATTTGGATTATATCATCCTTAATGAGATTACTAGAATTACTCCAATTTTCAGTGTGCCACAAGCCTCAGTGGACTGTTACAAATCTCATTCATCTTGTAAATTACCTTCACAGTGAAGCATTGCTTAAACTCAGTATTGCTGTTAATTACATAATTGTAAAGAAAAACAAATACATGCCTAAATATATGGATCCTCTTTAAGGGATCGATTATTTCAGGAATAAAGGCAATCTATAATTAGAGTACTGCATGTGTAGTGACAAATTTCTATAGACCTTGGAAAATTAACTCCTTTTTCTGTATGGAGAGGATAAGCATGCTACTGGTGATGTATTAAAACTAGCCAAAGAAAGATGGTTGCCAAAGTGCCCTCGGGAAGCCTCTTGTAGAGGTCTGAAAACAGCCAGCTACAGACACTGTGATGGCTATAAAACCCAGAGTACCAAAAGACACCCATGATAGGAGATGCCACATTCAGCATTATTATAACTTAGGGCATAAAACTGCTCAGCAGAACAACAAAGCATCTCCATAATACCTGAATTTGTAGTTCACTGCCATCTTTGGGGAGCCCTTACAGTTAACTGCTCCAAAGGTCAAAGCGAGTGTCAGCTTGCCTGTCCTTCTCCAGAGCCATATCTGGCAGTTAGAGAAACTTTGCAGGCTAGATGGGTGGTGTCATTCACATCATCGCCCCAGCTATTTCTAGCCATTATCCAGACATTGGAAAGGTAATCTACCGTAGCCCAACCTAGCCCACCTCTTATTAGTAGGCTGGCTGATGGACCTTTCCCACTGAGCATCGAGTCTTCCTCTACTGCAGTAACAAAACACTATGGCTGTTCTCGGGTGCTGCTAATACCAAAATGTGTCTGGCACATTGCAGTGTCCTATATTAGCAAAGTATGGCTAGAGGCTGACACAGGTTAGACAGGACAGTCTTCTGATCCTACAACATCTTCTCTTTGTGCTTTTTGGACAACGCAGCTGCAACTGCATCAAGTAGTGAGAGAACTGAGTCATGCTGATTGATAATCTGCCTACAAGTCTTGCATCACAGTATGAGGATGGTTAGGAGGTGTGTATAGTCAGGGAAAAGAATGGATTTTGAACAGCAGTGTCACAACAGTAGAGTCCTTGTGTGCTCTACAGTGCAGTCTCCAGTATGCTCTGCAGTCACTGCAGCACCTGGGAAACACCAGTGTTAAAATGCAAATAATAATTCTCTAAAGCATCTCTAATTGAAAAAGTCTCCCTTCTAAGAGAGTAAGTCAAGCCCATGTGACTTAAAGTCAGTTTCCGTCCACACTGACCTTCTCTAAATAATAGTAAAGTTTTACATAATTCAACTAAAATCAAAGCTACCTTCTGTGTTTCTGCACATTGTCAGTGTACATGATATATAAACCACTGATCACCAATTTTTATCATATTCTTGTAAAACAACTATATCTAACCCTTTTCTTTGGGGTTATTACTGGACAACCTTAGTTTTGTGCCTTCTATCACAACCCCTTAAAACTGAAGTCTTTAATTAGTTCCTCAAATTCTCAAAATTCTTCCCATGTCTGTCTGACTCTTGCACACAGAAGCAAATCTGGGATGATGTTTGAGCAGGTAGCAGGGACACAATTTTCCCCGTCCTCATGTTGTCCACTGTTCCAAGAAATCACTCCTCTTGGTAGGTAGCTGAGGTGGTGGTCCCAGGCCTACTGCCACATGCTTCCCTGTTGAGGCTTCGGTAATTTCTCCTCCTTGGAACCTTTTCCTTGCACATGAATACAAACTTTTCTTCAACACCAGCCAGCCTAAGTACTTTTCAAAGACATATAAATATTTCAGTTGTGCTTGCCTGTTACTGTTACCTCACACCCAATGTCATCGATGTAGATACTGATACAGTCTCGTATAACTGAAATGCCAAAACAGCAACCTGAAGAATGAAAATTCCCTAAAGTGTTGGATCTTCAAAATCACCTTCTGGTTTTATACAGACATTTGCTAGTGATGACTGATAGGAATTGATACATATGATTTGAAAATATTTTTTCATATTATTAAAACATAATCAAAAGATGTTCTATTTGACACATTTTAGTCCTTTCTATACTTTCCTATTTTTCCTTTTAAGCAGCCAGTAACAGTCCCTAGAGTGATCCTACTGGTTCTTCTACTCATCTCATGATTCCCAGTTAATGCTGCTGGTGTAGTTCTTTTACTTCCTGCCAAAAGAAAGAAAGTGAGGAACATACATGGCAGTCTTCCTCCTTGGTTATGTTCTGTGCCTTGGTGAGAACCCCACCTTTTGGATAAGGTCCCCAGGCCTTTACACAGTTATTTTGGTCCTTGCCTCTTCAGTAATCAACCTCTCATCAGAACAGGACCTATCATGTCTTTAAAACCTTCAAGACACTTTCTCCTTGCTGCTGCTGTTTCAGGTGACACCTTTCCCAGTTTGCTGGATGAGGTTCCCATTCTCCTGTACTGGAGCTCATCGCTTTAGGTCTCCATGAACACCTTTTTTTTTCTAGCACCTCTTTAGCTTATGAGTCTAACTTAAATTAATTTCTCCTCTTCTCTTGCAGGCCCATGAGCATTCCTCTGCTGCCGTGGCACTTGTTTCCTCTCTGAAGGGTTCGAGTCAGGGAGGTTATGTCATTGCTTTGTGCTTGCCTGGGATGCGAGTGCTCCTCCTTTGCTTTCAAGTTCATGCAAAGAGCCGTAGACCTCTGGTACCCCTTCATCTTCTCCCCGTATCTTTTGCTCAGTATTAACTTTATTGTTTGCCTTGTGTATTTGACTCTGTATTTATTTTCTGTGGACTCTGAGGTTTATGAGTATTCTGCCCAAACTCTCTCTCCTTGTATTTTAGATTCTGTGTTATGTCAGTCTCCTCAGGAGCCTATTCAGCTGGCTTAAATTTCAGCACTGAACAAACCTGTATTGAAGCTTAATGCTAGGTTTTCTGGGAGTTTCTTTCTGAGTGTTTCAGATGCCAGCCATAGTGATTGTAAATCACTGGCATCCCCCCTGCCGGCATTCAGATTGATCCAAGGCACATTAGCAAATATTTCTGGGGTTTTGTTTTTGTTTTAGTAGCACATACAGATTTGTTTCTTTTTACTCTCATTCAGATTTCTCTAACACTGTTTCTTTACCATCTTCCTCCAAACAAAACGAACAAACAAACGAACAGCCTTTCAGAATCTGACATTACAAGGAGCAAAGCTATCTTCTGACCACCTTCTTTTTTTCCTGGCACCCATTGTTTACAGCTCCATAGTCTCTTTAAAGCAAACTTGCTTCATAGCTGAGAAGCTGGTTGATGAACAGTAGAGTGATATTTACAAGAAAGCAGCTTAATGACAGTCCCAAGCAAAGGAGGAGAAAAAGCCCTTTCCTGATTACCATGAATTTAACTCTTGTATTGTAACCTCGTGAATTCTGTTATTCCTGTCCCTCAGCAACTTATACTTCAGACAGCAGCTGAATGGTGGAGCTTTGTTGATGGTTGTACTCGTTGCTAGGGGACAGTCTGAGGGGGGTGAATCATGCCATTTACAGTCGGCCTAAAGGAACATTTGGAAATGCTTGAGCTCAGAAATTTCCTTCTGTAGTCTGTGTCGTTTAAAATCGAGTGCTTTGTGGCTGTGAAGAGTGCTTTAGAAACACACATGGTGACAACGGAGGCATTAAACATGCTGGTGTCTCTAGCTGCTTGTACCTTTGTCTGTTCTGGTGCTTCTTGCTTCTTTGATAATTATGTTTTTAGTTAAAAGCTGACCATGTGCAAATGTTATTAAAAGAAAGTTGTTGTAAATCACATTAAACTGGAATACTACAAGTTTCCATCACTACTTTGCCATTAAGAAGCATGATTTCTAAATGCAATCGCATATACGTGTCTGGATCTGAACTTTTTTGGTTCTATGTGTTGGTATTTGTTTCATTTTATCTGCTGTGGGATGGCAGCAGCTTCAGGTACCCTCAGAAATGAGAACTTGACCTGTAGTGGGTAACCTGTAGTAGGTAGGTGAGGTTTCACAAGATAGGAAGTGGTACACAAGGTGGGTGAATAAAAGTGCTTGTACTGTGAATGCTAAGCCGCAGTGTGGAGAGGACACGGAGGAAGCAGCCCACGCGCAGCTGGGGCTGACAGGTATGATACAGAATTACCGAGGGGAGTAATGCCTCTCCACAGGCATTTTGGAGGCCAAGAGCCGGAGACTGGATGTTGCCCAGGGCGGGCAGCCCGCCCTCCCCCAGCCCCGCGTCCAGGCCTGCAGTCGGCGGGGTCCGGGCAAGCCTGGGCTCGTTGCTGCCCGTGGCAGCCGGGCTGTGCCAGCCCGCGGAGCGCGGCGGCCGGCGGGTGTGAAACACTCGCAACTCGTCGGCATTTCCCAGCGAGTGTCCTGCACCCCTGCGCAACACCGCATCCCCCCTGCCCCCTGCGTGTTGAACCAGTCTAAACAGTATTTTTACAAACTACATCAGCGCTCCCACCGCATTTTAAAGCAAGAAAGGCGTAACAATTTCCTTCGCTTTCGGCGTCCCCCGCGGGAGCGCGGCCCCCTCCCGCCACACCGCTCGCCGCCGCCAGAGGGCGCCCGGAGCCCGCGCGCCGCGGCCGAGGCGGCGGCACCGCATTCCCAACTCCATCCCTATCCCAGCCTCAACCCCAGCGCCATCCCCGGCCCCTCCTGCTACCGCGGCTGCTTCTCCAGCGCCAGCTACCCTACTGCTCGTGGCCAAACATTCAAGGCGACAGGCAGTCGCCTCGAATAACCTGTGAGCATTTGGCACCTAATGGCATCCCCAGGAAGATTTCCTGGATAAAAAAATCTGGTTTTTATAACCGTGCTCCACGATGTGCCCTCCCTTTCAGTTATCTCACTACTGGCAACACCTGGACCAGACCATGCAGCCGTTTCAGGAGTCTATCTATGTTTACTCCTACAAACGAGCCACACTCAAGTTGTGAAAAGTGGGGAAGTATTCTTGCTTCTGTATTCCATCTTCTCTGAATATGTCTATGTATTTTTCAAATATTATTTTTCTTTTGATTCTATTGATTAACACAAACATCTGTTATAAGTACTGCAGTAATTGCTTTAAAAAATTTTAATGGAATCTTTTCACAAAACAGGAGATCATAAGGCTTCAAGAAATCAAGGTATGGTAGTCCATCTCTGTGAAGTGTAGAGAAACTATTATCATTCCTCTTTTTTTCTCCACACCTGAGAAGGAGCTGTTACACTCAAAAGCATACCCATTTCTCCTTCCAACTACAACAGATGGTTTGCTTGCAAAACTTCCTTCTTTTCAGGTCCAGAAACGGTTGGGCTACATGACTCACATAGCAAAGGGTTAATTTAACCACTTGCACCCTTCTGGTACATCCTCTCAAGAAACTTTGAGCAAAACAGTTTTACCGGCTTGTAAACAGGCACCAGTTCCCATGTGCCAGGGCGGGCTAGCAACCGGGAGTTACCCTTCCTTGATCTACGGGGCTGCCTAATATCATTAAACCCGATCTTTAGTGGGAAAAACGGGCCACCTCAAAGAACACCAGTGTCTATTATTTAGTAATAGATTGCTTGCAAACTGCTCTGGTCCCTTAGGCACAACAACAGATGTCTCCCCCTCAGTAGATGCACAAACACACATGTACCCACCTCCTTTCCAAAAATACATATGGAAAGTTAGGTGGTTAATAATAATTATAATTTCAGATACGGTTTGCCTGAGTGTGCAAGATCCAAAATATATTTTGCGAGTTCAGTATGACTGAACAAGAAATAGGCAGAATGCACTAAGAAGGGGTTGATGCAAAGACTGATAAAAGATTATATCTGTGAAAATAGAGCAAACTGTCAAACCTGGCAAAACCAAGCCTTTACTATGTGACACGGTGCACTAAACTGTTCATGACTAAATTATTTTTCCTCAGATTCTGAGACTGGGATAAATAAAGCAGTAACAATTCAGATTACCTGGGATTATACATTTTCCCGTTTAAAGACAGAATGAATTCTGCCCCCCAAGGGGAAAACAGCTCGCAGTCCGGTGAGAGAGCTCTGTCACAAGTCCGTGCTGTTCCCGCGGCGCTGCGCCCGTCGGGACACGCGGCTTCCCCCGACACGGGCTCGCACCGCTCGTCCCGGCACCGCCAGCCCTGGATCCGCCGCGGGACCTGCCGCGGGAGCGCCGCGGGCACCTGCTCCCGGTTCGCTCCAAAGACGCGCGCAACAGGCGGCGCCGCTCGCTGTACTCCAGAGTTTTCCCTCTTAGTTCTTTGCGCTGCACTAGGGAGTGTACGCGGCGCGTTCGGAAGCCTGAGAAGGCTGTTCTCGCCAGGTGAAGTGCTGTCGAGGGGAACTTCGCGCTTTCTAAAGCGGTAACTTGGGACACGCGCGCTCCCGCTCCCAGCGGAGGAGGGCAGGGCGCCGGGCCCCCCCCTCCACGGGGCCCCGCATCGCCCCGCTTACAGCGGGGGAACGAGGCGCAGCCGCGGGGGGTGCGGGGCCTGGCCCTAGCCCGCCGGGGCGGGCAGGGGCCGCCGCTCCCGGCTCCGCCGCTCCCGGCTCCGCGACGGGAGGGGGACAGCGGGGCGGGCAGCGCGCCCCGGCCCCACAGCGCGCCCCGCCCCCGCGGCCGCCGCCCATTGGCCGGCGCCGGCCCCCCGGCCCCTCCCATTGGCGGCGGGCCGTGCCCGTCACGGCGGTGCCGCCGCCCGGCTGAAAGTGCGGGGCCGAGGCGCGCCCGCCGCAGGTACCGCCGCGGCCGGAGCGGGGCCGGGCAGCGGCAGCGGCGCCGCTCGGAGCCGTCCCGAGGGAGCTCCGCGCCTCTGCTCGCGGCCGCGGGGCGTTCGTGGCGGACGGCTCAGCCCTTTCGCCCGGCTCTCGCGGCGCGGCTCGCTCCTGCCCGCGGAGCCCCTCTTGCAGCCGCGGGGCGAGCTCGGCGGGGCAGACCGGCCTGTTGCCGCTGGGAGGAGGCACCGCGGCGGCGGCGGCCGGCCCCGCGCGTCCCTCCGGCGCGGGGGCGGGGGAGCGATGAGCCGCGCATTGTTTGCCCTGTAGGCAGCGCCCGGCGGGCAGCGGGGCGGCGGGCCATGGGCTCCGCGCCTTTGTCTCCCGAGTGAGCCGGCCCCGCGCCCGCAGCCTCCCGCCGCCGCCACCCCAGCTCCGGCGACATGGACGTGACCGTCTCCGAGCTCCTGGAGCTCTTCCTGCAGAGCCCCTTGGTGACCTGGGTGAGCGGAGCGGGGAGCGGGGGGTGCCGCCGGGGCAGCCCCGTCCTACCAGGGGGTGGCTGGGTCCGCCCGCCGTCCCCCAACCCCGCTGTGCTTCCTCCGGCAGGTGAAAACCTTCGGGGACCTGGGGAGCGGGGACCAGGACAACCTCGGCGTCTACATGGACCTGGTGGATGGCGTCGTCCTGAACAAAATCATGCTGCAAATGTGAGTGGGCTCTGGCGGGGGATGCGAGCCGGCCCCTCTGCCCCGGGCGGCGGGGCCAGAGCTGCCCCTTCCGACGGGCGAGCGGGGCTCCGGCCGGGAATCTTCCGCAGCCGGACGGCTGGAAGGGCTGCGTGGGGCCAGAGCGACCTTCCTTTCGCTTGCTCCTCGAAATTAACAAAAACAAAGGGGGGTGGAAAAAACCCGAACTAATTCAGTTCCATAAAATATTCTCTAACTTTTTTTCTAGCTTTTTTTTTGGTTGTTCGTGTGGGTTTTCTCTTTTTTTTTTTTTTTTTTCTTTTACCTCTCTTTCCCCCCCTCTCTTCCCCGCCCCAAACAGTTATAGTTTCTCAGTTGTTCACACATGCTGCAGTGGAAGGTGTGTGGCAGTACAAAGAAGGAAATGAAAGTACTGTGTCATATAAAGCTTTACTGAAGAGATTCATCTCAACTTTGTCTGCTTTTGTGTAAACGTAGATACTAAATACATAATTTAGAAAAAAACTCTCAACTTAATGATACTTCTTTATGCAGCACTGGAACGCCATGTGTTGAGGGAACTTAAAAACTGGTTAAAAGATGAAGTGCTGAAAATACTAATGTCGAAGTGAATTGCTGTTAGGGCTTGTACTGTGTTTTTAACCACATCCTTTCCTGTTGCTGATCTGCTGCATGTATATCCTGACTGTGTTCTCTTCTCTCTGTATTTGCTTTTAAATATCCTGAAATATATCTGAGAGAGAATTTGTAGGGAGAAGTATTTGCCTTTCAGATGAGGAGACTTTGCAAATTACCCAGTTTTGGTACTGCACTCTTCTAAGTGATGGAAATCAACTAAAGCTCGATCAATGATTTGCAGTGTTAGGCCAAGCGTTTAAATGAAGAATTCATATTAGAATATTTTAAATTATTAAAAAATAACTTTAGTCTGACAACCCATGCCTCACCCACTCAATTTGCTAAGTTTTGTTATCTTCTAGTACCTGGCTGCTCCACGTGAGAAGGTAATGAAGTTTGCTTTTGGCTTGGTGTTACCAACAGTGAAAAAGTTGAACTGGAACTGAATACAGATCAACGAGCTCACATGGAGATAACAAACTAGTGGTGCAAAATGTTAGCTGGGATGGAAACCTGTTGTAAAGAGACGGCATAATCTCCAGCATTTCTTAAGGAAAAATGACACTTTAAAAAGATAACTTTCTGCAAATCAGAGCCTCGAGTATAAATGTTTAGATCCAGGCTCGTAGCTTTCCAAGTTGTGGGAAATTAAATTTTGATTTATGACCACTTTTTTTGGCACAGAGATAACCAACCAAACTATCAAGCAACAGCAGCTGAGTCTGCTGCAAGTTTAACTAGACTAACCCCATTATCTAATACATTTATCTGATTACATGTGCAACAGTGTTCTTATTTCAAAACAAGAAAAATTAACTTAGTCGCTCATAAATTCATGAAGTTTCGTGTCTTTTCAGTGACTGTGGCATTCGTATGAGAAATACACTTTAGAAGAGCTTTGTCAGGTGGTGTGGGCAAACTTTAGTATTTTGTAATTGGCCATTGAAATATGTCTGAAGAGATACAGAGTCGTTAAAGTCTAGGGAGCAACTGAACAATGCTCTGGGGACAAGGAGTGAATGATAAGATCTCATGGAAACGGAAGATAAGCATATAGGCTGGCTGAGTGCAGTGACACTAGCTGGCCTTTGGTCTGATCTCAGGCGTATGATGAGAAATGCCCTGGCATATCTACTTGTTTTAAGTAGTCCGGTAAATAAGTTGGCGGGGTTTTGGTTTATTTTTGTCTGGTGGTTAGTTTTTTCTCTGAAAATCATCTCTGCCAGTAGCGCCTCAGAAAGTGAAGTGTGGGAAGCACAAGTGGTGTGGAATAGGAAACTGTCCGGTTATACACAACTGGGCCTTTCCCCCCATTTTTAGCAGCTTTGGCAGTGCTTCTAGTGGTGCCTGAGGAGTTTGAAACCAAAAGCTTTTTACTGAGAGCCCAGGACTGTTTAATTTAGGAAGGACTGCCAAGTTATGTATCCAGACTCAGAAAGGTGCTCAGAAGAGGTGGTGACTGACCTTTACTTTTCCCTGATTTCACCTTTAGAAGTTGCAGTGTAATTACTGCTTGCCTGTAAGTCAGGAAAGCCTTGCAAGGCATGTTTCTGCCCCACAGAGCTTTCGGAATACAAAAATTAATGTGTTCTTAGAAATGCTTGCTCATCAGGTTTTTTTAAGTCCTTGTTCCGAAGATGGCTTTCAGTGCTTGGCTGGAGATTTCTTCCTGCTGAAATTGTATCAGTGAGGGTCTTTGGTAAATACGCCAGAATTTGATATGCTGTGCCATGATAGTGTTGATTGCTTGAAAGCACAGATGCAGGCATGCACAACATGTAGGTAGCAGGGTGAAAGAGTTGGTCTCCTGAGGTGGGTAGCTGTTTCATCACTCGTGTATTATTTCATTTTTACTTTTTTTTATCTAGCTTGCCTGATTACTGGAACAGAAATAATAGGAACACTTGAGCTTGCATTTAAACACCAGGTATAATGCAGTGCTTTGCTGCAAGTCAGCATGTTTCTTCGAAGGTTTTAGAAGCCAGATACTTGGGAAATTCATTACTAAAAATACAACAGTTTTGTTCTGCAGCTAAGCAGATTTTAAGTTTAATTCAGGGCAAAAAAAGACAGGTGGATGTGTGAAGAAATCCAGATATACCTGTTGAGTGGAGATTGCTGAGTAAAAGTAAGGCTTTAGCTGCTTGAGGTGTGGGTGGGCTGTAGGAGTTCAGTCAGCCTCTAATTTCTGTTGTAATAGTTTGGATTTTCTCCAAGTGCTGTCTGGCAACTTTGGGTGGAGAAGATCCCAGCTACTTAAAGTTACAGCCAATGTATTTTAGGCAGCGGATTCGTTTCAGTGGCTGTGTCACTAGAGAGATGGATGACATCTATCTCTTTTCCTGCCTGCCAGGTCCCTGCTGGCTCCATGAGAGGAGGTGAAAATAGGGCTGTGTCTTTGCTTCATCCTTTTCAGAAATGAACTGCCCCAAGGAATGCCAGCCCTGAATAAAATGTAGTTTGCTCAGGAGTGCCAAATGTAGCCATGGTGCAAGAGCAGGGGAAGGGGACCTTGCCTGGGCTTAGGCAGATTGTGGTCGGTAGGTAACCAGCTGTTGGGCTTTGCTGGTGATCCCTTTGCTTCCTGGTGACCTCTAAAGAAAACAAAAATGTTTTTAAGAGAATTGGGGAGTGCTTGGTTCCCAGTAGGGGTGCCTAGCTGTTCAGTGAGTTAACTTTAATAGCAAGAGACAGCAGTGTTTGGTTTCCCCACTCTAGATTTTCAAACGAGGCACACAGTTTTTCAGATTATTTTGCTGTAAATGAGGGGTTTCCTTTTCCTGTGTCCTGTTCAAGTGTATACCCCAACCTAATCATGCATGAGGGACACGTTGATTTTTGCAGACTCGCAATACTGGCTGAAAACTCTGCATACAAAAATATTTGTTAATCTTCAAAGTGGAACTGCTGTGTTTCAAGCTTCCCAGTTGCCGGTACCAGGTTAATGAGCTTCTCTGCAGACTTTCTTTAGAGAACTTTTTTCAGATGTCTGTGTGTGACTTCCTGGTACGAAATTAGCACGTGGCAACACTGCCTTCAGTGCTACAGTTGCAGCTGTGGCATAATACTTACAAGCATAAGCAAATATTTGCCCCATATACTTCCCAAATAAAACTTTCTATAAGAAATCGTGGGGGTTTACACATACAGGCACATAAGCGTTTTCACATTGGCTTGTTCTAATTCTTTTAACTGATAGTAAACCCTGCTTTTCTGTCAAAACATTTAGCAAACAGGAATGTGTGTTAGGAATACAGCTGATAAAGCTATTTGTGTTGAAGCCCCATTATAAAAATGGACAATAATAGGTTTTTCCATTTCAATCGCAGCTGTCACGGTTTGTGGTGCTGTTGATCTGTCTGCTTTAATTTGGACCATGTGACAGGAACACAAGTGCCCGCTTCTTGTGGTTTGTAGCAAGTGGCATGAATACCAGAAGGCTGGAGTTGTGCATCTGCTTAAATTAAAATCTTATTTAGAGGTGCATTTTTCTGCCATTTTCTAGGCAATTTAGAAACCCTGCCAGCCTTAGTGGCATTGTTGCACTTGATAATAGAGGAAGAGGTTGGATGATAGGAGAGTCAGAGTGGTCCAAGACTGGTGTATTTCTGGTTAGCGCAAAGTGCCACAGGAGACTGGGCATGCCTGTTTCTTCTGGTGTCTCAGAACCCTTGAGCCAGGCTTGTGGGCTTCCCCCTTGCTCATAAAAATGACTTGTCAGAAGTGGTAGGAATGGGATTGTCATTTTGAATTTTAAAATTTAAATTATTTTCTTGTTTCTTTTATTAATTGGTGATGTAAGGGGTTGCATCTTCATGCACTTGTGCTGCTGGCCCCACGTGTGCTGAATTTGTCTCTTACCTCTGTCTCCTGACCATTACTTTCCTCTCTCCTGAACTTGTCTCTTACCTCTGTCTCCTGACCATTACTTTCCTCTCTCCTTCTGTGAGAGTCATGACTGTGTACAGACCAGAGGACTTCTTTAAAATATTTGGGTATATAGTGAGGTTTGAGACTTTCTGTATATTTGGCTTGGGTGGTTTTTAACTGGTTTGTGGAGTACCTCCTGTAGCTGCACCTCAGCCATGCTGTCTCAGTCTTATTTAGATAACTGTTTTGATCTGAGGAGTAGGTGGTTTTCAAAAAAAGAGAAATTTAGTTTTCATTATATTTGTAAGGGAAAGACCAAACATCAAAGGACTGAAAAGGCATCTGAGGTTCTGTTCAGGGCTTTTTCAATACATCCAGACAGGAATTTGTTTGGGTTACCAGGTTAGTGTTGCAAAATAATCTTTTTCATGTTCAGTGTGATTGTTGGAAAGAGTTTCTTTGTATAAAATTCTTCATAAACAAGTTTCACCAACCAGGCAGGTGCTATAATGTGCCGAGTGTGCTACCAACAGCTCTGTTTTCTTTAGGATAGATGTGTCTTTAAGCACAGAATTTGCTTCTTACTGTGTAATTTTACTTGGTTGCTTTTTTTTCCTTGAGGATTGTGCTTCCCCTTCCTGCATTTCTCTGCTGCAGATCAGGCTGTTCCAGTTGTAGTGTTTGGAGTACCTCGATCTAGCTAGCTTTTTAGCCTTTTTCTTCCACTTCTCCTGAGGTGACTAAGGGTGTGTGGCTGTGGGTTTTCAGGGAGCTCGCTCCTTCCCTGAGTACGGCTCACCTCAGGATGTTGCCCCATTCCCTCGTGGAAAGGCCTGCCTGCCCTGGGCTGCTCTCTGCTCCCTCTGCAGGAAGGCAGCAGGTGGGTCTGGGGCTGCTCCTGCACCAGGTGGGTGGCTTGCTGGCTCCCCTGCCTGCTCCATCTCACCCCTTCCACATCCCACTCCGGGCGAGTGTCCTGGAGGAGGCAACATCAGCGGGAGGGATCCAGCTGACCTCAGTGGATTCATCCAAGGCAGGAGGTCTGATGCGGAGAATGTTTGTTTGAAAAATGCAACAGATATATTCTTTCTGAGTAAACACGTGCGTCAAACCTTGGAAAGAAGGAAAATATATGTTTTGGAGGGTGAGAGGGGAGTCCTCCCAGTCCTTCCAAGAAGAACTTTCTGTTGCTGGAAGTTGGAAGTTCTTGTCTGTGGAACAAGAGCAGCTGTAGTCAGTATTTGAGTTTACCTGATCCAGGATTAAGAAAAAAATATGGTAACAAATGAAGAAGAGATAGGATGTTACTTGTTGGGAAGGAATTGTTTAGTTTTCCCTGTGGAACACAATAAGCCCTGTGGTAGTTTGAAGTGTAGGCTATGCTGGCCTTTCATATCTTGTGCAGAGGGTGCTCTCTGAAGTGAGCTGAGGTGATGTGTGAAGCTGTTACACAATACCTCCAGGAAACACAAACGTTGGGTTTTTGAGCTACATTCTATTTTCAGGGAAGCTTTTTAACTTTGTGGTGAAGAGGTGGCAGGAGTGCCAGAGTGACACTGTGTGCGCTGCGGCTTGGCTGCAGGTTAAGAGGGCCCTGAGGTCAGTGGCATTAAGGGCTCTTGGGGCAATCAATTACCCTTAACGAAGATGATGGGATAAAAGCTCTGGAATTGCTTCTGAGGGCGTGGTTCTGCCAGTGCTTATGTTCTTGTAAACACTATCTCCTCTGTGCAAAGATGTGCAGGTCTTGTCTGGGAAGGAGGAATTGTTCTGTGTCTTAACCTCATCCAAGTCCTGCAGTTCCACTGCCTACAGCTGTTAAACGTCTTGCTGTGGCCGGTGGGTGTATTTTGTGGATTTTTGGCCCATTTTGTGCCATTCTAGGCAGTGTTGTGGAGCAGTGCTTTGCTGTACAGTCAAAGCTTTCACTTCTGGCTGTAGGCTTGGGACACTGCCAGAGCGTGGCATGGCAGCGTGCTGCCTACAGGAGCTTTCACATGGAAACTGAAGAACTGGGAACTGCAGGCTGAGCCTCCTGTTTGGCCAGTTTCTCTTTATTGAATGTTTCTTCTCTTTTGGCTTCACAGTTTGTTGTCATGACCTTGCCTCAAAAGGGCAAATGTGTCCAGCTTCCTTCAGGGTCCAGCCTCTGCTCAGAGTACTGAAGACAAGGTGCTGTCTGAGCTCAAGCCCAGGTGGCATTTATGCTTCTCCCAACTTGCGGTGTTGCTGAGGACCCGTACTGTCAAACTGTTGTGGGTGTGGCTTCTGCACTGCTGTATCTGAGCATCAGTAAAATAGAATACTTATTACGGATTTTACTTTAAAAGCTTGCTGCAGTTGTCTCTTTTTGTTCTTTCTTTCATAATTTATTACAGTGCCAATCAGTATACAAAGTGCTTTGCTCCTGGGAAGGCTGTGTAGTGTCTTGCTAGTTTATGCCAGTGGCAGTATTGGTCTTTTGTACTTCAGATTGCCTGAGTCCTGCTACATTAATACTGTGTCTGAGGCAGCTTTCTCTCATCTCCAGAATATCTGTGTATTTTTTCATACTTACAGCACTGCTTTTGCTCAAAAGGTGCTCTGGAATGGTTGTGCATTTAAAAAAAAAAAAAAAAAGCTCTTTGACATACTTATGTAAATGTTGGCAGATATATTTTTAAAATAAATATTGGATCAGTTCCTTTTTTATTTCCTTGTCAACGCCCGAATTCAATATTTGGCCCTGGAAGAGCTGTGAATGGCTTAATTAACAGCCAGAGCAGAGCTCTGGGAGGCAGGTGTTTGGATTGTGTAGGAGTCTGCTGATAAGAGCCATTATTAGAGGGGAAACACAAAGCTTTGATCTCTGCCATTGGCAGATAAAGATTTCCAGGTTCTTTTTTGTAACATGTTAGGGTGTACATAGAGTATCTGAAGGTATATACTCAGGTTAAAATATTTGCAGCTTTTCCCCTGTGTCTTGTTTTTTATTTTAGAAATAAAATTGCTCCAGATACAATTTTATTTTATTTCCTTTAAAATCGAACAAAAACACAGCGTGTATATGAGAGATCTAGTTAGATGATATGGGTGTAACAAGTGCAGTGTTCTTTTTTCCCTTCATTTTGTAATACATTTGTTTTCTGCAGTTTTCACAGTGATCATTGATCAAGTGTTAATACCCTCCTCTTGTCATAAAACTCCAAAGCCAAGGAAGGCATGGTAGTATTTCCCAGGCTTCCTTTATTTGAATAAGGAAAACCCCTTATTATCAGAGGCTGTGCATGCTGAATCAAAGCAAACTAGATATGATCTTTTTTGGGGGACGTATGGGTAAGGAGGAAAGCTACCCTGAAGAGGTATGTGAGTTAAAGTAGGGTGCTTCGTAACATGGAGCAGTATTTCCAATTTATATGTCGATGCAAAGCTTATTCTATCCTTAATTAATGTTTATGTACCCTGTAATTTTTGATGCATTAACTTTTATGGGTTTTCCTATTGATGTGTTATTGAGATGTTAAGTCCTAACACTGGGTAAACTAGTAATATTTGATTTTCTCTTTCCTCTTCAATAGAGATCCTCGACCAACCAACCAACGCGTCAACAAGCACGTAAATAATGACACCTATCTTCGGGTTCAAAACCTGACTATCTTAGTCAGAAACATTAAGACTTACTATCAGGTGAGATTTCTGCTCTCTGCTTATTGATCTGTGGTGATTGCTGTACTGTTTTAGCCAGTGCAGTGGCTGGGGGCTCAAAGAAGCTTGCTGTAGGAAATGGAGAGGAAATGGTGTAAAAGTACTGTCGACCATACTTATGAAAATGGCAATACAGTTACCTTCTCTATCTTTTCCTTGTGGCCAGAGGCTGTTTCCCTGCCCTCTCTTTTTCTGAGGAACAATTTGTGCTCAAAGACTGTGATAGAGGTTTGAGGTGCATGTAGTAAAAAGGCTCTTCTGTGGTAGGATTGTGGGTTGTGTATGTGTATGTGTATTGTGAAATGGAAATAGTGTTTCTAGGTATAAAACTTTTTAAAACAGGTAACCTTCTTTTAAAGGGACTGCTAGAAAATAAAATGCTGATGAAGAAATGTTTTTAACACTAGAATATAAACCTTAAATTGATAGGAAAAATAAATCTACTTAGCTTGAAGGTAGACTTCTTTCACTCTGTACCTGTTCTTGGTGGTAAAGCAGTTGTTTGTTTAGAACTCCTCCATGAAGTGAGCGCAGGAACGACTGCAGACTCACAAATAGTGCACTTGTTAGGTGACATCCCTGAACTGACTGTCAGTGTTCCTCTACTGTAACAGTGCTGCTCTGAAACCACGGTGGTGACAGCTGAGCATTTTTTCAGACTTACATGCATGTTGGCTGCTGCTGGAAAGCTGTAGCAGTGAATTCAGTTACTCTAAATAGAATTTCTGTATACACACAGTTAGGTATATTTAGACTCCTTAGCAAGGAGGTAGCTGTTCTGCTGTTTCCTTCCACACATCTTTTGCCAGATTTGAGTGCTGTACAGTATAAACCAGGCTGAAAACTCTGAGGACTGTTAAAATGCTTCTCTGCATATGTGTCTCAATCACATAATGACCAAGCCAGCTATACTCTAGGAGTGGATGTCAGTGTGCTCAGAAGACTTTGTTTTCTGCATGTATAGAAGAGCTTTAGTATTCATTTTGTCTTCAAAATACAGAAGAGATGTAGTGTAGTGCCTTCTGATGCCATTCTCTTCCTGAGCTTGCCTGCTGCTGTTCTGTGTTACTGCCACAACTCTGTTCCTGGACTTGCTTAGGGAAGCCTGAAAGAGGGACTTGTAAAAAGTGACAAAGTCTCATGGGGTGTATGACTCATCTGTGTGAGTTTCAGCAGCCTGCTAGAAAAATGAAGTGTGTAACTCTGGTTTGAGATAGTGTAGGAGGGTATCATGAATTTCTGAATACATCTGACCTGTGTGCCTCTTGTTGAGAACTGTAGATGCAGATGCAATATGATGTCATTCCTGAGACTTGTGATTTCTAAGGGGAAATTCCATTTGATCATAACTAGAGGATGAAGTTGGGTTTTTTTTTGGGAAGTGGGGGGGTGTGGGGGGGGGTGTTGTTTTTTTGTTTTGTTTGTGTTTGTTTGTTTCTCTGTTACTCAGTAAATAGTCTATATGAAGTCTACAGGAAAGAAGGATAGGACTAGTCTTTTCCCCTTTCTTCTCAGCCCCACAAGATTTATAGTCTCAAGAGTCTGGTCCTTCAGGAGTTGAAACTCTTTTTCATTCGTGTGTTTCTTTTGACTTGGAGTGATACTTTGATCTCTTCAGAGTACCTGAAGAGAGATCAGAGTCAGGAAAAAAGGGACTCAGAGTCGTGTTATGTTGCTTGTTGACCTGGCTGTTGAACTTTGTAGTCATAATCCCATAAAGCCAGGAACAACTAAAATAGATTAAGACACAGAGTTTTCAATGGAAAACACTAGTTGAGGCTTGCAGTAGCAGGCTTAACAGTGATGTTCCTATTGAGTCCATAAAAGTGTCTACTGAATCCTGTCTGAGGACTATATATACTGTATGTAAACAAAACAGTCATGAGAGTTTATCATTCTTTGTGTTTAGTCCTGAAAATGTTATTACAACAAAGTTTAAAATTAAGTAATTTTTTTTATTGATAACACTATATAAGAAACTTATTTGTCCTTGCCACAGTCATATCTTCATCCATATCATAGAATCCAAGGTCTTGATGCTAATCTGAGATTGCCTTTCATGTTGTGGTGTGCAGCCTTCAACTCTCCACAGTCTGGGGGGAGTTAAGGCCAGCTATGCTGTAACCAAGCCCTGTGTGTGATTGATGCCAAGTATAACATTACATCTGTACTTGTGTCTGTTAGATGTTTGGAAGGTTTCTTGTTTAGGATATGATTTAAGTAGCTTTTACTGGCGTTTTTTTCAACATGCAACTAAATGGATGCTTTGGAATATTAAATATTCATAATAATTAAATATTGTTAGGCTACTTCTGACTATTAGAGATGTTTCTAAATAGGCTGAAGTTGTGGGTATTGTTTGATGAAGTAGTATTAATAGGTTAGCCTAAGTTAAAATGAGGATACTGTCTTACTGGCTGAAAACATGGTTGCAGACTGGAAGTGGAAGGGAAAAGTTCCTGACAAACAATAGGAACACAAATATTCTGCTTCCTCAAGAGAAACAAAGCTCTAAAAATACAGTGTTCGCCTTGACATTTTATATTCTTTTTTTGCTTAATTGACCCAAGTCAGGTTTGCAGCATAATTACTAAATTTGGTAGACCAGGTAGCCTAGAATGAGGAATATGTCACTTCATTCTTTATTGAAGGACATTGATAAGTACGAAAGAATACTTCTCTGTACTGGGCAAGAGCAACCAAGAATGTGACATAAATTCATGGTACTGTAAACTGTATCTGGGGAAGGTGACATAAGTGTCTACTAAAATTAACACTGATATTCAGAAGGTAGTTGACATTTCAGATCATGTCATTGTCTAGTCTGTCTGTATCTAATGTCAGATTCCTCATATATCTGTGTAGCTGTTAAAGCAAAATTCTCATTAATACAGATAATATTACTTAAAAAACAAGGACAGGTCTGATCTAGAAGCATGAATCCAGGTATTACAGTGTTGGAACTTTCCTGATCTCATAAGTTGAGGGTCTGTGCTGGAAATGACTGTGAACAAACCAGGTTACTGGTGGAATTTGGCTTTGATTAGAGCTATAAAGATCAGCTCCTATCTGTGCTTCAGCAGGCATAACTTTGGAGGGGTAAATGCAATGAAGGAGCCGTTTTTCAATTTGAATAACCTTCTTTTTCAGAAATTTCTGAAGTGAGTTTGTTTATTAGCTGTTTTCTGAAGAGTTGCCATCTTGCAACTTCCAGCTGCATAAAACTGGATTGCTGATGACTGCTAAGAAAAACAGTGTCAAGACTCTTAAAATGGAGGACAATATTGTTTACTGCAGGCTTTGGTGTTTTATTAATTTGTTTATTGACTGTGTAATATTTGTTACTAGTGGTAGCATGCAGCATCTCTGCATTTGCTGCTCTCTCAGCAGTTGTATCTTTGCAGGTCTTTTATTGACTTGAGAGGCACCTCCTTTGAAACTGAGCAAATGACTCATTTTGCTGTGGGATTTCATGAGCATTCAATATGTCATTAATTACATTTAATAACTGTCACACTACTGGTTCAATGAAGAAACAGCTGGTCATAAAACTTCTGGAATTGGTGCCATATCTTGGAAAAGGGCTGAGTACAGCAGAATGTTTTCATTACTCATACTGTGAGTTTTATGTGGCTCTTCTTGCTCTGACTGAATTGACACTTGGCTGTCTTTAAACTGGAATTCAAAATGGTTTTGTAGGAAATAGTACAGAGAATTATGGGTTACTGCCTGTTACTGCAGTGAGGATGTTGATTGAAGGGTTCAGTAGAGAACTGAGTGTGTTGGAGAAGAGATGCCCATCCACTTCTCACTGGTGCAGGTGTTGTGTGTCCTGGTGGAAGGGTGAAGTCTTTACCACATGCTACAGCTCACCAGTGCATCTGGAACAGCCTGGCTTCCAGCTGTCATCTGATGCCTTGTGTTGATGACATAGTTTGGTCCTTAAGCCGACACTGCCTAGCCCAGTGCAACAAAGGTGGAATTATATTGCTATTCCTGAGCTCTGCCTTCACTTTGAAATGCTCTGTTGTGAGCTCTGCTGGGGTTTTTCTACTGGTCTGGTTAAATGGGCTTGAAAACAGTTTAGGTGTGAGTAGAGTGAGGCTGAAGGATGTTTGGCTTCACTAAAAAAAGCACTCTTGACAGTGAGCAGTTATGGCCTTAATTCCCTGTGGCCTTGTGCTTCTTTTCTGAATGGTGGTTAATCCCAGCAGTGACAGCTGTCTTCATGGTGGTGTTTCACTGTCCCTGCTTCTGTAAGAGAAGAGACAATGTTTAGAAAAACCCAAAATCAAACTCCTTGAGCTGCAACAAGCTGTGGAAGAGTTGATTGATTAAATCCTGTAGGTGCTGCTACTTGGAAGTTTCCACATAAGAGCGGCTGTCTGGCATCTGCAACACTGGGTAACATGCTCCCAACCTATGGAATTTTGGAAGAAGCCTAAGCCTGGCTGACAGGGGAAACTTGAAGTGGCTTTGTTTTGCTTACTCTGTCCATGGGTCAATCTTTGGGTTTAGTGTTTTTTTTCTAAGGAACAAAAAATCACTTTGTTACCAGTTTATAAAAAAAGGAGTTTTGTAAAAGGGCCTGTTTTGATGTCAGGTAGCTTCCCAACCTTCAAAAAATGCCAGTAATCACTCCCAACATGATATACTGCACTTTCAAGCAAAAAACCCTACCATTTACATGAAAAACTTCAGACTGACAGAGGGAATGCGATCATCCCTTGGCGGCTTCCTGGATGGGTATTATGGTCACATCTGGAGTATGTGGATGGGAAATGCTGTTGGAAGAAACGCTGCAATGTGGTCACGGCTGTATTTTTGTTGCTTCTATTCCCTACAGTTGTGGCCACGAAATACCTAGCAGATTACTTCATATTTCTAAAAAGGTTGGAAATATCTTTCAATTAAAAAAAAATTGTACTGAGACAAAGTTCTGAAACCAAGTTCTGTGACTGTGTGGCATGTGCAGCTTCAACAAGAAACTCAGAATAAGCCCTAGTGTTCTTATTAAAGTGACATTGGTGGGGGGGTAAAGATGAAACAATTGAATTTTTACAGACTGTATCACCACAGATCCCATTCTTCCCACCTAAGTCACTTTGCTTGCTCGCTTCGTGGTGAGCAAGGATACCTTACTTTCTAAGGCACGTTTCTTCAGACCTGTGTCCTCTTGGCTGCTCTACACTTGTGTAAAACAAGTACAAGCAGCTGAGTTTTTATCAGGTGTGTTAAAGGATGTTAGCTATCTGTGAGTTTGGCTGTTGTGAGTGATTTGGTGTTGGTGCTGAGGCTGTTTCTAACCTCTGGAAAAGAGGACTTTGCTTTCAGGCTGGGGCAAATACTGGTTCTCCCTGTGGGTCAGCAAAGGTCTTGGCAATACCAGTAGTTTCCAGATCAGTAAACAACTCCCACTTCAGTAGCTGAAGCATTTAGTCAGGTTTAGAGCTCTTGACTGGACTGCAAAGAGGAATTCAGACTTGGAGCTCCAGATTTGGGTACAACTTATGGACTGGCAACTGTACTCAAGCTATAGATAAAGTTCTGGAAGGAGCAATGTCCTCTTGTATGAGCTGAAATCTTTCCCTACTAGGCAGGCTAGTTCTAGTGGGCTAGTAATCCAGTCTTTAGCAGAGTAAACACCAAAATGCTATAAATGCACACACCCACGAGTCAAAAAGCACTCCTCTGTTCTGAGGGGAAAAGTTTGTACCCACAGTGGCCTACTGAATTAGGTAAAACTAATAGTTTTTTTGCTAGCTGTGTCAATTTGGTGTCTTAAACTGCAGTATGCCTGAGTGACTGACTGCTTTCATTTGATTCCTGTTCCCTAGAGATCTTAATTTTGGCTCAGTGGTAAACTTTTGTTATCTTGAACTTTCAGTTTCAAGATTATTAACTGAGAATGTCAGTTTTCTCAAGAGCAAGATATCAGAAGCTTCAACAGATCAGCTCTTTCTGATTCAAATACTTTGCTGATCTCAAGCACTACAGTGCAGTTCTCTCCCTTTTTTGTGCAGTTGAGTGGACTGTGTACATACAGTCTCCTAAATTGTTGCTGCGTTGGAAATTGTATTGTTGCACCTACCAAAGGTAGTGTGCATGTTCTTGTGGGCGTAAGTTACAGCTGCACAAAGGAAAAACAATGAGCAGCCACTGAGCTTCTGTCTTTTTCACAAGTTTACAA
This sequence comes from Myiotriccus ornatus, assembly GCA_036023395.1. Lineage (NCBI taxonomy): Eukaryota > Metazoa > Chordata > Aves > Passeriformes > Tyrannidae > Myiotriccus > Myiotriccus ornatus. Next base: position 47,745,214 of record JAYRBT010000177.1, on the reverse strand, counting down.
TAAGTAACCTAGTATGGCAAGTAAGTTAGTAGTAAGGTACTGTTGTGGACATGCTCTGTGTTTCAGTAAGGCAGTGGGCCTTCAGGACTGGGGAGATTCTGCCACTGGCACAACCTGGAGTAGGAACTTATTAGCCTTGTATTTGTTTCTGCTTCTATTCTCATTTGACTTCCAGTTAGTTTAAACTTGCTACAGGCACAGACTGTCTGTATGTATTTATGCAGTACTTAGCTTAACAAGGTGTTCTTGGTTCTGCAGTGATAAAAATGTTTTGAGTTAGGCTCTCTGCTCTGCAGTTAGCATGATCATGAAACATGTGAGACTCGTATTGTGAAGACATTCACAGAGGTGGGTGCAGGTCAAGGGAATGACTCACCTTGGTGCAGACATTCTGGGAAGTGTAGAACCAGTGATGTTAGTCTTTGATTTAGCTCTTCACCTGAAAATAGTGGTACCACTCTGCTTCAGTGGAATAAACGTAAGAATCACATTTGTGATTACTGACCATTTGTATAGGTCCTGGTATCAAGTATTTCAGTGAGGAAGACCGAGACAGGTGACTCATCGCTAACAGTCAAACTGTCTGATGCTTTGTCAGTGAAAATGCTCTTGATCATTTCCAGAAGAACTAGACAAACATTTCTGCCTCAGAGTTGAAATAAGCAGATGTCAGTTTTAAGTGTTCCCAGGTTGGTGAGAGCTGCCATTCCAGATGATGAGTAGCGTGCTGTCGGACACCTGATGGAGATTACTGGCTGTGATACTGGGATGCATTTTGGCTGATATATTGAATTCTGTCTGGAAGTTTAAGAGGAGTGATCTTAGAGACATATTTTTTTTCCCTTGAGGCTCTATGTGCATTTTAATGCAGAATGAAATAGTGACCTGAAACAGATGGAAGAGAATGGGTTGAGTTTTAAGCTACTTTTAATTTTCTGGAGCTAGAATATAGGAAAGGGCAGTACTAGTAGGCTGACATGTGTCTGTATTCTTGTCTTTGTTTTGCTTAATAATCTAGAGGGGTGTGAATTCTTTGTGCGGACAAATAAAGAAACTGAGTCAAGAAAAGAGAGAAGCAGTGTCCTAAAATACAGAGGCAAATGGAAGTGACCTGTAAAAATTTTACAGTCTGAAATAGCTGCTTGGTTCCCACACAGCAGCATTTACTTAACCTCTGACATGTTAATTGAAAGCAATTCTTGGGATGTCTGAATTGTAGAACACATCCACAGTATCCTTTATATGACTTAAAAAAGAGTAATGTGAGAGTGTGTGACTTTTCTTAATGAAAGCCAAGGCCTAATGTTAATCTCCTAGATTATTCCTGTGATTACCAATGCTAAAGCCACAGAGTATTTCAGTCCTCTACTGCTTGTATTTTTGGATATTAGGTTTAAGATGTAAGTTACTGTTCAGACAGGCTCATCAGACAGCACCATGTTCATGCTGCCTGAATTTCGGGCAAATGTCCTATTTTTGTCAGCCGAAGCTTTGCGAAGGAGGGAATTAAGTTTTGTAGAGCCTACCAATTTTGGGTAAGTTAGAAAACAGCCTGCATGCCACTTGTAGCTGAAAATAGCTTTGAGGTTTACTTTTTGCTAAAAGATAATAAAAAATTAAAGTTAAAGATTGCTTTATTGGTCATGTTTCTGTAATACATTCCATGATATTTAGTACTTTTCATGAAAAGTCTTTAAAGAGAAAAGAAGATGAATTCCACAAATGCATAAGGTGTGATTGTCAGACAATCCCCCAAATTGTATACCAGTTCCCAAAGCAAGTAACTTATGCTTTTTAATGGCAGGTAGTAAATGAAAGTTATTTATGTTCTTCTTTTATTGGCATGTTCTGTTTCTGAAGGTGTTATTTAATTTGTGATGCCTCTTATTGAGGTTATTGTTGCATACTGCATTGTGACACATGGGGCTCAGTCCACAGGCTTGCTTTTACACAACTCTGGCTCTGGATTAAGATTTGGTGTCAAGGCTTGTTCCTGTCAGTTCCAGTGACATCTGTGACCCTGTGGTGCAGGGAGTGTCTCTTTGTGCATGCCTGGAACTCAGCTGGCCTTGGCTTTCCACTCCTACAGCATCCTAGTTAGCTTTTGTTACAAAGCTCTGTAGTGAACCCTCACCTTTTTGTATGCTGCTTTTTTTAATGACTTGTTAGACCTGTAGGCAGTTCTTCCACGGTGTGTTTTCATCTGAGACAGGTATTTGAGATGTCTTTTCAAGTGGTGCTTCTCTGTCATTTGGAAGGAGTAAGTATCAGTTTCAGGAATCTGTGGGAGATCTCAGACAGTGCATGGAATCTAATGCAGAGTTGTATTTAATTCTGAAAACTGTGGTTTGCATTGTAAAGGTCTGCTTGAGCTTACGTTGACCTCCAGTGCTTTTGGCAAATGTGAGTGCACTTGGGCCAAGAATTGGGCATGAAGGTTGTGGAGATGCCTATCCTAGTTAAGAATGATGGGATTTATCCTGCTGAGCAGGCCTCTGGACCTGAGAAAGTAACAGACCTGGGGACAGGAGGGAGCTTTAGTGTGCTAGTTTCTTTGCTGAAGACAATTCACAGGAAAGGGTGTATTTCCTGCTTTCATGGTGTACGGACTTTGCACCAGCACAAATTAAGGCACCTGCTCATGAATGCTCGGAAATTTAAATGGTGTCATTTGCTCAGGCATGCATCTCCCATTTGCACACATATTGGTTTATAAAGGGAAGGATTTATGAAATGAACAAATAAGACAGCAATTTAAAGTGTGTCCACATTGTACTTTAAGCAGAATGCCTTTTTTTAAATAGCTGTTTAGATGGGCTGTTGGAATATAAGCTGTGTGTGAGCTGGTGCCTCTCCTGTTTCCCATTATGATTAAGAGATGGAGCTGAAGGAAAGTTAAGTGTTTAAATTCTGCTGGGTCCTCATATGGCCAGTAAAAGTGCCTAAATAAAAATCTGCTCAGCAGACAAAAGTGGCCCCTGTGGAGCTGTCACTGTCTGTTCTTTCATAATTAGCCTTATTAAAATCTCTAGATGTTTATTTAATTCGTTTTTTAGACATAGTTTGTGTGTCTTAAGTGATTAAGATAACAGTGATAGACATCTGCTCCTTTGGGGGGTGTTGGGAAAGGCTTGTCTTTGCACAAAAGAAAAGTACTGTGTGAATTCCACTTAATCATTTTCACAGGACAGGAAGGTAATTATTTAGTGGGCTAGCAATATTTTAAAACTACCATAGGCAATCCTCTTTCTCTAGAAAAGTCACTTTTATTTACCTTATATTAAAGAACTGGCTTCAAAAACATCTGAAGTTGTTTGCTGTAAGGTTGAGAAGCAAAAGAAGAAAGTTAAGTTCCCTGTGAAACCTTAAAATTCCTGGGTGTTTTGGTTTTACCTTATTTTTAATGGTGATTCCATCTGTAATATGTCCACTGGAAAGATATTTGTAAGGGAGTGCAGTGTCAAATTTGTATCACAGAAAGACCTGTTAGGTGTGCATTGTGTGTTCAAAGAGGGGGAGGGTGGTACTGAGGTTAATGTCTGGTTTATTTTGGAGCAACTGTGCTGCAGTAAAGCTAAGTCACCGGAGTCCCAGAGGAGGCAGGAGCATTTGCTGCTAGAAACTGGAAGGAGCTGAATTTCTTTTTGAATTTTGATATTTAATACAGAATTACTATTTACGTCAAAAGACTCATTTGTTTCAAAGAAACAGCATCAGTCCCAAAGTTACCTAAAAGTAAAGTGTGCTTCACTTAAAAAACAAGCAAACAAAAATCAAAACAAAAAAAACCCATGCAAATTAACAAAAAAAACACAAAAAGCTGCACTCACAAAAAAAACCCATACAACCAAACCCCTTCTAATTTGACTAGTTACCTGTTTGAGTTATTTGGAGTCTCTCAAGACTGTGTAGTTACTTCAAAATAAAGGAACAATTAAACTACAAGGAGTTGTCCTTTAGTGTAATAAATGTCTCAAGGTCACTTCTTCAATCTTGATATTTAAAAAAAAGTGAAAGAAAAACCCCAATAACTACACCAAAAAAGGCCCACTCTGGGTGTTCTGTGTTTTCCTGAATATGCAAAAGCTGTCAGGATCGAAGGCTTTGTCTTTGTTTTCCGGGTTTGTGGCAAGTGCTTATCTGAACAGCATGTGGATGTATCTTTACAGTTTTACATGCAGGAGGAATGATTCTGTAGTAGAGGACCACAAAAGCTGCCATTATTAGAAGCCTTGCTTACACTTCAGTGCTCTGGCACTTAATGTAGCTCCCAGCTTCCAGTCATGCAGAAGAAACTAAAGTAGAGAGCTCTAATTCTCAAACTTGGTTGAGCTGTCTCACATTTCTTCCAGTATGCATTTCCTTTGTAGCCTGAGCCAAAATGTTGATTGGAAAGGTGATTTTGATCTCCCTTTTTTCACTGAGCCCATTCTCTTTATAAATTGCTGGGTCCATATTTGGTGCAATCAAGGGATTCAGATTTCAAATAACTTGTTATTCCTTGAAGACTTGTCTCCGTAAGACACAGTTTGGCCTTTTCTTTCCTAAAATATCTCAATTAACTTGCGACTGTGCTTTTTTTGTATGGCATAGGACTCGATTTTAAGTGGCAATGACGTTCTCAGACTGACTTGATGCAACTAGAGATGCTGAGCATCTTGCATGGCAGAGTCTTTAAGCAGTTTTGCTTTGATACCCTTGGATATTGTGAGACCAGAACTGTCTGCCAGATCGTGATTTGTTTTGGCTCTTTTCCTTGGCAGCATATTGCAGCTTTTACCAGTGTCAAGGTATTTATCACACTTTATCAGTACTTAGAGGTTCTGCAGTGTTTATGGCAACTGCTCGAATATCTGCAGAAGATACACTGGCTTTCTTTCTCAGTCTTGAGTTTAGCAGGACACCTTGTTTTGGAGGCTCTGAGCACTCTGCCAAACCTGCTGTAAGAGAGACACACATACTCAGAGGAGAGAGCTGAGTTGGCATGTCAGAGTAAAAAGCAGTTGTTTTTGTAACACACGGAACTGCTGTGCTCTTTAGCACACAGACTTTGCATCGGGCTTGAACTGTCACCCATTTACAAAGGGCAGATCACTTAAAGTTTTTTTACAGTATGTCTATACACAAATAGAAATACACTTATAACCAAGTAGATACAGACTTACAACCAATAACTCTTGAGACGCTAAATAATCTTAAATATCAAATACATTAAAAAACCCAACCCACGAGCCACCTTGGTTTTTGATGATATCCATGCAAGTCTCTCTCGTCAGGTTGCATTAATCTTAATTCCTCAGAGTGTTTTGTAAGTTAGGAAAGTTAATAGTGAAGAGTGATTTAGTTTTAGTTGGCTAAATGCCGCAGGATGGTACTTAAAGCACAAACAAGTTCCTGATTACTTTTTCTTTCTGTAACAGGTAGCATACTATTCCCAGTTTAAAACTTTAGCAGTAGCTTAAGTATTGGCTGCTTACACCAGCCATTCTAATATGCAAAGGAAGTGACAAGCAGATTGACATTCAGCACATTTGTTTTAAATAAGCTTTTCTGTGTGATACTTTTGAAACTGAATCTGGGATTCTAGAGCAGCGTGCAGAGGAGGCTATTGGGTTAAATTTTGGTTTTTCTGTTTAGCTTTTAATATGTAGTGTTGCAGTTTGGGTGTTTTGTGTTTGTGTAACTGGTACAGAGGTGCGAAAGATACATCTGCCTAAGCAGAGAAAAGGCTGGAAAATACTCAATCCTTGCCTTTTTCATCCCCAAAACAAAACCTTATTAAAAACCTAAACAAAGACAAACAAAAAAAACCACCCCCCCCACCACCAACCAAACCAAAACATAAAATCACCCCCCACCCCCTCCCCCAAAATTTGTATCAAAGACTAGCCTTTTGAACTGTAGGTTTCACTTCATTTGTGTGGTAGTTTTTGGGGTGGTGGTTATTTTGTTTGTTTTTTCTTAAAGAGTAAATGCACTCTGCAGGTATTTGCTATGACCTTGCAGTTGCTTCCCTGTTTATCTTCCTTGTCTACTGGTGCCAGTGATGGGGAGTGTTTGACTACCACAGTATTCTTTTGTTGGGTTATCTACGACCATTGTTGTTTCTTAGCTGGGATGATTAGGAATGAGTCCTGCCTAACATGGTACCAAGACATTGTGAAAGGGACAAGTGTCCAAGTTTGGAGATAGATACCTAGAACTCCTTTCTCACAGTGGAGATTTCGTGTATTGTCAGGTTAGTCTAGGAGTTAAAATGAACGACACTTGAACATAAAGGAGGAGAGATGGAACTGCAAAGAAATACTGCTAAATATTTCATACTGGTCAGCTTAGATATAAAATGTTTGACATGTTTAATGCAACACTTGTTTAATAGTTCAAACATCAGTTTGATTCTACAGTAACAAGAATTACATATGAATACATAGGATGGATTTTTAAACTATTTTTATGTAGTGTGATAGTTTTGTTTTAATTGTTGCCTTATTCTACTTTCAACTAGGGCTTTGATTTTTTTTTTTTTTAACAAGTTCTCCTTCCCCTTCCTTTGCTTCTCAGCCACTAGGTGAAGTGTCTAACTTGCCCCAAAGGAAAGAGTTCAGGCCATTTGTAAGAAAAACAGAACAGCTACTTTTACAAAATAAGAAAAAGCAATATCAAAGTACATCTTTGTGTCTTATATGAGATAGGTTAAGAATATGAAATAAAGTAAATGGAACAGTTGTCAGAGGAAATGACTGTGAATGCCCTGACCCCAGAATGCCTGCGCTCTAGATGTTGATAGATTTACTTGGGAGAAGAGGAGAATCTCAGAGATGATCTTGTTGGCTGGATTTCTGGCAGTTACAGCACTGACAACTTCGAAATCCCTGCTTTATTGCCAGACAGATCTGCTGGTATTGACTGACTTACCTAAAGCATGAGTGAATCCATACAAACTGAAATGTACGGCTTCCCAGATTCCCAAACCTTGCAGCACAAGCCTTCTGTCAGATGAGTGCCGGGCTCCAAGAACTGGCTCTCTCCATCTGCCAGGTGTGTTGTGACTGTGGTGGGCACGGAGCCTTTCCAGGCGGGCTCACTCACGCGGTGCAGGACATACGACCTAAGGCAGCAGGGAATGTGCCCGCAGGAGCCGTGACCCCGGGGAGGTTCAGCGAGCTCAGTTTGGATGTGTTCCCCTGGGAGTGCTGACGCCCACGCTGCCTCCAGAAACCCGAGCTTTGCCGAGGGTGTTTGCCATCTATCCTGGCATCTTGCAATACAAAAGGAAGTTCCCATTGAATAGACTTTCCTCTTGCACTTAATGGCTTGAATTTTTCCGCAGTTAACAGGGCCATCCACAGTGACAGAAGAGACTTTTTTCCCCCGGGTAGGGGGCGGGGGTTGGGAACTGCAGCCATGGTCAGCTGCTTGAACAAGGCAGTTCCTCCCCACCGTATCACAAGCCTCAGAGTTTCTTAATATGTACCGCATTTAGCTGGCTGGCATAAGTCATGTCACTTAGTTACTGTGTGTATGTGAAGGAGTGTCCGGGTGTCGTGCTGGAAGGGCAGCACTTTTTGCTGGGTGCTCTGAGAAGTCTCCTAGAACGGTATTCTGGACTCCTTCTGCTGGTTTTAAATTAGGAAAGTACGTGAAAGGTTTCTGTATGCTGTGTTGCAAATCTCAGGGCCTCGGGGAAACTGTGTTCATAAACAGGCAGAATTTGGCTCTTAACGTTAACTGAGGTCATCCCACTGCACTTACTGGGGGGGTGTCGGGGGGTCAGGGAGGGAGGGTTTTGTGTCAGTTTAAGCACTCCCAGTTTGTTCAGTCGTCATTTGCTCTGTGTCATAGGGCCCTTTTCAGTTCCACATATTTGGCACACGCTGCTGCTGTATCAGAGAAATTATGAATGGAGTGAACTGATTTCCTGGCACTTGGGAAACCATCAAAGTTTGTGCTTAACCGAACAACCATGCTGACTAATGTAATGCAATATTAAATACGCAGCAGCCTAAAATAATTTCTGTTTTCGGAGACAAGCCTTTTTTTGTTTATTTTTTTAGGGTATCATCTAAACAATCATTAAAAGGGAAAAATAACATTTTAAAAATTGTCCTTCTAAGGAACCAACTAGAAGAGGGTAGAGTTTAACTACCACTTCTCACCTTTTTAATGACAATTCATTATTTTTTCTTTGATATTCAGAGCAAGTCTGTTCCAGTTCCCAAGACATATGCTGTATGCCCTTGAGGGGTAAAGCAATTAAGAATTACAAGGAGTATTATGCATCATAGAAATAATCAACCTGCTGAAATAATAACCAGCCATGTGCTCCTAAGCCTCTCTGTATGAATCAGCGAATTAAAGTGGTGACTGATATATGAGGAATATGTCATCTTTGAGATTAAGAAGACAGCTGCACTGGAGAGAGGAGGAATACATTTATTTTTGTGTTCTGTAACACTAACCTTCCTTCATTCAAGAAGATTCAGACTTGGGTAACTGCTTAAACTGTTGCCGCAATCTGTGAGATAATATGGCTCTTCTGGGAGACAGAGCAAGGTACTTGTTTAGCTGAATATACTTTATTACACTGTAGCCCTTATAGCACAAAGTCTCACTTCCTGACTGTATTAGCTGCCTGATATTTGTTTCTGAGACTTCCTCCATTACAGAAATAGTCCACTTAAACTCAGTCTTGCTTTCTTGGATAACTGTTCTCTGTAATGATTTCTCTAGCTTTCTCTCAGTTGGATAAGTAACCCTGGTGAAACGGTTCTTAGGAAGTTTTAATATGCTGTGGTATAGCAGTACCTCCTGCTATGGAGTAATGTCTCATTCTTGGCCACTTGATTCAAGCAGACCAGTTTGGGAAGAGCTTGGGAACGCAATAATTCACTTTAAAGAATGGCTGTGGATCTGTTTCATGTCTGTCTGGACTCAGGAATTCAAACACTGTCTTCTGCATTAACCACTGGACTGCTGTCTTCCTCGGTTAATTATATATATGTGAAGAACAGAACACTTGATGAAGCAGATGCACTGGAAACATACATCAAAGTTTAAAACACACATCAACATTTAATTACAAATTTACTTAGTAAAAAAAAAAATAGTGTTAATTAAAGAGTACTGAGAGTTCAGAATTTAAAAGTTCATGTTTTTTGACTTCTAAATCTTACCAAAAAAATTCTGAGATGTCCAAAGAGCAAGAGCTTACACATCTAGCTCTGTCTGAAATATTTTTAATCCATAATGAGGAGTGGTGTGTTACAAAGCAGTGGAAACCACTTTGCATTATGTGCATTCATAAAGAGATGCTCATTAAAAATGCATTTTTAGTCACCACCTGTTATTTGTTTAATTTGGTGCTTTACTGCAGTGTTGTATTATTTTTGTCATTCTTCTTTTCCAAAGTGCATTATTCATCACTTTGAACCATATGGGCAGCAATATATTCTGAACATCTGATTTCTGCAGTGGCCATTCCCTGAGGAAAGACCCTAATGTCCATGTTTATGACCAACCAGTGAAGCCTTTCATGTCATCTTTTCAAGAACATTTCTTACCTTCTGCATACCAAGGATGCAATTAGGAGATTCACAGCTGTGATGTTACAAGACAACAAGGGGCTGAACTTGATTAGGCAGCAAAGGCCTCTGCTCAAATTCATAAATGGAAAACAAGTATTATGGGAACAGGGGAAAGCTTTCCTGTGTCCTCCACCTACCTTTCTGTTTTCCCATGGCTTGCACGTGACCGTAGGCACATGCTGAGGTGTGTGTGGAGCAAGGTGTATACTGACCTGGCTGCTTCCTGCTATTGCAGCTCTTTCCTTGCAGGGGCTGATACCCAAGGGTTTTTCTGTCAAAATTTCGCAGAAACTTGTAAAAGTTTGATTTCTCTGGTTCCATCTCATGAAAATGAGGCTGAAAGATGCCTGTTGAGTTACTTTCATTCTCTTTCCTTGACTGCTCTGAATCTTCTGCAGTGTGCAAGTGTAACTGGGAATAGAACCCGATTAAATGTTGCCACAGCGCTGCATTTCAGCCGCTCTGATTTTATTGACTGTGCATATCTCCTCTATTTGGTGATGGGGTGTTTGCATTGTGCTGTTTCCCTTATCCTTCATGGTAGTGGTGTGTCCAGTAATGCTTGCATGGGTTGTACACAGAGTATGTGTACAGTGTACTACAGGGTATTGTCACTTTAATGGGGGGCAAGGGCCCATTATATTATATAAATAGATGGCAAAGTGTCCTTTTCTTTCAGTGTGGTGTGAAATCTTTTATTTAACATGACTAGTGGGCAGGTTTCATTCTTATTTTTCTGCCCTGTGCACATAGCAAAAACCTGCCATACAACCTGGTGTAATCAGCAGTCTGCTCACAGGAGGCCCGAGTGTGAAACAGCAGGAGTTTTGCAGCTTGGAGCTGAATGGTGTTGGCAGAACTGTTTGAAGAAGTTTGCTTAGTTCCTGCCTCCATTGTGCTGAATCAATTCCAAAGAGGCTGTTGCCTCTACCTCGTGAGAATGACTTACAATCAAAATTCACAAGGAATCATGTATCTACTAGTCTGAAATGCAGCAAATGCTCTTTTTATTTTCAGTTTTGGTTGTGCCTGTTTCTGTATTGCTTCTTAGAAAGCAACATCGGTGTCTGCATATTTTTGGGGGAAATTCTGCTCTTTACTGTGTGTTTATGTCCAGTAGTAAGTTTTGGAGACTTAGCATATCTCATATTGACAGTGCATATTTACAATGTCAATAAAAATTGCTTCGTTTGGAGATTCAAATTAAAATGCCTGCTTTTAGCACCTTATATTTACCATATGTCTTAATGTTGTAGAAATGCAAACATTGGCTTATGCTGAGATTTAGAGGAAAGGTGGGTTTGGGTACTGCTACTGAGGTGCCAGAGAACTTAGACGTACATTAAGATACTGTATTATAATTCCTGGATTTTCTCTGATTACTTCCTCCAGAAAATAAGCATCTATTTCTCTCTTTAAAGTTTGTGGGAGGTGCACGATTTCTGAACACCAAGAAGTAAGATCGTTAGTTTGGATTTCCAGCTTCAAAATGCAGCCTACTTCTGTAGATTTGAAGGGCACCATTTGTTTTACTGTAACATTCTTCTGGTGAGTGAGTCAATTCCCATAGAGCTCCAGTTTCTCATTGGCCATTCATCACTCAGCTAATTCATGATGCTCTGAGCAAGAAACAGGTTTGTCGAAGTAACTCAATGCCTCCACCAAAGTATGTTTGAACAATGATGCAGAGCCATTTTAGTAAGTTACATGAAAAACTGTGTGTAAACCAGAAGGAGATGGTCCTTACTCCAGCACTTAACATCACTGACATTCTGGAGTTTGCAGTGGACCTTGCATTGCTTCTTTTCCTGTTTTACAGCTGAATCTCTTTGCCAAGGTTTTGTGCTTGACTGAGGTGAAGGGTGTAAGCACTCTGCCTGCTGATAAAATACTGCTTGTGCTACCTTCCTCTGATTGTAGTGTCCCTTAAAATTTCATCTGAGGCTGCTTCTAGGAGTCAGACTTCATCCAGACCCCCAAGGAGGTTCGGCATGCTTTAAGAGATACTAGGCTTAGATCTGGTGCTCAGTAGATGCAACAACAGTATAAACTTCTGTGTTACCTGTATCTTTTAGAATTCTAATAATCTTTATTTTTACAGAGTAACACAGCCCAAATGTGCTAGATGTGGGAGGCCTTGCTGCTCCCTGCAGCCTGAGGCTTGAATTTCGCTTGCCTGGAGCAATCTTTCTGGGGATTTACCCTCCCTTCCTCTGCTTCCAGCTCCCCGAGAGGCCAGCCCATCATGCTTGCACTGCTGTTGTTTTGTGATCTGGTTGACAGGGATCTCAAAGTCACTTGATACTTCATATTAGGTTTCCCTCCATTATGTTGCTTAAATAATAAACCTGAGCTGTGCTGATGGAGGTAAGGGATATGAGCCACATGTGAGGCAGTTTGGAAATTGCAAAGATATAAACGTGCCAGCCACCTTCATGTGCTGTTAAAGGACACTGAAGATTAAATATAATTGAAAAATGACACAAAAGGGCTATGATAGCGTGTGTGGTTCTGCTTTTTCTGCCTGTAACCAGGGCAGCTCCTCGTGTTTGGGAGCTCTTACTGATTTTGAATCTTTTATGACCATTTTTAAGATTTTCCTCAATAAATACAAGGACTTGAAAGTCGCTTTTTATTTCACCTATAGATGAGCTCATGATAGATGACATTTGCTTTCAGGAAAGCACTAAACATCACAGCTTAAAAGGAAATTGTATTTTGCTGACAGAAAATTCAGTGGTCAGAATCCTTAAAACTGGCATAGTAGTATTAGAAGTTAATCTTTCCTGAATGTTAATAATGTCATAGTGACAGAGCTTACTTCTGTTTCTCTCACAGATGGCATAAAGAAAGGATTTTCTAGGATGTAATAGCACCCTTCACATTTTTTCTTATATCATGGGTATTTCCAGTGTGTTGTATGCATTAAGTGCTGTGACTACTGGTCAGTACTGATGAAGAGAAGGATACAATATGCAGAAAAGTCTTCTCTGAAAATGCATAATTATTTAACTGAGTTTCCTACATCAGAAGCTGGCCCTTGCTGCTTAACTCTGCCTCAGCCATCTGCTGGGGCTGTCTCGTGAAGGAGAACTCCTAAACTTGAGGGCTGTGGTATGAGGCCAGTGGGGGAGCAAGAAGGGTAAAGCTCTGCTGAGTTAATTAATGTTAGCAGTTATGAGTTATCTGCAAGATTCACAGTAGATTATACAGATTGTATTAAGCAGGGTTAATCAGTCCTTTCAGATACTTAAAGGAGCACTGTTAACAACTGGCAAGACTGAAAATTCTTCTTGAGAGTGTTTGCATGTGCAACTATGCATATGTGTATGAATGCATAGCCTGGATTACCATTGATAAGTAAATTTTGCCTAGCAGCTACACACAGAATAGTGTTGAGGTAGAAAATCCTGTGGTCAGAAGCCTTTAAAACCCAGAGAGTAGTATTTAGAGGGGTTATTGGCTATTTCCTTTCTGTGTAGACTTGAAATTTGGCAGTTGTTGCGACTTTTTTCCTTTTATCTATTTTTTTTTGGTCATAACTCTTTTTGAATGTGAAATATTTCCCTCGTTGTGCGGTTGCAACAGTAAGGACATCTTTGTTATCCTGTGATGTTAACTGAATTGATAATACTTGTTATCAAATATATTAACTGCGTTATTACTTGGTATTAAGTGTGATATTACTTGACTTGTGGACTCAGTATTGCTTTGTAGGTTTTCACCATTAATTTTTAATGGCTTTCTCTTGCATGTGTGACACAGAACGTGGAAGGTGATTGGGATTTTTAAATGTGTAAAGGATGAGTCTGTCATAAGGGTGAATTTGATGACTCTGTATGTAAAATCTTAATGGACTACAGTACCTTGTGTTGTTATTTTCCGTATTTGTTCAAAATGTTTGAAATTTGCTACTGAAGTGTTATAGCAACTATTTTTTGGTGTAAATTCTCAGACTCAAAAAAACCCCCATGAATAATGGAATTTACCTGACCCTGAAAGACTAACCTTAAATTTTATCAGGTATATAACATGTGACTGTTTTTATGTATCACTTTTGCAGACTTTTCGTTGTTGTGTGTTTAAGAAGCCATCTTGTTGCTGTGTGGTGTGGGGTAAAACCCCTCATGCGGTTGCTGCTGAGTCACGGGGATTCCAAATGCTTGAATGTGGGACAGTCTTATGTATAGCAAATCTGATGGTGTTTCCAGAAGGATTTTGCTTGTCCCAGGTTTGAGCAGGTACAGTAATCCCAGAGTAATAGTGGGGAAAATAACACAAACATATCCACGTGAGTCTGTATGTGTATATGCATTTCTTCTTAGAGTGCAGTATTTGTGTTACTGTGTGATGCCCAGAAGGCAGGGGCAACAAGTTTACTTGGCTGAGATGGGGATGGCACAGGATGGGGCCTGAACCCCACTGTCCTGGGGCAGAGGATGTCCTGGGGCTGCTGCCCCTGGTCCCCTCCTGGATCTGCTCACTTTGTGTGGGTGCTGAATGGTAAGCACCATGAAACACCATCCCTTTTTGTCCTGGTAGCTCCAGGCTGGCAATTTACAAAGGAATCAGATGCCAGTGAAAGGCCTCCTTGGAATGGGACTGAGCAGGAGGCTCTTGTGTTACCTCCTCGGTGGCAACAAGTTAGGAAAATCAGGGAAGGCTGTTCTTGGCAGTTTGAGCTCGTAATTGCCTGTGGGTTACTGCCTGACCTGGCTTTGCCGAGGTGCAAATTATTGGCAGTAAACTCTCTGAATAGGTGAGTGTCAACTGCACATAACTGGGTCTTCTCCCTATAGATAACTCTTGGAGGGGGATGCAGTAACTCTCCAGATAGAAAGGTTGTTTGCTATTGAAAACAAATGAGCATAGAAAATCCAGAAAGGGAGGGATGAGAGGCCCAGAGGCTATTTTGAGGGCACGGCCCCCATTTCCTGTTCCTGCCCTCTCATTTTATTCACTAATAGTTTTTACCACTGCTATATTCTGTGGTCGTCTTTCTTTTTCTTCTTCTCTTCTATTGTGACTGCAGCTCAGAGCTAATGGTGAAACTGGTGATTGACACAGGAAACGCTGGGAGTGTTTTCTTTCCCAAGGGTGCTTGGGTTACCTTGGAAAGGTCACATGAAATTTACTGCAGCTTCTCCACCTGTACAGTGCAAGAAGGGTTGACTGCCTTCAAAATTCCCTGCACGTTACCTGCCTGGGGCAATCTACTGGCTATGAAGAGAAACACTGCTGTAGATTTGTGCATGGAAGAGCTATCTAGTCTGACTCAAAGCTTCTCCCTTTACCCACCTTAAGAAAAAATTTACAGACTGTTGCTACAGTGGCAGTTCTCCTGGCTAAGGACTGTCTGTGTTTGTTGAACTGGTTGATATTGGGTAAATTAGATGATAGTGATAATGCAGGGATATATTGAAGTAATGAAGTTGAATACAAGTTCTGCTTGAGAATAATTGGAAAGCTCATAACATTAATCTGCGATGATACCCTGTAGAGTTTTCTGTGAGTGTTTGAGAGGGGCATGCTTGAACTGCACGGACTCTCTCTGCATTACTGGTATTTGAGATTTTAGTGCCCCTGATAACAGGAGTTTTAGTGCCCTGGTTGGTAACAGGAGTTTGCCTACAAGAGAGGGCTCCAGTGATGAGATGGTCAGGTTGTTGCAGGAGAAAGCAGCTAACAAACAGATGAGTAGCGTGTATGAGCTCCTTTGGTTTTGTTTTAACCTACTGACCTTATAAATAAAACTTTTCCTTCCCTGTACTTCACCCAACCACCTCATTTGCCCTGTAGCATTGTCCTGTCTGATCAGGCATCCTTGCAGGGTGGGATAGTGTCTCCCTGTACCCTCTCCTCTTCAGACCAGCTGAAAGCTTCCCTCTTCTGTAAATCCAACATGGATTTTTGCATGGTTGTCTGCGAATGCCTCAAGGACCTCTCTCACCCACGCTCTGTCCTCTGTTGCAGTTAGATAATAAGCCGATGGCATTGTGACTGTGTGTGTGCTTTCTGAAACACTAATTTGCTGTCCAATACTAGGCTGCCTGTAAGCTGCTCAAGCACAAGTTTTAGTCCTGTTGGAAACTCATGGTTAAAAATCTTTAACCGTTTGAAAATTAATCTAATTTAAACTTAATTGATTCCCCCCCCCCCTTCAGATTTATAAACATGTTAGGGGGGCAGGGAGAAAGTAAGGAGTGCTAACAGACCAATTGCTCAGTTCTCTCACCGGTGTTCCTCAAGCGTTATCACAACCATTTCCTCACTAGGAGAAAAAATTGTCTTGCTGTTACTGTTTTTCCAGCGTTACAGATGAAGATTGTAATGCATTTCAAAGCAAACAATGGTAACCAATAACATACATATTCATCCCATAAAATTCCTGTTGGTCATCGCCACCTGCATTACTGCCCATGTATCTACAGTTCCTTAGTTTCTAGGTGTCATTCTCTGTGTTTCTCCAGTACTATCCCTTTGAGTTTCTATAAGTGGTTTACCAGTGTAATGTGAATTAAATCTTGTTTATTCAGGGAGTGTTATTCTAGAAAGACTGAACACATTTGTGATTGTTTCTAGGTGTTTAACTACCTTATATTTGAGCAATTCTGAGGGTGTTTGGATGTAGTGAAGGTGAAGCATGGCACCTTTGGCCAACAAGAAGTACTTTTCTCTGTGAGCTGACCCCATGGCAGTCAAGAAGGCTGAGACAGCAGGATGTTACTCAGCATTAGTAAGAGTAGCATGGCAATGCAGCTTGTTTCTTTTGAGGACTGAAAGGTAAATTGAAAATTTTAGTGAGTTCCTGCTTTGAACAGGACATGAGTATCACATTGGTAACAGCAAACCTAAATGTTTGCTTTACTTCTGTTACCCTTAATCACTGATGGAATTTGACTCATAAATTGGCATTAAACTCGATTGCATTAAACTCTGTTAGGCCTTCTGTTAGGTACTAAAATATTTTTCATAACAAGGAATACCTTTGAAATCCTGAAAATATCCTGGTTTTCTGTGTCCCCTCCTTGCTTTATTAATTTTTTTCTAGTTTAACAGATTTGTTTTCATATTTAAAGTTCAGCTTTGATTTAGCTTTTCAATATTTGTACTAGAGAACCTCAAAATGATTCCTGTCACACATGCCCCTATGCCCTCCTTTGACTGTTTGTTTTACAGAGCTTTCCCCAAGAAAACGAGTCATTCTCTTTAAAGCAACATTTATACTAATACATTACTTGATGCAAAATGTGTACATTTATATCACTTAGCTTCTGCTTATTATTCATCTTTGGAAAAGAAGTCTTGCTATGATGTATAACTGGTATTCCTAAATCTTCCCACCTCCAACTCCTTTGTTCCTGTAGTTTTGGCTGCTGCTTTTTCAGGCATTGCTTTACGATTGTCACTCAAGGGCTGCTTCTTTGGAGTTTTGGCACTTTTTCAGAGCCTGGAACTCTATTGCAGTGTTGAAGTTGCAATGCAGATCTGTAGTTTTGAACCTCTAAGTAAGCCCCATAACAGCCATACACTTACCTCAGGAGAATTAATATTGCTCTTCATGGTAGTATAGAAATTGTGTTAACAAATTCGTTGTGTTTTGTGTGAACTGGTATCATGTGCCCAGTTAGTGTTTATTGTGTATTGTGTGTGTTCTATATAAACACATAAACCTGCCAAGTTTTAGAAATACTTGTAATAGGAGAAATGGCAAAAAACAGATCTTACACGTAGTCTTCCTCAGAGAAGCTTTTATTGGGTTGGTCTTTGTTTCTTGATGTCAAGCTGTATTTTAATATTGTAAATTTTTTTCACTCCAGTGGTCAAGGGCAGTGGAGCAGAGTTTGTGGAGCTCTGCATGGCTAATCCGTTTTGGTATCAGGCTTCAGTGTTAAGCTGAAATATAGTTGCTCAGTTTTAGAGTTTGATATGAATTTTTTTTACTTTATTATCCTAGCAAAATATGCTCATTTTATGGGGAAAACTGACTTCCTTTTAAAAGAAGTGAGTGTGCTTGGTGCTGAATTTCAGAGAATTCAGTAGTGCTTCAAGTCTGTTCTGATGGCCTGTGGTGTTTTGTTTTTTTTTTTGCTGTGTGTTAAGGTAAATTATTATGGTCCTTCGAGACTGCCATAGATTAGCTGGAAGTATGTTTGACAGATGGATTGCATTTTAGCTGGTTATATTTGTAATGTCAAGTGACAGGCCTTTAGCACAGCACGTTTCATGTTCCCTGTTACTGCATAAACCACCCCAGGACAAATATAACGTGAAATAAAATAGAAGTCAGGAGTAATTTGTCTGGATCCTATTATAAACATGTGTAGTCACTTGTACATGATTTGAAGAGAGAAGTTGAGGATAAATCAATAGGCTTTTTATTTGCAGCAGAAGTAGGTAAATTAGTCAGAGGTGCTGCTGGCGATAAAAGCAGGAGAACACAGTGCTCCACAATTGGATTTTCTCCTCTCTGGGTCAAATCAATATTGCCACTAGGCACAACCACAGAGCTGTATGTTTTATTAACTTAAGTGATTTATTGTGGATTTAGTGAAACTAGGATAAAAAAATCTGCTGCTATACAGCCATTGAACATTTCATTTCATAGTTCAGAAGTAAATGTACACTTTTGTATTTAGTTTGATTAAAAAATAAAGTTCCTCTCCAACTGATGTGTTGGCTTCTCCATTATTTAATCCACTGGGCTGGAAGTAACACTATTTGTTTCCTAGAAGGCTTTTTACATATATAAATGTACCTTTATTTAAATACATATAGAATATTTCTGTGATGTAAACGGTGTGCACTGTGAACAATTTCATCTTAAAGTAAATGTGTTTATCAGGACTTGCCTTGCTTGCCGTGCCCTGTGATGTGTGGAGTGATTTAGTTCTGTCCAGCCTGGAGGATTTGATGTAACCAGTTCATAAAGCAGCAAGAGTGCACACAATGGATCATATTATAACCACGGAATCCTGTTTTCATTTCCTTCCTCCATTGCTTGTTACTATTTTATCATCAGCCTACTGATGCCTTGGGTATATATGACGAGCTCTTTGTTCCAGGGACGTCTCACTATGTATTTGTACAGCTCCAGCGGACGAGGTTTTGCTCCTGGCTGGGACCTCTGCACTACTCTAATACAAAAAACAAAACCTGAGCCATAACAATGAGTTGGGTGGATGATTGTGGTTGTGCCTGGGTCCTTCTAGCTGATTTTATTTTTTTGTATGATGCTCTATTATGTGCCATTCAAATTTCTTTTTTTTTATTTATTTATTTTTTTTTAATAAAACCTGATCTTACATAGTGTACTTCTACATAGAGTATGTTTCTGTCACTTAGAGGGTTATCTGCACCCTGCCCAGGCTGGGCATGGTTAAGACTAGGTATGATTCCTTCACATCCCCTCCCACTGAGATTCCAGTCTACGATTGTCAGAACTGATTATTTTCAGCAGATGAGGCAACAGTTATTTTACTAGCTTTTAGGTTTCCACTTGAAGGGTCTTTAGAAGTGTGCTTTGTAATTTGCTGGTTTTCAGAAGACAAAAAATAATCCCTTTAAAGACAGCTAATCCTGTAGTTGGTCACATAACAAGTACAATTGTTACATAGATGAGCGAAGTTCTTAATCAAATTTTGTCATGTATATAATGTGTTGGCAGGGAAACAGTGAGTACTGAGTCACACACATAGTGTCATCAGGCGTGCTTGCATGGCAAGATGTACATGGAAAACATGTCAATAGAAGGTCTGTTTGTGTTTCACTTTCTTGTCATTCCCCTGCAACAACTTGTTTTATCTTGTCTAATCTTTTGTGAGACCCTGTCATGCAGTTCACAGATTCTTGCTCTAAGTTATTTCCCTGACAGCATTAATAACTCCTCAGATAATTATAGCAAAATCCCCAACCTTTACAAAGTTTATATTTATTGGAAGACAAATATATCTTTCTTTTAAAACATAACCTCCTTGCATGCTGCAAAATAGATTGTTTTCATTATTATATTAATACAAAACTGGAAACTTGGAAAAAGCGCATTGTGCCCCATTTTCCTGTTAAAAATGTTTAAATTTTAAAGCTTTTTCATTTGCCTGAGTATTTGCTTTTCCTTAGAGTTCTGATTCCAGAAAAGCTTGCTTTCAGTTGTCCCTTGGACTTCAAATGCTCCTTGTCTGGGAAATGCAGCTCCAGCCTGTCTTTGTGGTAGCATCCAAAGGGACCTTAAGATGTGTAGGGGCAAAGCTGTCACCCCATCCTGCTGCTGGGAGGCTTTGGGCTGGTGCAGATGGCCACTGATTCCTGCTGAGACCTTATCTAAGCATTCAGTGTCTCACCAAATGTTTCCCACTCCAAGGATGATTGTGAGATCAGATCCATATTAAGGTTATCGGGAATAAGATGTTGGCTGTGCTGCACAGATAGGACTCTGCTGAACTTTTCCTGCTCTGTTGGCCTGAGATGCAGCTAAACCTGGCTGGGTACTGTTTGCTTTTGCTGGTATAAATAAAGCTGACGATGGTTTTTCCTCATGGGCATTTTAAGTAGGAAAGCGCCATTTGGCTTCCAGTCAGCTGGGCAATTAGCATTTTATAGCTAAGCAATATACTTAAATGGAATTGCTTGGCTTGAGCATTGAATTACAATGACTGGTAGACTGCCTCTCTCCTTACATAATTTATTTAGTACTCTTGTTTAGGATTCAGGCAGAGGTTAATTTAATTCTGCATGAGAAGCTAGTGCTTACTCTAATGCTGTGCTGTATGGCAGTGCAGCGAAAGGGTCTTGTGTAAAGCTTGTATTTGCCTGGTCTCTCAGCCGTGGAAAGGACAATTTTACCTACTCCTTTCCTAGCAATATGTTCTTTGCAAGAGCTGTTGACACACTTAAATGACACTTAAAAAGTGCATCCAAGAATAATACCTTAAGACCATTTTATTCCATGCTGTTGCACACGTAGTTTTAAGAAGTAAATGTGCGTTGAAGGGGACTTTGTTCCTACAAAATTACAAGGGACCCATTTACCCTGTCACAGGTAAATAAAACGTTAATATGTGACCATGGTGGTGACTGGAGAGGGAGAGATTCCACTGCATCTCTTCTGATGATCTGAGGCAAAGAGCAAACGTCCGGTGTGTGTGATCTTGGAGGGATAAAAAGAGGAGATAAAAAGTGCCTCAGCACTCCAGAAATGATTAGAAACTTTCAGATGGAGGGAATGAATATGTTTGTTCATGCTTTTAATAAGCCTAAGTGCTTAACTCAGTGCTTAGAATTTTATCCTGAATCTTGTATGTCTTGATTTTTCCTAAAGCTCTTGACTGCTAGAATCTTTGGGGGGGAATTTTGGCTTTATTTTGTCTTAAGCTTCTTTCTTTAAAAAGTGATTGCAAAGAGCTTGCAAACGTGAAGCAAGTGCACAACAAGGGCTTAGAGACCAGAAGGCTGCTCATGAGAACACAGCATTTATTTATTTATTTATTTATTTATTTATTTATATTTAGCAAGTGATTTCTAGGTAATTTAGTGATGTTTTTGAATCCTTGGTGTGCCAGTCCTGGAGTGCCTAGTAGCTTTCAGCAAAACTTGCCTTTGGCTTAGGTGGTATCCTTGTTGTTTGAGTCTGCCCGTGGTCCCAGCCTCCTTCAGACTCCATGTCTCTGGGGGGCAAGCACAGCAGAGGGAGCGATCCGGGTCTGAACACCCAGTGTGACCTTCGCTTGAAAAGCCCTCCCTGCCAATATGGGGTCATGTGCCTGCTCGCTGAAACTTTGGTGGGCTTCATCTACTGAGTTTGGGGGTCTGGCTCAAACAGTGTAAGACTTGGCTGCTGATCTCTATATTTTGTGAAAGTGGTGTTGATGTGCTATGTAGCAGCATCTGCTCTTGAAACAATTACTGCTGTCAAAAGATTTTTCACAAATCTCTTCAAGCTTAAAATATCCTGATCTTTGGCAGAGGAGCATTTCACAAACCTATGGGCACTGCACTAAGGCCTGATGGGGATTTCTTTTGATTCCTTAAATAACACTTCTGATACCAATATTATTTTTTTCATGGAAATCTCATTAGCAACAAGAAAATAAATAGAAAAGGCAAATTGTAGTCTGAGGGAGGTACTTGCTGACTTGCAGTAGCTGGCTTCTGAATTGGTTAATGGTCTAGCTGTAAAGCTGGCAACTCAGACCCTAATGGTTCTAATCATCTGGGAAATTGTAACCATATGTTGTTGCCGTAACCTTTACTGTTTGAACCAAGCTTTAGTTATGCTGTAAAAATGATTAAAAGGTTTCTCCCAGGAGGAATTTAGATTTTTTGCTTGTACAGTTGCTCTCCAGGGTACTCTGGGTTGTTGTGAGCTATTTAAAATGTTTGAAGACCCTGTTCTGCTCTCCAGCAGCTCCTGCCTGGATGTGTTGCCTCCAGCCATGCTGGTTGCCTGAGGGGGAAGGACACACACACACACCATTTCTGCCTCTGCTGCCCTGTCTCACCGCTATGTTTGAATTTGAGCATAACAGCAGCCTTTTATATAATGCAATAACATAACTTGCTGTCCCTGTGGGGAAATGTTGCATTTTATCTACCATTTCTTTTGCTGTCTGGGCTTCAGTAGTGTGTCCAGGTTATCCCCCGTGTCCAGTGTAGCTGCACCCTGAGAGATGGTTGGGCCTGTGGAGCTGTTTGGTCGTCAGTGCCAGTTCACAGGCTGGAACAGCGCAGTTCCCTGCCTGAAGCCTAAGTTTGACTTGGTAGGGCCTTCAGGGAGGAGTGGTAAGATGTGAAGGGAGCCAAGAGGCTGGGCTGAGGCACAACATTTTACTTGTTAACCTGTGTTATTGCTGCTTTAGAGAAGGAAAACAAGAAAATGTTCATAAGTGATAAAAGTTGAAAGTGATAAAAGAAGAATTCCTGATTTGCTCTTAGGAGAAGGGGGGACATTAATTCTATTTCCAGATGTGGGATCTTAAGCAATGGATTTGAGACATGGACTCATTATCACAGCTCCTGAGTGTGACACTGGGTGTCTGCTGAGCCTCACTAACTTTTGGTGGTTTCAGCCCAGACAAAATGTGAGCTGAATTCATCCATGTATGAGCTTTCCCTTAGCACATTTTATCTCACACTTGCAGCTGTGTGAGTGGCACATTGGTTCACAGAGAATAGTTTATTAAACTGAAGTAACTCTGTTTCTTTGACTCTCTTTCCTTAACTTGAAAAAGGAGGGCAGTGGCATTGACCTTCCTTTATAAAGTGCTGAGATCTGCCAGTGAGCTGCACTGCGTAACAGCCAGGTGTCATCATCACAAGGACTAATCTGAAGGTGAAGGCTTTTAGAACAATAGAGTTATCTGTTGAAATATTTTATTTTAATTATAAAAAGGTCAGAGTATCACCTCTTGAAAGAGTTGTAATCTTTCAATCTGAATTAACAAATCATTTGTCCAGGCTTGGGGCTGGCTGAGCTTTTATTCAGTGACTGTCAGATTCTTGCCAGAAAATACTGAGCTCAAGCAGTTTTGTGGGCATTCAGTCATGGTTATGTTGGATTGTATACTCAAATAATTTTGCAGAAGGAGCTCATGGGAATGTTAACATCATAAAGGTTAGCTCTAATGTCTTTTGTGTCTGACAGTTAAATAGCTAGTGATCTGATGATTACACAAAGACAACGAAAATTCCTTATGCATTCCTGCCTCAGTGCTGCTCCACATGCTGGGTGACTGGAAGCACAATTCTTTCTCCTTTTTTTGCCATGGAAATTGCTCGTTAAAGCTCAGTACTTCAGTATATGCAAAGTCTGATTTTCTTTGTTTAAAGCCTCAGTGCCATGCTGCATTGTCATAGCACATATTGCAGTCAAGCCAGGTGCTGTTACATCCAACAAGTTCTGCACCTGTTTTGGTAACAGATGCAAACAAACTTTATTTAATGCATCTCAAATGCCCAAAATGTAAAATCTGTTTGGCAAATGAGTCAGTAAATGTTTGGTCTGCGTGAGCCAAACTTGACCTTACGTAAAGGTCTGTAGAGCCTTTTTTTCTTAACAGCGCCAAAAACCCCATCAGCTGTGACACTGATATTTCTGCTTTACCCAGAAGAGGAACTGTGGAGGATTATGTTTTGGTATGGATCAGAAGGAAAAAATGAAATGTGTTACATCCAAAACATTTTTTTTAGAATATCTGCTCTGATTGCTTATCAAATGCTGCAGGCTCTTTGGATTGTTTCCTCTTTCAATCAGGCTTAATTTTCTTCCTGTGGTATAACTTTGAAAGCAGAGAAATAACAATGGGTAGCTTGGAGAGGAAGTGTTTGGGTGAATGGGTGATTGTTTCAGGAAGTGTGTTTCTATGCTGGGCTGTGGTGCTTTTTCCCCTGGCTGTGAATGCTCTGCAAGTATCAATGCGTGTGCCCTTCCAGTGGCCTAGGGGTGGATTGGGAAGTGGAGACAAGCTGGGAAAAGGCACCTGCCAAACATTTGGTAGAGTTGTATCTGTGAACCTTTGTTTCCTGAATCCCAGCACAGCGTTTCATTTGCACAGCTATTTTCCTCCCAGGCTTCTTATGTGAAATAAATACTTGCCTGCAAAATGTCTTATTCAGATCGTAACAAGTGAGTGTTGGAAACTGCAGGTCAAAGCTAACAACTGTACTCTCATGCTCTGTGTGTTTCTGGAGTGCATGGCTGATTGTATGACTGTGCAGACTTCCCAAGGTATTTATTTCTCCAACTTTAAGCATTTTGCCTGCACTAGGGCTTGTAGCCTTTATTCTCCCTTAAGCCATTCTGTCACTTCAGAGCTTCTTCAGGCAGCTGCCATTTAAATGTTGAACCTGATGCACCTCCCTTCTGTCACCTCCTCCAAAATAAAATGACCTTTAAGTGAGGTTCATGACCTACTTAAATCTGTTTTACTCCCCATCAAAAACAATGCAGACAAATGTAGAACTTTATATCCAGTGCCAGATGCTTGGTGAAGAGCTTTTTCCTTTGCACCTACTTCCCCAGTCCATCATTAAATTCTCAGACCCATGAAATAATTTGACCAATTATTTGACCAAACTTCACAGAATGGCTCAGGTACCTTTGATGAACCAGCTGCGTTTATACGCCCTGAAACATGGCATCAGCTCTATGTTACACGTCAGATGGATACAGGTCATACCTGGGGTAAAGGCATGAATGATTGCTGTGCCTGGCATGGTCAGGCATTTATTCTGATTAGTGCCATGGGACCCTTTAAGTTCTATATTAGCCGTAGTGAAAAGAGGTGATTAGTGTCTGTTAGCTGTGCAGCCTGCTGCTATCTTCAAATAAGGATTTCGCTCTTAAGTGGGGCTTCCTCTTGTGACCTCTGACCTGCCAGTATGTTAAAAGCTTTGTAATTGATGGAGCTTTGTATTCTTTGTGGTGTGATTGATTTGGATTCCTTCACACTGAACTTTGCCTGTTGTTCTCTTTTGTTTAGGAGGTCCTGCAGCAGCTGATTGTGATGAATTTACCAAATGTTTTAATGATTGGCAAAGATCCCCTTTCTGGTGAGTAGTTTGTTTAGTTCTTCATCCTTCTCCTCTGTAATGCTAAATAGAATCTATTTTGTTTCTGAAGAGTTTTGTAATTCTATTCTAGTTTGGGTTGGAAAACACCTTTAAGAGTCCAACCCTTAACCCAGCACTGCCGAGTCCACCATTAAACCATGTCCCTAAGCACCACATCTATGTCTTTTAAATACTTCCAGGGATGATGACTCAATCCCTTCCCTGGGCAGCCTGTTTCAATGCTTGACCAACCTTTCAGTGAAGAAATTTTTTCTAATATCCCCCCCAAAAAAATTCCTAAACCTCCCCTGGTGCAACTTGAGGCTATTTCCTCTTGACCTAGTGCTTGTTGTTTGGGAGAAAAGACCAACCCCTGCCTCGCTACAACCTCCTTTCAGGTGCTTGCAGAGAAAAATAAAGTTTCCAGAGCTTCCTTTCCTCTAGGCTAAACAACCCCAGCTCTCTCAGCTGCTCCTCATAAGAATTACTCTCCAGACCCTTCACCAGCTCCATTGCCCCTCTCTGGACACACTCTAGCAAATCAGTGTCTCTCTTGAATTGAGGGGCCCAGAACTGGACACCGGGTTCGAGGTGTGGCCTCACCAGGTCGAGCACAGGGCGACAGTAAGTGCCCTGGCCATACTGTTTCAGGTACAGGCCAGGATGCCATTAGCCTTCTTGGCCACCTGGGCACACTGCTGCCGGCTGTTGAACAGCACTCCCCGGTCCTTTGCTGCTGGTCTGTTTTCCAGCCGCTCTGCCCCCAGCCAATAGCATTGCACAGGGTTATTGCGACCCAAGGGCAGGACCTTTACTGCTTTAAACCTCATACAACTGGCTTCAGCCTATCAATCCTGTCTGTGCAGATCCCCCTGCAGAGCATTCTGACCCTCCAGCAGATCAACACCCCTGCCCAACTTGGTGTCATCCTCAGATTTACTGAGGGTGCACTCGGTCCCCTTGTCCAGATCATTGATAAAGACATTAAACACGGCTGGTCCCAATACTGAGCCCTGAGGAACACTACTTCTGATCAGCCCCTAGCTGGATTTAACTGCATTTGCCACCACTGTTTGGGCTGAGAGTTGCTCTTAAGGGACTCTGGCAAACAAGTCTCCTAAACAGGCCATATTACAAAGATGCTTTTTAATAAACTATATGTATTTGTAGGCAAACTAGAAATATTTGATCACCTCTGAATCTCCCAACTTTGTCTTTAGAATATAACACTGATATAGTTATATACCTGTACATATATATTTATATGATATGTGTGTATTTGCTTGTCATACACATACATGTGTGATAAATGAGTGAGTTCTTGCCAAAGCTGGAAGAGCAACTGGTTGGTTGGAAGTTGTCTCTTCAGCCACTGCTGCAACTCGCATGAGGAGGGACTGAGGTCACTTGGTCTGTTCAGCCTGGAGAAGAGGAGACTGAGGGGAGACCTCATTGCAGTTACAGCTTCCTCGTGAGGGGAAAAGGTTGGGCAGGCAGTGATCTCTTCTCTGTGATTAGTGACAGAACCCGAGGGAATGGCCTGAAGTTGTGTCAGGGGTGGTTTAGGTTGGATATTAGAAAGAGGTTCTTCACCCAGACAGTGGCTGGTAACAGGCTCCTCAAGGAAGTGGTGACAGCACCAAGCCTGCCAGAGTTCAAGAAGCATTTGGATGATACTCTCAGGCACATGGTGTGGCTTCTGGGGATGGTCCTGTGCAGGGCCAGGAGCTGGACTCGATGATCCTTGTGGGTCCCTTCCATCTCAGCATATTCTGTGGTTTGTGAAGTGACCCAGGATGCAGTGTGCCATAGGACAATTGTGTGTTGTCCTCCAGGTTTTCTGTCCTGTGTGCCTGTTTAATGAGTTTAGTTCTGGCAGTCTGTGCACACCCAGAGTCTTGCAGAATTGCCATTACATGTAAAGTAACTGTTGCAAATGAAATGTGGGAAGAAAATTGAGGATAAAGAGAAAAAGACATGTATGAAAATACAGGGAAAAGTGTGGAAGAGAATGAACAAAGAGAAAAACATTTGACTGGCCACGTTATCTAGACAAAACCCTTTGGTTTTACCAAAGAAGGTAAACTGAATGAACGCTGTCAGCAGTGATGGGGAATGACATGGTAATCAGCATCTCCAGAACAAACAAATGGCAAAAACCTTGGCAGAAGATTTTATTTTGCTGTTCTTAGCAGCAGTAGAGTGCGTATGTACAAAAAAGGATTTGTTAGAAAAGAATATTAGCAGATGTTGGATCACTGAAACTCATAGTCTTGGCACTTCTGCAATAAAATCAAGCTGAGAGTAAGGAATTTGCTTCTTCAGCAAGCAGATTTAAGTCCACGAGTCTTAACTCTGCTGTACAGGCTGCAGTTATGGGCAAAGAATGTTGAAATACAAGAGCTGTTGCTTTCCTTGGTCATATGGGCAGTGGGCTGCTAGCATCAAGAATGGTACTGAATAGAAATGTCTGGGCCAACACGGCAGTATCTCTGCTGGCTAAGTGTCAATGGAAAAGGCTGGCTGGTTGTCACAGCCATTCCTGAGCGACAGCTGGCAGAAGACTCACAGTGTGGTAACTGCAGTTTTGGTTCCTGGGAAAGCTGCACACTCAAAAGCTGTCCTGTATTTAGCTATAATTTCCAATCGTTGTCCTGCTGGTTTTTGTCAGCACTTTAGATCTCTTTCTTTGAAGAAAGTACCTGTGTCTTTTGTAGGAAAGATACTGATCATGCATATGTTTCAGTCTTCCAGCTCCTTTAATTACAGCCAGAAAATTTGCTTCTCTTTCTGACATCTTTTAAAATCTAATGGCTTGGGCTTTTTTGTTTATTCTCTCCTTTTTTTTTTTTTTTTTGAATGTCTTTTAAAATTTGTTTTCTTTATTGCTGAGTTTATCATTGGCATTATTCAGAACATGGGAAGAAAGGATAAAGAACGTAAAAATGTAACCTCTGGATGACTAAAGTTGATGGGGTATGTGTGTATAAAAAATATGAATTTCGCCCTATTATGTAATGATTTTTGAGGACCAGTCCCAGCTTAGACGCTACAGAGGAAGGCAGTGAGCAGAGAAAGACACGAGACGTGTTTGCTTTAAAGAATGTATTCACAGAGGAGAGTGTCTGAGGGATAGGATTTCAAGAGGAGCTCACCTTAATTGTAGATGATCACTGGTAAGATGTGCTGAAAAAATGGTCAGAGAATTGGAGAACTAGAACTTACTTCAGGAAGAAAATCCTGTCTGAGGGCTGATAGGAAGCTCAGAAAGAGGAAACGGGGAGGAGAAGGCTGAGGAGAAGTTGATAAACCAATACAAAAAGCTGAATGAAGGAAAAAGCTGTGATGAGCAGTGTGAGTGAATGATGACCAGGTGATGATGTCTTTGTTGCTGTCTTGCAGAGAGGAGTCAGAGAAAGGCAGGAGCACTTGGGAGGGGAAAACCAAGCAAAATCAAGATATTCTCTATCAGTGAGAGAGCTAAAGAAGGGCTGCAGATTAAGTGGAAATGTGAGGACTAAGTAGTTATCAGCATGGGAAACAGTGCTTATGGAATGAATACAGGGAAGCCCCAGGGAAAGCTGACAGAGAAGTGAGGAGGCTGGGAATGACAGCAGTATGGGGAGAAGAGATGATTGAGACAATTACTTGAGGTAGTGCTTAAAAGCAACAAGAATGGTAGAGGGGAAACCTTTTTCTCTGTCAGAAGGACAGAGACTGAGAAGGAAGGATGAGTGCTGGGCAGTGGGGGAGCAGTAGCAGCTGGAGACCAAGGTGCAGGTGGTCTGCAGGGCTAGGCTGGAGAGGCAGTGATGAAATCTCAGTTTGATTTGATGAAACCCCCCTCCTGTAGGTAAGTTACCTGAATAAAAGGTCCCTCTTGATCAGAGGAAGAAAAATTAATCCCATTATCACGTTCCTGGAACAAATCCAGTGTTGCTTTGTACTGTTTGAGCTGGGAAGGCTCCTAATGACTGTATTGACCCTATGGGTCCAAGGCCAGAGAGCTGTTAGATCATTCAATCTGATTCACTGTGTACAATTTCAGTGGTTTATTCCTTGTAACAAGCCCACGTGATGTTTTGCTATGCAAGTCTTTTAGAGCTGTCTGTTCACCAGTGCCTTCTGCAAATTTTATGTTTTCCTTCTAAAACACAGCCAAAAAGTGCTGTGCATGCATTAAATTATAAACTGGACAACCCTTAGGCTGTGAATGCTGTTCTTGCTATTTAGTTTCCATTTGGCACTCATCATTTGGAACTATTGAGGACTTCTGCAGCGCTGCTTTGAACGTGAGATTATTGGAAAAACAGAGCTACCACCGCTAAAAAAGCAGTTGGGCTTTTGTACAGGAAGAGGCACATGTCTGCTGAGTTTAGAAACTTTACTTGGTTTTATGTCCTCTCAATAGTTTTGTGCCAGGCCATGGGCAATTTTGCTGTTTTCAGTTCATTTGGTCCTGAGCATAAAAATATGAAAAACATTTGTAAGAAGATGACTGTTTTCTAGAATACAGGGAGCTGAAAATAAACTTCAAAGTTTAATTAAAGAAATTAGAAAATTTTCCCAGGAATCTGACTTGCAGAACAATGCAGCGGATGTTACAGGATTTGTTCTCTTTGCTGCACCATATGTAGACAGCTACTACCATTAAGTTTCCTCTTTGTTTTTGTCTTTTTTTTTTTGTTGAACAGCTATTTCAATTCATTACTGCACCACAGATTCCCCTGTGCTCAATAAGAGAGTTATCAGCCTATTCATCATTATGACATTGCTGTAATCACCTTTTCATATTACCTCTGGTTTTAGTGTGCCTTATAAATGGCCACCCATTCATGTGACCACACAGGGAATATCAGTTTACAGTACTGGTCACGAACCTCTATTTAGATGCATTATTTAATTTCTTAGTTTCTAGACATTCTTAGTTTAACGCTGCTAGTGAGCGTGCTTGGAAACTGCTGGCAATTACTCTTTTGAAACAGTCATTGTGGGGGAGATTTTAACATTTTTTAGATCAAGGATGGAAATGAGGTTTTACTTGCCTGAAGTAGGCTCATTTCTGCCTCTTCAAAAAACTTTGCTAGTTAGATTGGCTTTTCAAATTATATGTTCAGTTTGAGAATGAGAGAGCTCGAAGTCCCTGCTAACAAGTGTCTATAGAAAACGTTTTCCATTAAAATCGTAAAAGATGTCTACTCTCACTGGGGTATTTTTCATGTCTGGTTTCCTTCCTCATTTTGTTTCACAGTCCTCCAGAGGCAGAAAGGTTCATAATGTATGAAGTTAATAACAAAACACTGCCTCAATAGTGTAAATTTAGCATTCAAACTTTTCTCATTCAGGATGTTGCTACAGTTGGGAAAAATGGCACCCGTGCATTTCACCCCTTCTCACCTTCCCTGCACACCCACCAGTTGCTCCGTGTGGCACTGCACGTGCAGACACTCCCTCTCCTGTGCTGGAGTAACATCAGAGTAGAAATATGGCGAGAGAGGCAGCAAAAGCTCGAGATTGCACATGCTTGGACCCTCTCGTTCCCACTTCCTCTGACATTTTTTCCGTCCCCCTCTCATTTTTTTCATTGTCTGTGTTCTCTCTGTACCTTGATCTTTTTTTTGTTGTTGTTGTTGTTTTGTCTCCTAATCCCTCCGCCCGCCTTCGCACTGAGTCCTGCCATCTGTTTCCACCCTCCACCCCTTGTGAGAGCGGAGGGGTCTCCTGGCTCTGGCACAGGGAGGTTCCCAGGATGCACAGGTGGTGCCCGGGCTTTCCCTCCCTTTATTTTCCAGAAAACCTGCTGGCCCTCTCTCATGGTTGGGAGCAGATGGGCTTTCTGCAAATCCCCCAAGTGTCTGGCTCCCTTGCAGGCACAAACACATGGCCTGAGAGCAACTGCCGTGGAATTTAAAAAAAAAAAAAAGGTAAAAGAAAAGCATTTGGTTTTCAATTATCACCTTTCTGTTTAAGTGTTAGTTTGAATCCTGTTCATTCAGCTTGTGGGTACCTCTGGCAGGAACTGCCTCAGATCACAGTGTTTGCATCCTATGTCATAGGAGGACACTGTCTTGGTAAGATCAACTAATAAGCCTGAGTAGACCCAGCAGACTTTCTTCTCAGGTCTCTGGGAAGGACTTGTGTCATCCCAATGAGCCATCCTAGAGGAGCAGGCACATTCCTGTTTATGCAGGTGCACAAGGAACTTTATGGTCTTATTAAATTAGCACAAGTCAAGGTTTTTGAAAAACACCACAAAATCATTCACTGTTTAGAAGACACAATTGAATCGGCAATAAAGATCGCTTACATGCGTTGCAGGATAGATCCACTGTCCTGAGTGTAGAACTCAGCTGCTGCACTGTGTAATAATCCTGCAAGTGCTTCTGATTCACTTAGTCACCCTGGGCACTCCACTTAAGTGTGTGATAGCTCTCCTGTGGGTGAGATGAAAGGGAAGCGGGATAATTAATCCATTCCTGGGTTGTTCTGAGGTTTAATTGAAAACTGTCTCTAAAGCACTTCAGATTGGTAGAGAGGATTTTTTCATACTCATACGCTATTTCTTCTAAAAATCTTCTGTAAATGTTGTTAATCTATAAGGCTTTAAAATTAACTCAAAGCTGAGTGATCTGGAAGTGCCTTAATGTCAACAAACTGTCTCCTCCTCACGGGAAACAGCTTCTGAATGAAAGCCTAAGGAATTGAACTCCTTAAAAGTCACACGTGATCTTCTGAAACACTTGTGTAGCTGGTAGATCTGCTAAGTGGACCTTTCAACTTTAGAAGTGCTTCTAGTGGGTAGTACAATCGCATTTTCTTTACATGTCTGCAAGGATAAAATAATTTTTTAAAAAAGAAACCTTGGAAAAATACTGACAACTAAATTTTCAGTGCAAGCTGCCAGTGGGGAGACCAGACTGCCAAATATTATGTTTAAAACAGTAACAAACTAATAATCTCATGATTACCTTGAGTCTTAATTTCTCACTCCTTTCTGTAAACTCTAGCTTGTCTTTCCCTGCCATGACTTGCCATGTCTGTCTCAGCTTCTCTTCCTCATGGGAGGACTGGGGTTGGGGGTAAGGTCTCAAAATGCTGTTTCCAGGCAAGGTCAATCCCTGCAGGGAGACCGGGGTTGACCTTGGTAAGTTACTTTGCAGTAATAGCTGAAGGTATTTGACCTCACAGGGGTCGTGCAGCATCACCCATGCCCATCTGTTATCTAGAGAATGAAGAGAATAGCAAAGCTTTTGGTGCAGAGAGGTAGAGTGTGGTTTGAATGGCTTGAGTAGCTCACACGCCTTCAGGATGGTATAGATGCTGTCACTGTTGGGAAGTATTCCTGGTGTTTCCTAAAATGAGTGATTCCAAGCCACTAGGCTCACCCTGAGGGATAGTTGTGATGCCATGGTGCATGAATTGGAATTTATGGTCAACAGATGAAGGTGGCCAGAGCACACAAGGGTTAGAGCATTTGTCTGGTGTGATCCGGAGCAGCAGCCTGGTGGCTACTCCTTCAGTCTCTCATGGAGATGTTCTGCCCCAAGTAAGTGTGGGAGACATACTCGAGTCACTAGCTCTCCTTAATAACTTAACTTGCTCTTGTGTCCCACAGGCATGCTCTGCATTTAATACCTGGTCTGGATCTGCTTTGAAGCTGATGCAGAATGAAACCAAGTGCTGAAACTCTAATGAGAATTTAGTTTCTTGAAAATATACCTTCTGACCAAAGTAATTGTTCCTAGTAGTGCCCTCAAAGGAATTGTTCGTGCACTAACAGATTTTTTTTATTTTTTTTTTTCTGTTGCTGAAGGGGCTTTTTCTGTGTTGCTGTCTATACTTCAGATCGTGTTACTAAGATTCATACAGAACAATCAGACTTTCACAGACCAAAATGTAATTTGTATATTAAATTGTAACTTTTCAAGAAAGAGCAAGCTTTATGTGCTGCTAGATACAGGAAGAAAAGTAAGAATGATTGTGCTTCTTTCACAACCAGTTTTTAAATATTCTGCAAGGAAATAAGCTACATTGTATATACAGGGTGAAGTCTGAACTAGCATGTTTTAAATATGGCTGTTTCTGTTGAAGAGAAGATTTTCTGCTGTAAAATCTTAATGGTTACTAATGTGAAGCTTGGATACTGAGAGCTGTGGTGTTCATTTGTGCAGGCTACTGATAATTTCTGTAGGGTATTCATGAGACATTTTGAAGGTGAACGTTCCTAGAAATTGTGAAAAAATTGTTTAATAACTAACGTACGTTTATAGACTGGTTCAGGGCATTTGCGTGCCCTGAAATCAGGAAATTGGAAAACAAGTTACTTCCTTAGCTGCCTGCACGTGGCCGTGCTGGCTGCAAGGTTCTGCGAATGGCAGGAACCCCCGCGGTAATTTAGGTCAGTGTGTCTTTGTGTGGCTGTGGGGCTGCGGCAGCTTAACTGGTGAGTCAGATTAACTCCCGTTCCCTGGCCTTGGGTCCTGCACATGCCTCTGACTTGCTGCCAGTGCAGCCTTACAAGAGCATGGTGTTGGTGGAGGAGTACAGTTGCACTCAGAAATTAGTATCTATTTAGTGGTAGGAGCAATTGAACACCCAAGTAAAGCAGGGTGTATAAAATCAAAGTGTTAATCCTGCAGTTTCACACCCTGTGTCAGGAAGCATGCAGATGTATAGCGATGAGAGAAAACTCTGTGGCCTGTTTTGTTTCTCTTTTCTCATCTTCCCCCATGTGGATGAGGACAGGCTTTTCCTGAACCTAACTCCATAAAGATGTTTTATTTCCTCACTGAAGCTCCTTGCCTCCCATCTTCCTTTTTCTAAGTTGGATATGCATAAACTTTCTTTATTACCCAACAATCCACGTTCACTTTGTTGAAACAAGCTCTGGAGTTGGCTTAAAGCTGCACCGGTTCTTCTTGTGAGCCTCTTTCCTCACCTTAAGCTGCTGGTCGCAGCAGGATTCCCTGCAGTGACAACTGGGATGGGTCTCCTTCCCCACGGGCTCCCCAGCATATGGTCACCTCCACAGTAGCCCTTCTACACTGATCATTCTCTGTCCCTCTTAGCACATGGGGTTTGCTTCAAAGTGTGAGTGGGCTTTGATGCAGAACAGAGGCAGAATTTATATGCTAAAACATCTCTCAGAGAGAATTTATGTGCACAGAATGGTATTCAGCTTTGGGAAGTCTGAGTGGCAACTGTTTACAGAAAGAGAATTTAGGGCAAATTCTTTCTTTGAGAGTAACCCTCCTTTGCTCTTCCCAGGATGTTTTTCTTTTTATTTTGGTGGTATTTTTTTGGCGAGAGGGAAGAGGTGTTAGTGGTTTGGTGTGATTTTTGCACCCTAGTTAATCACAACACAAGAGACAAGCATTGGTCATATGCAATGAATTATTTAAAGGAATCTTTTTTCGATGTATGAACAGAAAAGCCTTATTAAATAATTGGTGAGGGTAGCACATCAAGGAAAAAACATCCTGCTGGATTTGGGATTTTTAAACTAATCCATGAGACCTGTATTGTTATACGTAAAGTATGATAACTTTGTAATTGGCATGTATGTATTTCAGCCACTTGTTCAAAGGTCATATTTCTCTTTTCAGGCTTATACTTTGGAGAGAGTCACTTGCAAGTACTTTATCTGTCACACGTGTAATGATTATCTTTTTTCCCCTCTAGGTAAAAGTATGGATGAAATTAAGAAGCTGCTGTTGTTGGTTCTGGGCTGTGCTGTGCAGGTGAACATTCATGAAAAATAAGCTTTCTTAAAAATAAGCTTTCTTAAAAATAAGCTTTCTTAAAAATAAGCTTTCTTAAAAATAAGCTTTCTTGGAATCTGTTTTTTTTTTCTGGACTGAGAAAAGCTACCCAAAGATCAGTGCTGTATGAGCAAATCTCGAGTTCAAGACCACTTGTGAGCTAAATTGTGAGAAACACAATAGGTGAAGGGAAGAAATGCAGGGGAGAGGAAGCACAGTGTGATAGCAGTACCCTCAATTTGTTGCCAATGCTTAATCATCCACAGGATGTGTACTTTTGCAACTAAGTAATGCACTCGGATAACACAGTGGGAAGAGATAAGTTTTGAGCAGTGTTCTTGATATCAAGATTGTTGTTGGTTTATTTTCTTACTGTTTTAAAATAAAAAGGGGAACAGCACGTGTTAGTACCAAACAAATAGATAGTCTTAACAAGTCTAAACATTTGTTTAATGAATCCCGATTTTACTTGCATAATGTTTTGATTTGTTATTCTGTGTAGAAAATAAAAAAATAATAGATACTTTGTATATTAGTGTGGGGAACTTTATGTGGCATTTGTTAAACTGAGAGGCAGTGTATATGGGAGACTGCAGAAATGCACAGCAGTTACTGGATAAAGAAATCAGTGTTCTGCCCACCGAACCTCTGAGGCCGTAAACAATAGCCGCGTTGCGGGCAGGCCTTTGCTGATAATTGACCTTGTTTGTAGGTCTGTCTAGTGTTTTTGTCGTGCCTTAGGATACTTACCCTGCTCAGCTATGTCAGCTCAATTATGTCAGGGTAAAGCTGTCTATGTATGGCCGCTCTGAACCACGTTAGTGTTGCATTGCAGCACAAAGAATTGTTTTGGCAAGCTGCTGTGCATCCTCCGTCCCATTTACTGGTTCTTCCCAGTGAAAGAAATGGTTGAGATTCAGAACCAGGCTCCAAAAGGACACTGTAAATGAGTTTAAAAAAAGCCTTTAAGTAATGCTTAACTTATCCACAATGTAGCGTTGTTACGAGGAGGCAGTGATGTTAGTGCACCATCACAGATATACAGATAGCAGATGTCGACCTCTTCTAAAGCCTTAAGTAAAAGATTTACTAAAATCTGTTTGTCTGAAATGTCACTCATTTTTATCCAGAATGTTTCGTGGTTTTTATCTAAAGCATGTGTTGATTTAGTCCAAGAAGCAACGTTGTGCATTGCTGTGAATAATACCTAAGGTGATGCATCTTTTTTCATTGCCAAAATTGAGCAAAATACAAACAGCAAAGCAGGCAGGTTAAATGATGCAATGTAATGTAGGTTTGCATTTGTGCAGCTCCATTAATGAAGCCGTGATGATTTCCTCCGGCTGTTGCCCCACCTCTTGATCTCATTGCATGTTGAACTTGTTTTTAAAGAGCAAAACCAGCCATTTAACTTGGCCTTAATTGTACTGACTGTAAAAAATTTAAATAATTTAATGCATAATTTGGTTCATGTTCCATATGGAGCAATGAAGTGTTATACCTTCCAGTGTGACAAAGCGTAGATCTTGAACAGTCTGTTGTTAGCAGTGTGGGTTGTTTGAGGTTTTGTTTTGTTTGAGTTTGGGTTGGTTTTCATTTTTAATTTCAATGAAAATGATGCAGTAAGTTTTAGGGTATGTAGTGCTATCTCAGGGTATGCTTTCTTTTAACAGTGTGAAAGAAAAGAAGAATTTATTGAAAGAATAAAACAACTGGATATTGAAACCCAAGCTGCCATTGTGTCACACATACAAGAGGTGGGATTCTTAGTATTGTCTGTCTTGTATCTTTCCCTTCCTTGACTTAACAGGATTTTTTTTGCTGTAAAACATTAATGCTTGGAATTTCATAATGGATTAATGAACATTGCAAAAAAGGAAGATTGAGTATGTTACTACACTCAGATTATAAGAAGAAGATAAGTGCTGGGAACATTACTTGGCTCTGTGGTCTTTTAAAGAGATGCAGTGGTAAATGAAATGCCTTGCTTGCCACTTGTAGGCTATGTGGAAGGAATTGTTGTAAGGATACATGTGTAATATTTACAAAAACCATGTATGTCTTAGGAGCTGCAGTGCCCCTTGCACAATGGTATAAGCACTTGTCCCCAAGCCCTGTGGTAGGTGAGACACAGGCTCCCCAGTGACTTGCTTCAGACAGTGACCTCTGAGCTTAGATGGTCTTGACAAGTGTACTCTGCAGCTGAAAGTGGACATACACTCTTTTTAAAAAGAAGCTTGATCCAATGACAAACATTCTTGGACTTCCAAGGTTTCTGTAGAAGGAAAAGAATATGAGTAGGTGTTAGGAGCCATCTGACTTTGGAGAGACAAAGGGCAGCCATGTGGAAGCACCCCCTCACTGGGAACAGGCACTCACTGCGGCCAGGTGTCAGTGCATGCAGGAACTTTTTTCTTAGTACTTGAAAAAATAGTTCATTAAAAAAAAATCATGATGAACTAAGCACATGGTTATGACAAAAGCAGGAACAGTCTTTATCTGAGCTTGATAGACTTGCCTGATGCTTCTGCTAAATGGTTCAGAGGAAATCAGTTTGGGTAAGGTAGCAGTTGAAAGGTACACTGCTAGCAGCAGAGACATTTCTGCTAAAGGCAGCTCTTGCCAGCTGTACCAGCTGCAAACTGCAGATTTATTGAAAGCAGGTATTCTGCTCAGTGACACATCAGCCTAACTGTTCAGTGTGGGATCAGTCCCTTCCCTGTGGTGTCCACTTCAGGCTCAGTAAGACAGTTGCATACTTCTCATATGCAAGCACACATGCTATTGATCATAATATTTGTCTGATCACTTTTAAAAATCAGACTTAATAATTACAAAAAAAATCTAAATACCAAAAATTACTGGGTAGTGTTACAGTTAAGGTAGTTGCGTGTGTTATTTGCAACCTGGGTATGGTGAAATGTGATATGATTTTTAGTTTATCGGTAGAAGAACCTCAGGGGTGCAGCATGTAGAGTAAACAAATTTACAAATCAACCAGTCGAAAGACACACTTTTCTGTTCCTCCTTCCTAGGTGACTCACAACCAGGAGAATGTCTTTGACTTGCAGTGGCTGGAGCTCCCAGATATGGCCCCAGAAGAACTAGAGTCTCTCTCCAGGAATATGGTTTTCCACCTCAAGAGGCTCATTGATGAGAGGGATGAGTGCACAGAAGTATGATGGCTTATCTTTCCCATATAGAGCCCATGAGAAGCAGCAGATTCCAATCTTTTCTGTCTTGTTTGTGGAGGTTTCTATTTCTTCTGCACCTTCCTACTACAGCTTTGAAAATCTGTAGAAGTGTTTTCACTTTTCCATTGATTCTTGTGTAAACACTAAGATATGGTGAAATGACTGGTGAAGAGGAGCAGCACAGTCTCTCCATGAAGTGGAGAGACCAAATATCTCTGCATGTCTGTTCAGTCATTCATCTTCTAGTGCTTGCTAGTCTCTCCACTGGTATCTACCATCATGGGCTCCACTGTATTCTCTAGGTTTTTTGATTCATCAGTTCCTTTTCCTTCAGATTTCTGGAGGAGCCTCCTTCCCCTCCTTTAGCCTTTTAATTTTCTGTCATACTTTTGACTGTGATTTTGTTAGTTAAAACTGTTAGTTGTTACAGGTTTTTATGAATTCTTCAAGAAAAGCAGACTTATTTTGACTTAGAGCACTGGAAGCGGGGAGTGTTTTAGTGTTCTGAGCATAGTGGAGATTCCTTCTCTGTGTAACCTTCGCTCCTGGCTATCACTTGAAAACTGTATAATGCCAGACTAATAATATTCTAAATTTATAAAAAATTTTTAGATATTTTTAAAACAATGTATAAATATACTGTTATCTCTTGACAGTACATAATCTTCTCTATTTCCAGGTCATTGTAGATCTCACTCAAGAGAGAGATTATCTGCAGTCTCAGCAACCACCAAGCCCTCTGAAAGCACCAAGTCCAGAGTCTTCACCAAACCCAGCTAACCCTCTTTCCAATGAAGACAAGCAGCACCTCACAGTTGAGCTGGCAGACACGAAAGCTAAATTAAGAAGAATCCGGCAGGAGCTGTGAGTCACCAGTGATTTGTGCTTCTAGGGAGACTTGTATGTTGAGTCTTATGCATCCTGAAAGTGCAGGTGCCTGTCAGCTTCAATACACTGGCCTCCACAGAAGCTCTCAGAATCACATCTTTCAAATCTTTTGTTCACAGCAGTAGGAAGCTTGTATGTGTGTTCCATCTTTTCTTCTTTCTTAACTGGTCTTTAAACACAAGAGTGATGGCTGCTTCCATTCTTCTTTTTGTGTCTTATCTCTTCCCCTCTTCAAAATGCCAACTGCTAGCTCTGCTTTTTCAGTTCTAGTGGGAAGTCCAGAGGCCAGTGAAGCTATGACAGCAGTAGCACCAATGAGATTTAAACAGAGGAACTTACTATAAAATTAGAGTTGCAAACTCAGATCCATGATATGTGTATGGTATCATTAGAAAATGATGAAACTGGCATGACAAAGGAGCTCTGTGTTCAGAATATGGTGGGAGATCTTTGCCTTCCTTTACAGATTCCTAGCAGCATCCACGTAATATTGTTTCAGGAAAGGAAAACAATTACCTACTAAGGTCTTTCTAATCCTTTTCAGGGAAGAGAAGTCTGAGCAGCTCGCAGATTCTAAACATGAAGTTGAGCACCTCACCCTAGAGCTGCAAAAAGTGAAACAAGAGGTAAGATGGATGTTTCAGCCTCAGTGTGAGGCTGAAAATACTACTATGCCTGTTTTTTAATGAAGAAATCAAGGTACTCCAGCAAGCTGTTTGATGATTATGGCTATGACATAGCAGTGCTATGCTTTCCACTTAACTGTTGAGAGCAGTCTCATCTACTCACCTTTCAAATAGCCTAGTAATGCCTGAAGCTTACACAGTATCAGGCATTAGTAATGTCAGAGGTCCAACAGGCTGAAGAACCTCTCTGTCTTGTTTTTACTGGCTAGTAAGAGAATTCTCTTACTCCTTTATGAGAAGAAGACTGCTTGTCCACGCTTAGTAGGTAAATGCAAAAAGTTAAAGTTTAAAGTACAGGCTTAGAAGTGTTAACAAAGATTTTCCTCCCTGTTTGTTCCTCGCTTCTCACAGAATATCCACCTTGCCTCAGATGCTCGCTCTGCCCGAGCATACAGAGATGAGCTTGACTCTCTGAGAGAGAGGGCAAACCGTGTGGAGAGACTTGAGATGGAGCTTGTTCGGTGCAAAGAGAAACTTCATGATGTGGATTTTTACAAAGCTCGCATGGAGGCAAGTGAAAATTAGGAGAAAGATTTGCTGAATAATCCCTCATGTTTGGCTTTTGCTGTGTTACTATTCATGTGTCATTTGTTATTGAGCTGACCATAGCAGAACATCAGAGCAAGTAGAAATTTCCTAACATACGTCATACCTGTTGACTGAGCAACATTAAAACTTCTTACAGTAGAGGAAGGACTTGATGTGCACAAAACAAATACTCATTAGTTTTAAAGAACTGCTTAGTTCAGCATTGTGTGGCTAAATAATATAGACGTTTTCTGGTTGCTTTTTCTGGAGAGTCCAGATCTTTAGCTTAGCTTTAGGTAAATTCCCTGTGTTCCAGAGTTGTTCCTTTGACCAACATTTTAAATGTCATGTATAAATTAGCTAAAT
Source organism: Myiotriccus ornatus (assembly GCA_036023395.1). NCBI lineage: Eukaryota > Metazoa > Chordata > Aves > Passeriformes > Tyrannidae > Myiotriccus > Myiotriccus ornatus. The sequence goes on along the minus strand of JAYRBT010000177.1, from coordinate 47,704,661 downwards.
GAATGTCTGGGTGTTTTTCCTTAGGGGTTTTGTAGCAGATGCAATTCTTGTTAAAATGGCATTTTTAAGGATAATCTCAGGTGACAAATGCTAGCCACCCCTTTTTGCAACTGTTGCATGGGGTAGAAGGGAGAGAAAATTTGGATCTTCCCTAGTGCCATGAGTAGGGTATGTCAATGAGAAATGTATGGCTTTGTTCCAACAGTAATGTTAGTTTCTCAGCTAAGTCACCTGCAGCTATGCCCATCCTGGAGTTATTAACTGAATTAGGTTGGAAAGGACCTTGGAGATCATCTAGCCAAACTTATTGCTTACAGCATGGCTGACCTTAGGTTTGGGTCAGACAGCTCTTCCTTTCTGTTCTTTCATTTCTTTGAGACTTTCACACCAAAACCCCCAGTAATACACATACATAGCACTTCAGCCAAAGTCAAATAAATATGCAGACTTGCTGAACAAATGGAGGTTCAGTAATTGACAGCCTCCCTGTAAAATTAAATAAAATCCTAGGTCTGAGGGAGAGGGGTGATGTTGCCAGGCCTCTGGCTGAGAACACAGACCTTATTTTTCTGCTTTATAAACTCTACTTTGTCGGTGATTTTTTTCTTTCCCCTCTCTAACCTAAGGGTCTAGCTAGCTGCTGCTTTTTATGAATAGGTTCACTAAAATGGATGGTTATTAAATGTAGTAAATAGACTGCAAAAGCCTGTCTTGCCTCTCAGTAATTCCCAGTTTACATTAGGAAGTATGAAGCCCTGTCTCTCTCTGTTTTCCTCCCTCAAGCTGGCAAATAAGTCCTGTGCTAACCTGGCACACCAGCTATCTGCATGCCATCCTGGCTTTTCTCTTTTGACTGGCACTGGAGATACGGAGCTTCTACCTGCAGCTGGAGCTAGGAGGGGCACTTTTAGTGTTGTCTTCGTCTGAGATCAGGGGAGTAGCTGTTTGTGTTCTTGAGTTCTCAGCCTCCTTGATTGTCCTAGAGCCAGTGGATTCATGCCCTGCTGTCTGCATGCTGATCTTGCTTAGCACAGCGTTCAGTAAAGAGTCCCTCAGTTTCGAATTTCTCCTCTAGCTTTCCTCCCTCCCTTTTCTACCCTGTCAGTTTTTGGTGAAACTACTGAACATCAGAAGCGAGGCCTGGCTCTCCAGGGATACCTCCCTGGAATACTGTTGTGGTTTAACCCCAGCTGGCAACCAAGCCCCATGCAGCCAGTCATTCACTACCCCACCAGTAAGATCAGGGAGAGAATTGGAAGGGTAAAAGCCAGAAAACTTGGGAGCTGAGATAAAGGCAGTTTAAGAAGGAAAGCAAAATCCACACATATAAGCAAAATAACACAGGGAATTAATTCGCTGCTTCTGATGGGCAGGCAGGTGTTCAGACATCTCCAGAAGAGCAGGGCCCATCACACGTAACGGTTACTCAGGAAGACAAATGCCATCACTCCAAACATCCTCCTTTCCTCCTTCTTCCTCCCACTTTATATACTGAATATGACGTCATATGGTCTGGAATATCCCTTTGGTCAGTTTGGGTCACCTGTCCCAGCTGTGTCTCCTCTCAACCTCCCATGTACCCCCCAACTTCCTTGCCAGCATGGCAATATGAAAAGCAGAAAAGGCCTTGGCTCTGTATAAGCCCTGCTCAGCAGTAACAAAAACATCTCTGGATTGTCAATCCTGTGTTCAGCCAAATCCGAAATGCAGCCCCATACTAGCCACTCTGAAGAAAATTAACTCTAGCCCAGCCAAAACCAGTACGAATACAGCTGTGGGAAAAAAATATTTCCCATTAATATGGCACATTTCTAATTTGGAGCCACAGTGTGGCCTCTAGCAAAAGTTCTTGCTGTTGGAGAGGTTGAGCTTTTCTAACATGCAGGAGGCAGGAGACACACAGCTGTCTGCAGGGTGCTCTGTGGTCTAGAATAGCCAGAGAGTTTCACATTCTCACCACTCCCTCTTCCATCATTGATGAAGTTTTGACAAAACCGTGGACTCTCAGCATTGAGCAGTGGCAACAGCAGGCAAACTCCATTGGTCTGAGGCTGATGCATTCAGAGGATTTCACAGGGCATGATTCTGGTTTTGTTTTTTTTAGTCATGGAGTAGCACAACGGCTGTGCGTAATAGCCAGTGTCCAACTTTCCATGGGGCCTCAGTTTTGTGTCCAATCTGTCTCAAGTTTTTTGCCACTAGACAGTATAGTGCTGATTCATCTTATGGCATTTACTGGTTGTTGCTGCCTTCCTAAGCTCTAACTTTTAAGACCTGAATCATGCAGAGCACAACAGTGAAAATGTAGTTGTGTACAGCATCAGCCACTTTTCTACAGTGATGTGATACCTTAAGGCTCACAGGGTCTTGACAAGGTTGTTAATAAGCAGTGCCAAATCAGTAAGTGAGAAGAAAAAGTGTGTTTACTGTTGTGCTTCAATGCAGAAAGCTATTAAATGAGCACTTAAAATCTTTTTTCCTTTCTGCTATTGCAGGAGAAGTGCAAAAGGTTCAAGTCAAGGTTTATGTTAGTGTAACAAATTTAGGCTTGTGTGTCGTTTTCCTTCTCTGTATGTCTTGACAGATTGTTCAGGAATGACATTTTAGTTGGACCACCATTCAAGGAACATGGAGATGAATATGCTCTGGAGCCTTCCTGCTGGGGTGACTTAATGGGGTCGCAACTGTGAATGTGAAGGAGCAGGCTTAACACAGGGCTTCCTCCAAGGAAGTGTTTCTCTGCAGTGTAAAGCTCCCTTCTGGCATTCCTCTCCATTGAACCTTGTGCTGCTCCAGGAGATTAGATTATTTTCTAAAGCCAGCTGCCTTGCCCTGTCTTCCTCCTTCTCACCATGATCAAATTTCTATGCAGGATGATGTGAGGAATCTCTGCAAACAAAAAAAAAACCAAAAACCAACAAAAAACCCACACCAAAAAACAAAAGCAAAAGCATCACTTTTATGTTTTCATATGGCTGTTGAAGGCAATGTTTGATTGTCACAAGATGTTAACTGTCAGAGCTCAGTAGGGACAGCTTCTGAACTACCTGAAGTCAGGGGTTTGAACTAGGTCTGGATCCATGTGCAAATTCTCTATTTTCAGATTTTAAAAATCTCATTGCTCCTTTAGTTTCTGAAAATGTTTTCCAGTAGCAACATACCCTGATTGTGCAATCACTTATCTCCAGGTTGATTGTAACCATCTGAATGCGTAATGCACATTCTTAAAGCTATTTCAGGTTAAAGTTGATAGGACATCAAACCACAATATGTAATTAATTTTAAAAACTGCAAAAGCAGAATTATATTCAGTGTATTAAAAAATTTCCACAGCTGAATTTTTTTTGTTGCTGATTTAAAAATAAACTTAGAATTGCAAAATAATGTTGGTGAATTTGTTAATTAAATTAAAAATAGACCTTAATCCCAGTGGAAGCAGCACTGTGATCACCACCTGCTGATAGCCTAACAAGTGCAATTTGTAGCCAGATACATTTTTAGGTCAACTGTGTTATCCCAGCAACTTCTGGGAGTTGTTAGTGCTTACATGTTTTATTTAGGACAGCTTTACTTTCCAGGCCTTGAGCTGTAGCTCTACAAAGCTCCCACGGACTAATTATTTAAATTTAAATTTTAAATTATATGAACTTTTTGATATTAAGACAACCTCAGATCATGGTGATCTGTGAGTGAGCAATGTTTAACTTGTCATTTCCACCAGGTTACTAATTTAAGGTTTCATCAGAACTGCTTTGAACTGGCATGACCGCCCATCCTGGGTGTTCAGTGGGAAGTGCTTCAGTCTTCCGTATACTGCAGCTCCCACCAGGTGTGGTTTGTACCAGAGCCTGGATATGTATATGTACTTGGCACATGGCTTGACTCTTTATGAGCCAATAAAATGACTGGTTCTTGCTTGGTAGGCAGTTTTATGGGTAGTTCTGAGGTCATGTTTTTGAGGTCAGACACCACCTTACTTCTTAGGGCTGTGGTCCAGAATGAGTGTGATGATCTAGCAAAGTAAACTCTTGGCACATTGCTGTTTCATTACAGGTATTCTGGCAGCTTACGTGACACCCAGCAGTTTCTGTGCCATATACTTCCTCTGGTCTGTCATCTGTTTATTGTCAGCCTTTTAAGTTTGCCCACCCTGAAGTGACCCTGTTAGATCAGATTGGCCCAAAATGCAGGTTCTGTAACATTAGTGTTTCAGTATTATTGTTATTTTAGTTACTTGCATACTCAGACATTTTAATTGAAGATGAACCTCTTCACAAGCACTAACATACTTGTCCTTTCAATGCTACTGTAGTAGGGAAATTTTTTCTCTCCTGATTTGCAAGTGGGTAGCTGACCCACTGAGAGATCAAGGGCAGTATGGTACTGAATAAGGTAGACTGTCCACATTATGCCATTTACAATCAAGGTGCAACAAAAAACTAAGATTACTAGCTATAAAAGGTTTTTAAATCATGACCCTCTGCGGTATCAAAAGGCAGGGGAGTGACTGTCATCAGACACTGTTAACTTGGTTTTTTACATCTATTTTCTTTTCCTTTCCTTTTTTTTTTTTTTTTTTTAAATAACAGAGCCACATAAGGCTTCTTAAGGTTGATTCTATCCCAAAGAATGAGAAGGTACTTGCTGACTAAGCTGGGAAAGTGATTTGCTCATGCCTGATGACCTTTGTGGAATCTCCTTGGTTTGGATGTCTGTGGTCTGAGAGAGCAGACACGAACACTGGCGTCAGCAGAGACATCACATTTTGAAGATAGTTTTCCAGGAATAAACTTGTCAAGCATTTTGTCCTGTCTGTTTGCACATTTTGTGCTTTTACATATTTCAGTGGAATAGCAAGAGGGATGGGTAGAGGAGGGAGTAAAGAATGACAAAAGGAAGTTTCTTTAGAGAATGAAATAATCGGCTTTTTGCCCGGTTGTAACTCTTTTTGGGAAAAATCCTTACTGTATCCATTTAATCTTTTAAATACCTGTCTGTTCCTGCCATAGAACATTTGTCTTGGACTCAAGACTTATCTGAGAATCAACAAAAATAAAAGCTAGCCATGAGGTATTGTAGCTTGAAATAAGACATATTTGATACATATATTTAAAACTTGACCAAGAATACATGGTGGGATTTTTTGCTTTGGACATTTCATGTTTCCAGAGATAAGATACTTGAATGCACAGAGTTTCATTTGTTGTTTGCAAAGGAACCTTTAGAATGCAATATAATAAACTTCTTTCTAATGCTGTGACTACAGTAAAATAATAAATTAAACTTTTACTCAGTAAAACCATATCCAAAAGCTCTAATGAGTAAGCAACATGGCTTGTGCAGTTCATGCTCATATGTTTAATAGGGAAGTGGCAGGGAGTGTTAAGTATAAAACAACTTTCTCTTTGAGTGAATTAAAATTCTGTTCATGAGAGAGAGAAACCTTATTCAGACATTTACACAGAAGGTACTGAAACAGGGATGTGGGTATCGTATGTATTGATGGATAGTGTTCCCCAACGTGTTTTGAATACACTGTAGCATCCCTTGGAGTAAATAATTTATTTTGAAGCAGAGTAAACAGGGGACTACAGTAAGTTGGCTAAGCAATTGGTACTGTAACAGTGGAATTGGAACTGAATAGTTGCTCTTCTGTGTCTTAAGTCTCTTTGGTGCACCTCTTGATCTAGACTCATATAAAACAAAAGGAACTCCATTAAACTTCTAAAATTCAGGAAAAAAACCAATAAGAAATATTAGATTTACCTGCATTAATGGCCCACAGTTAATGAAACCTACTATCATCTCCCATTGCAATATCAGGTAAAAATTTTTTGAAACAGAGAAACACGTCAGATTTCTTTCTTGTGTTTTGCAATGTCAGTTTATGAAAATCACTTAGTTATGAAAATTAAGTAAGAAATTAACATTGTTACTTTTTCCCCTAGGAATTAAGAGAGGATAACATTGTATTAATTGAAACAAAGGCCATGCTAGAAGAACAGCTAACATTGGCAAGAGCTCGTGGTGATAAACTGCATGAATTAGAGAAGGAAAATTTGCAGTTGAAATCCAAACTTCATGATGTAGAGCTGGTAAGCACTTTCTTTTTCATTATGCTAATTTTTAAATTTGTTTTTATGGTAGGTTACAGAATTAAGTCACAGAAACTGGTGGGGACAGGCAAATAAAACAGCAGTGCGTTTAAAGAGTTTTTTATGTTAGACTTTGTGTACGTGAATTCTTGAAATATTGCAATGTTAACAGTGTAAAAATTGCCAGTGCTACTTTGTGTGAGACTGAATTTAATTTTATGCAGGAAGGTACATCAGAATTTTAAAATACAGATTGCTTTTGTATGTATTGATAATGGAGATACTAAAATCTGTTAGTGAAGTAGAAATCTCTTAGATGTAGGAAATTAAATCTACTGTAGTAAATGATCTTTCTTGTTGGAAACGAAATCCCCAGCCACTACAGAGTCTTTAAGAACACATTACCACTGTAAAAGACCCAAAATTTCTTTCTGTATAAATCAGAGATATGACTTATTGTTTCATAACAAGGAAAAGTAAGAAGTGGCAGATTATTGTCTACAAACAAAAAGCAACATTGGATTTTGTAATGCCACTGGAATTAATAAATACTCTTTCATCTCTTGTATTTAAGTCCTTCTCTCTCCTTACAAAGATGTTGAGGATGCTGTGTGGGGTTAATGTTTTAATCCCAGTGGATGTCAGTTACAAGTGATGTCCCTCAGGGGTCTGTACTGCGACCAGTGTTATTAAATAACTTCTTTAGTGACATAGACAGAGGGATCAAGTGCACTGTCAGCAAATTTGCAGATGACACCAAGCTGAGTGGTGTGGTTCACTCTCCAGAGGGATGGGATGCCATCCAGAGGAACCTGGACAAGCTTGAGAAGTGGGCCCATGAGAATCTCATGTGGTTTAACAAGGCCAAGTGTAAGGTGCTGCACCTGGGTCCGGGCAACCCCCGGTATCGATCCAGGCTGGGGGATGAAGGGATAGAGAGCAGCCCTGCTGAGAAGGACTTAGGGGTGTTGGTGGATGAGAGGCTGGACATGAGCTGGCCATGTCCACTTGCAGCCAGAAAGCCAAACGTGTCCTGGGCTGCATCAAAAGCAGCGAGGCCAGCAGGTCGAGGGAGGGGTTTCTTCCTTCTGGTGAGACCTGGGGTCCCCAGCAAGGAGGGACATTGCTCTGTTGGAACGAGTCCAGAAAAGGCCCACCAAGTTGATTAGAGGCCTGGAGCACCCCTACTGTGCAGAAGGATGAGAGAATTGGGTTTGTTTAGCCTAGAGAAGCAAAGGCTCCAGAGTTACCTGACTGTGGCCTCCAGTACCTGAAGGGAGCCTACAGGAAAGATGGAGAGGCACTTTTTAAAGGGGCATATAGTGACAGGGCAAGGGGGAATGGCTTCAAACTGAGAGTGGGTTTAGATGAGATATTAGGAATAAATCCTTTACTGTGAGAGTGATGAAGCACTGGAATAGGTTGCCCAGAGAAGTTCTGGATGCTCCATTCCTAAAAGTGTTCAAGACCAGGTTGGATGGGGCTTTGAACAATGTGGTCTAGTGGGAGTTGTCCCTTCTCGTGTCAAGGGGGATTGGAACAAAATGATCTTTAAGGTCCCTTTCACCCCAAGCCATTCTATGATGTTATGATTCAGGGCATTAAAAGGGTCATGTCACGCTCAGCTTTTCCAAAGTGGCTGAAGATTCTGAATGATACTTTCCTGAGTGACTTGATGAATTTTTGTGTGATGCTACCTGAAAATTTGGGAACAATTTTTCTCTTAAGTGGGAGGCATCACTTCAGCTCTCACAAATATGAATGGCCCAAATAGTTCACAAGAAGGAACAGTAGATACATTCTCCAGATCTGTTTCCTGGAGTTAAACTCAAATTATGAGGCAGATGTTACTTGCCAGTCCATATGACTGCATCCAAATTTGACGCTATGAGTTGAAGCTCAGCAGAATTCAGGGTTCTATCTGCAGAGTTTCCAGGATGTCAGTGCATGATGCTACATGTTTTTGAAGAGCTTAGCTCTGGAGACAGCTTGAATGCAACCTGCCTTACTAGTCCTGGCTTGCACTGGCCCTGTCATCGCCTGGTAGGTTCTCATTGCCATCACCCTTCCTGACTCTAAACAGGGTCACTTGGTTGTCTCTGCTCTGCATTCTGTGGCACCAGCCCACAGCAAACTTTTAATGCAGTACATGTATTTCAGTGTAAAAATACAGTGTTTAAGGAGATTCTTCTACCCTGAACATATATTGTGCTCCTAGCAGTTGACCTAGAATCTTACAGATAAGCTGAACATGCATTTTCATTCATGTGTGTCTTGCTCAGGACCGGGACACGGACAAGAAGAGAATTGAGGAGCTGCTGGAGGAGAACATGGTCTTGGAGATTGCACAGAAACAGAGCATGAATGAGTCTGCACACCTAGGCTGGGAACTAGAACAACTGTCTAAAAGCACAGATCTTGCAGACAGTGAGTACCAGCTGGGGCAGCTGTTGTGCTTGTGGTCTATTTCAGAATAGACTGGTTGGTTGATTGAGATGGGAACAGAAGCTGAGTCCAAGCTTGGAGAACTTCCCTCATTCAGCCACTTGACTTTGACTGTAGTTTTTTGGAACTTCTGGAACGTAGTCCTCTACTTTACTTCACTTCCTTTTGATGAAAACATCAAAATGTTTTCCTTTTGTTTTGTTCATCCCTGAGAGACTAACTTTTAAGTAAAATAATAATTTTAAAAAAAGAAAGCTTTGTAAATGACACAGCAGAAATGTCACGCTGGATATTTCTAACTGAATGGTTGGGAGGAGTCTGTGATCTTTAGTATTCTTTAGTACAATTAGTACAGACAATTAACTGGTCTTTAAGTCCCAGGAAGTAGTGTAGGCTGAAGTCATTTATTTTTACTAGATACTGAAAAATGTGTACAGTTAAAATAACTGGATGATTTTTTTCTTTGAATGGTTGATTTGATTTCCGTAACTATCACAAACATAACTAATTCTTTCTTCACTAGACAGGTTTTAGCATTAGTTTCTGTGTTTAACATTCATTCTGTCTATTATAGCAGCCTAAATAACAATGCTAAATGGAACTTGGGAAATACAAGCTATTTCCTCTAAATTCAATGTGCAGCTTTTATTGAGTACTCACCTTATTTCTGCTAAGACTGCATGTTTGGCTTTGTGTACCAGCAGCAGTTTAACTTGAAGACAGGGGAATAAATTAGAGTAATGAGATGTTTTCAGTCAAACTGTCTAGAATAGTTTTGTTTTGTAAAACAACTGAGTGTGTGCCTGACACCAATTCTTAAATCTTGCTGTCTAGGATCCTAATTCTCTTCCCTAAGATTAATGGCCAGTTAATTGTTACTTTTAAATAATAATCTTGCAAAGCAGGTTATGTTAGCCTGAGAAGGGAATGGCAGTCTATTGCTCCTTCTGTGTAATCAAGGATATTGCTTATTGTGTTAGTCGGGGGAAAAAAACACCATTCTGTCAAAACTTACAAATTTTGATAGAGAGTATTTCAGGAAGATGTAAAAATATCTAATTTTCTGGCCTGTTTAAAATACCAAGTTTTGCCCCCTTCCTGATTTGGTTTCACTAGTGATCTAGTAGAGGGAAGGATGCTAGTTTTATTTTGTTACCTCTTATTTATTAATTTCTATCAAACATACTTCCAAAATTTGCTCGAAGGATTTAAAAAACATGAAAAAAATGAAGTTCCTTCACAGAACTGATGCTTAGCATTTCAGCACTGGAGCTCCAGAAACTCTGATCAACCAAAGAAAAAGAATAAGAGGAACTGAGAACATAAGTAAACTTTTATATTCAGTAGAAAAAAAAAAAAAAGTAGTGAAGGAACCCCAAATTTAAAAAAAACCAAACAAACATCATTAAACTTTGAACTTTTTAATTATTTCATGGAAGTGCCTGTCCTATTTTTACAATAATTAACGAGTTTCTTTTCAATGCATGTTGCTGTTCTGAATGCAGCTAGTTTGTAGAAATAGAGCCAGACTGCAAAGCCCTTTTGGTAAATCTCCTGTTCTTGCATTTCAAGTTGAGTCTGCAAGGGTGACAGGTAGCAGAAGATTTGACCACATGGTTTGGAATATTTTATTCAAAATAATTTAAAAAATAAGTAGGGGAAAAAGTAATTTAGATGGACTTTGCTTCAGAACAGAACTCAACTGGAGTATTTAGTTAATGTTTACTGTTTGAGTCTTCACCACCAAAATTCTCCAACTGATGTTCTATAAAAGAGACAAATAGGGTTTTACCATTTCAGAAACTTGCCAGTGTGAAGTGTTCAGTGTGCTGTATGTAATAGTGCTGATTATTTACAAGGAGTCATTAATTTTCTTAGACTTAAAGACGGTGTTAAAGTCAGTTTTGTATGAAATGTGGTTTTGAGGTGATGGGCAGCAATTATTCCATGGGAAACAGACGTTTACCCTTGTAATTATTCAAATGCTGAGCAGAGAAATTAACAGAACAGTGAGGCTTGAGTGGTGGATTTTAAGGCTGAGAGGTACTGAGACTTTTGATCTACAAACATTTAGACTAAAATAACATATCTGTTGTAAAATTTGAAATTTCAACTTCAGACACCTCTCTGATCAGCATTCTGATGGGTGTCCTGTACCTGGGTACCTGATACTAAATTATCCTCCCTGATTCAGCATATTCTTGATGAAGTAGCTGTGAAGATAAGCAATGGAATTCTCCTTTGTAAGAATTTTTTCCATGACTAAATATGATTGAATACCTGAGTTTTCACTAGCTCTTTTCCAAAGGAGGACAACAAAGATGGTGAAGGGTCTTGAGGGGAAGCCATGTGAGGAGCAGCTGAGGACCCTTGGTCTGTTCAACCTGGAGAAGGGGAGATTGAGAGGAGACCTCATTGCAGTCAACAATTTTTTTGTGAGGGGAACAGGAGGGGCAAACACTGATCTCTTCTCTGTGGTGACCAGTGGCAGGACCCGAGGGAATGACCTGAGGTTGTGTCAGGGGAGGTTTAGGTTGGATATTAGAAAGAGGTTCTTCACCAAGAGAACGACTGGGCACTGGAACAGGCTCCCCAGGGAAGTGGTGACAGCACCAAGCCTGACAGAGTTCAAGAAGTGTTTGGACAATACGGGCACGTGGTGTGACTCTTGAGGATGGTCCTGTGCAGGGCCAGGAGTTGGACTCAGTGAGCCTTGTGGGTCTCTTCCAACTCAGCACATTCTGTGATTCTGTGATCTTCCTGTTTTAGCAAACACTTTGCAGTGGTTTACTTTTTGCCTCAATTTGTTTCCTCTGATGAAAGTATGAGATAGTATCAAAGTATATTTTGCTACTAACATTAGACATGCTGCTAACATGACTAAAGCAAATTTAAGAAGAGTTAGGAAAGTAAGTAACTGTATAGATGGCTATCTGTTCAGATGGTTATCTATTCAGCTACTACCCTATTTATTAAAGGTCTTAATGGTTATCTGTGAAAATGGGTTCTCTTTTTAACAAAGTGTTTATTCAGCAGTCAAGCTGAAATTAGAAGAATCTGACTGCAATAATCTTCCTACAAGTGAATCTTACGCACCTCATAAGGAGATGTTTGTGAACTGATTAGTGCCACCTTCTGATTCTCATGTTTCAACAGCGAGAAAGTCCTTTGTGTTTGAGTTGAATGAATGTGCTTCGAGCCGCATACTGAAGCTAGAGAAGGATAATCAGAGCTTGCAGAACACCATCCAAGAGCTGAGAGATGCGTCCCTGACCTCAAGAGAGAGCAACCTAAAGTTTGTGGAACTGGAAAAGGAAAATCAACAGCTTAGCAAAAAGGTAATTTGCTCATAGGAAGAGCTCTTCAGTTTTTAAACACAGTGCATGAAAGGCTGCACAGCATTCCCGAATGATAAGGGATTGCAGGAAATTCACCCATGTTCCCCGTAAGACTGAGCATGTTTTTGGGCCAGTCTATTTAATTGCATTCTAATGCAATTAAGTTTTAATAATTTTATTCTGTTGCCTTCTACTTTACTGCCTGTTTACTTACATCACTGTAGGCAAAAGTGTTTTTTGGTGCCTGTCTGCCCCTGTCAGATTGTACTGTTGATTGTGTCCCGTTTTGTCATCTTAGGGCAATCACTACTAGGCAAGGAAGCTGTGGTCACACTGAACTATTTTTGTTTTTTGAAAGTTTTAATAATGTTTCCCTGTAAGTCAAATAAATCACACAGGTGAATTCAGGTTATTAATTTTTAAAATGTCTTTCTTGCTGTCCAGAGTCCTGGATCAGCTTTTTCTTTGTCTTGTCCTTTTGGCTATTGTAAATTCTCTCATGTGTCTCTCTTTCTCTCTGCAAAGATCTTGTTTCTTCTAGTCTTTGCAACATACAGGTCATCACTTTGTAAATTTACTTACCTATATGTGTGTTGCACTCTGTTATTAACTGTGATTACATTTAGCTCAAGAGCCAGCTCAGTGCTCGGCCTTGTGAAACACACTGCTCAGTTCACCTCCAACGACTAGCCTTATTTTTGTCTGACCAGTAACTTGAGTTAACTATGATTAATTGAGCCAAGTGCTCCTGGGGAAAGAGAATACTTGCTACTCGAAGTATAAAATGATTTTCATGTGAAATTTTTCCACATTCCTACCTTTGATAAATTATCCAGAATATAAGGCTCATTTCTCCTTTTCCCATTACTGCTGTAACCTGTGTGTGTGAGACACTGATGCAAAGATTTCTGTTCTGTTTGGCTTACCTACAAACTAACTGAATGCTTTAAAGGACAAGGGGAGAAAGAATCTAGATAGGAAATGATGATTGTGGATTACCGCAATCAGCATTGTAATAAGCGGAGTGCCCATTTCTCTGCCAGGGAGAACAAGTATCCATCATCTTCTGGAGAGATTTATTTGCCAAGTAGAGACCAGTTCTGCTTCTTGTCATTCCTTTGTGAACAAGGAAAACTGCAAAGGTTCAATTCACTGTGATCTTCCTTCCTCACTTCCATTTATGACCTGTTGGGTATAAGTAATTCAATCCTGCTCTAATTTACATGCTTAAAATTTGAGATCGAGGCATAGAAAGCACCCAGCAGATACCTGTGGTGTACAGCAATGTAAGTCACTCGAACAACTGTGGTCAACCTTTGGCTTTGCCCCAGGCAGATTCCTGTGAGCACCTCCCCTTATGGCACTGTATTGGTGCCAACAGTTGTGACTCCAGAATTAGTCTGGTGTTTTTGATGATGGTGAATGCATTGACATGGTGGGATCACTTACAGGTCTGGCAGTTCTAGAAGACAAAAAACAGTAGTGGGGAACGCCTGTGTGGTGAAAGGAGGACACCACATGTATCAAACCAGTAAGAAAAAAATGGCAGGTAAAAATAGTGTTGTCAAGAGCGAGTAAAATGCTTGAAGTCTTCACCAGGAAAGCACAGAATATGATGGAAGCTGCTGACTAAATAGTACAGGCCAGTCGAGTTGAAGGACTTCACCTCCCATTCAGGAAAATTTTGGAAGAAGCCTGGTAGACAGCTTTCTCTCTGTGCAAGACATTCAGTGTCAGTTTACAGAGACCTGATACATCGTATGTAAAATAATCTTGATTTGAGGTGTTTGAATTTGTTTTAATCTTGCCTTTCTCAAATATGTTTTTTTACTTCCCTCACACGTGTATCCTCTCAATTAGAGGGTACCCATGTCCACGGCAGGGTGTGCAATGGGGAAACAAAATAATAGGCAGAGTCTCTGTGATTCATTGCAACCTGGTTGCTACAGTAGGCAGGGGAAAGTGCAACAATTCCTGAGGATTGTTAAAGTCAACCATGTATAAGTCAGAGGACAAAAGATAAAGAAGTGTTTTTCTCAAATGTTGTGTGCCCTTGGGGTGTTTTTTGCAATTTTCCTGAGATACCTATAGTGAAATCTTCCCTCTTTAAAGTCATTTAACTGGGTGGAGATTTCACCCACTATCTGGGACTTCCAAAAGTTGTTGTTTGAGTATGGTTGTCTATATACTGATCTAGTGCTTAGAAGCATCATGTAGCCAAAATAGTATTATTCAGGCAGGGCAATAGGAGATGTTATGAAGGAAAAGTCGCATACATCTTTTTTTCTTTCTTCCAAGGTTTTCAGAGGAGGTAATAATAGAAAACCTTCCTTTGGGGCACAGTCAAGTAGTAGCAGAACAAGTACCCATGTGTTTTCTCCGCCTTTCTGACTTACTGAAATAAGCTGTAAACAGTAATGTCTTACTTGCCTCCAGTTTTCTGTGAAGTGCAAATGAAGATCAGCTATTGCTGAGCTACTGAGTTTGTTCCAGCTTTCTCTGAACAGCTCCTTTGAGACCAGTGAACCTCAGCATGGCTACATTTCTAACTGTTAAGCCCTCCTTATCTCCAATCTGGGCAGCCCCTGCTTGTTTAAACACTTCCTGTAACGAGGCTCATGTTGACATAGGCAGAGCCCAGCCTCTAGCTATTTCCCACTTGTAAGTTATGTCTGATGCCTCTTTCCCTGACGTTTTCACTGTTGGCAGAATTCATAATACCAACACAAAAATGAGCTGATACTTGTGCAGAGCTGTAGGTGCTCCCAGAACCTTACAGGCTTAAAAAGGAACACGTCCTGACTTGGGGAGCCTAGCCTAGCTCTCTGAGCCTCTGGGCTCTAAATACTGAAGAGCTACTGCTTTTCAGTTCTTCATGCATTGTGAGTACAGCTTAAAAAAGGAGTGAGTATGGAAACATCATTCACTGCAGGACTGGAGCCTTATTCACAGATCATTCAAATCCAGTATTGTCACCCACAGGGGAGAAGAGGGCCAACAGAGCACAGGGAGAGGGAAGGTAAACTTGGTAACTCCAGGGCTTTACTGCTTTTCCTCCGTTCCTGTTTTAGATGGGTGTTTTGGTTTCTTTAATGCTGTTGCTCACTGAGGTGTCCTAATAACTTTCTCTGCATTCACTGGTAGAGTAAGACCATCAGTAATGGAGAGGCTAGGAGGAGGCAAGTCCCTCAGAAAGGTGAGCACCAGAAACTTAATCACTGTTGACAGGAGCACAGCAGGGCATTCAGGCAGGCAGGCAGGTGAACAAAGCATTTTTTGCTGCTATACCTTATATGTTCTGATCTTAATAGGCATGAAGGAGATTCTTGGCACTGTGAGAAAAACAAAACAGTCCCTCTCCTCTGAGACTGGCAAGTTGCAAAAGGGAAGGATTTAATCTTTTAGCCATAGTCCCCATCTCATGTCTCTCTGGTCTTCAAAATAAGTTAAAAGTGCAAACAGTCTTTGTGTCAAACTGTGGATGACATGGTTTGCTGTGTTCTCTCCGCACAGATTGAGAAGTTGCAAAATCAAATTGAAAAAGAGAAGCAAAGTAATCAAGATTTGGAAACCTTGAGTGAGGAGCTGATAAAAGATAAAGAGCAGCTACAAGTCGTCATGGAGACTCTAAAAGCTGACAAAGACAGACAGGTGCAAACTTCACAAATATAAAATAACAAGATGTGCTCAGTAGTGGTAATTTAATGATGTCATTTAGAGCATGAGGTTTTCTCAGGGAGATAGAGCAATTTGAGAACTATTAAGTTCAGGTTGAACTTGTTCAAATATAGGTTAAAGGCTTCTTCAAGTGAAAAAGCCCAGCATGTTTTGCTAATTTCTGCTCTTGTTACCACAGGGGAATCTGTCCTGTTTATAAGGACAGATCATCCCTCTTTGAGGGGAAAAGCCCCTGGATCTCACTAAATGGAATAACAACTGGGTTTGAGATGTGCAAATTAACCCCCTTTTTTTTGCAGAAGGTTGGTCTTTTGCCAGCTGTATGACCTGATCAGTTTAGTTGAGGTTTTTTAGCCCTGTTTAAAAAAGATACTGAGAAAGCATTTATGTCTTCTGGATTGATACTTTAAATGCCCTTCAGTTTTTACTGCTGCATTGCAGTTCATGTGCAATGCCTGGAAACTCTCTTATTACAGGTTTGTGCAAGGTATCGCCTGTATTGACTAATGAAGAAAATGCAGACACAGATCATTAGAGACTGGTCTGAATATTCTCAACCTGTATTAAAATTTACTCTAAGTTTTGTGAGGTGAAGATTAAATAGCAAAATGTCTTATTCGTGTAGTGCTTTTCATCTTGAAGGATTCTTACCTAGATTCTCCCTGGGAAACTGCACTTTACCACCAAAGTGTCACATTTCAGTTAAAACAAATACAGACTCTCTGTGACAAGAATTAATAGATGCTTTGAGGGTAGGGCAGGAAGTAAAACCAGAAATATCCTCAATTGTCAGAAAGGGGCAGATTGGGATTTTTTCAGGTGTAAGTCCTTTTGATTTCTGTGGATGTTGTCTAGTATAAGAATCAAATACAAATTGCAGTCTAAATTACAGTTGCATTAGCTGAAACTTGACCAGTGGGATAAATGCACTGTCCTTACAGAAAGTGTGTCCTTAATGACATCTGTAACTGCTCTACATTTTCAAGCATTCTGAGCTTTCTCACACTTTATCAGAGATAATCTCAGTCTTCAGATCCCAAAGATGAAGATAAAATTGGACAGAAAGATAACCTTTATTAGGAATGATTTGTAAGAAAGCAAATGTTCTCTGAGTGTTCTTTGAAGGTCTTCTGTCTTCTTTCTCCTTCTGCCTCAGCCGTCTTCGCTGGTAGCAGGAATATAGCACTATTTTCAATTTATGAAAATTGTGGGTTACTGTAGGTAACAAGTTTTGTCAGTAGTTTGGGTTCTTGGTTATAGTCTGGGAAAACTGTTGAGAAATTTGCCTTGGATTAAATGGACATGGTTTTGTTAACAGTCATCTGTCTGCTTTAGGACTAATTTGTACTGCATTTGTAAGGTAGATGAGTAACATTTGTGTGACTGTTCACGTAGATACAGGACCTTAAACAAGAAAATGATCACCTAAATCAAGTCGTCTTATCCCTGAGACAAAGATCACAAGTGAGCAGCGAGGCGAGAGTGAAAGATATTGAAAAAGAGAACAAAATCCTCCATGAAACAGTCACCGAGACAAGTAGCAAACTGAGCAAGCTGGAATTTGAGAAGAAACAATTGCAAAAGGATTTTGACCAGGTTAGAGAAAAAGTGGAAAGAGTGGAAGAAATGGAAAAAGAACTCCACCGGCTGGAGAGGGAGAATGAACAGCTCACAAAGAAGGCAGCAGTGATGAAAATAGTGACAGAAAAAGTGGAAGTTCTTGAGCAGGAGAATGGGGATCTAGAAGTGGAAAACAGGAAGCTAAGAAAATCCTTGGACACGCTGCAGAATATTTCCATTCGCCTTGGGGACCTGGAAAGGGACAACAAACAATTGGATGAAGAAAATCTGGAGCTTAGAAAAGTGGTGGAGACCATGAGATTTACCAGCACAAAAATGGCACAAATAGAAGCAGAAAATAAAGACTTGGTGAGGGAGAAAGAGGACTTAAGAAAGAACGTGGAAATGTTAAAAGCAATGAACAAGAAGTCGGAGAGGCTGGAGCTAAGCTATCAGAGTGTCAACTCTGAAAACCAGAGACTTCAGCAAATTGTGGAGAACAGCAGTAAAAAGATCCAAGAGTTAGAAAAAGAAATAGAGGGAATGGAGAGTGAAAATCAGGTCCTCCAGAGAAACCTTGAGGAGCTAAAGGTTTCTGCCAAACGGCTAGAGAGGTTGGAAAAGGAGAACAAAGCCCTTGAACAAGAAATGTCTCAGCTTGAGAAAGACAAAAAAATGCTAGAGAAAGAAACAAAACGGCTTTGGCAGCAAGTGGAGCTGAAAGATGCTATTTTGGATGATAGTACAGTAAAGTTGGCAGTTGCTGAGAAAGAAAACAAGACACTAGAAAAGGAAATTGCTCGATTCAGAGATTCATCTAATAAGCTGAAAGAATTTGAAAAGGACAATAAAGATCTCCTAAAGCAAGTCACAATTGATAAGAGAACACTAGCTACATTGAGAGAGGTAAGCAAAATAATTCTACTAGGTTGTATGATGCTATGTTTTTTTCAGGTCTGTGAGGTACCTCAGGGAGACATCTGTCCTATAGGAGATCTTCACAGCCTTAACAGTGATCACTGGATAGTGTTGCCTTAGGGAATAGAACATGCCAGAACCTGCAATGTACTGCTTTGTGTCCACAGCAGTCTCAAAATGGCATCTTTTTTCATGCAGAATAAGGTTTTAATGCAGCTCCCATATGGCATCTGTAAACCAAATACTTTGGTGCTTTCTCTAACCCTGTGACCACAAAATTGTTTGCTAACATGAGAGCTTCACTAGGGGAGATCGAATCTCAAACCTAGAAGTTAGAGCACTTGTTGAGGACCCGTTGACATCCCTGTTCTGAGACAGACAAGAACCATCCCAGATGACCAACCTAACCCTTTCAGTAAAAGCTGCACCAGGTTTCTGCTTTACAGCTCCTGTGTTTTTCCCCAGAAGCTTCCCTGCAGAGTGAGAGCGTGCCAAGCAGCAGTGATCTCTTCCAGGACTGAGCATTAGGACACTGGCAGTCTAATGATGTGTGTACTACAACCTGACACTCTTATATGAGCAGATTCAGGTTATTGCAGCTTGCTCTCATTGCCTGTCCCAGCTGCTGATGTCCTGCCAAAACCAGGTTTTCCTGTGAAAGAACATTAAAAGGAAAAAGGTTTGTGCTGCAGTAGCTCAGTGAAGTAAGTGAGTTTACCAAAACTAATGCAGTAAGCAATTACTTATTTGAAGGTTTAGTTTTATTTTAGTTTTTGAAGCATTAGTGTAATTTTGAGAAGGATAAATATAAAGTCTTATCAGAAACATTTGAAACAGTCCCAAGTTACATTTCTATCCAACTTTCCTTAAAAGTAAATAAAATAATAGCGTTTCTGAGAAGGCTCCTTTTTAGTCTTTCCCTTCTCAGGTTTTTGCAAATTTCCAGTGGTGCAGACCCATACAGTAGCCCATCTTCTTTTCCTTAGTTACTTTCTATAGGTTCTGCAGAAGGAGTTCATGGATATTGAAAGGACCTATTTACAGACCATTGGGCTGGCACTAACCTAAAACCATACCTTTTTTTCCTTGCCATGTGAATGAATCCATGGCTAAATTTGTGCTATCAGAGAGCTATGGAATACCTACAGTTTAATCAAGTATTTTAAAAAATTTTATTCTTCCTTCTGCTTGATATTCAGAATAATATTTTTCTTTCTTTACTTGCAGTGTTTCAGGAACTTTGCTGTTCTTTCTTTCTGCATTGTTTAAGAAAACTTTTAGCAGGAACATGAGCAGTGTGGATCTCTATGGTACACTTGTATTTCAGAGAATTTTGAATGGTAGGCATTGCATTGGCCATGCCCCAAAAGTAATTTGTTCCTTACAGAAATGCAGGCTGGTTTATGTCTTCTCAGGCCATTTCCACACAGACCACTTCACTGGCATAACAGCAAAGCATTGTCCCAGTATACCTTCTGGTACAGCTCCATCAAGCCTCCCCCTTGTATAACTTCCTTGTCAGGTTCTGCTTAAGTTTCTTCCCAAAGAAACCTAAATGGAACCAGACTGAATCAGTAGATACCAGAATAAGTGGCCAAGCTCTCTAGTCTCCAGAGCTGTCCTGTTTCATGGACTACAATGTAAATATGCTTTTTGAATTTTGGGCAGTAATTGACCGTATGTCAGAAACTCAGTGTGCTATTCACTACTGACCCTGTTACCAAGTCCCTCGGAAATACCATCTTAGCCATATTATCTCTGCAAACTTTCATCCTGAAGTCCTGTCACTCCTCTGTGTATGTGCCAGTGCTGGCAGTGCTTTTTGTCTTAGCATAGAGGTGGGAACTCCCTCTGCTGGTGTCCCTGCACACATCCCTCTGTGGCACAAAGACGGGGTGTCTCCTGGCCCACACACATGCCTTCTTTTGGCAGGTGGGCATGATGCCAGCACTGGCTGAAGTAACTCAGTGCAGTGAGTGAGACAAAGGCCAAAAGAAGCATTCTACAGATTTATTTCAAGTAACCTATAAATAAAAGCAGTCAGTTTAATTCTGCTTTCAGCTGTCAGTGATGAAGAATTTTAACTAATCTACTTGAAACTAGGATTTTATCCTATGATTTTTTCAGTACTTTAAAAAAAAATATAAAGTGCTGGATAATTACCACCACCCTTTGCAGAGCAACTAATCATGTTAGTGCTGTTACAGGATTTGGTCCTGGAGAAGCTGAAGAGTCAACAGTTGTCTAGTGAGCTAGACAAACTGAGCCAGGAACTGGAGAAGATAGGATTGAATAAAGAGCTGCTACTAGAGGATGACAATGGCAACGATGACACGTAAGGAAACTGAGCTTTCCTCGTCATTCTTTTGAACTCAGCCTAACTCAAGCCATTTGCCTTTCTTTTTGATTCTCATCTGTCTCGTTCCAATTGCCTGTAACAGGTTTGGACATTTTTCTGAGGCAAGCTTGGCAGTATACTATAAGTTTTGCAAATTGTTTTCTTGGGTGGAAGGAAGAAATGCCATTTTCTCTCTCCATGCTAGCAGTGTTTTTATAGTTCCTCTGTACTACCCAGCAGAGTAGCTATTTCAGTGTGTATTTTTCTTCATAGTCTCTTCACAAGTAAGAACAGTGTCTATTCAACAGTGTCTGTCATTAATCATGTAATTGGTGATCCAGCCACCTGTTAATATAAACATAAATGTTGCCTCAGAAATTCCTGATTGCAAGAAATTCCTTTTGCAAGTCTTACAATGATGAACAAAAGAAACCCCAACACAACAACCCACATGTATATAGGCTTCTTGGTAAGACCTAATTAGAGAAACATACCCATCTCATAAGAGTCTTTAGACTGTGAATTTTTCTACTTGTCAAGAATATAAAAAGAAGAAATTTCTGTAAGGTATTAGGGCAAAAAGAGAATTTTTTTTTTCCAAGTTATGTAACTCTTTGATATTTCTGTACAACCATGCTGGTGTTACCTCTATGAAAATTGTCTGGATTTTCCAAAAGCAAGTTTTCCAGCTATAATCTATCAGTAACAATCTGCAGCAGTAGACGAAATAATTTTCCTGAAGAATAGAGCCCATGTAATTTAATATGGAGTGAGATTCAGAATGGGTAAAGGTGAAGTCTGCTATATAGATAGTGACTCATATCCTAGTGGCAGAATTGGAGAGCTGTTCTTGTGTTTTTCAGAAAATACAAGGTTTTGGAGAGCAAAACTGAATCAGCACTAAAATCAACACTAGCTTTGAAAGAGGAAAAGATTGCAATGCTGGAAGCTCAAGTGAAAGACTCTCTGAACTTGAACCAGCAGTTACAGAATGATCTAAATATGGTAAGAAGTTAAGTGACTTTTAATTGTACACATTGCAGTTCTGCACATTCACATGTTTGGGGATTTTTTGAGGGTTTTTTGTGGAGTTTCTTCTTTTTAAGAACAGATCAGCTCTTTCCGTCCCCATACACATGCTTCCCAAGAACCTCTTTTGACTGGACTGCCATTTGTTGTCCCATTCTATATAATGACACCAAATTAATAAAAAATTTCAGGCTAGGGGCACAGCAGAAGGGGGTTTTGCACAATCATTTGTTGCAGGTCTGTTTTCCCATGGGGTTTTTTTCATTGCCACAGTCTTGTTTTTCTGCCTTATTTAGTGGAAACATAGGCTAGGGAAGGCTGCATTTGAAACATCTCACATAAGAACAGCCTGTTTGTTAGGTGACAGTGACCTTGAGTCAAAGGGCACCTGACAGGAGGACAAGAGATGTGGATTCTTCTACCTCTCTGTGTCTCAGTTTCCCCATCTGTGCAGTGAGTGTTGTTGAAACTTTGAAAGTCTGTACAGTGCGAGAGAGGAGCATCATATCCCCTCATTATTAACACATAATCCCAGTTCACTTAGTGTTGAAGGTTGTTTCTTGTTGGCTTTGTAGATGAAGAAGGACTTTGATGCACTTAAGCAGACTCAACAGGATGGGCAGTATGACCAGAAGTCACTGAGGTGTTCAGCAGAGGAACTCATTCCCAACCAGCAAATGAATGAGAAATTGGAAATGGGGCACCAAGAGGCTACCACAGAGCTGCTGAAACTGCAGGACAGGGCAATTGAACTGGAAAGGAATGTAAGCCTTCTCCTATTTCCTCTTAGCTCATAGACTTCTCTTGCGATCAAGAATGGGTTGTTGGAAACCGAATTTTTGAGCTTAAAGGAATCTGGTGGGTTTTCTGGAGCACCTAAACCTACCAAATCCCTTGGAAGTCTCTTAGGACTTCATGGGACTTAAGTGCTTCATATGTCTCGTGTCCCTTTGCAGGGATTGATCCCGTGTATAACATCTTTCCTACCTTCATTTAGTGCCGGGAAGAGTTTGCTTTTGCACATCTGTTGAAGAATGGTCATCACTAATTGATTCATATCTTTGATAGGACTCCAGATCATCAGGACAGCTGTTTCTTTTCTTCCTGTCACCCCTTCAATGCCATCTCTCTTTCAGAATGCAGCCCTGCATACTGAGAAGCAGCTCCTTAAAGAACAGCTAAAGCATTTGGAAACACAGAATGTCTCCTTCAACAATCAAATTCTGACACTACAGAAGCAAAATGTCTTCCTTCAGGAGCACAATACTGCCCTGCAGACGCAGACAGCCAAACTCCAGGTCAGGACAACCTTGCATCTCTGTGCCAGGACACTGGATTTGATTATAGTAGTGTAGAAGATGACAGCTGATAAGTAAATGTTTGTGTTGTCAGGCTGATGTAAAGGTAAGGCCCATAAGATGGAGCTTAGTTTGAGGTCTAAATTTCTCCAAGCTAGGAGGGAAATTGGCTCTGTAGCTAATACCTGGTAGCTGTCTTCAGCAAGAAGGTGTATTTAGAGAGAGTTTGTTAAAAACAGTACAGCAAAATCCAGATGTGTTTCTCCAGAGGCTGCACTTCTAAAATAAAAGAACTTTGCTCCTTTTTTTTCTGTTAATGCTATGCCTGTGAAAGAGCTTGGAAGAAAAGGGAAGAGGACACAAATCAACTCCCAAGAGTCACTGTAGCAATGAGTTCCAATTAGTTTTCATACTTTCAGACAAAATGTCAAAGTTGCCAGTGGAATACAGATACTCTTAAAAATTACTTGAATTTTGAAAAAATAAACTTAGCCTGGGAAAGAGACCAATTTTAAAGGACAGCATTGGATTAGCTCTATTTTTTTTTTTGTTGTGACTTTCACTTTATAAGCTTTTCTTCTTGCATATTAGAGATTTTTTTGTTGTTGTTCTTTTTAATTGTTTCTCACCTGTATTTGAGTTATATTAGCAACATATAAAATCAGTGCACCACCTGTCTACTGAAAGTAGACTTGTTAGGAGTACTATCCACATACCTAGTGATGAAGTTAATATTTTTGAGTTTGGGTGAACTTAAGCTTTCATTACTTGTACATAAATGTGGGATAACTTTTGACTTTGTACATCATTGTCCGAGAAGCAATTGAGTTGTTAGTATTCCAGCTCATCTGTGTCTTCAGGCTCAAGAAGTTCTAGTAAAACAATTTTGAGGTTATTGTGATAATTTTCATGCTGCTGATAGCATGGTTTTATGTGGTGCATAATACCAACACTAATACCAAAATGATGCCAAATTTTCAATAGATGTCTTAAGTCTACAAGGCAGTGGAGGCATTCTTGACTAACTCCGTGTGGATACAAGGTTCTACAAAATGTTTGTATGTACCAGTAGATGTGAATAAGTAATACTTTCTTTTTATTTGAGAAACTTTAGGTAGAAAATTCGACTCTCAGCTCCCAGAGTGCTTCACTGATGGCCCAGAATTCTTTACTCCAAAATCAGCAGACAGCCAAGGAGAATGAGAATGAAAATCTACTGAAACAGAAGGAGCAGCTGAAAGCAGAGTATGAGTCATTGCTTCAAGACCATGAACACCTTGCTTCACTGCATGAACGGCAGTCTGCAGAGTATGAAATGCTAATAAACCAGCACAGCTGCCTGAAAACATTACACAAAAACCTGGATCTGGAGCACAAAGGTTTGGGTGAGAGGTACGCTCACTGCTCGGTGGTGTAAGCGTAGCCCGAATGTGCCCATGTTATAAATTTTGCCTTAACTGTTGGTCTACACTTTCAAACAGAAATTACTAAGTTGTTCCTCTGAAAAAGTGTCTACTCAGTCTTGCTGTCATTAGGACATTGCAAAGCTCTAGCCAGTAGATTTTAGACCTCTAAAGGTGGCAGACCACAGGTGATACTTAGTAACCATGGGCTCGGGTATTGTGAATCCTTCATCAGAAGTAGCTTAAATGCCTTTACTGCATTTAAGGATTTGTGCTATAATAATGTGAAGCTTTAAAAAGATTTTCCCAGTTCTACTGTGCACAGTATCTCTTCTCATCATGAAGTCTGCAAGTCAGATAGGTAGTTGCCCAAGTGTGAGTAGTGTGTATCTTGAGAAATTTAAATCATCGAAGTTTGTGTGTGGCATCAATGTCATGTCAAAGGAGGCTCGCTGATGGAAGCCACTGACCCAGCTATGAGACAGTGCTGTGTTACTTATTTTCTTCTAGTTCTCACAATCTAAAGCTTTTCATTCAGGCCCTTCAGTTGAATTAGGAAATTGCTAATCTGCTAATTGTTTAGTCTCAAGTCACTGTCATTTTCTAACAATTGTGTGTGGATTGAACAATATACATAATATTCCACTACGTAAATGCTGCTCTGCTCGCCTCTTGAAACTTTTCTTATTTCAGTGATTTTCAGTGATTTTCCTCCAAACACTTGTATTTAGGTTTAATTTCCATGCAAGATCATGAGTTGGGTTCAGAGCAACTCAGTAGTGATCCTTGATGGTGGACTGAAAACTGGCACTAAACTTTTCTTGCCCAAAGACTAAGGAGCTGGCAAATATGATGTGTGGTAGATTTTTATAAACTACAGAAATAAACCTGTTGTGATTAAAATATCCACTGGGGCTGTGACAGGACAGCTGCTTGGCTGTCGACTAAATGAGCTGTAAGTGATTTCACAGACACTATTCCTGCTTACCAAGTCTCTCTCAGACTGATTAATGGTTCTCGTTGATTCAGGCTTTGCTTGAGATTATCACGCTGCTGCAGTGTGTTAAGACAGTGTTCTTTCTTTGCTTAATGAGTACCAAATATTAAACAGCTCTACCTTAAGGAAAAAGTATTTTTCCAAGAATAGGTTATCTGTAGCAATAAGTGCTTCAATCACCACTGTAATGAATAACAATTTGGACTTGTGTTTCTGAGATGTGACTGCCAGTGAGAGATGTTGCAGGGGAGCAGATGGTGGCCTTCTCTACACTCAAAGCAGGTTGAGTTTGGCAGTTTTAAGAGTGCACTGTCCTCCTCAGCAGATCAGCCTCAAAAGGTACTTATCAAGGTGATTTGTCCAAGGACAACCTGTGTCTCCATTTGACTGTCAGGAAACAGCCATGTTTTTGAGTGTGTGTTTTGTTCTCCCTCCGTCATATGCTATGCAGTTCAGCTGGCTGAGGGAGCAGAAGGGAAAAAGTTAAAAAAACAGCTATAAGAAAACTGGGTTTTTTATGCTACTCTAAGGCATTTAACTGCTAAAATGGAATATCTCACTTTCAACTTCAGCTAGAATGCACCACCTGCTAAATTTTCCCCAGAGCAGCTCAGTGCAGCCAAGAAGTTTGCTTGTGCAGTGTTCAAGAGAAGGGTTTTGCTTGTCACAAGTCCAAGGTAATTGTTTTTTCTCAGTTGGTGACAGCACTGTAATCATAGTTCTGGTGCTTAAGGCGTAATTACACTTCTGCACAAACCTGTGACTGCAGCTCATCGAGAAAAATCCACAGCAACTTTAGCTAGTGTGTGGACACCTAGCACCGTGTACAGCCAAGGTCCCCAAAGTTTGTGCAGTTCACTCTGCTGCATTCTAACCACAGAATATTTTCTGCACCTGAGCAAACTTCATCAAATCTCTCTTGGTTCTGTCTGCACAGTATTAACACTGAAGTGTGGATTTAATAATGGGTTATGTGTAACTGCAGTGAAATGGCCTGTCATAGCCCAGCAAACCACAGATGTGTGGGTTTTGACTAAGCAATAAAAGGACAGTTAATATGCTGGGGTCTTTTACCATTAATGGCAGTTTTTTGACTTTGCGGTGTTTGGCTGACACAGAAAGGCTGACCTCTCCTGCTGCACTTTAAAATTGCTTTGCATACTGCACATTACTAAGGGAAGGTAATAACTTGCTAGCTAGGATTGATTAACAGATCCTTGAGCATTTCTTTGTAGCTTACTCTGGGGAAGTCTAATCCTGCAGAGACACTGGAAGAACAATCCCTGCTGTGGAGGGTTGCATATTGCATGGAGTTGTATTATTATGTTACCAGTGCTGACTGGTAATTATTTTTCTGGGTTCCTATTGCCACATGCTTTTTATCATAGCTGACCATTTTTTAAGTTTTCTCAGTCACAAATACCTACTCTCAGTACTCCTCCTAAAAAAGCAGCAGAAAGAATGAAAGCTGAAAGGAGTAAAGAGGAATATGATTGTTCAGTCCTAGCAGTGAATTGTATCAGAGCAAAAGTGGATTCATATGTGTGTTATTTTAAAATCCTTCTGTCCAAGAGCCTGAAGCTTAAAAAAGAACGTGAGTGTTGAGTAGTCAACAGGATGGGTAACCTTGTCCCTGGTGGTAGAGCTTGTCAGGTTGCACAGGTTGTGCTCAAATGGTGGACTCTGGTGCAGAACCATGTGCATTTTTGCAGACAGTCTCCTCTTTCTTGCCACTCATCTAACAACTAGGAGAGCAGCTGTGGTCTACCTCAGGCTCGGTGTGGCAGCCTGTGGTGCTGGGCCAGGCTGGTAAAACTGGGCCGGTATACTGCTTCCCTGTAAGTAGCCCTCCTTCAAAAATAGAGAGCTTGGATAAAAATGAACAGTGTAGCCCTATCATACAGAAATGGCAGAAGAATTTACGACACAGTTTCTGCAGAGGCAGCCGTGATCATCTCTGCCAAAGGACTGACTGCAGAGTTTGTCTTCTCAGACTCTGGATTGGCACGCAGTCTGTCTAAAATCTTTCTTGGAGAGGGATGTGAAACCTTCCTCTGCTTTCAGGTTCTTCCATTTGTTGTACAGACATTGAATTTTAAATGTCCCAGAGCTGAATGGAGGAAGAAAACAAATAAATAAGGTTAATTAAAGTCTACTGCTGTTACTAGGAATGAATAGCATAAAGCAGCTTTTGTCTGGGAGACAGGTACTTTTCTGTGTGGCCCTTCAATGGACTGGAATTTGGGACAGGCTGTAATTTGACCCTGAGATGAAGGGAATGGTAGCCTGAAAGAAAAACAAGTTGGCAGGAGTCAGTGTATTTGGTGCTGTCTGCTAGTTTTGGTTTTGTTTTGGAGTTTTCATGACTGCAGAGTAACTGTGCTCTGCATTCATCCCTGCTGGCATGAAAAATTATGAAGATGATGCTTGTTCTCTTTAGCTTTTTAAGCAGTACTGTATCTTTCTCCTCATTTCTGTTTTAAAATTGCTTAGAAGAATATTTCTCCATTACTGACACAGATGTGTCTGATATTTTGGGGCAATATCCTTTTATCACAGTCACAGAAAAATGTGCTGATGACTTTTGACATTCACTGCACCAGTGTCCCCAGTGGCCTCTGCTGGTGTGTGTATGGGCACAGATCCTGACAGAGACCACTAGAGTTAAAAAAATCTGGGAACAGCTTGCTGTTTTGTGAATTGATCTCAATCCACCTCGTTCTTTGCAGCGTTTTCTGAATGCAGGTGGTGCAGCACCTCAGGGCGGCTGAGCCTGCCTAATATTTGCCTGTGCCAAATATCAGGGGAGTTGTTCCACACCTCTGTTACTTTAGCATTCCACAGGTCAAAATTCAAGACAGAGTTGATGGCATCAGCCCTCTGTCTCTGCCCATCTCCCTACCCTGAGTGGTTTATGCACAAGTTACATAAACCAAATAACAGTGGCAGCCTGGATGCAAACACCAACATTGTTCTTGGTTTTCTCACTAGTGAACAAGTAGAGCCACTCAGGCAGGTGAGTCAACCCCTGCTTAAAGGTGTTTTGCTGTCAACTCACTGATACTCTCCTCATCATCTGTCTGGAATATGCAGGAGATTAGTTCCTATGCAGGATTCTATTACCTGTGCATATAAACTAATATGCATTAGGTTGTTACCTAATAAACTCACAGCACTGCTTTCTTGTTGCTTTTTGTCTGCTACTTTTTAGTCAGGTTTTTGACACGTGCCACTGACAATTACTAGTGAATGGGTTTCCAGTTTAGTGGGGCAGTTTCCACTCACCCTGGAGAATCTCATATTTTTTACCAAATGAGCGGAATCTGGAACTGAAGCAACATTTTGGCAATTGTGTTCTAGGTTGTTGAAAAAAATGCTGCTTTTTTTGATTATTTTTTCTAAAGCTCTCTCTGCTGACTTGTATACTAAGCTGAATTCTCATGCATAGGGTGGAAATCTTCAGCCTTGGTAGATGTTTAACCACAAATGTGGATGAAATTAAGCAGACAGGAGGAAAAATACTTTCTGGTCCTTCTGGTGTTACCCAGTAAAAATCTTAATCCAGGGGAAGGAAAAAGTTTAAATGAAAGCTGATAGTATGCTACTCTTCCTTTTGCAGGTACAACAGTTTAATGAAACACAAGGCAGAATTGGAAGAGTTGGAATTAGTTTTAAAAACTGAGAGAGAGGTTCTGCAACAAGAGAGGAGATCAAATGCAATAACCACTGGGGAAAATCAGAAGCTGAGGGAGGAACTGGACAGGTATGGTTCCTTCTCTAATTTCTATAACATTAAAAAGTCAATTATGCAAACAATGGTTGTTTTGCTGTGTTGACTGTGACTCCAGAATACTTTCATTAATGTGTCTGCTTTTTTCTCAGTTTCTGTCTTATTAATTTAATAATTTTAACTAATTTAAGGTTTATCAGCTTCATGAACACTATCATCAACTACTGTTTTTTGGTACTTCAGACATGGTCTGATTCTGGGACCTTTGTTTGTACAAAATAGGCTTCCAGGTGTGGTTCAGGTCACAGGTGTTTTCTGCAATTGCTGTTTCTAAGCGCCTTTAGGTGGAACTACAAATGCCCAATCACCCCAGTAATATCTAGAATTCTGTGAAGTGGTTCTTACCCTGCCTTTTTTCCCCTTAAGGAGAGCTAGTTTATGGGTTTTACACAATATGATTTAGCTCTAGAAGCTGCCTACCATTATTTATTTTCTGCTGCCCAGAAAAAACCTGCCGTTTCTGTTACTAAAAGCAGGCTTAGTGGCTCATGACCACTGGGTAGCTGGTAACTCATGGCAGAACCCCTTTTGAGATCCAGCATCCAAACTCTACAGTGCAGCAGTAAAGCATCCAGGATCCCTATATCCTTGCCACTGTTCATGCTACAAAGGTGTTTTGATACAAGTAAGGGGCCAAGACCGTATCAAGTTAAAGCAATGTCAGGTTGAATCATTTAGAAGTCACGTGTTAAGTCGAGTTACAGTTGTACAAATGTACTTCAGAACACTGCAGAGGAGGTTTCCTCAAGTTTGCTGTTTCTAACTCAGTTTCTCAGGGACAAAGGACGATGTTGTAAAATGTTGATTGCAATGCTGGCAAAGAGCCTGGCTTAGCTGATCTGTCAGCAGATACAGAACTTAATCTTTTCTAATTATCAATTTATTTATGTCTTCATGATTTGTAGACATTTTTAGATTTATCAAAAGCTGTAAAAGAACGCCACAGTATCATCTTACAATACTACAGTGTTTCACAGATCAGGACACTTAAATGCTCGTTCTTTTATGCATCAGAAAAAAAAAAATAACCTGTGTTTATTTTTGCCAGACAGAGCTGCCTTTATATATAAATGCTCTTAAATACATTGTGCCTCAGAAATTTGTGCTGTGTTTCTTACATATTGAGGAAATAAAAGTTTTATGTTTCATATATTTTTCTTTCAGTTTCTTTGGTTTTTATAATGCTGTCACTATTTCCTAATAAAATTCTATTATATGCTTAGAATAAAAATGTCCGTAGGACTTATTCTTTGGAACTAGATTTGATTCAGTGACAGCTGCAAACTGGTGGTGTGGTCTTTGAATGTGAGGTCCTTTCTGTGAAGTGTCCTTCACAAGCCTGCTGGCTTCTTCATGTTTAGGGTGAATTTCTTGCACAGCCAACTAAAGGCAGAGTATGAAGGGCTGCATTCACACACTAAAGAGCTGAAAACTTCCTTGAATAACTCTCAGCTGGAGCTGAATCGTTGGCAAGCTCGCTACGATGAGCTGAAGGAACAGCACCAGTCCATGGATATCTCTCTGACCAAGCTGGACAACCACTGTGAGGTGAGTAGCTGTAGGTATGCAGCTACTGCTGCATTTCTGTTAGAGAGCTGACTGTCATCGTGTGATGTTTTTGACATGCTTTTTATGGAAGGTCAAACTATATGACAACACCCCGAAGTTTATGGATTTTTATCCTGGGTTGCCATGCTTCTGTGTTAGCTTGATTATGGTGCACTCCAGGGAAGCCAGATCAGAGGAGAGATTAATTTGTCTTGTTTAATAGCTGCTGTCGCGTCTAAAGGGAAATCTGGAAGAAGAAAACCATCATCTCCTGAGTCAGATTCAGATGCTGAGCCAGCAGAATCAGATGTTACTGGAGCAGACCATGGAGAGCAAGGAGCAGTATCATGAAGAACAGAAACAGTACATGTAAGAAAAAAGAGAGTTGAATTGAGAAACCTAAAAAAGGCCATCTAGGCAAACATAGAATACAAATCATCTATCAGGAGTAGAAGGGCAGGAAGCAGAATGATAGGTCTACTTGATATCTGGCTGGAAGAGGGGGTATTTAAGTGGGAGATATATGTAATGGGAGAAGGCAAAAAATTTCTTCACATTGTCTTACTGCAAAGGAATGTTCAGGAGACACCTGAGCAAGCAGAGCTCTTTTCAAATAATATAGATCAACCTATGTGGAAAACTTAGCTATAAAAATGGAATGATAAACTCAGTGGTACTTCTCAAAGAGTGGTTTTGGAAAGCTTGGAAAGAGTTTGAAAAACAGCTGAATTGCAACAAAAATTTAGTCTTATGAGTCATTTTATATTTGGTTCGTGAAGAATAGCAAGTATTCAGTCTCCTCTAGTTTTTGTCATTTGCAGTTTAAGAAGTATCTGCTTTGATGTAGTTTTTAAGGATGCATGTATGGACGTACATTGCTGCATCGTTCATGTGTCACAGGGTAACACATTTGAGATACCCTGCTTAAAGATAGTGTACATTTAGAAAGAATCTATTCTCACTGCAAGTGAATTTCTGTTATTGGTATGAAAGAAGGAAGAAAAGCGTTCTTAATCCTAAAAAATTTAGTCTAAGCACATCAGGATGATGTGGGAGTTACCGAGTTGTTTTGTATCGGTGCTGGCTTATGTAGATAAATTTAGAAATTGTTTGCTGAAATTGGCTGAATATGGTTCAGATGTATTCTAACGTGTTTATCTCGGTGTCTGACAGTTCTGTGATGGAGGTACATTTGACCTACTACCTGAAAGAAAATAAGATTTGCTAACTTCCACTGTGTAGGTTAATAAAATAATGAGTAAAAGATATAATCAATCTTAACACCCACCAGACAAACTCTGACTGAGGTATTACTGAGTAATCTAGCAACACCATCTATTGTTGTTCTTTCACCTTTCGTGCTTATTGCACAAAAATCATCCATCAGCAGATTTGGTAGACTTTTGCATTTGCACTTTCTAAACAGAATGTGAAAGAGCTCAGTAAGATTCAGAAGGTTTGGGATAGGAAGATATTTCAGTCTCTTTCTTCTCTTGGTGGCTCTTGGTCTTCAGGTTTTTGATTACGCTTAATTTCATACAGTTGATTCAGAATGGTTTTTCCCCCTCACAGTGATAAATTGAATGCCTTAAGGAGACACAAGGAAAAACTTGAAGAGAAGATAATGGATCAGTACAAGTTCTATGATCCTGCTCCAAAAAAGTGAGTCCCGCACAGGTTCAGTTCTGCTGTTGTACAGATTTGTGAGAGCGAGAAAAGGCTTTCTTTAACTGGGGATAACAGAAACTTTATTTAAATAAGGGCAATCTTCACTCTAACTCAGCAAGTTGTTCCCTGAAGCAGGAGGTTTTGTTAATATAGAGCATAGGACCTCATGTGGGCCCTCTGTATTAGTACAACAATCTGAAACAATATTAACTGTGAAAGAGCCACTTTGCTCCCAATATGGTGACTAAGCAGCACTAGGAGCTTCCAGAGATGCTCTTTCAAAGGGGATAAGCAATCTGTTGGTGAGAAAGGACTTTAAAAATTATATTAAAAGCAACAAAAAAGAGCCAAACTAATTCCAGTATACATAGTTCTGACTGATAGCCTTAGCAAAGAGAGGGATTCAACTTCAAAGTGGTTTTGATTTCTTTCCTCCTCAGTCTGTTCCTGTAGTAGAGCTTTTCACACTGTTAAAATGTCTCATGTGGGTCCATATGTGTAGTTTAGAATTCTAGCAGAGGGAACAGTTGTCTTTCTCACATTTCTCATGCCGAAGAAATATTTCTGTAAAGTACTTTTGACTTCAGGGGAGAAATGGATCTCAAGTTCTGTGAAATTCATGCTGCATTTTTTTAACCAATTCATGACAGTAAACAAATAAGAATGTGGGATGGCTTAATGTTTTTAGCACAGCTGTAAACTTCTTTGGGGAGTATTTCTTGTAGAGTTTTCTGAATTCTATTCACAAAACCTGCTTTATCAGAAAAAACCACTGGATTGGAGCCAGAGCCTTGGTCAAACTAATCAAGCCAAAGAAGGAGACTGCAAGGGAGCGGTTGAAACCAGCAGCAGAAAGCCCCACGTGGCATTCTGAATCCCCAGAGATGGTAAACTCTCCATCTGCCTCCCAGAAATTGAAACATCAACACGAGTCTCAGGATAATACCTCTCAAGGGTCAAACCCTATGGAAGAGAGAGAGAACCCTGGGGGTTCTTCAAACAAAGGTAAGGAATGCCCAGCCTAAAATCAGGAGCTGAAAAATATTTTTAGAAGACGTAATATATAGGATATGTTAATATTCAGTCACATTATATTGTAGGGGGGGTTTAGTGTTTGGGGTTTGTTCTGTTTTCTTGGGGTTTTTTTTAGTAAAATAAAAGCATTAGTAAGCAAAAAACTGTAAAGTAAAAATTGGAATAAAATGGAGAAGGTAAGGGGTTGGTTTTAACTTAATTTCTTCCTTTAATCTAGTACTTCTTCCTTTAACTTCTGTATAAAGTTTCTTGGTTTGCCCGAATGTATTGCATGTTACTGAATAAGCTGGTTGAAATATTTCATTTGGTGGGGTTTTGCAGCAAAGCAGTTTCAGTTCAAAGCAGGATCATGAATTAATGTGTTCAGGAGCAGAGGCTGCTCGTTTAACGGGCACGAGCTGGCTGACAGCCACTGCCAGCAGGTGGTGCACATGCAAAACAAATGACATGGCAAATGCTAATTTAGCATAACCTGGTTATTTTGGAGGACTTTGCCATGTTTTGACTTCGAATCAAACTGGGGATTTCTTAATGTAAAATATTGAAATGATTTTTTGGTTTTTGAACACTTAAGACAAACGTAAGGAAGATGGAGTGATTTCTTTTTCTGTTTAGTTAGTTTATACAGTAAATCGGGTGTTCCTAATAATGGGAAAATTAAATGAAAGCTCCTCAAAATAAATACTCTGTCATCCTTATTAAAGGTAATGTATATCCCAAGCTTCGTTTATTCTACTGAGAGCACTGCTGTCAGCTTCTGTATATAGATCACTGTCCTCCAGGAATACTTTTCAAGAGCAAATTTTGATATTGTATTTGACTTGAATAATAATTCCTGTCTTCCCACTGTGGAGTGTGGGAAACAGAAGGGGAGCAGCTGAAAAAAGTAGAACCCTTGTTATAAACTACTGCAAGTATCTGTCTGTCTGAAGCTTTTGTTTTGATCAGATTTTATATTTCTCTCTCCCCATTCTAATTCTTTGAGGTCATTTATTCACTTAAAATAAAAAAATTTGTCTCAGATCATCCACGTGATTCTGGATGTTGAGAGTTTAACATGCATCCAGGTTTCAACATGGGAATTGGGGCGTGGGTTTCCACAGAACCACGGCCCTTGTGGAGTGCCAGAGAAAACAAAGTCTTTGAGGCTTCATTTGTTTTGATGTTCTGTGAAACACACTTTTATGTGAAACATACTTTTATGTGAAACACACTTATGTGAAACACACTTATGTGGAGTTCAGGAGCCATGAGTATTCAAGCCTAGAAGACATCTAGGACATTTGAGTATGTTATCACTGAGTAACACACACACCTATTTGATTTTATATTATTAAGTAAAAACATTTTGTATAATCTAACAGTAATTTCTTAAAGGACTTGCATATAGTTTATGTGTGTGTGTTAATCTATGCATTAATCTGAGTCAGATTAGCTATGATTAACTATGTGTTCATCAGTCCTCTGATATAGGTGTTAGTCATTGTTTAGCCTTTTCGTTTTTACTGGTTGTGTAGTCTTTGATCTGTGTTAAGACACTAAGTTTTATTTACAATGCTTTTATTTTACCTTTTTTCTTCTTCTTTTTGGGATACCTGGGTGATAACAATTTAGCTGCACTGCGCAAAAAGATTGCCTTTTTGAGAAGCAAAAGCAAGGATAAAGAAAAGTCTCCTAAGTCTCCATCGAATCATCAATCTTTCTCTAATCGGCTCCGGTTCTGGTCTTCTTCCGACATCCCGTCCTCCCCTAATGAACCTCTTTCTTTCCCGGAATTGGGAGTTTTCTAACACCTTCTCTTTAGCATTTTTCTTCATTTATTTCTGACAAATATTAAAAATAAAAATAAAAAAAAAAACAAAACCAAAAAAACACACCCACAAAAAAATCCCACACGCCTTAAAAGAACACGCATATTGATAGAAACACTCAGCATGTCTTTACAATACTCTAAATACAAGCAAAGATTAGTGAACATGGACTTAAGTTTTCCTGTAGAAGATGAATCACTATTGCACACTGTGGATCATTTCTTCAATGCAGCACACTTTTAGGGGACCTCATGGCATACAGTTGGCGTATGTATATTGGCTGTGGTGCATGTTGTAAGTAAGTGAAGTTGCTGTTTGCTTCGATATTTTCTTGCAATCACATACTTGCATTGTGTCCAGTTGAAGTGTTGAACTGATTTGCTTTTGCTATGCTTTCTACAATATTGTAGTTCTACTAAAATACAAATACAGTCTCAAATCCTAGAGACTTTTCCAATATTCTGTGCCACTAAGTGATTACAAAAGGCAGGATTTTTAACATCTTTGTCTGCTTTTAAATAATCTAGCTTTGAATATAGAGTGGAAGCTGTTGGAAAAATTATTCTCAGCCAACTGTCTTGATGTTTGCATTCAAACCTGATATTTAGTAAGGTTTTACACTTCCAGCTATGAAAATTCATCTTGAATTGAGATGAAGTTTCAGTTTGTGCTGCTTCAGTTTCAATAGATTTTTTTGGAACTAGGAAGTAAATTTGTTCTCTTAAGACAGGGAATAACCTTCATCTTTGATCCATTGCCCGGAATTCTTGTTGCCTCACAGTCATGACCTGGTGGCTTCTGAAATGAGTGTACAGGTCCAATCCCCACTCTGTTAGAGAATCGTATGCAGCATGGACAGTATGCTACAGCAAAGAGGCCAAAAGATCTCATCCCCTTCTCATTCTGAGAATTGTCCCTCAGTCCCTCCCCTGCACAACCAGGGACTCTGGCAGAACAGCCCATTTTGGAATTTGTAGAGAATGTTTGTTTCCCGGGCAATTAATATTTTTGGCATCTATGGAAGGTATTAAGTGCATCTTCAAAGTCCATTAGAAATACAGATTTGCATGACAAGCTTTAGCCAGTAATTGCCCCTCGAGGCGCAGCATAAACTTCAGTTCTGAGAGCAAGTGCTGGCCCTGAGCTGTTGAGCCCACACAAACTGTGGGAGAAAACATTGTTCTTGAAGTCAGCTTCCAGGAGCCATCTAAGATGAGAGTAACTTGATCCATTTGTCTAATACAACTTTGCAGCTGCTCTGTGCTTTGAACTGTCTGTCCATTGTCTCCTCAAGCTGTTTATTTTGACTGCTGCGCTCTGCTGTGTTTTCAACATTTAGTTTCTATTATTTAATCAAGTATTCCATAGAAATGTACAAAATACTAGGATCTTGCATCTCATTAAGTGTGTTTTCTCTAGTAAATTCTTCATATTTTGTTCTACATGTGCCTTAAAATATTACATTCACATTGCAATAAGTGAATTAATTTACTGCATCAGTAAAAAGAATTTTTCAGCTTTCTGAATCTAAATGATATTCTAGCAGACAGTTTTTGTTGTTCTCCTGCTAAGATCCCAGGAACTCCACTTAAAAGTCATTGCACCGGAACATCATAAGAGCAGCAGTTTTAACCTTGTAAAGACTGAGCTCTTGCCCACAGCAAAGATCTAAACCTGAAAGCAGTTAGCTTAGTGTGTAGATCATGCTAGATAATTTCCAAATCAGCATTATTTTCCTTTGAGTAAGAGCGTGACTACTGTCAGTCTTTCCTTATTCTATTTCATTACTGAAGCGCTTATAAAATGTACCTACAAGGAATGATGTTATGGGAATTTCATACCTCACTTATCTTTTCTGGATTCATGTCTTTGCTCCTTTTCTTCCTCCTTTCACGGTAATTGTTGCATGTATAATATCAACCCTCCCACCAGCAATAAGCAGCCCTTGTCACTCCCACACTTTATAGAGAGCACACATGATTGACAAGCTGGTGGCAGAAATTTCCTATCCACTACTGAACTGTTTATGGAAAAGCTTGCAAAACTAAGCGCCTCTGTTGTGCAGTTTCTTTGTGCCTGCTTGTCATGTTTGTATGGGCAGATAAATAAAAATCCTCTAATGCTATTTTTTCATTGAATCTTATTCATTTACCTCTTTCCCCATCAGTGCTAATGGACCTAAAGCAAAAAAGGAATTCCCATCACGGAGGCAGCAATGATAATGCTGAAATCTCAGCAGACTCTGCGACAAAACCCTGCTGTGTGGAAATGGGCCCCAGAACTTACTCAACCTCAGCTATTCACATGCACACTTCCACCCCCATCTCCAGGCTCCAGAGCAGACCAAAAGGTGTGTGGTGCATCTGATACACCAGCTGTTAGTACCAGTCAGGCACTTCATAGTTCCTGCAAGGCTACTAGTGTCATTCAAGTACAAAACCAGAGCACTAGTATTTTCACTCCTACTTTATCTGCTTAATGCTTTAATTGATCAGATACTGGGTTTCCTCAGTCTAGTAATGTCACTAACTTGACAGACCGCATTTGAATGTCCCTTTTCTGGTTCCCTGCCCAGTGGATAGAGGGTGGCTGCTCTTCCAGTGTTGGGGTCTATAAAACCTCAACCACCTCAGTCTTCTACACTGCTAGAATGCATTGGAGACTGACCTGAAAGATTAACTTTTCTGTGTTCAGTATTACCTTTTATCTTCTTTTCCAGGCTATAATTCAGAAGATAATCTATGTGAACAGTCCCGTGAGGTGGAGTTGGCAAGCACCAGACAGCATGGTAAGCTTATAGAATAAATGAGTGCTCTAAACATCTACATTAAGACCAGTTTCATTGCATCCACGTGAACTGTCCTGGAGTATTTTAAATTAACATGATAGAAAGAGATGTAGTAAAGCAGCACCATTTTGGGAATGTGAGTCTGAAGTATTTCTGGTTTTCTATTGAGAGACTTTTAATGGATGTTTTGCCAAAATAAATTTTGAAAACCAGTGCTGACATTGAGGCAAGTTGCCTTGCCCCAGCAACAGACTTTTTAATGCATGTCCTACAGATTTGTTGCTGATTTTTCTGGACAATGTTCAATTCCTTTCTTAAGGGAGTGAATCAGCAATATGAAAAATCCGATGTGTGGATGCACAGTGGGAACACTGTTGAAACAGCAGCACTGCCTATTTAGAGATTTGTGGAAGACTTAATTTTCAGGCTGACTGCCAGCTCCTTCCAAAGAAAACTGAGAAAGAGACAACAACTTATTGTTGAGCTTTTTCAGTATTTACATTACTTTATAGTTGCTGTAAAAAAACCAAAACATATTTATTTGTGCAAAAAATAACTGAGATAAACAAGATGGATGGTAAACAACTTTAAAAATGAAAATGGTTTCTACTCTGTCCAGATTTTGGCATCCTCTAGATATTATGTTGTTCATGTTTTTATAGTGACTTAGTTGCACACGACCTATTTTAGAAGGCAGACTGTAAACCAAGTCTTTTAGGGAATCAGAGGAACTTAAGATCTGTTTGTTCTGTGCTTGATTTGTGTTTTTCAGTGTCCAGGCCAAGCAGTTTAGAGAGCAGTAGGAACGCTTCCAGCAGTAGTTCACCTCTCAATTTAAAAGGTAAAGCTTCTACAGCTGAGTTGTGACAAACAGGAAGTGAAATTCCATGAAACTGTATGCAAAATGCCATTTTCTTTCCAATTAATTTAGAAGATTGTTGTTTTGAAATTGTAATGATTATGAAATCTGGACATGGCTGTCTTGGGAATCAAAAC
Organism: Myiotriccus ornatus; assembly: GCA_036023395.1. Taxonomy (NCBI): domain Eukaryota; kingdom Metazoa; phylum Chordata; class Aves; order Passeriformes; family Tyrannidae; genus Myiotriccus; species Myiotriccus ornatus. The sequence goes on along the minus strand of JAYRBT010000177.1, from coordinate 47,665,926 downwards.
TGCTGGCAAGAAGTACTTTTCTAAGATTGATTCTGGCAAGGGGTGGCTTTTAAGGCAGGCAGTCTAGTTTTGCTTCAGTCTGACTGGCATCAATATTGTGGGAAGTATCAGGTCACTCTTTACAACAATGGGTCTCTGTGGTTCTTACTCTGTACGCCACTTGTGTATGGAATCACGTGCTCTGTAGATTTACTTTGCTGAAATTGTGCATCCTTGAAGGATGCCTGGAGACCTGACACTGGAAAAATCTGGTTTCCTGCTCTCAGGTGCTGGCTTTCAGATCACACAGCCAAGACTGGGAGATCTTCTGGTGACACAGAGGTTGTAAAGAGGCCGCCAGTTCTATTTGTGTTATTCCTTGGAGAAGTAGTTGTGTTTGTTTAACATAGAGGCTCAGAGTATGTGCTGTAACACATTTACTAGTCCTGATCTTTCCAAGTTCTGATTGCCTTGAGCTCTGTAGGAGAAGTAAGGTAAAATTGCCACCCAAATTCTGTGTTGAAATAGCCCTGAATGATAAAGTTTCTACCTCAGTGAGAAATCTACTGAAATGAGGGCAGAGCAGTGTCATTAATGGTAATTATGCTTCTCCTCAGGTTCCTTAGACCATATGCATGGTAGAACTGAGAGCCTCAGCAGTGAAGATATGGTGCCAAGCAGAGAGGCACCAGCCTTGCTCCGAGACACCTATCCCCTTCACTCTGCTTCTGCCATCTTAAGCCCCAGCAGCAGGCAAGAGTCCTCCTCCCACCGGAATGGCTTGATCTCTTATGATAAACCTCAGAAGAGTAACCCATCTCAGTCTTACCCAGGCAGGCAACGGGCTGCCTCACCTGGCAGTGAGATGGTAACTTTGGAAGAGTTCTTAGAAGAGAGCAACAGGCTGTCTCCACCAAGTGTAAGTAAAGAGAGCTAGATGGTCCATTCCAGATGTCAAAAAACTGTTCAAAGCTGGTTAGGAGGATGAGGGCATAGGGAAACAAGGAGAGACAAGACAAACCTTGTTCATATGTGTGAGTACTGTCGAATCTTGCAAAATGAATGAACAGTTTCAATAACTAAGAGAAGATTAACTTTCACATAGCACTCTGCTCGTTTATTTTGGTGTATCACTTATGACAAGTCAGGCATATAATTCACTGCAAGTGCTATGTATTGGACTGCTGGGACTTTTTACCAGCAAACACATGTGGTCAGGGTTTTGTTTTAAATCATCATCAGTTCTCAGCTCCAGGTAGTTTTATTTATGAACTGGTAAGTTTTCTATGTAATTTTCTGCTACTAAATCTGTAATTAGGAACGAAACCTAAAATAGTTTTCAATTAAAGTGCGAAATATGCAGTTGTTAAAACCGTCTCTTAATCTGAAAATATCAGTGCATATGAGAGAGAACGTTTTTATTGCCAAGGATGTTCTCGATACTTTTTTCGTGCTGCACGTTTATGTTTTGACTGGCGCTGCCCTCTTGGTTCAATGACTGCAGGAATATGTCACTCACTGAAATGATCAGAAATGAAATGTCTGATTTCTAGAAGGCATTTGTCTTTCACTGCTCAAACGTGCTGTACAGTAGTGAGGCGGTGCAATATTGAACATGTTAATATCTTAAGAACAATTAATTGGTAGTGTAAGTGAACAGATGTTTCTGTTTCATGAATGCCTTGGTAAAAGTACTGAAATCAGCAGAGCTGCACTATTTTATGGCACCAGTAAATTTGGGTCCTTGAATTTTCAGAGGAATGTTTAAATGTATCTCCTACTCCTTCATTATCCTAAGTACAATTCGTAGCTTATAGAGATATGTAAAATTATTATTTTTGTGTGTGTCAGTAACTGCCTGACCATGTCTCCATTTTCATTCTTTCTGTCATCCTTGTTCCTTTTCAGCATCGACACAGTTTAAATGAGAGTGAAATGATTTCATTGCAGCAATTTCTGTTAGAAGCTGATGCACTGTATCCCTCTTGCTACTCCCCATGTCCTTCCATTCGTCAGGAACATTCGCAGTCACTCGAATCGCTCCTCAGTCATTCATGTCCCGACAGCGTGAGGCACAGGACAGGCAGGGGGAATAGGAGATCTGCTTCACTATATATCTCCAGGGTATCCATTGTTCTTGTTATGAAGGCAACAGCTCCAACTTACTACAGCTTTTGCTAGCATATTAATACCTATAGAAGCATTCTGTAACTCTTAGTTGTTAAAGGCTGCCAGATCACTTGCATTAATTGCTCATAAAGTATTTCCAGTGCTTGTTCATACACGTGCGTGTTTTCGGAGGACTAGTCATTCTGCAATGTTGATATGTGTAACAGCTGTTTAAATTGAAGTTAAAAATAACCCTCATGCTTTAACACTTAGTTGAGCATAGAAATCTTCGCACTGCACTACTACCATTGCCGGTGTTTGCTTCTGGAAAATGAGTTTTTTTGACTGGAAGAAATATTTGGCACACTAGCAAAGTGAATATATTAAGTTTTAACATACTTCCTAGAGAAATTAAGTAAATTTCATGAACTTGTTCAGCACGTTTTTTGTGAAAACAGCATGGCCCTCAGCTATTCTGAGCATGCCTTGTACTAATAATCCAAAGGCAGCGGATCAAACAGCACCGTTTTTGGATTGCATGGACCATCCCCATGAAATATTCATTGTATGTTTTTTTTTACTGCCAGATTAATTGTCGGACTTGAAATTTGAAAGTTCATTGTGGGCAAACAGTCGTATCTCCATTTTTGTAATGATGTTTTGTACATTTTATTATTTTGTACACACAGCTTTTAGCATATATAATATACTGACTGGGAGAGGTGAGGGGAATCAATGGAGAAGGAATGAAACTTTCTTTAATGCTAGCACATCTCCCCAGGGTATGGTCTTCTGTTACGTTCCTGAAGTTATAGTAGAGTCATCCAGATGAACTGTATTCTGGAGGATGACAGACATCGTTGATATCTGCTGATACCAATGCTGATGTCATTAATATGATAGTGATGCAGTGACAGTGGCTGATGTAAAAGGAAGCAAAAGAGCTGCTGTCCAGCTTGCAAGTGAAACAAAACTTTCAAAAATTATGACAATTAACCTGGCAAACATGGCTGTCATGATCTCATTATGATGAGCACGTTATTCCTTGATTTGGATTGATACCCATTTTAAACATTTATCTCTTCCGTTCCCCACTTTAAATATAAAATCTATGGTTGTGTTTGGTTTGAATTAAGTGGGAAGGAAGACGACACAAAGTCCTGCGTGATTCTTTAAACACAAAGTGTTGCCATTAATGTGACATGTACATATTTTCTCACACCAGGACACCTCCAGTAACAGAGATGACTTGCTCAGCGATTATTTTAGGAAAGCAAATGAGCCTTCAGCTACTGGGAACTTGCTGGTTCAGCCACCCAGAAAGGAGGCTGCTAAGATGCCCCCTAGTCTTGTTGCTCCAACTGTGAAGATGACCATTGTCAATGAAGAAGGAAGAACTGCTAAACCTGGAAATTACATGAAGCCAAACCTCAGACAAGTGGAACCCGCTCCGGCAAACTCCCAAGGGGGGTCCCTTAAGCCTCCTCACACACCACAGCACCAGCCTGGCAGCGGGATGCGGCAGATGGCACAGCCTCAGCAACCTGGAGCCACGAGCAGGAGGAGCACGTCCCTGAGCAGGGCATTCAGCTTAGCCTCTGCAGACCTCCTCAGAGCCACTGGCCCAGAGACCTACAGGCAGGAGAGCGCTCAGAAGTCAGCAGCAGAGCTGCACGGGGGCAAGGATGTTGTCAGTCAGAGCACCAGGGCTTCTGTGCCAACGAGCTCCCAGGTAATCTTAAGAGAGAGGCCACAGTCTGCAAAGGTGGCAGGTTCCTTGCAAGGTGTCGATTCCCGCTGTCGGCAGCTGGACGCGAGGCGCCTTTCCCTGGCCCCACCGAAAGATGAGAGGCCGCTCTCCTTCCCTCAGTTCTCTGCCTCGCCCACTGCATCCAGCAGCACTCTGAATGCCCAGCAGCCAGAGCGTGTGAACCCGGGGCAGCACTACTCGTCTGCATCGCACACTCCTTCAAAAGTCAAACCCAAGCCAGCCCCTCGTACTGAGGAGGTGGCCACAGGGGCCCCTGGCAGAGCTGTTTCCAGCAGCACTGAGGGAAATACTTCCTTAGGGCATGGCCAGGGTGATGCCCTGCTTACTAAGTGCCAGGGTAAGCTGCAAGAAAGCAGCACTGAAGCTGTAGAGGAGCCTGTGAGAGGAAGCAGCTCCAACAGCACTCCTGGGTCTCCTGACCCCCAGGGGGATCAGCAGACGGTTTGGTATGAGTATGGCTGTGTGTGACCCACAGATGCAGCTGTAGTATGTGTGTTTGCTATGGCTGTCCAGGTAACATTTATCTAGACACTGTCAGGTCTTAAAAGGCATCACCGGCTTGCTGCTCTGAGGGTTCTCTGGGTGCCATTTCCTTGTTAGACAGGGTATGATTTAGAGAAGCAAGGAGCAAAACCCCACCCCTTCTTCTGACACTGTTGTGCCTAAAACGAAGTGAAGTCTGGCCTAATCTCACAGCAGACTTGACACCTGATTCTCATAGGTGCTGAGCATTTCCCACTCCAGGAGAAGCTTACCAGGGTCCTCTGTCATTGCTGCACTGTGCACCCTTTTTGCCTGCATTAAAGAAAAATTTCACAGGTTGTGTGTGTGCTAAACCCAACCCCACCACTGATAAATAATTTAACCATACTGGAAAGGTTATATAAAAGCCAAACTTCTCCCCCAAAACCAGAACGAAGTGCTTGGCTTAAGTAGTGTAAAGATAAAGCTGAAGAGCAAAAGTGCATGGCTTTAGCCATGGATCTGGTAAAATCAGTCCTTTTTGCTACAGCAACATGTTGTAGAGGTATTGTATAGACTTCATGGATCACACCTCAACCTTCCCCTCTGAGACTGTATAAACAGAGAGGCCAGCCTAATGACCCCACTGCCTTCACTATAGCTGCAGCTCAGTGGATCCTTGACTCTGCAAGCAGAGTGGTGCTGCCTTTTGAAACTTGTTATACCTTTTATACAAACACTGGAACTAATGCAGCCTTTCAGGGGAGGTGCCATTTCAATTGCAAAGGTGGCATCTCGTGTACAAAAGTGTCTTGTAAGTATGTATATAAGAAGCTCAAGTACTGTATAGGAATGCTGTGTAAATTGTGTTATCCTTGTGTGCGTGACAGCCCACATCGTAAGTGGTATGTGGGATTTTGTCTCTTAGAAATCCTTGTTTATGTCTCCAAGAACTTTTCTCAGTGTAGAAAGCAAAATAATTTTGTACACATGTGAAAGAAATATACTTCTAAAAATCTATTTATGTGCAAAAAGTTCCTTGTATGTTTCTGTCCGGAGTGTCATCAGCTGCTTATGTATATATGATCAAATGTGTATCTTTAATTCCATGTTTGTAAAGCTGTTTTTCTTGCTATAGACTTAATCCTTTAAAAAATACTTGTTTTGCTGGTTCTGATTTAATTTAGTAGAAGCTAAAACTGATTCGTTTGATGTTTTTGTTATCTAATATGTAGCAATCCCATGCTGGAAACTACAAAATTGTTTATAATAAAGCTTAAATAAAATAGAGTGATGTTGTACTTTTTCTCTTTGGAAAAATTAAAAATCCCACAAAAGTGTGATTTGCAGTGCTGGATGGACATAGGAGTCCTCTCTTTGTAAGCCTCAGTATTGATTTGCATCTCTGTGTGCTGTTCATTTTTATAATGTTGCCATGGAAGGTGCATCAGAAATCTTTTCATTTAATTGTGACCTCTTTACTGAAGACTTTAGGAGGGTTGATTATGCAAATTAAATGACTTCCAGGCCACTGTAGAATCAGACCATTAAATTTTTATGTTTCTCTGACCACTTCAGGCAAGGCCAAACATGCTGTCAATTTTGACCAAGCTTGTATTTTGTACAATCTTTTTTGTGCTTAACTCTCAGGATGCCTTATAAAAGTGAGAAATTATTCATCTTTCAACATGAAGATGAATGGCAAAAGGCACTTTCTGTCTTCTCTCCTGTGTTATTTGTAAACCATAGTTTTGCAACAAATTTAAAATTTTGTGCTATAGGACAGTTTTAGAACATGCTGAGTGATTTTGGTAAACTGAAATTCTTCTTCCAGAAATTTGCTCTCAAAATGAATTCTTGGCCAGACCACTAAAGGTTTAAGACTGGTGTTTGTCCGTTGTTTCAGCTCCTTTTTGGAGGGTGTGTGTGGGCTGGACTGCTGAGGAAGCGATCTGTGAGCTGTCGTTTACTGTAGATCTGCTTTTGCTACAAATACCTGCCCAGTGACACACCGTAGCTGTCAGTTTGTCTTCTCGGTTCTAGTGAGTTTGAATGAAAAGGCAGTAAATACTTACATAGTACCGTTCAGGTGTGGGAGGATTTTAAATACAGAAGTCATACAGTGGAACAGCTGTTGAAGCTCACAGTGCTGTGGCCCTTAGGCCTTCCTGAGCATGTTAGGGAAAGTTCTGGTATAGGTGCTTGTCCTGCCGTGGCAGGTGCAGTTATTTTACAGTCTGCTCAGTTCACTAATTGTCCTCAACTCTCCTTTGGCACACACGGTGGCTCCCGGGCTGGCGTGTTCCCTCTGGCGTGCTCCCAGCGTGTGCTGCGCCATCAGGTGAGGAACGAGGTGGGTGGGACAAGGCCTGCCACGGCGATGGTGCTGCCACGCTTTGTCTTTCCGAGGTGCCCGGAGCAGTCCTTGGTCGGATGAAACATGTTTTGGTGTGTGAGAGCTCACGCAGGGGAGAAGTCAATTGTGTTTAGAGAGAGAGAGAGAATAATGAGCAAATCCTTTGTGCTGGTGGAGGTGATGTGAGGCACCAGCTTGTGTGAGGTGGCAGGAGCTGCTGGGAGAGGTTTTCCTGTGAAGGAAAGGGACGTGGCAGAGCTGCCAGACCATTTCTTGATTCCTTCCGAGACGTGAAGGTGAAATAGGAGGTGTTTCAATTTGCACAGCTTGGAAGGCTACTGAGAACCCCCCGTGCATGGGCAGGCAGCCGGGGCGGGCTGTGGGAAGGCTGCAGGGTGAGCCTCCAGCTGCAGCTGAGCTGCCTGTGGGACACCAGAGAAGAGGCACCTCTGCAGAAGCCCTGGGCGTCAGCACACTGGCTTTTCCCAGCTCTGCGTGGGAAAGAGGATGCTGACATTTCCTGACAGGGAGGGAAGCTCTCTGAAGGTTGCCAAGCAGTGCTTCAAATGGTTCTGGATGCAACACTTCAAGTAACAACATTCAGTGATGGGAGTGCCTCATTTTGTATGTGTGGCTCATTAATTCTCTAGATGGTGTTTTCTGTTACAGGACAGATTTTTGAAGGGGGATCCCATCCCAAGGAGGCAGCTAGTAGGTTTCCAAGAAAGCCAAGGGGATATGCCTTTGGCAACACCCACACCCTGCATTCTGAAGTCAGTGAATCTGTTTGACATGAAAAAACAAATTCTGCTTAAAATTGCATGTGCTGCATGATGGTGCTGTTGGTTTGAAGTAAAATAAAATGGCTGCTGTAGAAATTGCTGCTAGGGAGTTGGTGTGCTCTGCAGTGACAGAGTAACTCCTTAACTAAAAAATCTGGTCCTGTACAGAGTCACAATGTCATGGAAACCTTTTTCCTGTTACGTATTCTTCAGCAGTTCCTCAAACGTGCGACTTGACTGTGAAGTGAACAGACCTTTTCTGATTTCAGTTGAGAAGAATTAAAAAGTAGAATTTACTTTTTTTTTCTGTAATGAGGGAAGTTCAAAGTGCTAAGGGTGGTGTAAAAATAGCTACTGCTTAGCTTAGAAAAATAGTGCATCAGGAAACAGCGTGTGGTTGGAAATTATTTCTGATTGTCTAGATGCTTGGAGGCATAATATTTTAGCCACAGGTAAATGACTTTAAGACAGAACATGGCAGAAATCCTCCAGAAATCATTAGTTCGTGGGAAAGGATTACAGCCCGGATGTTAAACTGATGTGAAGATACCAACAAAATTTCACTTTTTTTTTTCTGGTTAAACATGAACCTAGCTGTCCTGAGAGCATTTGAATTGTGTATTTGCATTTTTAGATGAAAGGGGGGGGGTGGGGTGGAATCCGTTATAAATTTCACCAAAAATTTTATCCTAAAAATTGCTTCTTTGCCCACCAAAATAATAGAATATCAGTTCCTAGCAGCACTGGAGATGTTCAAGGCAAGGTGGAAAACTTGGGAATGTTTTTACAAACTGCCAATACCAGGCAAAACTAACCTGACCTAACAGTGTAGAGTGAAATAGTTCAGTTACTAAAAGTAACAAATGAAGTTATTGTTATGAAGGGTTTCTGTACTGGAAAATTAGACTGGGATGTGAAGGGCTGTCTTGAAAGCTGGTACTAGAGGCTGCCATAAGAACTAAGAGAGAATGGAGTCAGCTGGAAAAGGGTGAAAAAATGTGTGCTTTAAGAGAATACTGTGACAGGAGTTTTAAGGGACTGGGAGAGGCTGTGGCAATTTTTTCAAAACTAAATGGTGTTTTTCCAGTCAGAAGGGTTTTTTCAAAAGTGTGAAGAGAACAGTAGAAAATAGCTGCTGTTCAAAAGCTTCTCCAATGAGAAAGTCCTTAAAAGGCTAACCTATGTCCTAAAAACTGAAATGTAAGTCGTTGAAGTGTGAAAGAAAGTTGAGATTTGTTCAGATTTGGAGGATTGCGAAGGATCTCATTAAAGAGTAACGTGGATGAGTGGGGACCCCAGTGGGACACTACTTGTGCTTACCCCAACTGAAACATGGAAGAGACAGTTGACTGCTGGGGGGGCTTACAATATCGTGGTAGGGAGGAAAAATTGGGATTTTACTGACAACAGGACAATGAAAATGTTATTCCACAGAAACTAGGAATGTGAAACATGTCCAAAACAAAACACAGAATGCCATGGAAACTAATGTCAGCTCATCATTCCCAGATGTTCTGATCAGCTCTAGTTAAAATACTTGCACATTTTTAACTAAAGAATATCATAACCGAGGATTATGTAGCTCTGATGGTGAGGCTGTGCCAAAATATAGACTGGGTGTATTGCATACCAGAATGAGGAAGAGCCGTACATCTGAGCACTGGCACCAGCCTGTGAAAAGCTGCTGTTGTACAAAGGGAAAAGCAAAAGGAGCCCAGCTCCCTTCTCTGTGAGTGACACCCTATGGCCCAATCTGAAAGTCGTGGTAAAGGAGAGAATGCTTGGGAAGGGGAGAATGAAGCTACTGGTGAGACTCATTGCATCAGGCTCTTAAGAAATCAAATAGATTCATATACTGTCATAGTGTTATTATGGCTTTGATTTATGATAGTTTATGGGAAAGCTAAACAGCCTCTGCTTTAAGGAAACATTATTAGGTAAAATATAAGAGCTTCCCCCTTACTCTCCAACATCGGGTGCTGGCTGCCTTTGGATTCAGGATAGAGCTGGGCTACCACACTTGGAACAGTGAGCACCTTCTCCATGTAAAAATCCCTGAAATTTTCAAGTTAAAGATGACCTCACTTTTCCAGTAGTTGACTACTCTGGAAGTGTGAGATACATTAATGGCAAGTAAAGCACAGTTGGCATTTGGAAACACACTGCTAAGGAAGAACATGAGAGTTTGAGAAGGATATTCCAGCTGGAGAAGCACAGCTTCCCAGTGGACTGCTGAGGCATCTCTAGAGACTTGCATTGGAGAAAAGAGGGAGTTTTCTGCAAAAAGTGGGAAAGTATGTCTTGAGGAACTGAAGTGAGCATTTGGTAGTGCTACCGCTCTGATTGTTTTACCGTTCAGGAGGGTATTTTGGAGGTTATGGGGTGTGAATGTCTGTTCCCTTGCTGTTTTAAATATCTCTGACCAAAATTATCCAATTCTTGTTAAACCCATGAAAAATGCTTCCTTGGACCTTTGCAAGAGGATTTTTTTTCTCTAGTTACCTAAAACTTGGACTTGGTGTGTGCACCGAGCCCATAAAATACCTAATAATGACTGTGTTTTAGAGCTACTGGTTACCTGGGGATGTTCAACTGCAGCATCTCAGCTTCTACAGAGATGGAAAGCTCCCAGTCAGTTTGAGAGTGCTTCTGTAGGATCTTTTTGACTGTTTGTAAGTGAAAGTAGAAGAAATTATGCGAATCAGGGAAATGTCTGTGAAGGGAAAATCTTGAGAATTTTTTTTACAATAGCAATCCTCTGAACAAGGATTGCTTGTTCATAGCAGTGCAAAAGCCTGTCAGAGTTCAAGGAGCATGTGGATGATGCTCTCCATCCTATGGTTGAGTGTTGGGTAGTCCTGCAAAGAGCAGGGTGGTGGACTTAATAATCTTTATGGGTCTCTTCCAACCTAACATACTCTATGATTCTGTGAAAAGGCAGATGGAGAAAACAGGCAGGGACAAGCTGTAGGGGATAGACCTTCATTTCCTCATCCTCTTGAGCTTGCTTACAGCTTATTTGGTCTGTAAGTAAATGATAAGTAATGATTCAAAGGGGTAGAATGCTTTAGAGGGCTGTATTAACAGTGTTGTGTAAGCAGGACTGTACAGCCTATGTACTCCATTTTCATCATACCTCCCAGCCATCTGATAAAGTCGTTCCTTCTCCATGTAGACTAGTTTTGGATCAGTTAGGGCACAAAAGGTTTAGACTGGCATCCAACGAGGAACCATTATGTACTCTCCAGAATGCAGCTTTGGTGCCTTCATTGACTCAAGGATCTGCCTGCTCTTGCTACTTTTGCTCATGTTTCCACGTAGTAGCATCTTGGTCCTGCATATCTGAGGCTTAAAGGAGGTGAGTTATGTGTGTTTGATGGGAAACAGTATATTTTTAATGTATTGGTATGCTCTTAAAACCACTTCCTCCAGCAACAATGATGTGTATGTGTTAGTAGAAATTCTTTGCATAAAATGTTCAAAGGAGCCTTCTTGCCAGATCCTGTCTTACAGCTCAGATATTGCAACCAGCTACCACAGTCTGGTCAAGCCCACTTCATCTCTAGCAACTTTCCTTCCTCTGTGACTTCTCCTTTACAGCACTAGACACCTTTCTGTTCTTCAACCCAGAGCGTTACCTTTAACTATTTCCTATCCCTGAGTTCACTTTTATTACCTTGTTTCCCTCCAGATCTAGTTGCAGCTTATACTTTCCATGCCTGCTTCCGTCACTAAAGATCACTGTCAGCCAGCTTTCACATTTTTGCCATGTTTTCTTCCTGTTGTCATGTCTGTATACAACTCTCCCCTTGCCTAAGTATCTCTTACACAGTCCCATCCTCCCATCTTGAGGTCAGTTTGTAGTCCTGATCCCAGTACCTGTTCTCAGTGCTTTCTGATGCTTCCTTAGCTCCTCATCTGCTGTTGTCTCGAATGTTCCCCACACTCCCTTGCTTCATCCTTCTTCAGTGTGCTCAAACATTTTGCCCAAATATACCAGTGCAATCAGTCCAAGGGGCCTTTCTTCCCTCTCATCCCTCCACAGTGACCCTGCAGTCACTGTCTTCTCATTGTGCCTCTTCCCACATCCTCCTTTGGCTCATTTGTACTGCTCCATTTTCCTCTGTGTTTGTGACAAACGATGACTAAGCCTTGAGGTAACAGATACACCACATGCTGCAAACCACTGCGGGTGTTTCTGATGCAGAAGGTGCATGTCTGCATGAGATGTAGAGATAGTCTTGTTTTCAGATTTCAAAATTTTATTGAGATGTCTTTCAAACATTTCTTCATTACAATAAATACAGAATTCTACAATCTGTGCAGAGTTTCAATGAAAGATCTTATAATAATTTATAAGCATGTTTGTTACACATTTTAGCACCAGCAGATAGCTGTAATGGTTAAAGCTACATGAAAATCAGCTAGCACTTAAAAATACTAATAGGATGATCGATGTTTTTAAGAAGGTCCGTATCACTTTTTGTGTATTGGGGCAATATTGTTTCCATTTAGTCTTCAGTATTTGTAACAGTACGAGTTTCCACATCGATTTCATTGTTTTAGAATTTCCTTCCTTGCTTATTTTGGCTTCTTTAATTGGAGAAAAAAAAAAAAAAAAAGACTTGGAATTCCTGAAGCCCAGTTCTACTACCCACATTTAGCTCCCATGAACAAAGATCCTTTTCCTTGTTTATTTTACCAACCATATCAATGGCAACGGAGTCCCATTTGGCAGATTCTGAGTTCCCCTCAGCCTCCCACCCCATCCTATATGAACAAGTGGTTGTTCTGTTCTTATGTGATCAGACAAGTGAATGAAAACGAACACCAAGAGGACTTTATTTTGTAACTAAAATCAGAAGAAATGTTACCTTCACGTGTTAAAATCTAACAGGTTGTATCTGTTTAACACTGTTTATCCGGAAAAGGAGAGTAGGCTTAGAAGGGAATATAAAACTGAAAGTGAGAAGGAAAGCAAAAAGTGAACTGAGTGACCCCTGTCTATTGTTTTTAGCATGATGTCTTTGTAGCAATGTTTTATGGCAAATACCATTATCTGAAGAACTATGTACAACCGTACTCTGACTGTCTACTGCAGTTACTGAAGATCAGGGACTGTTTTGTCCTTGAAGTATTGGTTCAAGGGCATTTAGCCCCCATGTTCCTCACTGCACTGGGGCATTGGTATATGGGCCACCTTAGGACTACAGTTCTTTTCAAAGTGAAATTCCCAGATCCATGTTAATAGGGGGAAGAGCAGCAGCACAGGAGTTCAAGTCCATGTGGCCATCCTGAAGAACTTCACTTATCTGTGACCAACCTTCTTTTCCATAGCTGAAGTTCATGCATACATCTCTGGTGCGTCCAGCTGGTTACTCCCTACACATCCCCAGTCATCCACAGGTTCTGCAAAAAAACAGTAGTTGCAAGGCCACACATCAAAGCCAGGGTCTCTTTAGTGACATAATAGTTGGGGAAAGAATTAATTCAGTCTTTTCTGTAGGTAGCAAGAACAGAGATATTCTAGCCTGGACTCTGGAGTAGCTGTGATGACTACAATAATTTCACTGCCCTTGCCTCCTAGATTTTTGACAAACTTCTTTATTCATTCTGATAGTCTTTGCATAGAAACTTCTACATTCTCAGCTTGCTTTGTGTCTGTGTATTTGCATTGTTCAATATTGTGAACAGAAACAGGCAGAGCTCCAGGACAGATGTGTAAGGTTTATATCACTTCATTCTTCACTCTTACTGTAAGAAGGGGGCCTTTCTCCCTTTATAGGCAAAGGGAAGAACCAGGTACCTGCAGCTGTACCACAGGGCACTCTAGGACAAGCCAACTGCCCCACTACACGGCCTTAATCCTCTGCAGATGATGACTGCTAATCCACACATATTGCTAGGGCTCCAAGTTTATCCCCATGAAGCCCATTTCTAGTGTGCAAAATGAAGTTCTCTGTGTTGGATGCTTGCAGTCTAGGTGCAAAAAATTACTTTCAGTAATTACTTTCAGTGGAAATGAAACGTTCCCTGTCTCAGGAAGAAACCAGAGAGGCATACGCTACCTAGCAAAAAACCCCTAACAACGCTGTGGGGATGGCTTGCTCTCCCCATCTAGATTACTGACTCCTTGCTGCCCTTCCAGGTACCTCTGCTGAGGTGGGCAGAAATAGGAAATGTTGAGTGCTTTTGAATTTTCATTTTGAAGGAGCAGCCAGAGTTGTGATGGCCAGTGTGAGACAGAGCTGAGGCACTAACTCACAAAGTCAGCTGAAGGGTGCAGCTCACTGTGAGTGGAGGCTGTGAAAGGGATCACCTTCAAGTCCTGACTCCACCTCTTCCTCTGTGGGGCATGACGGTGACTGGGATAAAAGTCTGGTCAACATGCGTAACGAGCAGAAACAAAAGTTTTTAAAATAACTAAGGATTGGGTACATCTCCAAACAGTCACTGTTAGAAGGATGAAAGCTCCCAAATAGCTGGTGTCACATGTGAGAGACCTCAGGAGGATAATCAAGGTGCTGCTGATGGGCTCACATGTTGTCATTGTATCAGCAGCAACTCTTCAGGGCTGGTGCTTTAAATCAGTGCTGGCAGTGCCCTGACACACGTGGTGCTCTGCTTAGTGAGCACTTTGGCTCTTCTCTTTTCTTTCTCAGGGATACGAGCTTGGTGCTTTTCTGTTGGAACAGAGCTGAGCAGTGTTGAGTCTGGAGGAGTGGGAATCCTGCAGGCTTTGAAGGGAATCTGGGAAATCCCATGAAGTCAGGCACCGAGAGGGAGAAGACTGTGTCTAACCTGACAGCTGCCAGCACAGTGGCAAGAGCAGAATTTCTTCCGGAGGTAGAAAGGTGGCCTGGGTGATTGAGCTTATTTGTGAGATGTATGTTAGGCAATAGCATTTTTCCCTGGGAACTCCGGAACACATTCTGGGCATATATTCTAGGACACTGGTCCATGCATCCTCCAAAAGCACCTGGAGTGCAGATCTGAGAACTGCTCATGTGCTCTGCAACAACTTGTTTCCCTTCTAACCCGTGGAAAAGGTTAACAACACATGGTGCTGTACAGACTGGGACAGCAGCAGAAGCAAGGGAAAATAGGAGGAGAACAGCTACCTAGAGCAAGATGCCTGGCTGCAGTGAAACCTCTGAAGCAAGTGAAGCTTTGAGTTGCATGGTCACCCCTCGGGGCACTGTAAGAGCTGGCCCAGCGGGGGCTCTAGGGTGGAACCAGGAAGAGCAGTAGCAAGTCCTTGTTTCTCAGCTACACAAAGCGGGAATGTCTGTGTGGCCTGTCACTGCAAAAGAGAGAAGTTATTAATTTTTCTCCTTTCTTCATCAAAATGGGTCCTTGAAAGGATTTAATGAAATTTCGTAGGAAAGTTGACCCTCATAAGCAAAGAATAGAGCAGGTAGTTGGAATCAAACAGAGCCAACACTGCCAGAATGGGCCTCCACTGGAATACATTTAGAGGGGCGTGTTGATGACTGGAAATGAGACCAGTGTGAGTGAGCAGAGGTCTGGAAAATGTGATCTACAAAGAGCATCGGAATGCGGGGTTGCTTAGTCTACAAAAGCCTAAGAGGGACAGCGTGATTAATCCTCAGACATTTAAATGATACTGAGAATGGTAGCAATAGACTGGTTTTCATGTATATTCACAGAAGGACAAGAAAAAGATGATTTAATTGGAAATATAGAAGATAAATATTTCTGTATTAGTGCAAGCTTTTTAAGAACAGTCCTAGCCAGCGGATGGAGACATTGCCAGAGGAGAGGCAGAATCTTCCTTAAAGGCAATTTAAGAGAAGGTAAAACTCTGGAGGAGATATTTTAGCTTTCCTCAATGAGTAAACTAAGGAGATGGTCTAAATGACCTCCTTCCTGCTGCATTTGTGTGGCGTCTGTGACATTTACAACACCAGTTTAGCTCCATTCTTTCTGAAGCTTGCTGCTTCTAGTTTTGACACATGCAAGCCAGGAGCAATTCAATTCAGTGGAGTTACTTAATCATCACACACATTAAAATGATTTGACCAAAGTGAGCAAAAAGCGGGAATTGCCACTTGCACCGAGTAATAGCTATTTGTCAGTTTTAATAACTGCTGCATAATTCATGCAGATAAAAGGCTACAAAAAAAGTTATTTCTTTTCATTTTTAGAGTTTTAAATATGACCCAGTGTACAATTGCTGAGAGTGTGTGTGTGTGTGATGGAGGTGGCAACAGATGGTTCTGCCCCCTTGGAAATGATGAGGGCAGGTGGCCCATGCCACCAAATCCCTTTATCTTAGTGACCTGCTCTACAGCATCTGCATGCTTAGATAAGCAAAATAGAATGGATGAAAAATATAAAACCAAGAGTTTTCTGCAGTTGATTTTGTTCTGTAATTTTCTGAGAGGGAGGTTTGTTCTGGTGGTGGAACTTGCAAGGCCTGATTTACCGGATAGACCTATATTGTGTCTGATGACCAAGGCTCTACTTTGTCGATATTCTGACCACCTGTATCCATCATCGGTCTGACACACCTTTGAGCATGTTCATCATGACAAGACAATTGAAACAAAGGTGGAAATTAGGAAAGAGGTACTGCCCACAATGTCAGTTCCACCGGTGCCTCTGCTTTCCCCGGCACCCAAAGGGCAATCACTGTCTGTGGATCTTCTCAGGGTTTGTTCCCCATCTGCAGCCTGGACTCTGAAGGAGCTGAAAAGCTGTCCCTGCAGCCACCAATGAGAACTGGACACCACAGTGATCTCTGCCCCTGGCAGGCTCTTGAGGAAGGTAAGTGGTCCAACGTATTGCTTTTTACTGCAGAGTAGGACACATACCACTAAGGAAGTAATTGCACTTCATTTTTTTAATGTTATCTTTTATAAACTCTTTAATGAAAGAGTTCTGATATCCAAGGGTACATAACCACGGATTAAAAGGCACTGGAACAAATGTTTTACTTCACTTCCTGAAAAATCACAGTCTCTTTGATTTTCTTAATGTCTGTATTCTTATGTATGTAAAGAAAAATACATATAAAAATAAATAATAAACACTAAATGAGTACAAAATAAAACATTTAAAACCACAAACAAAAAACAACAAAAAACAAATCAGAGGAGGGAGCATTCCATGTAGTCCTGGTAAATTTGACATCAACCATTCATATTCCCTAATGTTGCACAGGGTGTTCAGACTCTGGCTGTGCTCCCAGGAGCCTTGCCTGTTCAGCCAGGTATGCTGTCTGCATCTCCGACATCCTCAAAACAGCACGATGAGCCTGAAAAGGACTGTTCTGTGCTTGTTGCAGCCTTTTATCACCATGTTCAAGAATTCCCTATTTTTTCTGGTGCATCCCTCCTCAGAAACTCAGAGGGGTTCCTTAACCCTGCAGAAAATTTTAGATCTTGGATCTTCCAGAGGCCCTGTCAGAGGAAGGGCTCTGCCATCTGGTAGCCTGTGATACCTGAAGAGCCCTTTGCCTGTGTTCACAATGAAGAAATATTTTTGATGCTGGTTCTGATGTTAGTCATGGGTATTCCTGGAACATTTCCAAGTTATGTAAACACTCTTGTATCCTCTCTGTGATTTTGTTTATTTTTTTTCTGTACTTATGTCACTCTACTTTCCACCAGGTTGGAAAAGGAGAACATGCCTTGGAGTTTCCTGCTCAAGGTTTCTGTTTCCAGGCTCACTGTCCCTGGCCATCCTTGGAGCACTGTTGCCCATTGCAGTGAGCAGAGGTGACCTCTGGCTAAGTGGTCTCCTGAGCGTGCAATGCCACTGGTGTCACTGCAGCAGCGTGGCAGAGCGCTGCACAGGGTGAGCTATGGACCAGTTTAGAGCCTGAACTGGAGACAGCTTTTGTTTCCAGCTTCAGTGGTGTAATTTGTAACTATCTGTGTTTTTAAGAGTAGTGTCTTTCAGTTTGAGAGACAGACATTTTATAATGTATCCCATGGTGCAGCTTTCACTCCTGTGGGAACAGAAATAGTGGCGTGAGTTAGCAGGAGGTCAGCTTTTTCATCTGCTGCAGTCTCCCTCAGTGACCTTGGACAAGCCCTTTGATCTGTTTGTGCTTCGGTCTGTCTGTGTAGACAGGAGAGGAAGGAACTGCCCCCTACCCCTTGCAGCCCTTGCCCTTTCAGTCAGAGAAGATGCTTCCTTGGGCAGAGATCACCTTCTGCTGTGTTTGGATATAATGAGGGTCTGATCTAAGCAAGATCTAGAAACAACTTACTGGAAATTATACTAATAACAACACTAATGCTCTGTATACTTTTTAATATGCCTGCATGAGGCAACATCTGTGTGTGTTTAGATAAGCTGTCAGCAGCAGTATTTGGGCTTTGCACCAGCTGTGATCATCATGCAGTTATCTGCTGGTCCGTGTCTGTGACAGCAGGTACAGCTGTGAACACCCCTCCGTGCGCACCGCAATCTCTGTGCTTAGTGCCTGCTTTTGGCACTCTCATCTCCTTTATTTATGAATGAGTGGTGAGGGAGGGGAGGGCTGGGCTGGGCTGAGTCCTTCGCAGTTTGACTATAAAGAGCACAAGAGCTGAAACACAATCTCCTCCTCCTCCTTTCCTGCGCTGTTTCACCAAGAGCCTTGCTCACAGCTGGGAGGAGAAGAGCCTCACCAGCAGCCTGAGCAGCAGCTGGGAGAAGGGAAGTTTTGTGCCCCTCACACTGCAGGCAAAACCTCTTTGCATGAACTCTGCTAACAGGTGAGCTTCACTTTTAACTATTAATTCTTAAAAGCAAGTTCATTTCCCACCACTGGGCCAGGTTATACCAGGTTACAACCCCTGGAGAGGTGGTAGGACAGTTTTTTGGCTGGGTTGTTAAAACGAAACAAGGTGCTCCAAGGACTCAACCAAAACGATGTGTTCAAAAAAATTCACAACTTGAAAATTAATTTCCTTGGCAAAGTTCCCACTAGCAAGAACTTAGAATAAAAGTTTTCCCTAAAAAAACTTTCTTGTGTTCCACTTAGGCATAAGGAGAGATGAGTGTTGAAGTTTTATCGATGAAAGGAAATTGTTAAGATAAACATGTATGTCATTATTATATTTTCCAAACACAAATCCACTTTTCTTGCTGCTGTTCAGAATTTGACTTGGGAAATTTTAAATGTGAAGGTTTGTTTAGAGAAGTGAAATCCATCAGGTCAGAAATTAATCTTTTTTTTTTTTTCAATAGGATCAAAAACTTTTGTTCATTATTGTAGGCTGCCTGTGTTATGAGAACGTTTTTCTGATTCTTGTCAGTCTTTGTAAAGAAACAAGAAAAATAATTCACTGACCGATCAGCTTTGTGTGTTGTATGGGGAGAGGAGTCGAGAAATGGAGAATTTAGAAGTCCTGTCCTTTTCTGTTCAGAACACATGCAGATATTTATTAATAATTTTATTAATAAAAATATAAGGAAACTTAACAGTGAGGCAAGGACTCATAAGACGTGACAGTGTCACTGTGAGTACTATGGGACTTTCTGAGCAGTCTGTTAATCAGCACCCACTGTGACTTTTTCCACATTAGCACCCTGTGTTCACACTGGTTCCAGAAGAGCACAGTGTCTGACCACTTCTTCTTTCAGGTTTGCTTTAATCAAGAAGCCAGTAGAAGTTAGACAGTCCTATGTATTTAACACCCACTCTTCCATTCCTTCTCTGAGGAAACAAAATTTTTTACTGTCCTCACCTCTGTCCCTCCTGTTTCCCCATCTTATTGCTGTTATGTTGTGGTTGCCTCTTATCAGAATGCTCCTACACATGCAATTGTAAGGTCTTTCTGTTATATGAGGGAAGAGGCAGAAGAGAACCACTTCCAGCTTATTTTACACTTGGTGCTACACAGCTGTAAGTAAGATGATAAGATAGAAAATATATCCCCAAAGTTTTAGGAGTCTTTCCAGGGTCTGGGAAGTATACTGTAAGAAAATGATGGGTTTATAGGACCAGGGGAATATGTTGTTCTGTGATAGTGGGGCAGAGCCAGTGGGGGTGACAATGCTTACATCACATCATTGTGATTTGAATATCACAGTTTTCAGTGAAGACAGATATGGTTGTTTCAATATCAGATTAAAAACCCTTGTGTCACTTGACATCTTCGGTGAGGTGTATTTATTTCATTTTGTGGCTGGTGGACAAAAATTGACATCCCTCCTGTTCTGGAATGTGAGGACTGTAAGCAGTCTTATAGCAGTGGGAAAAGAGAGAAGTGAGATATAGGGAAAGGGGAGAGAAGGAAGGAAGACGTGTCTCAGCACAACTAGGTGTACGCAGTTGTCACCATACTCGATGTCATCGGTTAGGGTGAGCTCAGGGGATGTGTGGTTGCTGAGGTCAGACAGACAGGAAACTTCTTACCTGGGGCTGAGCACAGCTGCACAGGGCCAGCTGGACAAGGGTTGGGGGCATTAATGTAAGTTTTCCTCTAACCAGCCTCGTGGATGGCATCACTCAGATGAACCAGCTGGTGCTGTAACTGCAAGCATCTCTTGGCATCCACTAAGCAGTGCATGGAGAAGAAAATTTCTCTCCTGCCAGTTTTTTCTAGACCTGACCTGAGGGTGCGTTCATGGTGCTTGGGGCACCTGAAGGCTAAACTTGTGTCAGTGTGATGGTAACCAAAACAAGTCATGTCCACTCATGAAGACATTTACACAACTTGCTAATTATTTTTAAGTGAAGAACTGTGGAGGGAGAACCCCAGACATAGTGGCCTTGTGAGGCTCATTACCTTTATAATTAGCTGGATGTCCCGTCTAAGAGGTTTGTTTTTCTTATAAAGCTTATTCTAAGTGGCTTTTAATGCTTGTTATGAATTATTCTGCCAGCTGAAGCATTTGCAGAACTGCTGACCCTGACAGCTGATGGCAATTGTTTTTCAAAAGATGAAGAACAGCTTTAATGTTTAGACAAAACTGACCAATGATTTTAACTAAAGTATTTGTAAGCAACGGCAGCTAAGGAAAATATTGCAGTTTATTCCCTGAGGGGTGCATCCACTGTAACTCTTTTTCTCTACTAGAAATTATGTTCTGAATTCTGTTAATCTACTGGGTAGCAAAAAGAGTGCTTTTTTAGGTACTTCATCTGGAAGCTGTAGCTAATCTGTCTGAAAAAGAGAAAAAGACTAGATAAAAGGTTTGAAACACTGTTAGAGGGAGACTCAGAAATGGGCTCACCTGAAAGTATGCTCTGTTCCTCTCCACGGAGCCCTCTTGCCAGAAATTGTTTCTGTGGCAACAAACTTGTTTCCAGCTGGGTTGTCTGGGAGTTTGATCTGGGATTGCTTAGGCTCAGATCTGTCACCATGCCAGAGGCAAATAGAAATGCAAAACCGATCTGATCTACAGGTAACGAGAGAGCTGCTGTTACTGTTGCTCCACGAGAGATGTCCTCCTGACAATCTCCACCCGCAAATTGCTATGGACAGCTCTTGCTGTTCAGATAAGCCTAGTCTTTCATTTCTGAACATCATTGCTTTATCCTGCAAGGTTTCAAGCTTCCTTTCTCTTATGTTGTGTCCTCTGGGTCAGCAGTAAAGACACAGAGCTTTGAAGACTGGTTAGATAGCCAACAGAGGGAGATAAATAATGAATGCATTACAAAAGCAAATGTAATTGAACTATCAAACTCAAGTCACTTTAATGACACCTGAATAAAATGCTAAAATGGGAAACAACAGCAGGGAAGAATGGAAGTCTTACAGAGATCTCATGGTTTGGTTTTCTTTTAACTCAATATTTTAGTAAAAATTAGAGTTTGATCATTTTATATCTGGAAACATTTTGTCTTCCATCTGCTAAGAAAGGAGAGTTTTTACTCTGCAATGGTTAATGATTTAGTGTCTACTCACATATCTAATTAGAGGATGTATGTTTTATGGTCCATGTTTAAGAAATGTTCAGACACAACTTTCAAAATAGAAAATGTCTTTTCATCTTTCCAGAGGCTTAAACTAAAATCCTTTAACCTATCATGTCTGGACATCATTATTTGTAATTTGAACTTGGGTCCAAATTTCTGAGATGGTCTTACACCTCCACCTCAGAGCAGGACGTGGATTTCTGAACAGCTCTCAATTTGGACACTCACATCTGGCACATCTGTGCCAGCTTTCCCATCTCTCACTCAAGAGCTCATCAGAACTCCTCTGTAAGCAGTATGTGATTCTCTCCCTTTCCCCTAGTCAGACGCATGTTGGGAAGCGAATGGTTGCTTTTGCTGTGAGTTTCTTCTTTGATACTAATAGTTTCCAAAAAGGGCTTTTTTCATTTCCATGAGGTCATGCCTCTTCAACTATTTTTCTCAATTTTTTCTCAATTTTTGTATTGAACCTCTTTTGTCCAGATTAATACCGTTATTATGGCCAGGTTTCTCCTCACGATTTTCTTTAAAAGAAGACTAGAGAAGGGTCAGTCACATCTCAAACATATGGATTAGTCAGATTTCAAGCATATGGATGGCTGAGTTTGTGCCTCCAAGCAGGATTCTGGGACCTGTCTCCCAGAAAAGAGGTGGCAAATCAGGCGGGGCTGTGACACAGGGAAGTGGGCAGCCACTACTTTGTGCAGATGGCAGTGTCAGCCAAAAGGTGGGCTGGGGAGGGGGTAGACAGGACATTCATGGTCTTAGGCAGAATGCTGGAGTAGAGGAATGCAGCAGCTCTGTGCTGAGGAAGGCTTCATGCACCATATGTAAGGCCAGAGATACTGATGGTATGGCTAAGAAAGTAGAGGAGGGAAAGCAAATTCATATACAGTGAAATGAGAACGCTTGGGAGTGAGGGAAGGCCAGACTTTGTTTAAATCTTAATGAAAGCAAGATACTAGCGCTTAAAAATCGAGTGAGTACTAAAATAATTTTTAAAATGAAAATTAAGGGAATTGAGGAAATGAAATTCAGGAAATGAAAATGTAAGCAAGCCTGCAGATACAGATGCCAACACTTTGTTTAAAATGATTAATCCATTGGGGACTAGGAGTCATGTATCCTCAAGTTAAAAAAAAAGAAAGGACTGAAGTTTTCAATAGTCATCTTGGGAGCTAGAGCAGCAACGAGGGAAAGAGCACAGAGGAAACCTTTTGCAAGGCACACTACTTCTCGTGAGAAGTCTGAGAAATAACAATGGAGAACGTGCGTTACATGTGAATATTGACTCAGTTCTACAGGAAACTTGGTTAATCTCCAAAAGGGAAACTGCAAACAAATAAATAAACTGAATTAAAGGTAGCTAAAAGGGATAGTTTAGAAGAATTAAATCTCTACAGACTAGCTGGGGACTATTTGGAGGCATGCACAAATGTGTGTGCACAACGCGCCCCCACGCAACCCCCCAGTGCTGTATCCAAGGAAGAAATACAGAAATACAGAACAAGGGCCAAAAAAGACTCAACTAAGCCTGAAAGGAAATGAGCCTAGCTAAACAGCAGTGCATGGAAGGGCGGGTGTTGTGCTAGACTGGAAAAAATTGGATCTAGAACAGAAACGTCTAAAGTGCACACTGGTGATCAGTGTGAGCCGGAAACACAAACATAGTACAAAGGTACAAAAGAGTTATTCCAGTTTTAAATGTCAACAGTGCACATGATGTTAGGTGCTTCAGTTGAACAGGGTCCTATCCCATGACAAATTTAATCTCTTCAATTAAAATTAATCCAAACAGAAGAAAAATAATTAAGTCGAAGATAAATGAGGGGAGGAAGGGAAAAACCTTCAAATATTGTAAACAGCTTTTCACTTTACCGTGTCTTAAGACTTCTACTGTACAAAATGAATCATATACTGAATCATATATGCAGAAAGTGGTATTTTAAACAGTGGAGTTTATTGAATGTATCATTATTTTGCTGATGTATGGAATGATGAAAATGTTAACATTCTCCTTGAACAGATGTGCTCAATCTCTTCAGACATGGCAGAGTTTAGACACATT
Organism: Myiotriccus ornatus; assembly: GCA_036023395.1. NCBI lineage: Eukaryota > Metazoa > Chordata > Aves > Passeriformes > Tyrannidae > Myiotriccus > Myiotriccus ornatus. The sequence goes on along the minus strand of JAYRBT010000177.1, from coordinate 47,642,517 downwards.
TCAGTTAGAGAGCAAAATTTTTTTATCAGGTAGCCATTTCTATTTGTCAAATGTTATTAGTCAAACATTGATTATTAATGTCCCAAGCTACTGCTTGTCAGCAACACCACACAATCAGTTTTATCCACTGAATTATCGGTAAACGAGGGAAAAAAATTGTACAGATGGATATTTGGTTGCTTTCCAAACTCCTTTTAGTTAATGAGATAGTTCTGTTTGGAGGGTATGATGTGCTGATCCTTGGGTTTGAAGCGGCATTATAAAAGATGCGAGCAGAAAGATAATTTGATCCCTGCTTTGGTCTCAACCTTGTTAGTTTTTGAGCAAGCTTTCCCTTGTAACCAGTGAGCGATGTTGGGGAGGCTTGACAGGAGGGACTGCCTTGCATGTCGCTGGCATTCCTTCCCTTTCTGTGAGAGCATGTGGGTGCAGAGACAAGTTGCTCTCAATACACACATCAGCTCTAGGGCCGTAAGTGTCTGGCCAAAGGTCTGGGCTGGCAGCCGGTGAGCTTCGCTCACCCTTGGTGCGTGCTGACCCGTGTGGGTGCCAGCCAGTACTGCAGCCCACAGGCTGGAAATGGGTGGGTTGTGCTCAGGCTGGAGGGAAACCTATGGAGTGACTCCTGCAGGGCCGTGGCACCCCTTGAGTAGCCACTCGGTGGAGCAGGAGGTGTGTGGCAGTGCCGGGGGTAGAGGGGCACGCTGGCAAACTGAGGGAGGCAAAATTCATCAAAATGCAGTATAGACATGACTTGGACCTTAAGGCACTGACTTCTGTGCAAGACATCTGGCATTGCCTGATGGAGCACAGTGCTGGTGTCAGAGCAGACTGCAGCATCAAAAGAGGCAGCGATATAGAGTTTAGGAAAATGAATCAGAAGGGTGATTTTGCCCAAGGCTGTAGATAGTAAAATGAATCAGAACTCAATTAGCTCAGAAGGGTGAAGTTCCTATTTCTCAATCCCAGGATGCAACGCAATTGTTCCAGTCATTGTTTCTTGCTGGTAATATTGCATACTGATCATGGCTTATGTGGCTTCTAATAAGACCTTTGTAATCTAGGCTTTGTTTTTGCGCTGTCCTTTTTAATAGGGATCAAATACAAAGTTGGGAATCTAAGAAGTTCTGTTGTCCATAAGTAATTATTATTTACTTGCCTGCTGCTTCTGCAATAGAGACAGGGTGGTTCTTTGGCTTCTGTGTCAAGGAGGGCTGTAGGGGAGAGGGACATTGACATGGCTGAGGGGAAAAGAAGATTTGGAGTTTTGTCTCTGAGTAATAACAGTGATTTAAGACGTCTGCAGGAAGTGGTGTGATGTGTTTTCCTCCACCCACTGTTCTGTACTCGAGCAAGTCACACATGAAGCTTCAGGAAGATGTCCTCTGTGGGTAGGAGTTAGTCACAGTCACTTACCAGTGAAATTCTTGGAGGGTCATGCTACCCACCTGCTTGATCTTCAACAGCAGGAATTAGGGGGCAAATGAGGGTCATTTTTAAAGGCTTTGAGGCAGCTGTAGCATGACTAATTCCTGTTATGTGATTCACCTCCCTGATACTACTTAGACTGCTTGCCTGAAATTACGCATTGTATGAACTTCTTATTACCATAAATAGGGATTTTCCAAACTGTTTTTTCTTTTCAGCACTTCCCTGTGCTCAACCAGTTGTTCAGACCTTGCATTTGGTAAAAAGGCCCTAATCCTAGATAAAGAATAAGTAGTAGCGTAAGATAGAGTTAGTCTGAGGGAACTGATCAATGTAGTTGTCAAGCCAGTCTGCATGATATTTGAAAAGTAACTGGCAGTCAGGTGAAGTCCCAGGTGACTGGAACACTGAACACTGAACTAATCTTTAAAAAGGGTAGAAAGGAGGACCCTGGGAACTACTGACCTGTCAGCCTCCCCTCTATGCCTGGGAAAATCATGGAAGAGATGCTCCCCAGCATCCTAGAAGCTATGCTAAGGCACATGGGGGACGAGGAGGTGATTTGGGACAGCCAGCATGGCTCCATCAAGTGAAAGTCCTGCCTGATCAACCTAGAGGCCTTCTATAATGGAGTGAGTACATCAGTGGAAGAGCTACAGATGTAATTTATCTGGACTTCTGTAGAGCCTTTGACGCACAATATCCTTCTCTCTAGATCGGAGAGACATGGATTCCATGGGTGGACTGTTAGATGGATAAGAAAGCAGTTGGACTAAAGGTTAGCTATCAGTGGCTCAGAGTCCCAATGGATGTCAGTGACAAGTGGTGTCCCTCAGGGGTCCGTGTTGGAACAGTGCTATATCTTCTCTAATGACACAGACAAAGGGATCGAGTGCACCCTCAGCATGTTTGCAGATGGCACTGAGTGGTGTGGTTGACATTCCTGAAGGATGCAGTGCCATCCAGAGGACAAGCTTAAGAAGTGGGAACCTCATGCGGTTTAACAAGGCCAAGTGCAAGGTGCTGCACCTGGGTTGGGGCAACCCCTGGTATCAATCCAGGCTGGGAGATGAACAGATGAAGAGCATCTCTGATGAGAAGGACTTGGGGGTGCTGGTCGATGAGAGGCTGGACATGAGCTGGCCATGTGTGCTCACAGCCCAGAAACCCAAATGTGTCCTGGGGTGCATCAAAAGCAGAGAGACCAGCAGGTTGAGGGAGAGGATTCTGCCCTCTACTCTGCTCTGGTGAGACCCCACCTGGAGTGCTGCATTCCAGCCCTGGGGTCCCCAGCACAGGAAGGACATGGACCTGTTGGATTGGGTCCAGGGAAAGAACACCAAGTTGATTAGTGGGATGAGGCACCTCTCCTATGAGGAAAGGCTGAGAGAGTTAGGATTGGTTACCCTGGAGAAGAGAAGGCTCCAGGGTTACCTAATTTTGGCCTCCAGTACCTGAATGGAACCTGCAAGAAAGATGGAGAGGACTTTTTACAAGGGCATGTAGTGATAGGACAAGGGGGAATGGCTTTAAACTAAAAGAGGACAGATTTAGATTAGATACTAGGAAGAAATCCTTTACTGTGAGGGTGCTGAAGCACTGGAATAGGTTGCCTAGAGAAGTTGTGGCTGACTCATTTCTGGAAGTGTTCAAGGCCAGGTTGGATGGGGCTTGGAGCAACCTGGTCTAGTAGAAGGTGTCCTTGTCCACGGGGTTGGAACAAGATGATCTTTAAGGTCACTTCCAACCCAAACCATTCTATGATTCTGTGATGCTGGACTAACTAGGCTAATTATCCTGTCTGCCTGCCTTACCCTGCATCTCAAGTTGTCCTTTGTATATGCAGGCCTCAGCTAAGAAGTCCAAAGTCATAAAAGCCTGAAATGAAAATATATAAAAACAGAACATGGATTTGACAGAATATCAAAGTTGCAGCAAAGGGAGTGATTTGCCCAAGACTGTGAATAAGTGCATGTCTGTGTTAGGGAGAATTGGGCATCGATGACTAATCAGTCTTTTTTTTGTTTATGGGGATTCTGAAAAAATGTTACCGATTTCCTTCTTTGACAATAGGTTTATAAATGGAGTCATACAGTAATGGCAAAAGTAAAGTTATTTGTAATTTTCAGAATCCTTTCATGGTTTGCTTCCACTGAAACAGATACACAGAGTAATAATTATTGTACTTAGAGGTTCATGTTAAAGGATCCACTTGCAAGTCAACAAACACTGAGTGGGTTGTGTATAGATCCAAATTAGTTTAGAAATTCAGTTTAAGTAGGAATTGAGATTTTGTCTTCTTTTCTGCCCAATTTACGTAAGATGGTTTCAGAGGTTTAAAAGGATACAGTCTGTTTTTTACTGTGTGAATGATAAGACTCTCTTGCAAAAAGGATGTACAAAGTTTGTTCTTCTAATGTAAAAAAAGCAAAGAGAAAAAGAAAAAGAAGGAAGTTAGTACAGCAGAGTGATAGCCTTTCTGCTTTACAAAACCAGCAGAATAACAGCAACAAAACTGCCTGCAGCCAACTGCTCTTCACATGGAGGTTTGACAAAACCAAAATTTATGCAAAATATCTGATGTGACTTCTAATGTATACTTTTACAGACCATACAACTGCCTTTAAAGTGGTATATGTTTATTTCCAGAGTCACTGAGAACAGTTTAGAAACGGATCCAATTAAAAAATACATGGTATGGCCAGTAGAGAAATTAACCCCATGCACTTAAAAGATACATTGATGATGCACATAAAATGAGCTGCACTAAAAGAAGATGAACATCAAGGTCAAGTATGCTAGGATAAGGAATTAGAAATCTTAGGGTCTCTAATGCCACCTATTTTTTAGCCCATTTGCATATTTAAAAGAGACTATGAACTTTAATGAATATAATTGTTATTTCTAATGGACTTTGGTCTCAATATGAGCCATGCTGATTTGTCTGAGCTCAACAAAACTAGTGTCCTGCTGAGATGCTTGAGCTCAGTCTGAGCACTTTTCTTGTAGAAACATAATGCAGTAGACTGGGATTATCTTGTTTTTCTTCCTGCACTCTCTTTCCTTGACCTGCCAGGCCAAGTAACAAAGCACTGCAGTTCTGCTGTTTTGTGTTCCTGAAGTAACAGACAGTGCTAGCTTGAGTGTATCTCCATGGCTCTACTTTGTGCCCCTAAGAGTAGTTGTGTAATATGTTGCCTTATCCCAAGGGAGGAACAAAAATAAAGTATTTTATTCACTAGCATTGTTTCCATCTCTAATAAATATGCCTATTATCCATTTTTTTCATTTGCTTATTTTATCTGCAGCAGTCATTGGAAGGGCATTTGAGTGTTTCACAAGCACTACCAATTTACTTCAGAAAACTCCTGTCTGCAATGGAATACAAGTTTGAATTTGTGAGGACAGAAATAGAGGGATTATACAGTTTGGTTACTTGAAGTACTTGGTCCTTTTCTTATTTGCCTGTGTATTATAGTGCAAAAGATTCCAGAGACTTCATCCATGGTGAGTAGAGGAGACACCTAACTTTATGCCCTTTAAGTACAATATCCCACTGTAATTCTTTTCTTCTCAGCAGTAACAGAGTGAACCCAAGTGCATTGTTATCCATCCTGCTGCATAGCCAGATATTCCCCATTGCATGCTAACTATCTGATTTTTTTTTTTTTTCTTTCCAAGCGTGGTAATTTTGCATTTGTCCTCAAAGAATTTTATTTTGTTTTCACACCCAAGATCATCTTAAATCCTGTTAGTATTATATACTCCTTCTTAAACCAGTAAAATTTGCTGATTTATTTAGTGCATTTTCTATCCCATCCAAATGGGATAGAAATTATGACATTTATGAATACCTGAAAACACTGACTAGCATCCTGGAAAGGGTAGATCATTGCACAGTCAACTCAGCGAACTACAATTGGCTGCTTTTGAGTGTGGTTGTGTAACACATCCAGCATTACATGATACCTTTACAATTTCCCAGGTGTAATGAGAATGTACGTTAGGATGTGTCAAAATCTTCATAAAAGAAAGTTGTATTGCCCATGTTGCTTCCTGTGTAGCTGTTCGGCCGCATACCTCATGAAACAAGGAAATGAGATCGGTCTGACACACCGTTCCTGGTTGAATTGTGTGTCTCTTATTGCAGCAGCTTCTCCAAGGCAAGTTGTTTGACTGCAGTGCTGCTGCCCTTGCTGCTTCTGTGCCTTCCCTCTTGTCCTCCCTGCTTTTCCCCAGCCCTGAAGTGCCACTGCTGATGCTGTTCCTCTCAGGTGTTGCTCTTCCCCATGCCCTCGTGCACGGGTACTCAGTGGGAGACAGGAATTGTTAGGGTGTCACAGGAGCCAAAAGCTGTTGAGGAGGAGGCTGTCATGTCTGAAATCAGGCTGCAGAAGCTATGAGGACAGGGATTGCACTGAACAGTGGCAAGTAGTTTCTGGAAGCTGGGGAATTGACATGATTGGGATATTTGGAGGTTGATGCTGTGTGGGGCAGGACTGTCCACTGTCAGGGAGAGGAGGCAATAGCTTCATGGATTAATCAGGGGAGATGAGACTAACTTCCACTACTGTCCTTTATCATTTTCAACTTTCCTTTGCTTTCTGCTCACTGGAACAGCAACATGATTTGCAGACTGGCAAGTCTGCACACTGCGATGAAAATAGACCCATCCATGTCTGTGCTGGTCTTCCTACAGAAAGCAAGTAGGACTTAGGCTGGAGCTTCTCCCATCTTCCTGAGGTAGGGTGTGAAATAAGTGCAGTTGCCAACACCATCCCACTTTCATCTTCTCCTGAAGCGTGGCAGGACTCACCTGGGGTGAGTCTCCACAGCTGTGAGTCGCTTCGGTGAGTGCATGGTTGTTGACTGTCTGATGGCTTATTCTGGCTGGAGCTAGGCTGACTGGTGTATAACTCTGCAACTACCCTTTTTCACAAGACAAGTGTTACGTCTGCTTCACCCCAATCTACCACAATTTCTGAAACATTATCAGCAATAATTCACACATTGCTTTAGCTAATTCCCTGGGAGTGCACATAGCCTTTCAAAATATCTGTTAGTCTTTGCTTACATATTTTCTTGTCTACCCCCATCCTGTTAAAAGTAATTTTATTAGATGCTGGGTCACAATTTGGTTATAAAGATTGGAATAAAAAATAACAGCAAATATTTCAGGTATCTTTAGATCCAAAACTTGTGTTTGGGCTATATATGTACCTGTCTTCCTTTACTAACCTTGTGTGTTAATTGAAACATCCTTCATGGCCTTTAGTGCTTTTCTACTTGATACCCTTTTAGAATCAGAATGGTTTAGGTTTGAAGGGACCTTTGAAGGCCATCTAGTCTGACCCTCCTGCAATGAGCAGGGACATTTTTGATTAGACCAGGTTGCTCAGAGCCCCAACGTGACTTTGAATGTTTCCAGGGGCATCTGCCACCTCTCTGGGCAATGTGTGGCAGTGTTTCAATACCCTCATCATAGAAAATATCCTTCTTGTATCTAGTCTGACTCTACCCTCTTTTAGTTTAAAACCATTACCCCTTGTCCTGTTGCTACAAGTCCTATTAAAAAGTCTGTCCCCGTGTTTCTTATGAGTGTCCCCTTAGGTACTGAAAGGCTGCAACTAGGTCTCTCCACAGCCTTCTGTTCTCCAGGCTGAACACCTCCAACTCTCTCAGCCTTTCCCCATAGGAGAGGTGTTGAATCCAAACATCATTGTGCCATTTCCTCATACTCAGTCATGCACCCCAATTTCCACTTTCTCCTATTTTTTTTTCCCCAAACTTGTTCTATGGATGTTGTCCTGGTTTTGCCCATTTTATAGTGTTTGACCAGTCTCTAGTCTCTCCTACTGGGAAGACCAGACTCTTTATCTGATCTTCATAGCCTCTTTACCCGACTTTATTTTTCCAGGCTTTGTGAAAGAGGATCAAACAAGCAGACAAACCCTCAAGAGCAGCTGAAGGAAGTGTGTGAATTTAAAGCTGGTGTTTGTGTAGGTAATGACCTCAACCAAATCCTAAACTGAAACAACCCCAGGTTTCTGGTTCCAAGATAGGCAGGACAGTTAAAGTCCTGCTATGACAGCCAAATGACTTGGTCCTGTCTGCACTCTACGACAGGTGCAAGGACAGATTAAATAGTGAGAGACGTGCCATCATACAAAGGCACATGACCACGTTACGCTCCCTGTTAATGGAAATGAATGCTCTGTGGATGAGACAAGCTGGGTGCACAACTATTGCAAATTTCAGCAAGGAAGTTTTGACGTAGTCCCGTTTGTCTCCGCCAAAAAATATGTAGGTCTTATTGCAGACAGATTTCTTACAATGAAAATTGTAGCAATGCTCGCTGAAAACCCACCTGGTTCCATGCTAGTACTTGGTCTGAGGGGAAGAGGCTGTTGTTGTCCGTGGCTCTGGGCTACTTTCTGTGCTGTTTCCAGCAGGCAGCTCTTAACGTATGCTGCACCATGGGTCACGGTGCAGGGGGCAGTCACGTTTTTGCTAACAGTTAAGGCACAGAGGAGTTGGGAAAGAAATGAACTGTTGTTGAACTATCCAGTGAGTAAAGCTGGCTTCTTTAAACCAAGAAAAAGTGAAGGTTTCTGAAGCTCAGGGATCTTTGGCTTTATTTTTAATCCAAGAAGAAGAGAATTGTTTGGAGCTCATGTAGATGGAGTTCTTCTGATTTGTTCCCAAGACTTGGGCTTAGATGGGTATCATCTAAAAGATGTGGGCACATATGAGAGAAAAATATTGCCTAGAAATGTCTGCAGACTTGTTATACTGAAGGTGTTACATAAACTATGCTCAAAAAAAATCACACCACTGCACTATATCCATATTAAAGCTGTCTAAATGAAATGCCTGTGTGTTCCTTCAAAAGTGCTTTCAGCTTTACGATTGTCTGCACTCCAGACGTTTTTTGTACAGCAATTTTTTTCATTTTTCCCCTCTCCCTATTCAGACAAGGTCAGGAAGTCACAGGGAGCTATCAGTCTTTTCTCTTCTATACCCTGCATCACCTTGCCTTCAGTGTCTTCTTTTTCAGACAGCTTGTAAAGTATTGTGTCGTATGTTCTTAATAACAGGGTGGGTTCTTCTGCACCCATTTGTTTAAACCTGCCACTGCTGTCCTTGGATACCAGGTTTGTTTGAAAAAAATCCTACAGTTTCACTCCCTGGCTGGTGCAGAGCTATGTTCAGGATGCTACAGAGAAATACCTCTGTATTTCTCACTTGGCCACTGAGTCTGTCCTTAGCCAGGCACGAGCGGTCAGAGGGCACAAAGGTGGCCCAGAGCCCACACTCTGAGGAGGCTGAAATGAGGGAAGGATTTCCTGGCTCACTGCTGCCACTGACCAGAGGAGCAGTATAAAACAGCTATTGCATAAGCAAGAATCTGGACCTTTGTTTTTCATCTCCATCTTTGAAATCAGGGCGGGTTTGTTAGCACAAGGCAAAGAATCACAGAATTGTTAGCATTAGAAGGGACCTCTGGAGATCAAGATTTGTTACAGGCAGCCTTCTCCTCCTGCCCCTCCAAACACCCCACTCCAGCACTTCCTCTGGGAGCAGGAAATGTTGCTGTAATCCTAAATGTATATTATATTAGCATAATGTCATATCAATAAGACTTTTGCTGTCTCCTTCGCATTCTACATTCTAGCAAGACTTTCAAATTAAACAGAAATGATTTTTACAATCATGTTCTCTGTACATAAACATAATTTAATATAAACATTTAGAATTCTTAGAGGAAAAGAAACATTTTCAAAGAACTGTATAGTACATCTGCTTTTCCTCATACTGTGATCCATAATGACTCACTGGGTAACACTGAATGAAACTCAGTGCTGTTAAACTATAAAGACATATAAAGACTTATCAACAGCTTTTGTACTACTATTTGGACTCATCAACAGGAGCTGGATACTGACTGGACACTGAGTTGGTAGATATGATGATAGGTCTCAGATTTTTACATATTTTAGACAATATCTAAGGTGTGCCAAGCATCAAATTATTATAGAGAGATGCAATCAAATACAAACTCAAGCCTAGAGCTCTGTATTGAAAAGGTGGGATGGGGTAAGTAGGTTATCAAACCTGCCTCAGCAAAGATTCTGTGCACTGTTCTTGTGGGTGGGGAGCCAGGCCTTTTGCAGGTGGAAGAGCTGCGTGATTGTTATGAAGCCTTTGAGAAACTGGGTAGTGTTCCAGAAGAACTAATGGCCCCTAAGTGACAGTGTTCTGGGAAATTTGTACATAACTGTAGTGACTGATTTCTGTTGTACATGTCAGTACTGTTAACATTGTCATCTTTATTCCACTGGAAGGTTATGGCAATTTCTTGGAGCAAACTTCAAATTAAACCGTAGGTGTTTGTGACTGCGTCCCTTAAGCAGCATTTCTCCTTTTGTGCTTGATTTATGAATTATAACTATTGTGACACCAACAGTGGAGCAGGTGAGCCTTTTAAACTCCAAAGGAGCTGCTCATCTGCAAAACAGAGATGATAGTTCTTCACATTTTAGATACCTCCAAAGTTAAAGCAACAAATGTTTGCAATTTGCTTTGGGATTCTGGGACATAAAATTTTCTGGTACTTTTCTGGTAACTACTAGGACTTACTCATCTCAATAATGGTTTCCCAGACAGGTTTTATCTTCTATCAAAGACTGTAAGAAATTTAGGGCTAGGAAAAGGCAGTTTTCTGAAAACTGCACCATATATTTAACAACTGTACTCCTTCTAAATATTTTCATGTGTTTTATCTTCAGGTTATTAACATCCTGCAGCAAGTCATCACTTCAGCCCAAAGGTTTGTGAAAGAATTAAGCAATGCATGAAACTGGATGTAATTAAGTCTTACATTCAGGACCCTGATGAGTGATATACAGGGAGAAGTAGAAGATGGTGAATCTCACAGAGAACGCAACTGAGAAGTGCAATATTAATCATGATATCCACGAGACATTATCCCCTGTGGTGTACATATTTGTATTTATAGTAGGCTTGCCGGCTAACTGCCTGTCCCTGTACTACGGGTATTTGCAGATCAAAGCTAAGAATGAACTGGGTATCTACCTTTGCAATTTGACTCTAGCAGACCTGCTCTACATATTTTCTTTGCCTTTTTGGCTTCAGTATGCTTTACAGCATGACAATTGGACCTACGACGAGCTGCTGTGCAAAATCTGTGGCATCATCCTGTATGAGAACATCTATATCAGCGTGGGCTTCCTCTGCTGCATCTCCATTGACCGCTATCTTGCCGTCGTGCACCCCTTTCGGTTTCAGCAGTTTCGGACAATGAAGGCAGCTGCAGTTGTGAGCATCATTATCTGGACCAAAGAAATAATGACATGCTGCTTTGTCTTCACACATGGGGAGATCAGTATGGATGCTGAGAGCCACTTGGTGTGCTTTGAGCACTACCCTATCAAGCAATGGGAGCACAATGTCAATTACTACCGCTTCTCTGCTGGCTTCCTCTTCCCCTTCTTTCTGCTGGCCTTCTCTTACTGTGGGATTTTACGAGTTGTCCACAAGAGTCCCGGCACTCAAAAGAAGAAGAAAATCCAAATTAAAAGACTAGTTTCAAGCACTGTTTTCATATTTTTAGTTTGCTTTGGACCATACCATATCCTACTCGTTGTTCGTAGCTTGTTGGAGAACAACTGCTCATTTGCTGAGAAAATATTTAATGTTTATCACATTTCTCTCCTGTTAACTACTTTTAACTGTGTTGCTGACCCACTATTGTACTGTTTTTCCAGTGAAAGCACTTACCAGAACTTTGTCAAGATGCGAGATTCTTGTCTAACATGTTTAGGGCGTTTGAGGACTGAAACAAAGGAATCCTACCCACTAAACACTACGGAAACTCCCAACAGGACACAGCATGAGCAACAACCTGGGCTATTACAAATACCACTTGATGGCACCAGAATGAAGGACTGCTCTACAGCTAACATAGGCAGCCTATAGCATTAATCAAGAAAGGACATTAACCTTAAATCTGTGGCTATGGCTGTGTTTCTGTATCCATCTGAATTACATCTTCATGTATTACAACAGTGTGACCTCCCGAGGGCTTATGAGCAATGCTGTACAGTGAGGTTGTGTCTGGAGGTGCTTGGACCTTGACAACAGTGAGGAAAGCACATGCCAAGTCAGTTCAGTTACAATCACATGTCTGTTGATGTTGTGCTACCACTTAAAAGCTCTTTTCTTGATGACTGCATTAACTGGAATAAGCTAGTACTCATGGTGTGTGGTTCTAGTGAATTTGTTTTGAACTGCTTTCTGTTTGCCCCTGTAGCATCTAGAGAAAATAATTCTCTACAAGCTGTCATCATCTGTTGAAAAGGTCAGAGACAGAACAAATTAAATGTCCCTGTAGGAACTTTTCAAACAAAAAAACCAAAAACATTCCTGCAACATTTCTATAACTCTCTGAAATAACTTCTCCTTCCACCAGTTTCAAAGCCTGCAGAGACCATGCCAGAGTCAGACTCCTAAGACAACCAGTCCAGTAATGTGAGATGTTATGGGAGAACACAGACAAGGAACTCAGCATCTGCCGAGACCTTCAGTCTGTTGTTTGACTGTTGAATCTCAGACTGTTAAACTTCATCATAGGGCTCCTACAGATTTCCAGAAGTATAACTCTTGGCTCCAATGGGTATAAATAATTTGGATTGTTGACTTGGAAAAGAACAAGAGGTTGGTAGTACATGAGGCACTTCAAACACAGTGAGTCAGAGAAGCACATGGGATCAAAGACAAATTTAGTTACATCTAAATTCTACTACACCTTGCTGAGGTTTTGATTGTGTCCTTTGCAATATGTGTCTTGTGCAGCACAGACTGTGCAGGCAATTAAGTGACAATGCATTTGTCAGAGAAACTGTTGAATGAATTCTGGTTTGCCCACAGATACTACAGTTTAGAGTTCAGTCATTGTTCAGTAAATACAGTATCAGAAATATGATATATGAATGATCTATGTTTCCCGGTTTAGACAGAAACAAAATACAGGAGTAGGTGGCGAACATTAGCTTTTAAAGATGTGGGAGTTGTGCTCTATAGTAGTGTTTCTACTACCACCTCCTCTCTAGTTTTTGTTTTAGTGTTTTGTTGGTTTTTGGTTTTTTTTTTTTTAATTATTATTATACTAACAAATCCTGTGTGAGTCTTGTTATCTGCTCATCATACATTCTTCTATCTGTAACTGTTACACCATGAATATTGCCTTGTCCTTTCACTTCTCTGGTTTCAGACCTTAAAAAAACACTTCTCTCTCTGCAGCCCGGAACTGGTAACTTCCAGCAGTATAATCAGTTTTGTTTCTTTGAGGATTTTTTAAGTCAAAAGATTGTCTAGACAGATAATATATTCCTGGTATCTGAACTAACACGGCCTCGCTTGTCACTAGATTCCAAAAGGAATATATTCTAACAGTTTTCTGGAAACCACCTTGAGAGTGCAATTGGATGTAATTAGGGGATGTGTTTAATAAAAAATGTTTTTATTACTTTCTTCTGATATTTCTTCACTCTCTGTTTGAAACAGCTATCTTACGGCTTTGGGCCACAGTTTGTATATGTGAGACTAGAGATCCTCTCCTCCCTCCTCTTGTGAAAAAGGATTCATGTCCCCACTCCCAGGAGGGGATTAGGTTTGTTTAGGTTAATGTTTGGTTTGTTTAATTACTTGACATTTCTTTATACTTAGACCACTCAGCTGGATTAATTACCTTATATCTGCATTTTTTTCTTCTGACTATTACTGCTCTTTAGTTTTATTTCCTCCTAATCTTTCATCTAATCTCCTGTCTGTTTCCAGAGGGTCGAGAGGCAGGGACTCCCGGCTGCCATAATGCCGTGCTTGTACCTTCTTAAGCACCAAGCCAACTACTTGGACTCCCACGGCCTGGCAGACTGCAGGACACACACGTGGTTTGTTCTAGGATTAAATATTTGTTGTCGTGTTTATGCTTTACTTCTCTACGGTTACCCATGTTGTTTAAATTAGACAACTGGAATGCAGAGCGTGCTGTATTACATGGACTTGTCAACTGAGGGATTAGGGCTTATTTGAGTTGGTACTTTGATGTGGCCAGCTTTTTGTCAGCTGCTGCAGTTTAAAATCAGATGGAAACTTTTATAGTGGAGCCCAGCATTCTGCTACAGTTCTCAGCACTTAACCTGCTAACCCACAACAGAAGGGAGGGATTTTTCTTATTTTTCCTTCCCCCTCCCGCCCACACCGAAGCCAGTATTTTAGCAATTCTTTCTCTGTTGTAAGTGTTCAGCTTAGGCTGCAGAACTGTAACCAGCATGGCAGGAAACTAACTACTACTCAGAGCTTCTCCTTCCATCTCAGCCAGAACAGTCACCCAAGGGTCCTGCTATGACAGCTACACATTGCTCCTGCAGTTAATATAGTGCTTGGGACTGCATGTGAGAAGGGATTTTAAAAGCACATATTAGAGAAAAAGAGAAATAAATTACTAAATTTTGTGTTTCTTAATGAAATCTGACTGTCAAGACTTGTATTTTGGGACAACAAGAGCAAAAGCCTACTAAATTAAAATTTTTTAATGAAAGTTAGCATTTGGAAAGAATAATACACATTGCACCTCTCAGTGTAATATGTCAGTAGCCCACAGAGAATGCAACCAGGTGCTTCTTTTCCCAAACAGACATTTTAAAATTATGCCAATTTCATGTTGTGGGTTTTGTGCAGCAGTGAACATATGCCATCCTGCAGGGATACTGGCTTTGGCAAAAAGCTCAAGCATTCACAAGGAGTATTTTAGTTAATACTTACAGTTTGGTGACTTCTAAAGATTTCTCTAATTGTGAATCTTCAAAGATAGTTTTACTGAAACATCCTTCAAGAAGGTTTTGAAGAAAATGAATCTCAAAAAAATGACTGATCTATAAAATAAACACTGGGATCTTTTGCTGCTAGACATTCATATTCACCCATCTGGCATTAAGATTTCTGACACGTGTTCAACTATTGTAACTTCTTAAAGGCTGTGCATCCTTGGGGGACTTCAGAAGATTAATGTTTAAAATACGCTGGTGTTCGTGGTATGAACTGATTTTTCTCATTCTCAAAAAGTTGTTTGTCTTGCATTGAAGAAGGAAATAAAAGTCACCTGCCAGAATGGAAAGCAGATACAAGGTGCTGGTGGTGCTGAAAGTCCAAAACACAACTACCATTCTTACCCTGTTGGAGCACAATGAGTCGATGCTCACCTTTTGAATCACTTCAGTCATTTTAGGACAGCTAAAGCGTCAGTGCCTGAGAGGTGCAGTGTCAAATATACCCTGTTCTCTCTGCTGCAACAGCTGACAACTAGAAGAACTTCAGCCCTGACACTCATCTGGAGTTAAGGTAAAGTCACAGCTTTAAATGACAAAAGTCGTGCACAATTCACAAATGTTTGCCCTGTAGTGGTTTGGTGTTAGTAGTCCTATGCGATACAATTTAATTTTACTTCATTTGGTCTTGACAGGAGCTGAATTTCTGTCACAGGAATTCATGTAAATGTTAATTTAGAAATCATTCTTTAATGCTGAATGCAAATGTTTTTTAATTTCTAATCATGCTTTATTTTTAAGCAATAATTTAAATCATTATTTATGTATTCAGTAATTTTTTCTTAACAACAGGATACTCTGAAATGTCTACAACCTTTCTGTATCACCCAGAAAAGGACAAAATATAAAAATGGCAAGCTACTAATACAACAGAGGTCAATGACATAGCCTATCCTTTACAAGGAAGGTCTGCAATGATGCCTTTATTTTTACTAGCTCAGTTAAAAATTTCTCCTTATCTCCTCACATTTTCACAAGCTAACCCCCACCATAAGATGTTATAGGAGCTACAGGAAGTGTGCAAGGGAGCTTTTACCACTGTATCTCTTACTGGAGTTTTGTTTTTAATCTCCCCTCTCTACTGCAGCTGTTTTCCCCACCACAAGGTATTTTTAAATCCAAGTTGCTACAAGAGTTACTTCCTGTTGCAGTTATGAGGTTAGTAAAACAAGAAAAGCAACACAATAATATTTCACTGTAAGTGCAAGCTGTCTTTGTAAAAGCCAGATCACCTCTTATTATATAATATCATTTAATATCCATTCCCCATTATAAGATTACAGAAAAGAAAGGTTGACCAAATCCTTGTGATGATACCCTCCTCTTGCTTCACAGCGATGTGGTAAGGGTAACGATGAAAGGTTGTGGGTGGCCAAGACACCAGAGATGAAAAGTCATCTTTTTTTAATTTTTCACGTGATGTGAGAGCCTCAGGAACACAGAAATGACACGGGAGCAACTCTTGGTGCAGAAATCATTAGGGACAGTCACTTCTGCATTTCTTGTAGCAGCTTCTCAATCATAAGCGAATGGGTGTTGTAGAAGGGCAGCCCATCCACTTCCATTTCCAGACTGGCAGTTTTCCCACTGCGGACCCCGAGCCGTACAAGGGTTTTCAGAAGCTTTTCTTCCTTAAACACCAAACAAATAGAGTATAATTAAAGTCGGGACTCAGACAAGAGCATTCATCAAGTTCTTAATTTTAATTTTAGGAGAGACTGACAACATCCTCCATATTTATTTTGCTACCAATTTGCTAACACTTTCTTTATCTTGTCCCAAAGAATATGTTTAGCAACTGAAACTTAGGGAGTGTCAGAAGGCTTATATTCTTGACTGCTGTTTAATAATTGAATTATATTATTGTTTCCCACACTCCCTCAAACAGAATATTGGTCTCAATTCAGAAACATGAATAATTCTTTCCCTGGTTTCAAGTTCCTATATTGCACAAATCAGAATCATAGGAACACCTCCACCCAAAGTATCTCAAAAATCCACCTGTGGTTTCCACAGTGAGACAGCTGGCTGCACCTCCATTTTCAAAGAAAAAGAACTGAAGGGAAAGAGGATGCACCAAGAGAAGAGGTTACAGAGAGCATCTGGATGGGCTGCACGCTCACTTTCCTTTCCAGCAGCTTTGTTGATCTCTGTGTGCCTTTTGCTCTTTCTCACTTTTCCACTATTGATTTTATGAGACTTCTGGTTGCTTAGGAAAGAGGTGGGGAGAAAAAACCCTCTGAAATTCTGCTTCCTTGGTATGCTCTGAAACAGGGTATACTTTGTTTAAAACTACAGTTATTTTCTTGCTTACTAGTAATTTAAGCAGCTAAGAAAGCATGCTCCAACTTGAGCTGTTAAAGTACACAGAGGGGAAAAAAAATCCTCATTTGTGAGCAATGGGCCAGTTAGCATAGTGGGATGAAAATATGGGATAAAATGAGCTCAGAAAAAACACTAGTTCTAGGAACAATGAAGTTAGAAGACCTGGTTTCAAATGGATGTATGTCAAGCATAAATTACTTTGCATTTGTCATGAAATGTACACAGTAAAACTCTTTCTGCTCTCTTAGCATTTAGTACAGTGAGAATTTATTTCTCTAATTCTGTTACTTCTTAGCTTCCCCTACACCAACCCTGTGATAAGTTAATAAGATCTTGAAACACTCACATACCATCTTTTCTTCCCTTTCTTTGCTAGGAATGCCCTTTCTGGTCTTCGTCTACTGTTCCATTTCCATTTGCATGGAAATCGCTACCGAAACAGCAATATTTAATATAATTTTATTACCCACTTTGTGAATGCACTTTCTAAAGATTTGTCTTGTATTTCCTGGTAAGGCATCCTAGTTCTTAGCTGCAACAAAATTAAATGAGGCACTGGTTTTCTATTAAAGGAAAAATATGCATAGTTACATGGTGTCAGTCTTGACATCATGTAACAAGACAGCAATGACAGAGCTATTTAATGAAATTATCTGGATACACTGGTAGCATAAAAATTGCTACTTTGTAATTTATAAAATCATAAATATACATCAGCTTATATCATACGAATGATCACATATATGAATGCAAATATATGCACCTGATCTTTCTGAGTGAGAGAGGTTTTTCTTAGTACTAACTGTATCCACATGCAAAAGGACAAAGTAGATCTTCCATGCCACAAAAGAGACACCTGAATTGGATACGCAGAATGTAATTTCCAATCTGAATTGTTTCTGCTGCATATTTCCATGTCAGAGCTCTCTGATCTGCTTGCATGAGGAAAAAAGGGCTTGCTTGCTTAATACTGCATAACTATGCCTGATAAACCGTATTCTATCATCAAATGCTCCTGTTTCCATTTGTAATGAGCGTACACAATGTACAGTACACTTTCTTAGCTGTACAGTGCTGCAATTTGCTCACAGTTCTCTCTTCAGTGAATAATTACATTGGGACTGGGTTAACCAGAAAAATAATCAAATTAATAGAGAAAGTAAATTCTAATTCGTGCTTTATTCAAGGACAAAGCTAGTAAAGCATAGTAAAAAAAAAAGGCCACAGTTTTATATATTTATAATGCAATTCATATTCTTATAGGTCATAATGTCAAAATAAAACTATACAGTTAATTTGTTACTGTTAATAAAGCGTTCAGTAAAAGAACTACAGCTTGATATGTTAACCTGGCTGTGAGATGAAATGAGGAGTTGACTAGGAAGTTTAGCATTAGCTACATTTGCATATGTATGAATTAATCTATTTCACTACAGTCACTTTGCTATAAAAGTACTACAAACATCTGAAAAATCAAGCCAATACCATAATCAAACATAATTATGAGTCAACTCCACAGCTGCAAGGTAAGCAAAGATTCAGATCAAATTGTTCCTTACTCCTCAGTTCTCAAAAAGGAACAAACGCTTTGCAGCATCACTTGCTAAAATGTATGTAAAGCCTAATCCATGCACTTAGCTTTCTGTTCAGTGGGAAGGGAGAGCTCCACAGTTCTGGGGTTTGTGGCAGAGCAATCCTGACACTGCTTGAACACCAGACTACAGAGAAATCACCTGTGTTTCAGGAGAAGTCTTCACTGAATAATTACAATCTACAGCATGGAAAGAGTGACATTTTTTGAAGAAAAATAAAGCACATTATAAGAAAGCTGTTTGGTGCTTAGGCGCTCCTTCAAATGTCCTCTTTCCAACTACAAACACAAATATAAACACTGAAGTGGATATGTGCCGTGGCGCTCTTCATCTTACTGGGGTAATTATTATAGCATTAAATGAAGCTGGATTTTGCAGAAAGTAGCCATATAAACACAAACGGTCTGGTTTTTTATACTAATGGAGTATGTGAATACTAATGTCTTCAATCTTCTGTACTGTTTACTGTTGTGTGATTAAAGATATCCTATTTTCTTGTCACACATTCTGTCATTTTCTCTCCTCCACAAAACTGTTTCCATTAATTTTATCTCAATAGATTTTAGTATTGCACTTTGAAGAACCCATTACTGGATCATTAATATTCCCAGCTGTATAGCTTAGTAAAACAAAAACAAGAAGGATTTCCTGTACACAATATCACATTTAATTATGGTATCTCATTACCAGGAATTTTGATCATAGTAGTTTTTAGGATGCATTAATTTAAATGTCAAAAAACAGTAGATGAAACTAGACAGAACATCGAAAAGTGAAAAGTAGTTAATCTATTTTTTTAAAAGATTGCACTGAAAAGGGTCATACACTTTGTTAAGTCAAAGGATAAGTTGCTAAATGGCTGTACCAAATGTTGGGATCAGTTTCAGCTTTATGACCTTTACATGAAAAATTACAATAGAAAGAATTAAAAAAAAAAAAAGAAGTAAGACCTACTCTAAAATACTTAAGAGGTGCCTTGTTGGAATTTCATGCAGAACATACTGTCATCTTAGGAGAAATACTTCATTATTTTGGGCAATATCTATGGTGGATGTATTACATTTTGCTTAGCACTCTTGGAGGTCACAAACTTAATGTTTTTTTTAAGTTTCTATAGAGGTACTCTGCCAATAAAGCTAAATTTTTAAGTTCCTAAGTTATTACAAATATGTGGAACAAACCTTACTTGATCATTAAGTGTGTACATATATATAATGTGTATATATACATATATATATATATATATATAACACTGCCAAGATAAAAATAGAGCCATGTGCTCAGCAGGATGAGCACAGATCACAGTCATTTCTCACCCCTCTCAGTTATTTTACTTTTTCTCAGTCTGAAACCCTTGCATTCCCAGAATATCACACTGTTCAGAGCTGCATTAGTCAAAACACATTTAAAAATATTCATACACAAGTTTTTCTCCAACTCTAATTTAGAAACATTCAAAACTACTTATAGAATAGTTCCAGCATAACTAGAAAAGGTGGCAAGATCAGAAGTAAGGTGCAAAGGTCAGAAGTATGGAGTGGCTTCTGCATTAGAACTGTGACTTTTGATTTTGGAAGCAGACATCTAAAGAAGACTACAAAAGAGATGTAAAAAATCATGAACAATGCTAAGGAAGCGAGCAGGAAATTTTAATCACCATACCTCAATACAAATATTTCTTGTATTGCCCCTAAAATTGTAGCACTGTCTTGTGCTTGAAGTGGCAATATGTGAATACGTTTATACTGGAGGATTTTTATCTGCAATCTGCCTTGAATCCTTTGCGGAATAGTCTAAATACAGGGTGGCTGCTCTTTCACAAGGGATTCCCCAAAGCCACCAAAAGACCTTGTGACAGCAAGCTATTGAACTGGACTATGCAGGATTTAGCACTGGTAGCCATTTCCATCTACATGACATGAGCTAGTCACAGCTCCTTAGCCCCACAGGAATTACCTTGGAAACCGAGGGAAGTGCCGAGAGCCAGACCGTCTTCCTGGACGACTGTGGAAACCCAACAGCTTTCCTCAGGTAGCGATCATGTATTTCACAGGTGCGGAGAATGTACAGAGCACAAGCAATGGCGTAGCCGCCCCAGTTAGAGACCCCTGCAAAGAATGTCACCAGGAAACCACACTGTCAAAAAATGGCTGGGTTAGTATCAACAGTGTCAGGTACCTGGGTCAGGAACCTAAAAACCTGAGCCTGAGAACAGTCTGGACCATCCAGTTCATAACTTGATTCTTGCTGAACACAAACACATCTCTCTTGCTGTGAATTTTATTTTGTGCTGCTTTAGAAGGGAATTTTAACTATAACATTCAACTTTTGTTGAAGATTAGGAACGTACCTTTGTCCTTGAGTGGAAATTCTGAAAATTCATATATGCACAGACACTTTAATTCTCACATAGATCACTTTTGCAGTCTTTCTTGTTATTCTTCCTTACTGAGCAACCTGGTCTAGTGAAAGGTTCCTTGCCCATGGTGAAGGGGTTGGAACTAGATGATCTTTAAGGTTTCTTCCAACCCAAGCCATTCCAGAATTTTATGATTCTGTGATTTTATTTACTGTGAGATTTTTCAAGAATACTCAGGATTTGCCCAACTATTTCCAATTAAATGCACTTTCTTCATGGAACATTCTTAGTTTTCCAGTTCTTCTGTAGCCACAGGTTCTTACCTCTTCAGAAGATGGACATAATACAGAAACAGATTCATTTTCCAGGGATGACTTGGTCATACACAGAAAGGGCCAATACAAATTACTTGTAAAAAAAACCGTCTCCTTGTCTGTTCTATTCTCAAACATCAGTTACTCTCCCACCCCACCAAAAATCCCTTACCAGCTACAACAGTAAAATCAGCTTCAACATCACAAGCTATAACATCTCCATTTTTTATGTGCTTCTTTACAGCATCTTTTACTTTGCCCATTCCTAATTCATTTCCTCCATCTCCAACACCTTTAAAAGAGAAAAAGACAAAATGAGTATGAACTCAACATATAACTAACATTCCATTTAGAAAGTGTCTTCCCAGTCACTGTGACAGTTTATAGCTCCATATGAGACCGTTTATTTTCAACCTAAAAACAGAAGACTGTGAATTAAATAGCTGAAAGCATCACCTACCCCATGCCAACCTGTAAGCGTAAATATGCAATGTACACTGTGCGTTGTGTGCATGCAAAAGAAATCAAAATTATCAAGTGCTTGTGAACTGTAGAATTAAGATAGTAAACTTTGCTCATGGAAGGCCTTAAATGAGCGTTCTATATAATGTGTTATCATTAGTACAACAGGAAAAATAGAGAAAGAAGATAGAGAATTAATTCGAAATAACCCTGAGAAATTAGACAACTCTATAATAAAGCAAGTATAGAAAATTTTGGCTTGTTACAAGCTTTAATTTAAAAATGAGAATAGAAGTAGAAATTGCAGAATGACAAGCAAAAATATATGTAAGGACTTAGGCAGAAGTAGGACTGACTGCACTGCTCATCTGCCTTATACAGACCACTGTCATCGTGCCACAGTGTAGGAAGAGCCCAACCCTGTGTACTATTACTGTTTTCATTTTCCATCATTTATGGCAAAAAACAGCTAGTCTTTCCTTTTTTAAGTGTTCTTATATACAGGATCTGAGGCCTTGATACTTTTTGTCCAGAGAGAAACATTATGCATTTGTCTTAGTGATTTCAGTAAAATCAATGGGACCTGTGTCATTTCAGGAAAATTCTGGGCAACCCTAGGTTCGTGGCATAAAATTGCTGGATGTCATTCAGAGATCTGGAGATAAGGGTAACATATAAACTACACAAAAGCTGGGTAGTACCTCTAGTCTCTTACCAATATATTAAAAAAAACACACAAAAAAATCCATCTATTTAGTCGGAAACCAAAATTTCCCTTTCACCTGTTAGTCTGAATGGCATCTTCTTAGTTTGAAGATTTTACAGAATATTCCTAGTCAGTGTCTGTGAAACAGAACAGCGAAGAGCTCCAAGTCCTCTCTGTGATTTAGTAGATTTGAATTTGAAATGTGACTGTGCTCTAATGCACAGCATGTGTTACAGGAGAGAAATTACAATATTTATAATTTACACTTCAAGCCCTGAAAACTGGTAAATTTAACACTTTTAGTAGCTGCATAAATATCTCATATGTCTGTAACAAATTTCTTCTTTAAGTGAAATGGAAAGTTATTTCTTAGCAGCAATGTTTTATTTAACTCCTTAAGACTATACAGTCAAGTGGAGCACATGTCTTACATAAAAAGATTTGCCATGGAACAGCTGATATTTTTTCTTATCTGGTTTAATAATCTGTTCACTTTTATTTCACTATTGGGATTTAATGATGCTTTCGAAAATCTGTTTGTTGGTGGTACTTTTCAAACAGACAATGATATAATCCTGGTGCCTCTATCCTTATATACAAATATGGAAGTTCTACTGTTTTGTAAGAATCCCACAGAATGTTTTGATTTTTCTTATGTTCAAAATGCAAATTTTTGCCTTTAATACTCTTAAAAAAGGCTAAGATGAATTCTTGTCTTTTTAAGATCATCAACAGCTTCTTTAACTGAAAGATATCAATTGTTCAGGGCTTTTTGTATCAGTCCTGCTTTGCTTTTCTTGTCTTAGTAGAAGTCCCATCACCAGGACAGCTGCATAATTAGTAGATCTACTGCTGTGGATGGATCCCATTAGTGTGACTCTGGGAGGAAAAGAACACCCCACTGAAATTCTTCCTGTACCATCTGTTTTCTTCTCCCTCTACACGGGGGAAGGGGACTGCATTTTACTGTAGGTCTCCAGAGCAAAAATCACCTGACAAAATGCAGTATCTCCACATGTGCCAGTCAGCTCGACTTCTTTTAAAGTCAGCAGAGAGAAACAGACCTTTCACATATTCAGTTCATCTCATCCCAAGGCAGACATCTCAAATATAGATGTCTGAAAATAGGCAAGATGAATCCTCTTCTAAAGGCCCGAGTGCTCTTCACGCAGAGGAAAAATAGTTCTGCTGGATCTTCCATGTAAGTTTTCACTGACTACACTGGTTTCTGAAACTACATTCATCAAATGTACAGGAAATGTCTGTCTTCCATGCTAAAAATCTTTTGTATAAAAGGGAAACGTGTGACCCCATTTTTTCATGCAGTACTTTGGAAAGCTTTTAATCAGCTCCTATATAAATAGCATATAGCTATGTCAACTGTATGACAGGTGAAAAAAAATAGTATGGGGTTCCAGTAGCATCTCTTAGTCTTTTATTTCAGTCTTGTGTGAAAAATGAGTCCTTCCAACCTCAGCCTTTCATGTCTTCTTATTTTGTATATTCCTGAAGGTTGCTGCTTACTCCATGAGTTTTTATGGTATTGGTACCCACACAATAGCAGGCATTGCTCATACTTTGTTTGTGGTCAGGCTACCAGATCAGATTTTTTTAAACACAGATCTTGTTTTAAATGCAAAACTTAACATTAACTAATCAACACATAACAAATGTTGTAACATTTCCCCTCTTCACCTACTGACACAGTACTTCTTGCCACTGAGCACACTGTGTAAAGACTTCTGTAGGCTGAAAACCTGATCTTTCTAGTATTCTAGTCTATAAGGTTATCCAAGTATTCCACCTTAATGCTGTACAATATCTGCATTTATTTTGGAACTAGACATATGCCTCCAAATTCCTACTGATCATGAAGACAGTCAAATACAGCCCCAGCAGAAAAAAAATTATCCAATCATTAACAATAGATTGCTATCAGCAACGGGAGGCAGAACACAAAGGCCACAGCCCAGTGGCCTCATCAAGCTAAGCTTTGCAGAAATACATTGAAACACCCAACAGCCAACCCAAGAAACTGTAACCCAAAATTACAAAACAGACACAAAAAGTTAGTGTGATAAGCAAAACAAGAAATGTTAACCAGGTAATAGACGATGTAAGAAACAATTACATTGTTTTTCTATGGACACTCAATTAGTTCTCCAGTGTAGAACATGCACTGCACAAATCGCACAGGAGATCAGAGCAGATCATTATCTTTTGAAGCCTCTAACTTGTTAAACCATTTCCTATGTAGATACCTCTTTAGAGAAAGTTCACAGCACCGAGACAGAGTGAATCTGGGTAACTGCTTCTTTTCTTCTTATTCTCAAGCCTGTGGTATTTTTAATTAATGACATTTCATAGTATATTTGAATATTCAGCGAATGTTTGAAACAAACTACATTCTGCTGAATGGACTGAAATTTTCACCTGGCAGAACTCTCCAAACTCCACCAAATAAATAATGTACCTTGAGCCGCCGTGGGAGATATTTGAAGAAATTAAAGGACTCAGGTTGTGATGTTACATAAGTAGCTAGAGAGACCAAGTCCTTGTATCAACAGTCTAAAATCAGGGACAGGAATTGAAATTAACTGCGGCAGATAAAGCTCCGGGGCATTTTGCTAGACGTCTTTATGAAAGAGAGCTTTTTCTGTACTTATTCAGTCAATCTTTGGCTTCTCTGCTGAGATTGCCAAGAGAGTGCCATCTAGAGTGCTTCTTTTTGAATGTTAGAAGTTAATCCTTACAAATATGAAAACACTTGGATCATATCTAAATAAAATGTATTGCAAATTTTAAGCTAACACAATAATTACCAGTGAACTCTTCTGCTACACAGCTTTTAAATGATACCAATACAGTGAAAGCAGACTATGCATTATCTCTGCAGGAGGTCTCTAAATTCTGTGGAAACATTTGAAAAACAGCAATACTGAGAAGCCAAGCTTCTGTGCTTTTGATAATACTCTGAAGTGAGTCCATAGCACTACAAAAAGAGAAGAAGGAGACATGTTCTGATGAGACTGAAATCAGCCTGGAATGGGTACTTATTTCTAATTTTGGGACACTTATTTCTTATTTAATTTTTAATATTTACATAGATTATATAGGTCCAAAACTCTGTTTTGTGCCACACAGTGTAGCAGGAAGCATTTGATTATACAAGGATGTTGTACAATACTTTATATATATGCCTTGGTCTATAGCATATTTTTTCAAAATCAGATACAAATAAGTTTTCAGGAAAAAAAGGACTATTGACAAAAGCTAGAAGCACTATTGACAAAAGCATTCTTATTAGATGCATTAGCCAAGGTAAATGTAGTTTTGGCTGGAAGGACAATGCATTCCTTTCAAGATTCTTATTGTACATACATTTTGTTAGACAAGGCACTATTATAGTAAATGCACATATCCCTGCTCAAAAGTACTGCTAAAGACAATATAAACTAAGATTCTCTTCAGGCTGCTGCTTTAACTCAGGTGTATCTATCATAACATAATACTTTATTAGGTAATGTTTCCATTCAACAATCATTTGCTTTCTATGCTGCCTTTCACACATAAAATACAGAATAAAGTCACTGTCAAAAACTGCACTAAGAGAAGTGTATGTACACACACTGATGTACAAGTAATACACCTGGGTCTGCTTTTTTTATCCTTAAATAACTTTGAAATCAACTTCTTCTGGGTTTTTTTTGGCTGTGAGAATCCTTCAATAGAACATTGTAATTTTTCTCCAGCAATGGTCTTTTCAAATTCAACCACAACAAACAGCTGTAGCCTGCAAGCAGCTATTCAGCACCTGCCTCTTGCTCCCCTTCACTTCCACTATGAGTTCCTGTTTTGTGTTTCTCTTGCTTCTGAGAGTATCACACAAACTCACACATACCTGTTGTTGTCACTCCTGGAATGGTTCGTGCAGCTAAAAATAGCTCATCTATGGGATCCACGAGATGTTTAATGTTAACTTTCCTGGCATTATAATAATTGCCATCAGCAGCCATCCCAGCACGCTCTATTGCTATCAGGTGATCATATCTGGTTAGAGGTGAGTGAAAAAAACAGTGCAGAGAAGTCAAAGGTGTGATTTTCACATGTGCTTGGTTCTACTTTTTGACTACTTGGGATTTAAGGTAAAACCTGGATACTGTTTTTTTATTTCTGAATGTAGTTCTCTATGTTTTTTTCCAAAGGTTATTTCAGGTTTTTTATAGCTTTAGTGCAGCTCCTCCAAACCCCATTTGCTACCAAGAAATGGAGAAGTTCCTGCAATCCTCCTAGCCAGCAAAACTTTGGGTCAGCCATCTGGTCTGGCTCTGTTCCACATTAAAATCGACAATATCTTGTAAAATATTAGTCTCTGTGAGTGTTTTTAAAGAAAACAAGAAAAGTGGGCAACTAAGGATCATCTAAATCCTTGTTAGTGCAAATATACCTCTGCTTAAAGAACATGGTTTGGCAAATATCCATCTCTTTCTAGTTAGGGAATGTTTTGGTTTGGGTCTTTAGATTCAGGAGACTTTAATTCTATGGCTATTTTGCTAGTTATGAAAACAGACAGATGTACTGCAGATGTCCTACATTTTAAGCAGAATTTTAGTACTCAGTTCTGTCACTGTATGTTAGAATTATTTTGCTTCTGTTTCTTCAGTTTTACTGCCAAGAGGTTACTAATTCTGCTGAATTATTTAATATTCTTGTGGTTGGGTATCTACAATGATTCCAGAGACCTTAAGCAGGTTAGCTGTCTACTTAAAAAAAACTCTTCAGCTTTTTTGGTCCTAGGGATCAATTTAAATAGAATCTGGCTGTACTTATATATAGCCATAAAACCCATTTTTAAAACAGTATTAAAAGACAATATCATGCATACTATTACAGTATACACTAACCTGTGAAAAGAAATGAGAATTGAGTAAATACCACAGTGAAAAATATTTTTATTAAAGAGAGCAAACTGAAGGCAACTATATTAAAATGCTTTACAAAGAAAGATCACTAAAAATGAGCAATGTATGCCTACAAGGAAATGTCAGTTGCCTGCTAAGTACTGAAATGTGTGTACAGCCACTTAGAAAATTCTCCAGTGCATTAACCCTAATCATACACTTTGTATAAATTTGAACTTCTGTCCAACATTATATACTCAACAATGCATATGTGAACAGATCATATCAATACTGAGAAATGCATGAATGCATTTGCAATTTATGCTCTGGCTGCTAAAGGAAACAGGATGATAGCTTTCACACCATTACAAACATGTATATTTTATTAAGTCAGATCAGGTTCCCCAGTTGTGAGACATGAAAACTAGAGCCAAAGCGCTAAAAAATGAACACACTCCACAACTCTTTTCCTAGCTCTTCCACTGACTTTGACATAATATTTTCTGATTTTCTCATTAAAAATTGATAATACAATATACATTGTGTGTGTATATACATATATATATGAAATACCTGCCAAAAAACCTCTAGAAAATTTTCAAAGAAGAACAACTATTGATTTATGAAGAATTTTTTCTTTTTATACTCCAGAAATGTACAATTGCAGAATAACATGGAATTATGTACTCTGTGTGTGCTCCAATAACTGTTTTTGGCTTCAAAGGTTGCTATGTTCATTCCAAGTCTTACGGATCTACTCATAACCATTGTGCCTTCCTAGACCATGGTCATTATTCTTATTATATCTTTACACAGTAGAGGTGTGACCCATTCTCAGAAACTGAATACACATACCTTGGTCTTCCAGAATTTCCATTGTCACACAAAAACATTAAAGCTGAATCAGCACTTTCCCTTTGATAACTCAATAGAGGGATGGGTTTCTTCAGAATTCCTACAGGAAAACAAAACACAGTTCAGATACTACATACCTTTTATTTTGTTTAACGTGTTTTTGAGTAACTTAAAAACAAGAAGAAAGCAAAATGACTAGAATCGTGAGAACTCAATGTCTTTACACTGTTCTTGGTAAGTTCCCTGAATGTTTACTTCAATGTAAACTTGTTTAAATGTTAATGCTAGTAAATGAAACCTTGAGATAGAAAACAGGTCTACAAGAACAGACATCCAGAATTTATCACAAACAGTTAATCCAGAATCAGTACACAGATATGTACACATTAACTCAATGCCAGCTACTGTAGCAATGCTGAGCAGAGCTTAGAGTATGAAGTCTGGTTCATGCTCTGGGGAAAAAAAAGTCCTGTACTAAGCGACAGTGAGATTAAAACCAAAGCAAATCTTGGTTCAAATTAGCAAGATAAAAACCGAACCCCCCATGTTTCTTACCTAGTTGAACAGCTTCTTCAATAATCTTTTTATTCAGATCCATGGCTCTCTGATCTGTAACTATGGCAACCTCTTTTTCCAAGGCCTGCAGTATAGCTGCAATAGCAAGGGCTCCCGGGGGACCGTCATTCTCTTCTGGTGGCTCATAAGTGAAGTGGGTAGGAAATCCAGTTGTTATCAGCACAGACTGGGCATGGGAGATGGCCAGGCAGGCCTTCAGAAGCTCATCCTGGCGCTGCAGGTGAATTATACCCCGGTCTCCTACAAAGGTGTTTTTAAAGAGAGCAGTACCCTTAAATGTAGCATTCCCCTTCTGAAGTTTCCCTATGAGAGAAACTACACACTATAGTGACATAAAATGGGTTAAAAAAAACAAGAGAAAGAAAAACCTCTGGTCAAGGCAGGAATTGGGGTAATTTCCTCAGGAAACCCAAGAAGGTGTAGGATATGAGTAATAAAGATAATGAGCTCTGTTTCCAGGTTAAGAATGTCAGATAGCTGGATTTTGAAAATTACTATACCTAGCATTTCTAGGTATTAGTGTAAATAGCTTTTTCTGAGAGCTTACTGCATATTTTTTTCCTTTCCTTTGGCCCCCACTTTACTCTGATCTGTGACAACAGTCCTGCTACACTTTGTCTAGCTACTGAAGCTAGATTGCAACTCAAGCACCCCAGACCTCACATAAGTTCCGATGAAGACTTCAGATATTTGAGTTGGTCCTTTGTCTCTATTTAACTTATCTAACTTAGGGAAGAGCTAATTCCCAAATAAATTTCACTTAATGAAATGATTAACCACAGAAGTGAGGTTTCACAGACATCGGAAGTTACACTGGGACTTTTATAAACTCAGTCAAAACAGTGGTATCTAGGTGATTGTTATATGTTCTTGTAACACTTCATGTAGTAGAGAACCGTGTTATCAGACCTTAAGAAATTGGTGAATATTAACAGAAGTCTCTTCTCATGGGTCAGTCCCTAAAGAGGCAACGCTGTGCTATTTGTGTATGGTTCTCATTGTTCGAACACTTCCTATCCCCTCTCCTTTCCCTGCCACTCGGAGACAGAAGCTCAAGGCTCAGTCCTTAAATTGCTACCACTCCTGAAAATCACGAATACCAGCATGATGTGCCGATATTCATCGGCTGATAGAAGTAAGTCTTCATTATTGTTTTCGATCCTCCTCAGATCTTCATATTTCTCAGTCCCCTACCCCCACATCTTCCTCTTTTTGTTCTCAATTTCCCCTTTGCCATTTCTCCCTCTGTTCCTCCTAAATAACATGCAGGCAATACACATATAGCGGACAGAGAAAAATGTTCTGAAGACTTAAGTTAACAGAAGCATGGAATATAAGTCTCTGAGAAGTGGGGTATATTAACTGAGATAAAGTACTGTACTCTCCTTTAGCAAGAAAATGAGCTAACTCTTAAGTTAGGTCCTGTATTTCTGCAGAGCATGGCATTGTGCCAAGCTGAACTCCAGAGAGTGGGAAAAGGAGAGGCCTTGTGAGTAAAAATAAACAGACCCAAATGCACGCACGCAGCCCAAACCCGGAGCTTGGGAGTGCTGGGCGTAAGCTGTTTTCCACAACTGCCTACAGAGGATTTCAGAAAATTTATGGGACACTGAAATCAGAATTTGCAGCAGCCAGAAAGGACTAATTCAAAGTGTGTATTTTAGGAATGGCTGTCCTATTCAGTTTGCCTTTACTTACCTCTTGTCTTCCTTTGTACACATGTGCAGCATTAACTCTCAACCTTCCGTACTGACCTGGTCACTTCGGCCCATCACACAACACCTCAGTAATGAATACATCAGCAGAGCTTAACGTAATTCCACCCATCAGAGAGGGGTGTTTGGAAAACACAGGCAAGTACTAGAATTTTTTGGTAGGAGCATAGTCATGAATATATGTAAAGAAATGTGCTATTTACTCAACAGTGAATACCCATGTAGCTGTTAGCAGCATAATGAGGTGCCCTGTACTTTACATTCCAATTTCACTTTTATTCAGTAACAGCTCTTATTCCCTGTGGACTCTCCAGTCTGCTGCAAACATCGATGCTTCTTTGTACTTTGAGAGTATATAGTCATCAACATCAGATATTCCATTACCCATAAGGTTGAATGGTTTTGGCCAGACCCTGATATTAACTACAGTAACAGAAAACAGAAGACCTAGTTGTATAAACTCACTGTATTCCACAAAGAATTCTTAAAATTGCCTTTAGAGTCTTACTGTGTTCTAGAATTTTATAAATATCAAAAAAGTCAGGATAGATCATATCTACCTCAAAACGAATCCACTAAAGGAAGACAGTTTTTGTTTATACCTGGATCTATTCCAATCAGGGTCTCTAGAGTCTTTATCTTTTGGGCTGCTTCTGCTGACACAATACTGAAATGCAGCGGATCTTGAGAAATGCAGTGGACTTGTGGGACTCCTCTTAATGATCTGACATTGTTGTTCTTTAGGTCGGTGATGAACATGCAGCCTGGAGAATGAGTAAAAGCTAATGAAGCTCCTAAAATGGATGAAAAAAACTCCAGTTAAATGTTACTATTGCAATATATTGAATTATCAGAGTGATGAAATTGCAAATAGCTACTTAATTTAACAACACACAGCTCGTGCCTGATGACACTTATAAAAACAGGTAATATTTTAACTTACACTGCAGCAATTAATACACTTCCAGAAAGAAATGTATGCACATACATCTGTAAATGCTTTCACTTTTAAAAAGCTCACGGAGGTAGTTGAGATCAGTTTTTTCCACAATGTTCTCTCTAGTCCAAACTTGAGGCAACTTAGGAACAGAACCCTCCCAGTATGTTGGTTGGGAATTGAGGCTGAAACTTGGCTTTGACATGCACGAAGAAACTAATGCATTGACGTAATGGCAAGATAATGCTTGAGTCTGCCCAGTGCATTGGTGAAATTGTTTCTGTAAGAATTAATTATTTTTTCAGACTCCAGAGTGCTGCTGGAAATTATAATGTCTCTCTTGTACCTTTGAATATCCTCATAATAGTTATATGACAAAACTGTCAACTCTGCCTGCTGGCCACGAGTAGTCCTCTATCAGATTAAAAAAATGAGGACTAGCATCTCTGTGCAGTGTCTTGCCAACCTAGCTGGAAGAGCTATAAACTGGCAAGGAATAATGACAAAAGTAAGCCTTAGCAAAGGGAATCCGAGTAGCCTCTAAAACCCTGGAGAAAAATAAGCTTGTTTAGACCTGACAGTATAGTAGCTCCCTAAGCTGAAAATATTTAATGTCTTTTTACTAATTCCAGAAGTCTGGATCTAGATGATACTTGATTTGGCAAAATTGGTACCTTGTTAGATAAATCACAACTCAAGCAAAAATTTACCTTGTTAGGAGGGTGAAAAGGGAGGAGATATTTCTTTAGTAATACATATATCCTTGGTTTGTGCTAGATCTGCTGGGAATCTATGGCTAGGAATTTAAAAGCATGTGGTGAACATAGTTGTAGAGGTTTAGTATACCTTGCCAAACCCCTGAGCAGACAATATTTTTTGTGACAGGGTAGCAGATTCGTCTGAAGTATGGGTACTGGTGGTATGGCAGAATTTTAACTACCTAGCTGAGAAAGAAGCACAAGATAAGAAATGTCCCAGAACTTCCTGGAATGCACTAATGACAACTGCTTTTAATAAAGAAAATTGAGAAATAAGTAGAAGGCACCATAGACAGCTGCTTTGGGAAAGAGATTGTAGAGATGTTGGCAATATTTTTCTCTCCTTTCCCTGCACCAAGGATGCATGAGGAAGATGAACAGAACTGCTGAAGAACACAGGAAAGAGTGGGATTTTCAGCTCGGATTTGGGACTGGAGAAAAGAGATCGTATGTAAGAAAGAAAAAGAAGTCACTTCTAGAGCTTAACATATTTAGAGCAGGTGATGAGAGAAGTTCAGATAAACATCTTTAAGGAACCACAAGGATATAACAGATCCTGCAAGGAGAAAAGGACAAAGCAGATGACCTCTCAGTGTTCTCCCCATTATACTGCCTACGATTATTAAGCTTCTTTTTCAGTAAGAATGACAATATGGTATTTCATTCCACACTAGTGACTTAGAGCAGTATATAATACTGTCACTATGGTTTCCTTGCCTTTTCTTGCTCTCTGTGCTCACGCCTGTTATAAATGACTGCACAGAGTGCAGGACAGCTCTGTGCAGTGGACAGAGCTTCATTTATGTACAGCGTGTCACATTTACTTAATTTTGGAACAAAATCTAAAAGCTCTGCATTCTCCCTGAGACAATTACGAACCTTTTTCCAGGTCAATCAATTTGCTAGCTCTTGACAACATTTTGGAAAGATTTCTGGCTGCTATTTTTTTTCCCTTCTTTTTTTCTTTTTCCTTTACTGTTGTTTTACTGCAATGTAATAAGAAATAATACTTTAAAAGGAAGCAGCTTAAAATTAATGCCTTTAAACTTCTACTTTTTTATAATGCTTAAAAAGATGTTTTGATGCTGCCAGAGCTTTAGATTTGAGCCTTTAAAATACTCACACAAAAGTGGTGAAATTTCAGTAAGAATTTTCTTTAAAGTAGACCTGTATTTCAGAATGGAAAACAGTCTTGCCAAAGGCTTTTTTGTTGTTTGGTTGGAGTGTTTTTATATTACCCTGAAATCTAGCCTTCTAATCAGCCAACTGATTCAGCCTGCATTAAAAAAAAAAAAAAAAAAAAAAGAGTCTTCAAACAGCACATACTGCAGTTGATAACTGCTTCTGCTCCTGTTACTCCACAGGCCCAAAACACGGGAATGTCACCAGGGTGAAGGTGAACTGCATCTCCATAGTCTGGTTTAGAAAGATCTTGTATTCCCAGCAGACCTGTAATTGATAAAAAATGAAATCATGAGCGATTCTAATTAAGCAGTAATTCTGCAAAGCCAGGGGGGTGGACCCCAAACATCATTTAATGACACTGAACTAGGAGTGCAAGAGTGTCAAGTCCCCCTGAAGCGGCACATTTAGTTTTCTTTCAAGTGCGTATCCTCAAGAGCCTGAGCTGACTTGTTTTCCCTTTTTGATAACACCAGTAAAAATGTACTTACCTTATTTCTGTAACAAAATACAAGCTAGACATCTATGCTGAGTTTCCAAGACAATATAAATCTTCTCTATCGACAGAAGAGTTACATTCATAACACCGGCAAACAAGAATAAATGACTGCAATGCAAAATGAGTTCTTTCTAGAACATATTTTCTACTGCTTTCACTTCCTACATTCTTTAGCTAGAGAAATGATCAACCTCTTTTCTTCCTCTCTAGCTTCGATAACTACATCTCATTCTTAGCCAGCTTTCACTAAATTGTCTTTTGCTTTATTCTAACACCTACTTTATTCTAACACCCTAATCTGGGTCATTCTAAGTACTTGCTATCTTCCCTTGTTTTTAAATTTTTCAGATGCTCTAATATAGCACTGTCTCTTCTGGAATTAATTTATATGATCTGTGTATATA
The DNA here is from genome assembly GCA_036023395.1 of Myiotriccus ornatus. Taxonomy (NCBI): domain Eukaryota; kingdom Metazoa; phylum Chordata; class Aves; order Passeriformes; family Tyrannidae; genus Myiotriccus; species Myiotriccus ornatus. Next base: position 47,608,596 of record JAYRBT010000177.1, on the reverse strand, counting down.
ATAGTTTACTCTTTTCTGTTACAAATAAATAATGGAGTCCCTCAATGGTCTTGTTCCTCTACTCATACTAATGACTTTTTACTAGTTCCTCAGATTTAAGTACTCAGATATGTTACCCAAATATATTACTGGAGTGTCATGTTAACCAGTGACATCTTCCATGCCCAGCAATGTGATTTTTCTGTGTATGCAGCCCACGATCACCAAATTTCTGACAGCAGAGGGGAAATTATTGCAAGTGTTTGTTTGGTTTTGATTTTGTCTTTTTCAAACAGCCTCCCGTCTTACATTTTTTTTTCTCCATTTTCCCTTGCAAAAGAATAGGCCTATAGTTGTCCAAACTAGATTTAAAAAAAAATAATAATTCTTGTCATATTTCTATTTATTCTGTCTTAAGTGTTGTGCTCAATGTATGCTATTTCAATATTTTTAAAATAATGCAGTATTTACTTTCACAGTCATCTACTAAGACACAAAATGCATCCACACACACTTCTCCCCATGTTGTCAATCACTGCTACTCTGTCCCTGGAATCTCTGACAACTCGAAAGTATTCACATATAAAGGAAACTGCATACATTTCAGAGAAATATGATTACCCTTTTTTCCAAAACCATCGCTGCCATATAACCTAATTTATCTACATCAGAGAGCTATTTTTTATCTAAGAAATCTGTGTGTTCAGCTCATTCAAAAACTTCTTTTTTCTTTTCTTTTTGTTTTCATTTTGTTTTGGTTGTTGTTGTTTTAAATTCAGGTTTGGGACCCTTAGAAAGGATTAAAACACAACAAATTCAGTGGTGGAGGTATTTCAGTCCTACCACTTCCCATGGTTTCCCCCATCACTTTTATGCAAAGCAAAGCACAAGCAGAGTGAAAAATGAAAAGCACTGACCAGGATCACCCATGTGAATTGGTGCTCCGTGGGCTTCTTTTAATTCAGAGGTTGCCAGCACAGCTGCTTCCAACTTGCTTTCAGGAATAGGTCTCATTGTGACTACCAAGTTACAGCAAAAGGGAGGAATGCTGTAGCAAGGAACAGCTGTCTGGCAGTTCAAAAGAATCCAAGGTGTTAGCAGGAATATTGAATAATACTTTTAAAGTATTAGAATAAATAAGTCTAAAACTTTGTGCTGTACTTGACTTTAGAAAGGCTGCATACTAACATTCATTTTAAATCCTTTTAAGAAAAATTATTAGCATCCCATTTTTTTCCCTGTAAGATTCCATACTCGAGCTTCATCATATAGGTCATTAAAATTTTCAACATCATGCATTTCTTGCTTCAGAGCATACAGCAAGGTGAGCTCAGGGTACTCTGAATGTTTGTTGTTAGAAAGCCATGGTGTGTTCCCTATACAGACGGGGAAAGAGCTAATAAAAAATCATCGCACAGCTACAAATCTGTTTGGTCTGAATCTACCCTCTGTACTTGAATACAGTGCTCTGTAACACATCAGGCTCAGGAACTGCTGCTGGCAGCACCCACTTCTACAGAAGAAGCCAGTTCCATACATACAAAAATGCCTCTACAAACGTTCTATGGAATTCATAATCCTCACCAATGGGAATCTGAAACACCTTTTCTATTTAGAAATAAAGCAGATCAGCTTTTTAGAACAAAATGTCCGATATCTGAGTTGCAGTTGAACATAAGATATGCAGAGAGCTAGAGCTGTCTAGAAAATGTTCATTTAAAGTCTTTATAATAACAATAATCACACCTGTCACTGAAGAAACACACTGCAGTTTTTCACAGCATCGATGTGCTATAAAATTTTCCTAATTCTGAAAAGTTATAAGCAGATATATAGTTGTATTTTTTTTTAAGCTTTGTAGAAGGACTCACATATGAGTTACGTTTGCACCTTCATTTTGACCAGGAGCATGGAAAAAGATTGTGAAATGGTAACACTGAAAGCAACAATAACCTTTGTCTAGTAGACCTGCATCTGCACTAAATGAAAAAGGCATGCAGATATGTACTTCGATATTCTTAGTCTATCTAGTGGAGCCAGAGTATACTAAGACCTCTGTTGACATTAAAATCTTTGCCACAAAATATGAATAACAAAGCAAATTGGCCTTGCACTGAACTGGGGCTGGGAATATTCTACACTGCATTTTTATGCACTCAGCACTAGAACATGCCTGAAGTTACTGTACAGGTAGGGAAAAAAAGTTCTTGTTTTGAGCAATAGGTATTATGCATCCAACATGAATATGGACAAAACTCACAGCAAAGTTACAACAAAGACTACGTGTGTGTGCACATACTTACTTTGTACATGCTTACGTTACATTTTTGCTCAACGTTTCTTACAGGAATGCCCGCACTCTGGACTGCTTTTTCAAAAGAGAAACTGCAGCCTAAATAAAATGTCACCATGTCCTTAAGCTGTTCAGAATATTCCTTCAGACTTTTCAGTGATCCAGTACAAACTCCATGCTCATATACTCTGTACTGTAGGCAGTCAGTTCTAGTGAAAGAAGAATTTGTCACAGCTTTATGATATTTCTTGTAAACAAGGTGAATCGGTTGAATTGACATTTAACCCAGTATCAAAATACAAGATACAGCCTACTTTATCCAGTTTTTTCTTTCTGAGTAACAATGAAACAAACATGCAAAAACCCCATAACACCTTTTTGTGCACAAAACCAAGCCTGTAAACACAGCATATTAGAGTTTGAAATTTTTTAGGTTTTATAGGTTAAGGTCCCTTATATGTATCTTGTCTCAGGCTTTCAAAAATTAGGAAGCTGGTTTAGTCTTGTTTTTAGTGTTTACCACAGGAACGCATCATTCAAATTTCAGAGACTCTACAAGTATCACGCACTTACCATGGCCATATTTCTACTAAATAAAACTAACGTAAAACCTTAATATTTAATGCTGCTGGCTCAGTCTGCAAAATATTTAGAAATTACACAAAATTTCACCTTTGGATTAGAGAAATACTTGTAATGCTGACAATTATCCTAGCATGTTTCTCAAGAACACAATGATCAGGCTGTTAGACACAGTTTTCACTCAAAGGTATAACTCCAGGAAAAGAAACGTGTTCAAAACATACAACTGCGTAAGGAGGCTGTTTCCTGAAACCCTCCTAAACACCACCACCATTCACTGCAGTACTTTGTCAGGCAGAGCTGATCTGTAGTTACCTGATATCAGAATCACTACTCAGAGAAGGACATTTCCAATCACCTGGTTGACTTCTGTACAGCAGTGGCAGAGGTCCATCATTTGCACGGCAGAACTTCTCAAAATCATCAGCAAGGGACTTGTGCAAAATCACAACATTGGCCTGTTTATAGCCTGAAATCGTGGAATGTTGGAATGAATGGTTATTCATTCAGCTTTCTGTTTGTGAAACAATAACTTTTCCATATAGATGTCTTTAGATGGTCTATAAAAAATTACCTGGAGGAAGTTTTTGATTCAGAATGCTGCAATTAAATTAAACAACTTCTTGAAATGTTTCAAAAATCATAGCTAAATGTACTCTGTATGTGAAGTCATTCACAGCTGAAATAGTTGGCAGGCATGGGTATTAGTAGAATATGAAGACAGCATAATTACTTTAATAAACATTCCTATGAATTTATATATAAACATAATTTATTACCTAACCTGGGGAATTAGTGTTCTGTAGGAAAATGCTTTACTCTGCAAATGTTAACCCAGAGCCAAGGAAAGGCCACTTTCACAATTAATTTTTTTAATACCAAGCTATAAATCATGTCCAGTACAGCAGTGAATCCCTGGTATCTTGATGTTTGTAGCCCATTCTTAATAATTTATTGGCTATGGAATTTTATTGTGGGCTGCAATTAAATAGATATAATTAGAGCTCGGAAAAAACTCCTGCCTGTCCCCTGATCTTCAGTCATTTTCACTATTGCTAAACAAAGAAACCCTAAAATAAAAGGAACTGCTACACTTTCTTAACTTGGAAGCATCTTTGATTTAAAAGGTTGTTGACTTCTACCATAAAATAGCTTCTAAAGACATTAACATTTTTGCAATGAGTACCACTGAAGAAAGGTCCCATTCATTTATTTAGCAAAAATTTATTTTCTAAACAGTAGTAAATACCAATGCCCTTTAAATTTTCCTGCATGTAAATTTCAGCTGTTCAAATACTTAGAGGAAACTTGGAGTACAACTTGTCTGTGGTGTATATACCCAGCAATTAACAGTCCCTAACTCCTGTACTGATATGCTCTTGAAAAGTTATTATCATTACCGTCTTATATCAGTAAGGTGAGTAGGAGGCTGCATAGAAGCATTCACTCTCTTAAATACCGCATTAATCTGTCATCCAATCTTTAAATCAATGATCTGCCTTCAAAGGCTGTAGGAAATCAGCCAAATCTTACTCTTGACCAAAGCTAACAAAGAAATCCAAAGATAAAATTCTATTCCTGATGGAAAAATGCAAAGCAAAGGCTGAGGTGAGCATGTATTTGCATACTGAATTTGTCCACAAACTGTTCTCTTGGGAGTACTCAGCACAAAAATTCATTTTATTACTGGCAAAAGTTACTAAATACAGAAAGAGTTTCTTGCTAAATACAGAAAAATATTTTTGTTAAATAAACATGCTAAATTTACCACTGAATAAAACACCACATTTGGTTACCCCTCAACTTCATTCCCTACCATCCGTAAGAAATCCACAGCCACTTTCTACTTTGCTAGTGATTTTCATGAATTCTTAAAATTATGGTTTTATTCAGTGCATTCAACTCAGACAACCTTGAATTCAACATACTAGTTACAGCTGACAGACTGAATCTGCAGGAAAACATTCGGTAAACTCCGGAAACTTCCTTATAACGTTTTGAGAATTTTACTGCTGTTCTTGATAGCTACCCTTACTTTTTTTGTATTGATGAAAAGATACTTTTTCCTTCTCATATCTTCTTATATATTCACTTGCATTATGGAACCATCATAATGAATGTATTCACAAGCAATGATAGTGAAGCTGGATGTGCTCGTCAACCCAGGCATTAATTCAACACATTCATGTACCAGTTCAGAGAAGTTTAGAAAGAGCTTTTAATTTCTTTGGTGAATGACAATAAGGACAGCAAGAAGTAACTGGTTTACCTGTGAATCATAACAACATAAGACAAATTTAAGGATTCTGAGAAATTCCAATTACCAAGTATTCCAATAGTTCTTTTAGTCTTTGTATAATGAAGCTATATGCTCATGAACCCATTTTGTATGTCAACAATACTTTTTTGAAATGTTAGAACTAATACATTTAAACTTACTGCAGCATTACATTCACTTAAAAATTCAGCTGGGGCAAACTCCAGATTATTAACATTATAACACGTTTTTCATTAGTATTTTTCAACTAATGTTCTGATGGAAAAGAAAAGCACAATTTCAAGACTCACTGTGATCTATAAAATGACCTTTAACATTCTTATGTTATAGTAATGCTACTACACACATCTTTGCTGATCAGCTATTTGCCACAGTATTTTTAATTGTTACCTTTTAAAGTTGATCAGAACAATGACACACTTTTCTGCTGTAAAAGTCCAGCTGTGAGAGGCAAGATAAAACCTGATCTTCCAGAATGCATTCAGTTAACTGAGTACAACACTAATTTTTTCCTCCCCCTTATAATTCCCAGTCTTGCCAAGTGTGTAATTTCCACCCTTGCAACAAATGAAGCAGAAAACCACTGCTGTAACTATACATCTCAAATTCTTCCCTAAAGCATATCTGATGACTTAAGTAAAGCAATGTCTCTGTGAAGAACACAGTAGGTCACCCTACATATGTGATAATAACACAAAAAAACCCCAGATTTGGTTAAAGATTTTCCAAGTGTTTTCTGCACCCATAATTTCTCAGTGACACAACTGGGAGCTGAGGGATAGCAAACAAAGTCCATGTACCTTATTCAGGTAGGATGGTATACTTCCTCTTAGCTTTCTGTTTAGAAACCACTGTCAGGTGCTTACAACATGATTTCAAAAACACTCAAGGACTTAACATTTTCAACTTAATATTTATCAACTTAACATTTTCTTCTGTTTTATTTTACTGCTTTTGATACTTCTACATTCCTTCCCAAACAATAAAAAGAAAACACATAGTGATGAATCTAAAATGGATCCACTTTTGCACGTAGAGCAGTTAGGTTTACCTACCTTCTGCCATTCCTGAAGTATTACTAATACTGACTCTGTTTAATCGAATTATTCTTCTCAACGCATGGGGAAGGAGAGATTTCAAGCCTCCTGTCAAAAGCATCTTTTCATCCTTAACAGAAAGATAATTATAAATTTAAACACAAAGCACTTTTTTTTTTTTTTCTTTACATCTTAAATGTTTATTTTCTGGAAAACTTAGCTTAAGTTTCCTCCTTGTGTTTCACCAAAGTTATTATCACTGGGAAATTCTAAGTTATAACTCAAAAGGCAGTTCAAAGTCAAAAGGTTATTTCACTGACATTTTATGACTATGTGCAAACGGAACCTTTCAATAAATTAGCTGGAGTCATTTCTCTTTAACATTTCTGATAAAATGCAAAATTTTGCTGGCCTGTAATGTAAGAAAAAGATTTCTTTCCTTTGCTAGAGTATTCACTTTTCCAAAATTCATTGTAACTTTAAAATTCTAAAAGCACAAATGGATATACTTACCAAGCTGTAATCTGTAATATTACTTTTCTGATCAAAGTGCTTTCGGACAATTAGCAAGGCAACCTTGCAGTTAAGAGAGACCTATATTCAGAAAAAGTCATTGTAGTACATTCCATGGGTATTATGCTTTTCAAATATTAATTATGAAGTGAATACTCCCATGGCTATTCCTCCACTGGGAAAGCAGACATATAGATGTTTAAGTCACTTGTCATATAATCTGGAGTAGGCACAGCAGTAAGTACTCTAATTCCAATCAATATCTGTCTCTTTTTACATCTTTTAAAGATTTAAAATGTCTTTTTTTCTGCAATCCAGATAAAGTTCAAACACAGTTTTTTTCTCAGCTAAATTATCTAATAACTAAAAAGGGTTTATTACATCACTATTAGGAAAAAAGTAAGAGTTAAATCATGGTAAAATACCGACCTGGCTGCTTAAGATTCTAACATTGGTCACTTTCAGGTAAAGAAACTGAACTAGACTCCAAGTACTCAAATTACCAACCTCCAAGGTTTTCTTTAATTCAGAAGAAGCCATTTTTGATGTCATTCATAAGAAGTAAGAAATACAATAGAAGTGGTGCTGCTCTTTTTAAAAGATGCTAGTAAATTAATGTATAATGAGGTGTTACAACCTTCTAGCAAAAGTTAACTTTTCTGTTAGAGGTCAACAGTTTTTGTGCTATAGCTATTGCAGTACAAAGTTTCACACTGGAGTGGAATATTGTGAACATTTATACCTCTGAGCAATCATTCCTTAATTAACTCGAAGAGCAGTGATATGTTTTGACTGAAATCGTGCTTTCTTCCTAGTCTGTCCAAAACTTTCCCAAAGCTTCTCCCAAAGCTTTCATAATTCAGAGAGGTTAGGTTAGGTATTCTGAAAGTTAGAGTAAGCTTTGTATCTATTCTTATTTCTGAAATTTTTATATAACACTGTTAGCCAAAACAAAACACTGGGGCTTTTTTTCTGAGCTCAGGAAACTAGTTTGGAACAAAAGCTGCCTTTAGCTAGGTATTTTATCACATATTCTCTGTTCTGATCTTGTGAAACCCTGATTGTCTTCTCATAAAGTATGTGCCCAAGTACCTATGAGATTTTATCAGCAAACATTTAGGGCCCTAAAAGTTTTTGGTTCATATGACAGCAAGTGGCTAACAAGCTAGAGACTATGAGTATCAGTCATGCCAAAATGTTGGCTGTAGGTACTTTACAAGAAGCACTTGGGCCTGTTGCTCCTATTTGTGAATAAACATGCATTGTTGATGATTGTTAGAAAGTGAATAATTTAAACATTAACTTTGTATAAGAGCAGACCGAGGCAAAACTCACCTTCCTGTGGTGATTTTATGTGAAAATAGGGAAAATTCAACAGGATTAACATTCTGAGTTATAACTTTAAATCAGTGTATTTACTGTACAGTATCAGTAATAGATTATGCTGTGATTTTTGTTTATTAATTACTAGGTTTGAATAGACAATAAAAACTGTTAGATGTTCATAGTAAAACCTAGATTTTGCTACATGACTTGCCCAGGAATGGCTGGTTTCTATGCAGTCTGCTTTCTCTATGCTAGGTTTAGATTTTTTTATATTTTTATTTCTCTATGTCAGGTTTAGATTCCCCAACCAGCTCTAGAACTTCCTGAAAAATCCTTGCAGCTATCATGACCATGGTGTGTTTGGAATGACTGGGGAGAAGCACCAAGATAACTTGGGTCTTCAAGTATCTTCTCCTCCTTGTTCCATCAGGATGCCTAATGAAGTGTACAGACTGGCTTCGTGGGGGCCTCAAGCAGCACTCTAACTAAACAGCCTGATACAGTGGTTAATCATTTATCAGGATCTGTGCCTTGGCAGAGGTTTTTCAATGCCTTTAATTTTCTTCTGAGATACTTATAATTATCTGAAACTACCAGTTACCTCAAGGGAACATGTTAGATCGTGATACAAATATAGACAACATGCAGGATAAGTGTTAAAAATGCCTTAAAAGAGAAAATGCTGAGAGTGCACATAAGATAGTTGTTGTGCCTGAGGGCATCCTATGTGTCCCTCCACAAAGAGACCCTAAGTAAGATTTGGCTTTCAAGTGTGTTGCCTTCAATAGAATGAACCTCTACAGCAGACTAGATAGGATCCTGGGTAAACAGCATTTGAAAATCAGGTCACTTACTGTCTGCATAATGACAAACTTCATACTTGAGATAAAGCTCCAGTGTGAAAAAAGACCTCATTTTAAGTCATGTTGCTCACATCAGACCCCCTGACTTACAACACCAACAATCAACACGGTAAAGCTTCGTAGCACTGAAGTATGAAGTTCACTCATGAACCTCTTGGTTCCACATTAGAAGCAAAGTAACTGCTTTTCTTTTTAGAGGTTTACATGAAGATTCAATGTATTTCATGGGTATCTTGAGTTTATGTATTGAACATAAATGAATAAATATTAAAATATATTGCTATCTGAGACATTAAGATGGCACTTACCCACTACTGATTTGTGGACACTACCATATCCTGAGCTGCGCTTCCAGATCTTGACAAGGATGATGAAACTTCAAAGCTGGAAAGAGGTAAGAATAATGTAAGGAGCTGTATGATCAGACAGTGATGGCAGTATGCCAGATCAGTAGTTCAGAATAATGAATCAATTTGTCAGAAGCAATATTGCATTGAAATGACATTATATTAAATATATATATATATATATATATACACATACAAGAAAAACTTTGCATTGTAGTGGCAGTCAGGAAGTACAGGTATGTAGGAGCTTTGGTAAAAGTTCTAAACAGATCTTAAGTACGGCTTTAATAAGTAACATAAAATTGTTGGTTGACACCTTAATTCAGTATATATCTCTGCAGCACCATTCCAGTAGAGTTAAGTGAACACACACTACCTGATTAATTTGGCCCAGCTGATTTACAAAATATCCCACTACCCAGACAACAACAATTTTCAGGAAAGCCAGATTTGGGGGGTGAATATTTTTTCATTTGAAATTGTGAGCTTGAAGTCATTAACCATTTCTACATTCTATTCTCAGAGCACTAGTTGAGTACAGGTAACTGAGCGCACTGAAGTGCTGATCTTTGCTGAGGTGACTGGAATGGGACTGGTTCTCTCATCTTCATAACTAATTGTAAAGAATATGCTCTATTTACCCTGAACCCCACAACTCATGCAAGGAAAAAGGCAAGTTGAGAGGAACGTTACTTTATCCTGTTAAAAACCCTAGTGCTCTCAAGAGGTGTATCCTTGTGTCCTGATTTCAGCCAGGACAGTTAATTTTTTCACAGTAGGTGTGAGGGGGTGAAGCCATATGGGCGTGTCTGGGTTGCTATTCTATACCACCCATCTCATCACCAGGGAGTGGAAATAAGGGACTCACTGCTGGGAAGGAGGGTGTGGCTTTGGGTAGAACAAAAGCATGGGGGCCATTGTTCATTGTTGCCTGGGGTCTTCCGTGGGCATTTTTATTTGTGAATCATCCTATTTTTGTATATTTTTGTTATTAATATTGTTGCTGTTCTGTTCATTTTCTTATCTCATTGCTGTTTCCATAAATTGTTCTTATCTCAACCCGCGATCCCTGTCTTTCGTGTTTCTCACCAGAGGAAGAGAGTGGGAGTACTTCTTTTTAGTGGGAGTGCTAAACTGGGGAATACAATTCCTAGACCACGACACCTTGCCTATCATATAACTTAGAGATTCACAACTTCCTATCTCCAAGCCCTGTATGGTAACAAAGTTAGTTACTGCATCTCAAAAGTTAAAAATGTGACAGTAATGCTTGGAAAAAATGACCGATACCATCCACCTTTGCCAAATAATCTGAAACCCAACATGAAGCAAGAAAAGTGCAGTTCCAGACAGGATTTAATAAAGAGGCTGCCTTGTCTTTCAGATGACTTGTATGATAGACAGAATAGCCTCTCTGCATGTTCTGGGGTATTTCATCTTCTCTCCTCTCACCAGCTCTGTTTAATTTATATACTTGCTCTATCTCTCAGTTGTACCTTAAGCTTTTAATTTTCAGTCTTAAATGAGCTTTTCCTGTTCCCAGTCTGAGACAAAATACTTTAACTTCAGAAATAATAACACAAAATAAATTCACAAATGGTTTCCTAGACTTGTAAGATTTAGACTCCTCCAAACCTATCTACACTCACAAGTGTGTGTATATATACATATACATACATATATATAAATGTATATCTCTCCCCTTTTAATATTACTGACAGGCTTGGCTTAAGCATATTTTTTCTAATTATTTCCTCCTCAGTTTTTGACAGTGGAACCACCAACTAGCCTTGCAAAGTAATGTACCTTTACATTAAATATATTGACTGAGCTACAGTTTATAAACCATTTTTACAATCTGCAGAATATAATCTCTTCAGAGAAAAAGAAGGAAGTGCAGTAAGTGAAACATTTTATATTACCTTAGAGCTTTCAACATAAAAAAGTGAATCTGTAAATTTTGCAGATATTTAAATATGAACATAGATTCTTTACAGGCCCACACTGTAAATTATTCATTACACAAGAAAATGGAAAAATGTCATTTAAGTGTCAGAAAGATTACACTTTGAGATGCAGTGGGTGGGTCCGTACTGCTGTGCTAAACCACACCAGATAAAAATGAATCAAAAAATTACATAACAACACAAAGGATTAAAACATCCTTCAGAAGTGTCAGTGTGATTGCTTTGCCTTTACATGTCAAGTTAATTAATGAAATGAAACTAAAAACATAGTATTTCTGTGGTTTCAAAAATGGATCACCCAAGAATACACTGCCTGTAAAAAGTACCTTCGGTAAAAGTAATAACAAGCAGGTTTGAAGGCTGCAAAGTAGTTGACACCAGTTTCTGGTGTTAGAGATTACAGGCCTGTTTCTCCAGTGGTACTGATACACTAATAAGAATATGGTTTAATGCAGTGACTTGCTTGCAAGGAACCCAAAGGCTTATGAAATACAATCTTGCATTGCTTATATCACTTTTGTCCTATTTTCAGCTTAAAGTTTGATAATAAGAATGGGTGGTGGCATGTACGGGTTCGTTGGCCAAGAAAGTGCAAGGGTCACTTGCACACTGCTGGGCAGGTTTTTTTAGATATTATCACTCAGATACCTTACACAAAGCTACTGCCTCGTGAACAGAAACAGCAGAGTAACTGAAACATGAGCCAGCCCCTGGGCTGCCTTTACTGATACATAATGGAAAGTAATCTAAACTAATTATAATCTAACAAACCCTTTGTGTACTATGCCTTGCCCTAGTATGAATATGGTTACAGAGACTTTTAATGTAAACACACTTTAAATGACCCGCTGTTTAATCATCAAGCTGATCTGAAATTCTGCCAGGAGACTTCTGTGTAAAGCACAAACTTCTTGGAAAATTTAGTCCATTTGATTTTCCAACAGAGTCTCTCAGTTACACTTGTGATCTTTTATTTGAATAATCAATTAATGATCCTTTTTCTTCACATCTGCTATGAATCATTTCAAAGCACAGAAGTTCTTTGTGTATCATTCCAAAAGGGGAATGCTTTGTGTATTTTCAGAGAGCACTTCATCCAGCAAATTATGATTTAACTTTACATTTGAAATACAGGGTATTTGCCTTCGAAGTTTATGCACCTTTAGATGAGGACTGCGAACGGAAACTTAAATTAGCTTCCATTAGTGTTCTGTCTGCTTCTTAAGGCAGCTAGCCTATACTCAAGATCCTGCGGAGTGTCAAGTCAGGATGAGAAACTGATGACAGAATCAATGTATCTTTGATGCAATCTTGTTTACTTGCAAAAAAGACATACAATGTTTAGTGTCTCTTGGTAAAATAACAGAACAAATAACAGAAACCGATTACCAGTTTCAAAGCTGCCATTTCAGAGAGCACTGCATGTTAGCGTGACCACTGCACTGTATTCTACACTCAGCTTCTTCTCAGGGACAAAATAAATTATTTCTCCAGTTGAGAAATATGGGCAGAGACTAGAGATTAGTTGACACCATGGCCCTGCCCTTGCATGGGCACAACCTATGCAAGATCCCAGTAGTTTAGGCTTTTTCATCCTGCAAAGGATGAGGCCTCATGACTTCACACTCCCTTCCAACCCCTTGAATCATATCCTAATACCTACATTCCTTCCCCATCACCTTACAAAAACACATGACCCACAAGCTTTCAAACAGCCACCTCATTTACATGCACCTTTGGTGAGATACGGTACACACCTAAGAACTTCATAGAGATTTAAAACTGCTACTTCCACGCCTTGGACTTTGCTGACAGGAATACTCAGCAGCTGCAGTAAGAAAAGACAGCAAATCATCCAGCAAAGGTTGTTTTCATATAAGATGACAAGATGTGCTTATTCAACTTCAAGAAATTGAAAAAAAAAAAGTGAGGGCATGAGGGTGGTATTTAAATATAGTTTCCCAATCTACACTGAGCTACAGAAGATCTTTGGAACTGCTCCACAATTCTCTGGGCTTGGTCCAGCTATCAGTTCTCTGTCTCAGCCTCTTCTGGCACTGAGACAGCCCAAGGACACAGGGGGACCTTGCCTGCAGGCCACCAGTGCCAACCTCTCCCCTGCCCCTGTGGCAGCACTGGCCAGCTGGCAGCACACTGCACAAAGCACCCAAGGTGACGGGTATTGGCTGGATAAAAATTTCTAAAGTGAGGAAAATTTTTATTTCTAGTCTTATTCAGGAGAAAAGAAAGTGGAAGTCTATAGGACAAAGTACAATGACTTGTACTGCTTTGTTGGCAAGGCAGCAGCCACAGGTGCTTATTTTGATAAGAAGGTATGTTGCCGCCTAGGTTACACCCAATCACGTCATGCACAGTCACACAGCTGATGGGGTGCTCATTTCTTCCAAGGAATTCCATCTGGAGGTAAGCAGGCAAGTGATGTTCTATCTACACACCATAAAAATAGTACCATGCTCCTAAAAATGTGCCATGTTCTCCTGCCAAGTCATTCAGGCTATGTCCATGATTACGCCATTTCTTTTGGGTCCACATCCACCAGCAGGTGCTAAGTCTCTGCACTCATCACCACTCACCAAGCAATTCTCTTTGGCTACAATCACTAAAGAAATGATTGCACACTACTTATTTACACTAAGTTAGAGTCCTTGAAATGTGGGTGTCTCAGTAGGCTGTGTCTGGGGAACCTCCAGTGAATTGGACCTCTCCAAACACTACCAAGAACAAACATTTCTGCCTCCACACATACCTGTGATGAAGAGATAATGACTTTTGTTGTTCCATTGCTTCCTTCAGCTTTTAGACCAAAAAGTACTGTGAACAGCTCAAAACAACTGAGCATAATTTTCCTGATGAACCTCCTGGCTTAAGCTGTGCTATTTGGCTAACCATGTGAATCAGTGGCAGGATCTGCAAGAATACCTCAGTGCAACTTCCGGAAGTGGGTGTAGGTAAATTCTGTTAGCAACTTCGCTATGTGATAGCAAACGATATGCATTTGGACTGCTATTTTGTCTTGGAGCATCCACACTGACCATGTAATAAATGTTAATCTGCATCAAGTGTACATTCCAACCTTAAAGGGTCCAATATATGGCAAGTTATGACTGCATTACTGTTTCCATTACTACATACCTGACAACTATGGTACTTTGCGGCGATCAGGTTGTCATGATTTGAAAACTGCCTTTGATGCTCTGTTTGGTGCAGCCAGGCACCTGCAGACACATTTGTAAGAGCTCAGGGCCTGTTTGACCAACACTGAGTAGAGCAGCATGATGAAAAGGAATAGTGATGAGCAGTACTATCAATAATTAAACTTATACTCCAAGGCTGACAATAAGCACAGTCCTTATGGTGAAGAGAGTGCTGCTTTGTCCCTAGTCAAGATGCCCAGCCTTTAGAAACCACAGATGTTACATACTCATTTGGTAGACTGCATCACAGACACCATAAATCATCAATGACAATCTTCACTGGCCTTGAACTTACGAACAAGACCTTGCAGAAAGAGTGAGTTATAACCCTGAGTGGTCAAATCCCCTCGTGGTGGGACCCAGATGAAGATCTGTATGTCATTCATAGCTCTTCTTCCCCTGTCTAGGAGGACTATGCCATGTGAATTTTTGATGACCTCAGTTGGGCAGTAATGCACAGGATGTAAGACATGGATGATGTGACAGTTCTATCAAGCAAAGGAGAGTGTTGCTACACTGACCTGATTGTCCAGTAGGAATCTGTAGGAATCAGAACTGAACTAATTTTATAGATAAATGGCAATCATACTGACGATGGGAAGAAATACTCTGCAAGTGGTGTGCTGGAGCTTCAGAGTACCAACAGTGTTTTCAGTTGCCCTCCCCATTTCTGAACTCATAACAGCCATTCAAGACCAGTATCTGATGTAACTGCACTATGCAACTGTCCTCATCCATCAGAATAATCCTGGATGAAGCAGAGAATGTTATCCCACAGCCATAGGCTGCCATGGTGCCTCCTGTCTAGAAGAAAGGTGGGCTGGAACTGAAGCATTGTGTTCTGAAAAGAATTACCTTAGTTTTGAATCGAGGGAAAGGATATGGGCCCTTTTTGAACTATCCTGGACTGCCTGATCCCACAGAATGTGAGTGCTTCTGATGCAGCTGGTCTGTTACGGTACCCCCGGAGTGCCACCACTGGTGGCAGCAGCACCATGGCTGTGCAGCAAGAGCAAGGGAGCTGTTCAGGGGCTCCACTAGGCTTGGGTCCTTGCATAGGTCAGACAACAAACTTCTCATCGAAGTTTCTGGGTACAGACTCGATCAGGTATTGGTTGACTAAATGCTGTCACTCTATAGCCATTCAGTACCTTATACAATCATATACAACATATCACTGTGTTCAATGCATTTACAGCAGACAGAGTGAATATCTCAAACCGCTGCTCTCATGAGCAGTATCAGCAAAAAACTCAAGATGCTGAAAAAACACAGTTCACCTTTCTCACTCGTAAAATTAATCCTGAACTTTTACTGCTTTTCCCTATTTTCCATGGGTAGAGTAAGACCTGTATGTCTATCACTCTCAAACCTTTTATCACCATTAAAACATTTTTTTAAAAGCAGTTTGGTGTTAAAAGATGACTCATAATGCTGCAGCATTAGTTAGCTGGCTCAAAAGAGATGTTAATGTCATAATTTTGATTTTCATTACCAAACAATAAGAAAGTGAGGGCTGAAAATGTCTTACACATCTGCCACCTCATTTTATATTTTTAAAATACAAATAAGCTACAGTGACTGGTATATCGTGGTGTGCTCTAATTCAAGAGTTGAGCCCATATTTTGTATAGAAGCAACATGGAACAAAAATTTGAGCTCTTCCTACTATTCTTTTTTAGAGTTTTATTCCCAGATATGGTAGAAGTAATATGCATAAAACCTTGCCTCAGAGCTTACAGTTTAAGGACTCAAACCTATAGTACTTCTACGAATATAAGTAACACAGAAAAACAGATAATAAGTCCTACTGAATTCAAGGACAGATGAAGTGCTTAAACATTCACTACATTGTACTTCAGCTGCATAAGTGTTTGTGTACAAGCCAGATACTATATGCAGACCTAAATATAGAAAGATGTGACAGAAAACTTAGCACAAAGACAGAAAAAGATATAAGCAATACACATGCTTTTTATAAACACACGTATGGAACAAGCTAACAACCTTGATATAAAATAACTAGTATTGATAAATCATAGTTTGGAAAAAAGTTGTAGCTCTAGTTTTGTCTGTTTAGCAGCTATTGATGCTTTTTCCTGGTTTCTGTATACATGCCACAAAGGCAATTGTAATAATGTACCTTAAAATTCCATATCCCACATTTGGTATTTGATAGGACAAGGGGTAGTGTCTTTAATACGGTTAGATTAGATATTAGGAAGAAGTTCTTTCCTGAGAGGGTGGCATGGTGAGGCACTGACCCAGGCTGCCCAGAAGAGTTGTGGCTGCCCCACCTCTGGAAGTGTTCAAGGCTGGGTTGGATGGGACTTTGAGCAACCTGGTCTAGTGGAAGGTGTTCCTATCCATGGAAGAGGGACTGGAACTAAACGATCTTTAAGGTCCCTTCCAACTCAAACCGTTCTATGATATTTCCCTTATTTGAGGTGCTTTAAGAGCAACCATTTTTGTTCTTGGATTTTTTTTCACATAACTTATTATATATGCTAAGTATGGAGAGTGTACTAAGTTTTGCTCTATTTTGTTTTCAAATAGGAAGAGACTCTTGGCTTGTTTGAGCGATAGCTTCTGGTCTGGCTAAATTTTCCTCCTTCTCTAAAATGGATTTTCAATTTCCATTACATACATAGTGCCTGAACAGTTTCATGTTACGATTAATACATGCATAAAATCCAAATAATTAAAAATATTATTAAAACAGTATTCTTCAGAAGATAGAATTAAAGCTACATCAAGCCCAGTATCCTAACTTTGACAGTGATCCATAATGCATACCTTAAAGAAGAGCTCAGCAGCAGAGAAAGCGTTGACAAAACCTAGCTGCTTTATCCTTCCAGCATTTCATGACCTCTGATGCAGAACCTTTGAAGCTAAAGGTGATTTGTTCGTCTGTAGAAGTTAACGTAAAAACTGATAGCCAAGTGGACTTTATCCCATTTAACTCCAGCTTGCAGCGTATCATATGGATTCCAGTAGCTACCTCCTAAACCAAATTGCTTGGCAAACTGTCTAGATGTAAATGCTACGAATTTTGCATGGATTCTTTCACTAGGATTCCAGTTCCAAAGCTAATATACAAAAGTAACTAAACTATCTTTGTATTACAATGCAATCGACAAATTTCTTTAACCATAATTCCAGAAATACATTTCCTCTTGGGATAAGCCCCTTAAAAGAATGTTCCAAATAAAACTAATTAGCTATTTCCAGCAATATCTTCCCCCAAGGAAGGGTCAGACTACACCGTATATGCAGTGAAAAAAGATAAGACAGATTAAAAGCTCTCAGCAGCCCCCATTAACATTCTCCAAGTCTAAATGTGCCATTAAAATAGAGCATTCACATTTGCAAAAACCGAACTCGGAAACGCTGTGGATTTTGTCTCCAAAAGATTAGGCAAATATATGGGGGTTTGATTGTGGAAGAAAGGGACCAGTGAATTTGGTTCAAACCTAGGCCTATTTACCTAGTTTCTCTTTTAATATAATTAGTGTGAAAGCACATTTTTGGGACCATCTAGAATTTTGGAAATGGAGAATTTTGAAAATTTAGGATCAGCATTTCTGGACAGAAATAAATTAAATCTACAAAATTGATAATTGTTCAGCTACTTGGAAATAAAAACAAGGAAAAAATCATATAGAGCAAGGTATATTGTATGATATATTGCTATATCATAACTATCAGGGTATTTTTAATAATATGCAAAGAGAGAAGAACATTATAATTTGAATACAGGATCGAGGTGTTTCTCATTACACACTGAAGAGAGAGAATTTTAATCAGTTTAAAGGAAGATGAACATGCATCAGGTACTAGAAACTGCTATGATTTCCTATCAGACTGATGGAGCAGTGGAAGACTGCTATTAAAAAAACTAGTTACTACTACTAAAACATTTGAAGAGGTGATGGTAGCTACTGACTTTCAAACTCCATTCTCTACTGACAGATTTCCCTAATAGAAATTTCTTTTCTACTCTCATAATACTTGTCTTTGTAAATTAACTGACTTTAACTAGAAAGTTTGGCATGCAAGGTTAATTTTGAATCTATTAGGCACTTCAAAGTGCAGATATATGAGATATACAATCATTGTGTTCATGGGAAAATTGTCAGAAATAATGCAAGTTCACTGGAGTATAAAAATACAAGGCTGGAAAGAAGTGAGACTTTCTTGCTTGACATCAAAGATATAGTTTGCCAGAAGGGTTGTAAAAGAATATGAAACCATATATAAAAATAAGGTAATCTGTGTCCTTTGCATCAAATAATAAACATGCTTTTCCCCCCTCCTCATTTGTGGGAAGTTTAAAAACCAAGCATTCTGAGTAGGTCCAGCTTCAGTTTGGAAAATATTACACAGTATTTTCCACTCCTTTTGAAGAAGGAAAATATTGCAATCAGTACTTGGTTTCAAATTCTAGGCAAAAAAAAGAAGTGTGTACATATATATAATATATATGCATTCATTCCATGGTTGATCACATAAAACAAACTGTTCTCGGTTAACGAGAGTTATTTCAAGACTGCATAAAATTAACAAAAGACAGTCCAAAATGAGTATCTTATAGTCAAAAGAATAGAATGATCTGTATGTGACTTTTTCATGGTTACTTAGTATACAAAAGAAACTATGTGAAACAAAGTGCATATAAGCGGGCATTGTGTAGGATATAATCTACATATATTAAACATAGCTAAGAATATTAACAGAAACACATCTAACTTAGTGATCTTGGGTCCATGAGCTCTGTAGAAGCCAAGTATCTTAAATGTCTTCCTTAAAAAAAAACAGGAATAGAGAGGATACCAAGCTTATGGATCGTTCATTTTGTACCTGATAAACACATATTTCTGGTGGACAACAAATTTCTGACCTTTATAGTAACTACAAGCCTCAGAGAAAAAGTTAAAGTTTTCCTAGTTTTCAGCTGTGTTCTAAGGGCTTTCATCACAGCACATTAACAAGAAATTTTTGGGGGCACCTGTTTGTTCCGAGCCTGTATCCTGCTCAGCACAAAGCATTGCCCGTCTATAGCAAGGGCTCTTCAGCATTACTGCAGTGTGATGTAATCCCTTACCTGCACTGAACACTTGTCCTTTTGGTAAAGCTCTATTTTTCAATTAGAGATTGAAACTTTTGCCAAAAATAGCCTCAATACCACCTATAAAATAACACTTAGAATTAATTAATTAGATTTTTTTGTTGCTTCTTTGAAATGACTTATAAATATTGTAGGCAACGACTGCTGGGATATTTATTGCATGAATATGTGGACTTAATAGGTAGATATAAGACAAGCAAATAACCAAGGAGAAGAGATAAGCCTCTCCAAAGTAAATAACTACAGATCAGCAATGAACACTCTACAAACAGGGGATGGTAAGGTTATTAATAAGATGCATAAACAGGCTTTCTTTAATTGTTTTGGTTTTACTGTTATTCTAGACAATGCTTTGTTTTAATACGAGTATATGATTTCTATATTAGTCACTTTTAGGAATCTCAACAGGAATAAAGTTTACAAAACCAAACAGAACCACCAGATCAATAGGGCCAAACCAGATTAAACTGTAGCCCAAAGCTTCAACTCTATAAGAGACTGCACTGTGAACATTCAACCTAGACAGGTGAAAGCACTAAAAGGAAGAGACAAGTGATGATGTGAGATGCACAGCATCATCTTCAACTGTGACAATAACATCCTTAACTCTGTAAGTGAAGACAAATGGATGCTGCTGCTACTGTAGCAGAGGCAGGGAGTGGGGGGAAGGCTGCTCTCCTGAGGGGTGTGGGTGGAGTGAGAAGGCATTTACTTCTGCAGAGAAAGAGAGCCACTGGGAAGATTAGGCAACTGTTGTCTTTGTTATTGGGGGGGGGGAATTATTTTTACATGGCCTATCCAAAGTCAGAAAGAGTAACTAAAAGGCTACAAAAAAGATGTTTCTGGCCTGCCTTGAAACACAAGATTAAAAAAGGGATTAACACTCGCTGTTTGTCAAAAGCAGTGAGAAACTCGTATTTTTTCAGAAATCCCCGTCATCTCCTCTCTATCCATCAAAGGATAGTGCTCCAGGACTGCAGTGGGTTCATGTCCAAGCCCAAATGATTTATAATTCTGTTGTTTTGGTACTTATTATCCAAAAGTAATTATTTGGTTTTATGCATAAACCAAACCAGTACCTCACGCCTGTCCACTGTCTTCAATCACATGGTTTTCTAAAGAAAAATACTGTCTCAGAGTAGAACAGTTTAACCAATTTATTATCTAAAGACTCAGGAAAAGAATGGCAAGCATCTCACAACAACTCACTACCCCCAAAACCAAATGTTTTTGTGGGAAGACACTGCAAGGTCACATTGTAGATACGTGTTACGGTGCCGGTTTTGGCTGAGGTAGAGTTAATTTTCTTCACAGTGGCTAGTGTGGGGCTGTGTTTTGGATTTGGCTGAACACAGTGATGATATAGAGATATTTTTGTTACTGCTGAGCAGGGCTTACACAGAGCCAAGGCCTTTTCTGCTTTTCGTACTGCCACGCTGGTAAGGAAGTTGGGGCTGCATGGGAAGTTGGGGGAGACACAGCCGGGACAGCTGACCCAAACTGACCAAAGGGATATTCCAGACCATATGACATCATGCCCAGTATATAAAGTGGGAGAAAGAAGGAAGAAGGGGGGACATTTGGAGCGATGGTGTAACCATTATACGTGATGTCAATAATCTGCACTGCTGTCATGTTCCCCATCAATACATTAATAACAGTCACTCTAGAAAATAAGTTTGAGTGTGACATGTTGTAAGGAGGAGGATGCCAAACCTCACTCTTAGCCAGACTTAATAAAGGACAACCAAAGCAAAAACGCTTAATGGGACACTTCTTTGCATAGAATTCTCACACTTCAGAGAAAATGCAAATCCTAAGGAATTTACAAAAGCAGTGTAAAATACCTTCTGAGCAACTGGGGTTTGATACCCTCTTGAAATACTGTCATAGCAAACACTTTATATTAGAAAAGAGGTGTATTGGAACTGAGTGTTCTAACATTTAAACAACCTAGGTTTCCCCTAGAAGCACTCTGCCTAAGAAAAATGAAAGAAATGAGACTGTGCATGGATTACTGAAAGAACTGCAACTGCCTGGTGCATAACCTCTATCTACAGCAGGTTATATACAGCAAATATTTTACTGGATATTTTGAAGTGGGGTGGGCTAGTGCTTCACATTCTGGGTTCGCCTATGAAATAGAAGCAGATGCAACAAAAGCATGGGGAGATAAAAGGTAACAATTCTTCACTCTCTTTTGTAACTAAATCATTATGGGTCATCAGATGAAAGCAGCAAATGGCAAAGTCAAAGCAAAAAATGGAGGTCTTTACTCAGGGACTGCATTGTTAAACCAAACAAAACCACAGACTGTCATGACACGACACAGCTGCTCTTGGCAAGTGCTGAAGACAGGATGCTAAGCTAGCAATACCCTAGTTTGTATCCTGTATTTAAATAAATCAGAATCGGATGAAACATTTAAGAAAACCATTAATGAAATGTTAGAATTGCTTGTAACAGGCACGAGTTACCTGTTAGCTCTAGTTCCAAGTCATAGTTTACAGTGCCAGTGCCAATCAGGCAAGTAAAGTTAAATATTCCCATTTTTTTAGATGTATTGAAAAATTGTAATCTACCATTATAGTTTTTACTACCCAATTTTTCACAGAAGTATTTTATATCTAGGCCATGTTTATGCAATCACATTTATCTACTGTTTTTATAATCCATTTTAATTTCTTTTTGTTCTTTAAAACTAAGGACAATCTTTCAAATCTTTCATCAAAACATTTTCCTGGTCCTTCCAAAGGAGCTTTTAGTTGTAACACTGCTTATATTAAATCATATTGTATTATGTTACATAACATTACACTATGTTGAGAGGTACCTTCCAGTCACCTGATACAGTACTTGAAATGAATGGGAGTTTTTTGTATTTTTTTCTGTGAAGATCCAAGTTCCTTTCAAACTCTAGGAGAAACACCAACTGACTCTAGAATACATTTCTCTTAATTTATCTATTTATTTCAGAGTTTCTCTTCTGTTATTTCAATTCGTGCAAACATCTTATTTTCTTTAATTTGAAAGAGTAGGTTAAAAATCAATAATCATACAAATTTTCTCAAGATTAAGGGAAAAGGAAAAAAAGAACCTCTGCAATAATGGTCATTTCAATAAATCTCTTTTTGATCTGTGATAATTTAACAGATGCAATATCTTTTAAATACATCAAGTCGTGGAAATGAACTTACCAGCTTTCATCTATGCCTTTCAAAAAATGTCTTTCCCCCTTCATTTTATGTGGTACTTCTTTTCACTTACATCTTTTTCCATGGGCTCTTATTAAGAACTACAATGAATTTTAAAGCTCTGCTATTTAAACACTTTTTTTTTCATGTTTATGCTTCCTTCTTTGCGGCAGAAAGTAAACAACTTCTGCAATATCAGAATGTACATGGAGACTCATAGTCTCCACGATGAGTTAAAACTTTTAATTTCATTATCACTAGCTTTCAGATCACCTTGATTAGCTTCTCCTTCCTGAAGTCCACTTTTACAAAGTTTATAGTAAATTTTTAAAATAGTGAGAATTCACATGTGAGTCCTCTGAAAAGGATTTTGGGTTCAAACAGACTACAGTCAGTATAACTGAGGTTTAATGACAACATTATGTGGAACATAAAAACTCTGTGTTTTTTCCAAAAATTTTGAAAAAAAAAAAAAAAATAAAATCACTGTGAGTGAGGATTAGGATCCAAAGGTCAATTCTTTGTATTAACCAGAAATACAAAGTTCCGTCTCTGCCTAGTTTAGCAGCTTTAGAAGATCAGAAAGTGAAATATAGCCCTATTTCTGTTTTAATGGATAGTGCTGCTTTCTTTCCCCTCTAGACAGTGTGCATTCATTTTCCTTTTCCTCATCAGAAACTGAGTAACATAACAAGCATTTTTTTTTTTCTCTTTTATAACCATGTGGATTTTTAACTATTAAACTTTTGAAAGTGTACAGTAATTGAAGAAAAAATAAACAACTAGTGGAGAAATTAATACTGAAACAGGACACTAGAATCAGCAACACATCTTCACTTACACATACTCTTTCAAGAAACGATCCATTTCCTGACAGAGTTGTACCACTTCCGTTAAGAGAATTATTAGGTTTGGATGTTTTGCATAACTTCTCCTTTCATGGTAAAACATTAGGTGCTTTTAGAGAGATAAAACTGTTGGCCAGAGCAGTTTCATACAAAAATCCTTTAACAGCAAATTTACCTACCCAGTTTACTTTTCTGACAGCTATCAAGCATGAAATGTTCAATTAAAGATTAAGATTAAAAAGAAAAAGATAAAAATCACAGAGAATATATGTAAACTAAAAACTAGAACTAATGCTGTACTAAAACCTCACACAAAAGCTGTTTGATGTCATGTCCGTAGGTGAGTCCTTCCCGAAATTCATTTTGTGGTTTCCAAAATTTGATCCTTTTTTTTTTCCCTGCTGTGCAAATGTTCTCCACGGAGTGATTAAGGGGAACATTTTGTATCATCTGGCTTTCCAACATTTGTCCTTTGAAAATAACACCTATTTCTGTAACAATTCAATGACCATAAGAAAGCACCAGATGTCTCCAACTTGAGCTCCATAGAAACTACAATTTTCATATGCAGCTACCCTTCAGCGAGGAAGTAAACCAAATACCTCAAAACTGTGAAGTAGTGACACCCTGGAAATACGCAGCTACAGCACTCATTTTCTTCTTTTTCTCTCTCATTTCCTCTCAGAAGTCTGTACACTGAGCATTTCAATTTCACCTCAGCCCTCAAACCAGCTTAGCACACCACCTCTTTTAGAACCAAAAAGAAAATGTTGTGACACTGCTGCTTAAATAAAGTTCAATAATATCTTTCCATGTGGGTATTTCCCAGCATTTTTTTCCTCCTTGTTTTCACAATTAGGAATGGCAAGTAAATACACATATTTTTGAACAGTTGTGTTGTGGGGTAGAGAAGGGACATCTATCTTTAGAATGGTGTTGCTCCATGTTCTCAAACTCAGCACATGCTCAGCTCAAACACTGAAGTGTTGTTGAAGATTGACCTGTCAGGTTGCTCTTATCATGCACATGAATATGAAAATGCTCCTTAAAAACCCCAAAAATATTTACACTATGGAGCAAGAGCAGCTCTGCACCACCCCATAGCTTTTAATCATTTTAACACACAATATTTTTCCTTTTAATATCAGAGGGGTAATTTATTGAGTGCACATACTGCAAATAGTATTGTTATGTTCAGTGTCACAGCACATGCATAAAAGTATTTAAAATGCAAATAACACTCCGAGCTGCACTTCTATAAGTAAGTTTACACACCAAGGGTGGTTTTACTCCTCCAAACTATAAGAAATCTCTTACAGACTAGTCTGTACTCTCTGTAGGTCTATAACCCATCATTGTTCCTGTACTTCCACATGCTGCTTTGGCTGCAGGCTCAAGCCAAATTTCCCCCCTCATCTTACTCTGTGACTGTCTGTGTTAGTGATTTAAATGGGACAAAGGCACAATCTGAGCACTGGCACGTGACTATCCATACTTCCAGCTGCTGGCATGGTTTCAGGAATGGCTGGGTCCCTGACTAGTATTCTTCCAGGCAATGTCTTCATACGAGCTGGACTCTAGCAAAGCTCATTAATGCAAACTGTACAAATCTAGGAGGCAGTGTGGAAAAAGCCACCGTTTTGAAGAGGAAAGAATTCAGCTGCACCATGCTACATCATGCCACTTCCCTGACACCTACAGAGTGAATCCTAATTGGTTTTATTTTCTGGTACAGATGTAGCCCATATATTTCCACCTACCTGTAATTCCTATGTACCCTTAGGGCTTACAGAACTCTGTCCTTTAACAGCTACCCACAAAGCCATGTGACACTATCCAAGACAAATGTGCTGAAGGTAATGTAACCAGCCCACTATGCCTGGACCATTTCACTCAAGGTAGATCCACTCTTAGGTCAAGTACATAACAAAGTTTAACTCTCCCCTGCTCCAAAAAGTTCAGATGAAAGGATAAGTTGAGCATAGACTAGTACTCATGGACTAGTGACAGAAGGTTTAGGATTTCAGTGCAAGTATAGCTCTTTTGTCTGTCAAAAGGCAGGATTCTTTCCAAACATTCAGTAGGGCTGCTTTGCTGTTTCTGGATGTGACACAAAAATCTCTGTGCAAAAATATTTTAAAACAGGAGAAACTGTTACGTAAAAAATCTGATTTTTTTTTTAAAGGAATGACCGTGTTGCCAGTAAGTCAGGGGGTCCCTCAGTGATAACAAAGAACTTTCAGTTCATGCAATGGTACTTTCCAAGCCCAGTTACCTTAAACTGAAATATACACAGTAATCCCCGTGTCTTGCTATATGCATGATCAGCATGGATCAATACCCTTGGTTTGATGTTTTAGGGTTGTTGCCTCATTTTTTAAAACTGTTTTAGCTGAAATTTAAAAGGAGAAAACAGAAGGTTTCAGCGTGAGGGATATAAGCAGATATAGTCCGTCAAGCTATGAACATCTGAAACCAAGACTATTAACAACTACTGGATTCAATGCCAGCTCCACTCACACTGAGCGCTAGTAAGGAACAGAGTGGAGTCAGATTTCAGTTTCTCTCTTCTGAGGCTGCCAGGGACAGTTAGTCCAAGAGTAGGCTAGTAGAGCCACTGGATGAAATACAGTACTAGTCTATTTAAAATCTATTATCTGGGACACAGAATTATCAGAAGTGGTTGTTACACCCTGTAAAGAAGAAGTAAATCTGACACTACCCAGTAGTTGTACGAAGGAGCCAACAGTTACAGAGATGGAAAAAATTAACAATTAAGTTCATCAGTTTAGTATTTTCATTATTTTCCCTTTTATAGTTTAATAATATACTGATTTCACATTTCCTTTCTCTGCAATAGTGGGCTTCTAAATCAAGTGAGAAAAGATAGGGAATCAATTATTTTGGAGTTTGAAAACATCTCCTGAGATCAGAGTTTCTACATTTATAGGCTTGATATAATACTATTGGAAAGGCAGTAACTGGATGGAAATTTTCAGTGACGTTATGTGTGTACAATATGCTATAGGGAGATACCTCAACAGAACAGCTGCAGTGCTTGGTGGAAAACATCTTCAACAGTTTTACCTGAAATACTGTGAAGCTCTTAGATATTAATTTTAATTTCTGGGAAGAAAACAATCTCAAAAGTGCCATAAAACCGATGTTTGGTAGTTAAACCATTCTGAAGTAGAAAGCTCTTACCAACTTTAATTAGCCCAACTCAATCTCTCCATATGAAACTGTAGAAATCTGTGTATGTATACATGTACACGCATTTTATATACATATATATGTGTACAAACACAAATACGTAATACTGGAATGGGAATAAAGGATTAACACAAGACATTTTATTTCATTGATCTTTGAAGTATCTGAGTCAAACTCTATGTGAACGCCGGTGCTTGTAGGTGACCTGGCATTGGCAATTAGCAGTTTGTGGTAAGGATAAAAGCAACGCCATTCAAGAGCAACAAGTCAGAAATTACTGTAAATAAGAAATGGAGAGAAAAGTGATCGTGTTATCTTTGTCAAGGAAATGAGAACTGCTTTAGACATACCAGATTGCCTCCAAAACATAACAGACTGAGAGGCTTAACTGAGGTGAACAGGTCTGATGCGTCTGAACTTTAACAAGGGACTCAGAGACCGCTGTGAGCACAGTGTCCCCTCTCGCAGCTGGCGGGACCAGCTGAACATGCCACAGGCAGCGCAAGGCGAACCGAACACGGGGATGTACCTACCCAGCACCTTCGCCAATCCCACCGCACAACAAGCAACCCCCTCACAGGCACCTCCTAAACTGGAGTAACCCACCAAGCTTTGGGACGTCCCAGCGATCGCCAAGGCTGTTTTAACTCCCATTACGCGCGGCCCCTTCAACCTCCCAGGACGGCGGCTCCGCTCGCCGCTCGGTCCCCGGCCCAGGGCCCGGCCGAGAGCGGAGGCGGCGCCAGGCTCGGCGCGGGCGCCTCTTCCGCCGGAGCCCCATCCCCGCGCCGCGGGGGCCGCGCTACCCGCGCCCCGAGCGCGGTGCCCCGAGCGCGGTGCCCCGAGCGCGGCCCGCACGGCCGGGCTGCGGGCGGACATACCGGGTACGTGCTGCGCTCACGGCCGCGGCTCCCCGGCCCCGCCGCGCCAGCGCCGCGCCCGCACACACCGCCCGTGCGGGGAGGCGGGGGCTCGGCGGGCGGCCGGGGCCCTGCGAGAACCCACCCGCCCCGGCTGTGCCTCGCTACTCCCTGCCCCGCCGCATCCCCTGCGAGCACTCCTCGCTCCGCGATCCCGCACGCCCCGCGCCAGGCTGGAGTCCCGCTCCCCCCCCGCCCCGCCACTGCGAGTGGGCCAGCTCACGGCCGCTCCCCCCCGCCGAGTGCGGTGGAACCGGCCCGTACCGCGAGGAAGGGCGCCACGGCCGCTCGCTCAGGTGATTGCCAGCTCCAGCGGTCAATCACCGCCCTCCCTTTCCTCCCGGCGGCCCAGCGCCCGCCCCCCGGGGGTGGGGGGATCGGGAGCGGCGGGCGGGAATGTTTACAAACAAGCGCCGGGAGTACAGGGAGCGGAGGGGCCGCCGCGGGGCGGGGCCGGCGGTTGGCGCAGCCGCCGAGCCAATGGGCGCGCGCGGCGCTCGGCGGAAGGGCGGGGGCGGCGCGCGCGGAGCGTTCTCTGCCCGGCGGCAGCCGCGGCTCGCGGGCGCGCGCGGCCAATGAGCGCCCGGCCCGGGGAGCGGGGGGGCGCGAGCGCCTGAGCACGAGCCGCTCCCGCGGCGCCCCCTCCGCCCCCGCCCCCCGCGGCCCTCAGCCTATCCCGCCTCGCTCGGCTCCGCTCGGCGCTCCTCGGCTCCGCTCGGCTCCGCTCGGCTCCGCTCGGCTCCGCTCGGCTGCGCTCGGCTCCTCTCGGTTCCGCTCGGGTCCGCTCCACTCCCCGCTGTCGGGCGGGGAGGGCGGCCGGAGCCCGGGGGAGGGGAGCCGCAAGGACATGGGCTGGCTCTGAGCGCCGGGGGAGGGAAGTCGTCGTGCGTGTGCCTCCCTAGATTTTAATAACTGTTTGTTGTTGGGTGGTGTGGGTTAGTCTTTTTTTTTTTTTTTTCCCCTCCCCGTTTTCCACACGGCGGAGGGGAGAGCGGCAGCCCCCAGCGCGCCTGCATGGCTCCTGCCGGCCGGAGCGCCGCTGGCAAATAGATCCCGGCTGGGGCCAGGTGACATCGCCCGGGGAGCGACAGGGGCGGGGGCCATGGAGGGACCCTCGGGGGACGCGGAGCTGCCGCTGCTGACGGTGAAGCACGAGCTGAGGAACGGTGAGCGCGGGGCCGCGGCCGCGCGGGGGCGGGGGGGACCCGGGGACGGGGCCGGGCGGGGCGTCCCGCGGAGTTGGCTGGGACCAGCAGGGAGATCTCGGTGGGGGAAAAATAAAAAAATATAAGCTGGAAGATATGGGCAGGAGAGTGTGAGATGGGGGCGGGGGGCCTTTTTTTTTTTTTTTATTTCTGAAGAAAGTATTGCACTTGGACTTCTGCTGCGTGCCTGGCTCCCCTGTCCCACTTCCCGGTGGGATTTTTACGCTTTTGAAGGAGATAAGGCTTAGCCATTCTCTCTTTAAAACGTTTTTTAAGACTGTGTGTTTGACTTCTATGGCGGGGCGGTTTGTTCCAGTCCTAAATGATGTCGTTTTATGTGACAGCTTTTCTCTGACCTCGGTGAAATGCCGG
>JAYRBT010000177.1:47556794-47579216 GCA_036023395.1 Myiotriccus ornatus | reverse complement strand
TGGCGGGGCGGTTTGTTCCAGTCCTAAATGATGTCGTTTTATGTGACAGCTTTTCTCTGACCTCGGTGAAATGCCGGAATTGTAGGGAGGGGAATGTGCCAACATGTAATCACAGAGTTATCTGGCTTTTCAGTTTATGAATCTTCACGTAGCTCCGTAGTGACTTGACGACCCTCTGGAGAAGTAGTTCAACATGTGAAATATATGCGACCTTTCAAGATACAACAGAAATGCTCTCCTGTAGGTTGTTGTGTTGGGAAAGAGCTTTATTTTTAATAGGGAGTCCCTGCTTCTCGGAAGTTTCCAGGCAACTTGAACACTGCAGTAAATCTGTATTTTACTGTTAATTTAGAAATGCGTGTAAAGCATAATCAGTATGTGTGTTCTCTGTATTTATTAACAATGGAGGTGCTGTTAACCCATGTCCTTCATTCTTTTTTTGTCATCTTTTTCTCCATGATGAAGTAAGAACGAGCATATGATGCTGTTCACCGCAAAAGTTTGAGAGAGCCGCCCCAGAGGGTTAATGTAGTTGACATTCTCGAATGGGCAGATGTGGAAGGCGGGTCGTGGTGCTGGGTCTCTTCGGTGGCGTTCAGCCTCCTGTCCGCCCTGTCCCCCTGGGGGGGGCTCGGGAGAGCTGTCCCAGAGGAACCCAGCTATCACTGCGGCTTGGAAAAAAAAAAAAAAAAAAAAAAAAGGCGGTCTTCCTGATAGCTACGCAGGAACCAAAGGGACTGTAGTTTCCTTCTTTCAAGAAGAAGCGAAAGAGCTGGTGGGAAACAGTTGTCTGGAGGAGTGTTGTTCGGTTTAAGTGAGCAGGAGAAAAAGGGGTAAGGGGATAGGAAGTGGGACACATTTATTCAGTATATTTACCTAGCTATGTCTAGATTTCTTTTATAAAAGTTGAGAATACATATCCCTGAGGGATAGTTATTTAGAGATAGTTTGAGTAATAAACATTTGTATAAACTAGACTTTGATTTTGATCCTGATTATCAAGCTTTATAGATCCATGAAGTACAAATACTCACTTTTATTTAAGAAATTCTCAACCTGGTTTATCTCTTTAAGCTTCTGAAATTCAGTTTAGTAGGATTCAGCTGCTTCTCCCCTCCTTGTTCTCTTGTTATTAAGTGTTTAGAAAACTCTGCTTTCTGAAAAATGCTTTCTAGCAATGACTTGTCTATTTCTGGAGCACTAGGGTGGAGGAGGGAGCTGCTCTGTCATGTACTCCTGGGAGACTCCTACTCCTAAAGGTGTCAATAGTGTCATTGCTGTGCAAGAGGTATGTAGATACTGTTTCAGAACTTGCCTCTATAAATGCAAAGAGATACGATAATTTGAAAAGTTGCAGTCAGCTTCTGTTGATACAGAAATATATAAATCTGTAGGTTTTTTTGTACTGGGTGTGGTTGTGTGAATGCCTAGCTGCTGGCTAGGGTCAACCCACTGCAGCTTTAAAATGTGCAGCATGATTATTTGATTTTGCTTTATTTTAGGAAAGAGGATGAGAGGACATGTAAGAACTAAAATGTGCAGACAGTGGATCCTTGTCGTTCTAAATGCTGTAGTTGTATATCATGAGTACAATCTATGCAATTGGTTTAAATTCTGGTGTTCCCCTCACGTCTGTGTTCTTTCTTTGATGGTGCTATCTCTGTGACTAGCTGAATAATTTAGAATTACATATTGAAAGTAGCTGCGAGTTGGCAGATCAAAAAGAGATTGGTCTCCACAGTTATTTGAAAGAAGGTGCTATTATGATAGAAATAGTGGCTTCTTTGAGAAGAGAGAACCTTATTTTCATATTGTAGAAGTTTTTGCTTGAACCCCATGATAACAAACTTTCTAATTCAAATCAACTAATATTATGTATTTGCAGTTACTTGGTCTTGGGATTGCTCTAAAAATATTAAATGATTTAGGGGCAGGCATTGATTATGGTCAATTGAGTAAGTGAGCATACTATGAAACTTGAATTTAAGATGAAAGGAGTATCTTAAAGAATGAAACAGGTGATTGTTGTTACCTTCAAGCAAATATGGTGGCATATGAAAGTGCACAGTTAGAGCCTGTGCAGTGCTGTTTCTACACAACTCCCAGCTGATTGTTTATCATACCATGGTTTGACTTCTTTTAAACTTTGACTTTGAAATTACAGTGCTGGCTTTGATATGTAGGGTCAAGTTTAATTTTAGCTCTTTATCTCATGGTCTTAGAGCCCTGGAACTCATCTGTTGTGTGACCAAAAAGTAATTACTGAAAAAACATCACTTGATAGGCATGTAGATTGGGTTTGTGATAGGGGAGGAACTGTAGTGCCTAACACTTGACTGCTGCTGTGGTGCCATGCGATGTGCTGGATTACAAATACTGGGCACTGCTCTGTGTGTGTATATATGTGTATTATTTTGATGAATAAAAGAGTTGGAATGTCCCTTTGCTGCTGGGAAAACTAAGTATGTATGTATTTCAGTGGTTGTTCCTTCAGTTGGATATCTTACAGATTAGACACAGCAGTGACTTTTAGGACACATTTCATTTAATAATTATTTTCTCCCAATATATTTAGCAAGGTCTCTTCTGTTCCTGACACCAAACCATTTCTATCTGAATAGAAACCTCACAATTTACCCACTTCAGAATAGTTACCATCTTTCATTTCTCATTTTGGGAAGGAAAAAAAAACGAGTTTTTTTGGAAAGTGGAATCACCATCTCTTTTCAGGAAGTAGAAACAAATATGTCAAAGTTCAAATAGTAGGAAGTGGTGACTGCCTGTGACTGTTACTGAAGCTCTCCAGTGAAAATAATAAGAAAACAAAATTTTCTCTAGCATCAGTTTCTGGAATCTTGTAAAGGGAAAAGTTTTATTTTTTGAAGGCTAACCTTCAGAGCTAATGCCACTTCCAGTCGTTTTGTAGACCTAAGAAACTACATATTATTTACAATGAAAAAAGAACAGTGTTGCATCTTAACATTTCTGTTTCCTAGTAATGCCGTGGAACTGAAAAATGGCAAATGTAAAGCCTGTTGGAGGAAACATTTTGTGCGGTAGGGAAGGATATGAAAAGGGAGGGAAAGTCTTGTGATATCAGAAGGTAAGAAGGAAATAGAACTGTTAACAGTAAGATTTCCTCCCCACCTCCCCTTGGCCTATGTTATAACTCTTATTTTTCACAAAAAAATAGCAATCAAAGGATCCTAAATCTTAAGTGTGTGTGAGTGACTGTGTAGGAGGTTGCCCTACACCTTGGCATGCATGTGCACTCCCTGCTTTGTCCAGGGGGAGGCAGAGATTTACAAAACTGGGATTTTCAAGGGAACTTGAGACATTTCATGAATATATGGGATGATGGCCTCTATATATGTTGTGGGTTTTTTTGCTTTAGGAAGTTATTTTCCTTTTTGGAAAGTCTGTTTTGAAGAGGATAGTGGCTCTGTTTTAATGTTACCACAAGCTTTGGGCTAAAGAACTTGCTTCAGTTTGCCTGACTGTTAGCACATGCATGGGAAGAGGCATGTGTAGACCAGAAATCAATGTAGTAGTGGGATGCAAGGCTCCAGAGGCAGAAGAGTTTGAGTCAAATTTACAATTCAGTATTAAACTATAAAAGGCTTCAGAAAAGAAATACATGGATTATCTGAAGTGTTTAATAATGCAAATTCTTAGTTACACCTTCATGAATGAGGACTTAAACTAGAATGGATTTACTTGTAAACTGTAAGGTTCATGTTACATCCCGAGGAATTGTGAAAATTCCTATGACTAAAGAACATGATGAATCATGCACTGAATGGAGTGCAGGCTTCACTGTGGAGGTACATCCGGCACCTATACAGTATTTAATTTTTTTATGTTTAAAAGGAAACCTTATAAAACTTGAAAGATACTTTTAAAATTATATTTTCTGTAAGACACAGATTTTTTTTTTTTACTTCTCTACTAATTCTATATACTGTCTAGGGATCAGGAGATACTAATAGTTGAATATTTCGGAGCTTGGATTGCTTTTGCTTCTACTTTTCTCTTTTGAGCACTAAAATATATGTGTTCTTGGATTCCTGTGAGAAGTATAAAGAGTGTTTTAAGTTTATGAATCGTCTTTAATATGACTTAAATCTCTGGATTTTACTTTTTACACAATACTTTCTAAAAATGTTTTGTAGTCTATGAATTAATTGTTTTTTATCTTCTGGTAGCTGTGATTGTGGAAGGAGAAGGACTACTGATCTTTCATGGGTTGTGTTTGTAGCTTTTCGTTTGGTGTAGTGTGTTTGCTTGTTTTCCTCCCTACAGGCTTTGGAATCTAACAAATCTGGCTAAAATGATCTGTACAAGTGTCTGGTACCATTGATCATTTTTTCAGTGATGTTCTATAAAATGCCTAATATGAATGAGGACTAGTAGTTGCAGTCTTCACTGTCAGCCTCTTTATTAGCTTTGATCAAATGTATTCTAAATGTGATGGTTTAAAAGCTCCTGCTCGATTTCACAAAAGAACTAAGAGTCTTATGTGCCATGTTAATGCATGTTAAGATTTTATTCAGAAGCCAGAATTGCTTAAATGTATGAGAAGGCCTTGGTATCTGAGGATGTGATTTGCCAATATAAATATTTCTATTGAATCCCCTTCATTGCATAATTTGGTATCTTAGGGTAAATGCTCTTGCTGTCTCCTCCCCCCGATACAATCCTGATGATGAGGTGTAAGCTCTCCTAAGATTTCTTGGCTTCTGACTCAGTCTGCAGATAGGCAGATGACCTGGTTTGTGAAGGACTCGCATTATACACAGTCAGTTTATTGGGTTTATGGTTTGTTTTGGGATCTAGTGTGACTGTTTCATCTTCTCATTTTTTGTTGACATCTGTAAATATTTTATGCTGGCTTGGACAGATGGCTATAAAAGCTGTACCTGGGAGAAGATAA
Organism: Myiotriccus ornatus; assembly: GCA_036023395.1. NCBI lineage: Eukaryota > Metazoa > Chordata > Aves > Passeriformes > Tyrannidae > Myiotriccus > Myiotriccus ornatus. Next base: position 47,574,283 of record JAYRBT010000177.1, on the reverse strand, counting down.
TTCTGAAGATAATTCCTAAGTTTCCTGGTTAATGTCTGCATAAATTAATATGTAAATACCTTCCATCAGTATGTAAGTTATCAGTTGCTCTTTTTTTGTTGATAAATTAATCTATAATCTGTTACTTTTGCCACTGTGTCCAAAGTGTCCATGACTGAATAAAGTGTATTTTTTTAAAGTGTTGTGCTGATTTCTGATGGTACAGAAAACAAAGTTGATTCGTATCTTGTACTTAGATATAATTTCATGTTTGAAGAGATATGCACAATCCTTAGATATCTGATTGTTTCAACTCTGTTCAGCATTAGATATCTATAGCAATTTTATTCATTAGCATTCTGCCTACTTTGGTTTGGGTTTTTTTTTTGCTAATATGTGATGTATAGTATTGCTGCACTTTAAGCTTCTAGCTAGCCGTGGAGGTGCTTCTAGGCTGAATCTTGGTGACTTCATAGTGATTCATCTCACAGTAATGATAAACCCAGTGACAAAATCACCTCTGTAAGAGAAAAAGGCTTCTGCTGCTGAATCTGAATGGATCGTAACATGGAGCATTTTCCAGTTCAGACTATTGTGAGTCTGGGTTGTAATCTCCGATGTCTGGACTTTTTTATTTAAACCTCTGATGTGCAAATAGTAAAACTGGTGAGATAGCCTTCTACAGTTACAGTCTATTTTCATAATGGTAATGACAATTTCCTATCATGTTCCCCACAACATTCCATGCTTCTGAATTTCCAGGTACTGTATTTGACTCAGCTAGTACTTCAGAGGTTGTTGACATCTTTGGCTGTGTAAAGTTAGGCTTTCAGGCCTTCTAGAATGGCATCAGCAGCTTTGTGAGAGCTTTAATTTTTTTTCCTTTCGGTTCAGAGGGTCTTCTCCTTAAGCATCAAATATTCTAGACAAACAGTAGTTACCACCCTAGTTACCTTACTTGTGATCCTAGAGTTCAGACTAACATGAATTGCTTTTTCTTTTCTTTCATGTGAGTTCAGAACTGTGTGTCTTTTATTTTGTGCTCTGCATTCTTTTTGCTTAAGAAAAATGTCCTTGAGACATTACAGTTTTTCAATTCCATTTTAAATTTGTAAGATTGTACCCTGACCTGATTAAATGGTGCTCTTGTTCAGTGACTTGAGAGTGACTAGGTGGTGATAGTCTGTCACATTTCAAGTATGGCAGAATACTTTCACTTCCCTTCACAAATAGTTCTCAGTTGCTGGAACCGGTTACAATCAAAGTATATAGCAAATAAACAGTGTAGCATCTTAGATATTTTTTCTTTAATGTCTTACAAATAATAGTTGTTTACTTTCTATTGCATGGTGTAATTTTTCTCTTTTTTTCCTCCCTTTTTTTTTTCCCCAAAAAGGAATGTGCTAGTTTTGCTCAAATTCAAGAAAAAACACCCACTCTTCACTCTGAGTAAGGCATAAGCTCAAATTTGTGTTCATATAAGTTTTAAAACAACATCTGTTCTTTGTTGCTGTGACTTAAGATCTGTTAGGGGAGGGGGGATGGGCCATTCTCTGAAATAAGAGGTTCAAATCAAGTCGGTATTGGTACCAGACACTGCCACCTAATAGTCTGAAATATTACAGAGTGTCTTCTGTCTCATTTTCCTTATTGTTTTCTCTGTTCTTCTTAAAATTTCCTGATTTTTATTGTTCTGGTCAATAAGACAGCAGAGTTGGTCTCGTGTTGCAGAGAATATCAGAGACAAGGTGCAGCTTTCAGGCAGTGCTTGTTCTGGAAGATTGCTTGATCTAGTTCAGTAGAGAAAGCTCTACTTTTGTTTGTCGGCTTCAAAACTTGTATGCAATGGAGTCCAGAAACAGAGGACAGAGCATACTTTAACTTGAAAATAAACACTGTTGAAATATTATTTCTCAAGATCATAGAAGTGCAATTAAAAGCTAATAGAACCATTGCACAGTACCAGTTTGCATGGTTCTTAGTTCACTCTTGGCTATCTCAAAGGTCAGGTACAGTGCAGATGACAGTCCTGTCTCTTATGTCATCTGGAGATCCTCCATCAAGCAGAAATGTGATTCTGCTTCCCAGAGTTAAAGAGACTGCCCTACTTCCAGGGCACCGAGAATGTCGGTCCTGATGTCCGTGCACTGGTGTCCCTGCACGTAGAGGCTTGTCTTTGCAGTGATAATATCTTGTAGATACTCACTTGCCTTCTGCCTTCAGAGGTGATGTTTGTGACGTGTACTTCTATTTCCTGTTTGTTTTTATGGATGCTATGATGTCTTGGCCTTTCCCTTCGTTATTTGTTCCTGAGTTGATCGGTTATCTCTCACTGTTGTTGTCAGCTGCATGTTCTCCTCCTTAACCATGTTGGTGCAATGCTGATTAGTGTGGACTGTAGTAGAACATCAGTAAATGGAAGCTTTTTCTAATTGTGCGCCTATACAGTGAGCTTGTCACCACAAGGATGCATTAGCTTCCTCCCCCCCCATTATATACAACCATCCTTTATATTTCTGTGCTGTTGCAGTATGCTAGTGGTATATAAAAGTATGCTGAAGTTGTAATGATTGTTTAAAGTGAGCATGCTTCCAAGATGGTGATTGTAACCCTTTGTGTAAACCTTTCTCTTTCCTAAGACCCCTCACTGTAAGCTTACCTATTGGTTGTTAACTCACTGGTCTGTCACTGGTTTCTGTGTTGCCATGGTTATTGTATTGTCTCCTTGCATTGGCTGGCCGAGTGGCCAATCCCCTCCTCTCTCCAGCAGCCTTTATAGGCTGCGGGAAATTTGAATAAACTCTCTCTGCCTGCTTCTCTCCTGCCTGGCTGATGGTGCCTGTGCTCTCTCTGGGGAGCCTTGGGCAGCCGTGGGGTGAGGAGATCGGGGGGAGGGCACTCTCCCCCCCGGAGCTAGAGGTAAAGGGAAAAGCCTCTTGCCTGGGGTTCCCTCTCCCTATCCCCTCAGCGTTCGTCACTGTGCCATGTGTAACTTCACATTATTTGTGGAGAAACTCTCATCCTGTTGACGTGGGCAGTAGTTTTGTTCCTGTCCAAACTCAGTTCCCTTCCTTGGTGCATTTTAGCTGATGTCTCAACACAATTGAAGAAAAAAGTGCATGGAGAAGTAATCTTTGTTTCCAAAACTGCTTTCTGTGCACCAGTGTACATCCTATTGCAGTCTTGCCACAGAAGTTGTCTTTGTGCAGTTTGCACAGGCAGTTGTTGGGTCAGGTTCTGATACCAGTTCTAACACGGTATGTCTGTGAGGGGCAGAAGCCTTTCAGTGTTCTGTCCGTGTCTAATGGAGTGGTGGTCTTGGTGCAGTCCTTTTAAGTCTCTCAAACTTGGAGCAGGGGTGTAATTCCGGAAAGCATTCGTGGTGCAAGGTCCTCCAAAAGTGGTCATGTTCCTGAGAGTGACTGGGGAATAGAATAATTCATCTTTTGAGATTTGTGCCCTGAAAGCAAGTTGAAGGAAATGTCAGTATGACGACTTTCATCCTGGAGAAACTGTACTTCGTCTCTGCTAGAATGTCAAAGTGCTGCAGCTGGTTTCAGCAGATGAAGACAAAGGACTGTTCTCATGGTGTTGTAGGAAAGTGGCACAGACAAGCTCTTCAGCTTGCTTTGCTTGGGGTGTTATTACTTGAGAGAGGGACTGAGCACTGCAATTGAGGCTGTGGGAGAAAGCCATTGCCGTGTGGCAATATCAGGAGAAGCACTTTCTGGAAATTGTTGTTAACCTTTTCTTATAGCTTTGAAGATTTGTTTATTTTTTAATTAAGGATAATTTTACATCTTGCTCTATAGGGAGTAATTGTGAGAGAGTTTGTCTCAAGTGTCCTATTGTGCTTCTATGTGTTAGGCAACACCTTTTAGCTGTCTTGTGGGATGCCTTTTTTCCCCCACTATAGTGCAAAAAGAATGAGGTGGGGCTTATTTTGCAGTTATCATATGCTTATTTGTGATGTAATTTTCTTCTTTTGCTAGGAAAATAATGTTAAAATAGCCTTCAAGACATTTTTTTTTTGATAATGCCATTAAGCATCCTAAATGGACATAAAAATGGGATTAAGTGGATAGTGCAAAATTATGGTTCACGCTGAAACAAGTACATAATAATTCAAACTAGATATCACTCAGCTTTTTATTGTGTAACCTCATGAAAGTGGTAAAGGTTTTACTAATGTTATTGAATGTGACTTTATGGTACAGTTTAGATGAGTGGGTTGAGTTTAGAACTTGATGTCTTTTTAGGACTATAAGCAGCATTACAAATCTTCAGGATGTTACTGGAGATGCAGCATTTCACTGGGTTCCGCTCTCTGTCTTCCTATTCAGTTCCAAGAGCATGGCAGGATGAAATGACTGTTTTGCTTCCTAGAAGGGTGTTTACTGAAATGCCTTCTGCTGATACTCTTAAAGGATGTGAGATGGTAAAACCTTTCTGGAGTAGTACATCATGGAAGATTCAAATCGGTGGATTTCTAAGTGAAAAATTTCTTCCCATTCTGAGTTCAGCACGTACTTAGCTAGCATCCAGAGAAGTTTTGTGCCCTGAATCTCTTTAGTGATGCCCACTGCTTCATTAAAACTGTGGCCACTCTACCCTGTTTAGAATAGTTGCTGACTCCTGATGTCCCTGACAGGAAGGACAGCGTTTTGAAACTGTGCATGTTGAGCACCATTCTCAGTAGCTGTTAAGAAGAGTAGTATGTAATATTAACTTGCTTGAAAACAGTTTGCTTCCTGTGACATGGCATACTCTAATTGAATAGACACTAACTCAAGTCTGGGTTTGCCTTACCTGCTGTATCTCCTTTCTTGGCGCATGAATGCAGCTTCCTTACTGCTGTCTTAAGCTGTGAGCGTGAGTAACATTAGCACGACTCTTTGTTCTGTTTGCAGTGAAAAATAGTACAGCAGGCTTCAGTTCAACTCCTGGGGTGCATAGAGACTCATTGGTTTGTTAAGAATTCTGGTATTGTCTTGCCTAGTACACATTATTGAAATGGAACTGATTGCAAAAGTAAGGTTTCTCTAATAATAATTTGCCTATTTTGTGTGTGTTTTTTTATTTTATTTTTAAAATGTATTAGGATAGCTTGTAGATTCCCTCAGATTTGCAAAAGTTGTCGTGTGTACTTCAGTTCACACAAGAAAAAAATTCTGTAAGCTCTTTTAGACTTTATGATCTAGTGATTTCAAGTGATCTCTCTGCACTTATTCCAACTTTGATTGATCCCTCAAAGAGATGAATGATAAGAGTTGAAAATAATCTCATTTTAGATGAGATTTCATCAGTGTCTTGCATTGAGAGCACTAATGTTGCCCTGACCCAACTGGGTGAATTTTGTTTATGTGTACAGACTCATAGGATTGTTGGAATAAGTCACAAATTTACTTTTAATTTATTTAGTGTTTGGATTTTTTATACTTGTCCATCCTTTGCAGAGGGATGTCTTTCAAAAGCTTTGTGTTTTTGATTTGTTTTGAGTTGTTGAGTTACTGCAGTTCTGTGAATGGACATTAACTACACATTTTGGTACTAGTTTAGGGAGCATATGTCTTGATAAAGTTTCTTAGAAATGTCAAACCAAATGAGAATTTCTGTGAAATGAGAAAGTTAATGTCAGCAGCTCCCATCCAAACTGAGGAGTTTTTCTCTTTACTACCCTTTAAACATACAGTTTGTCTAGAAGTTTCTGTTTGAGGCATTCTTGTAGTAGCCATGCCAGCTTCTGCAGCTTCTGCTGCTTGATGCTACATCCTTAATTGTGCAAGTAAAACTGCTTATGCAGCTGCTCATTAAATTGGATCAGGGAACTGAACTTGGTTAGAAATAATCAAACTTAGTTATTTTTTTGTTTTACTGCTTTTAACCTGGATCATTTGAATGAAGGGTTTTGCTGAATGGTCTGCGGTTGTATGATTGCAAATGGATGGCTAATGTTATGATAGGAATGAAAGATGAAAAATATGGCAAGTGGTTAAGGCTTTCTTGTAGCAGCTTAGAAAAGAAAAAAAACCCAGTAAACAACAACAAACCAGCCCTCCTCATCTCCTTTATTTAAACAGAGCTCTTCACCTCTCTGCTTAGAAGAATGTAGGTTAGAAAAGAAAGTACTCCAAGTGGTATAGATTTGTATAAACAGAACCTTTCCAAACTGCACAACAAATGAAACAACTTTGTAGCACCATAGATTTTTCCATACTTGTGATTTATGCAGATTCAAGGTCATTTCTGCGTGATAGTAGTGAAGAGTCTTTAGTAATCCTGTGTTAAAATCACGAGCAGCTGTTGGAGCTCTGTTTATGTCATTCCAAGCACCATAAAATCCAAGAAAATGAGAGTGTTCAGGGTGCTAGGGCTGAGGGATGACCTGATTGCTGTCTATACTGTGTGATTGGAGATTACAGACAAGGTGGAAATAGACTCTTTTCAGAGGTGCCCAGTGATACAATGAAAAATGTGTACAAACTAGGTGGGCTTCAATTGTTATTCTGTGATTTTATACCTTCAGGTACACCGATGTCAGCAAGAAAATTATTTTCCCTCGCTTTTCAAGTCAAATACAATGTGCAACTGGGATGTCCTCTTTGTGCTGCTTATTTAATTCATCTGCTAACTTGTTTTTACTGAAGGTGTAGTAAGATGACAGGAATGATGTTTCAATGTACTACATATCTGAAATGATTTTTTTTTTTCCTCAGCAAATTTGACAGGCCATGCAGAGAAAGTTGGCATTGAAAACTTTGAGCTCCTGAAAGTTCTTGGAACAGGGGGTAAGATGCACTATTTTTAAGTTAAATGTTGGAAGCATTACTCTTAAGTATGATTTTGTTTTCTGGTTGAGATTTTGGTAATTGGAACATTCCTTAGGAAAGTATCACTTTTGTATTTTTTTCTCACAAATATTATGCAAAATTGGAGATCACATGTTACGGCACTTGCAGCACTTTTAAAGATTCACTTTTTTAAAAAAATGGAAGAATATTTGTGAGAATTTCATATAGTTTGTGAAAAACCTGATCTAAGGTAAGGCATGATCTTGGTAATTTTAATAAGTTTTCAAATAATGTTTGGGAAAAAACCAGTAATGTTAGTAAACTATTGAACAGGATGCTCCACTTTTTAGCTAATCTGTTTCAGAGTTGATGTTGGCTCTACAGGTCTCGCTCTGTCCTAGTCAAATCCCAGTATTTTTTAGGATGAAAATGTTCATTGGTGTGTTGTGGTTTTCAGCACATTGTAGGATGTTGTAGGATTACTGACTGTAACCAGCAAAAAAAATGTTCTCCTTTGCGAAAGGGACACACAGAGGCTTGTGTACAGACCAGAAGTAATGGCTTTTATTCTTTTTAGGTTGTTTATGCTTTTTTTTTTCTTTAGTCAGTATTAGCATCATAGGCATTGTTGACCGGATTGGAATGATCATGTAAGTGGACTATCATCAAGGTCTCTAGAAGTTTTACGTGAGTTATATTAAATTTTTGGGTGTTATCACCCATTAATGGGTAGCAGTGAGGCTATAATTGCACAAATTGCTACATCACTGAAAAGAGCATAGGGTTTTGATTTTCAATTTTAGCTATCATACAGATTCTGTCATAAATTTATTAAGCAGTTAAATCACCCAAGAGTATATTTTTCTGTTTCTAAAGTAAGGGGTTTTTTAAATTTAGATTTAATATGCTTAGTATTCAACCCCTTAAATTTCAGTAGCTAGAGGTAGAGCCAAGGAAGCTTTAATATTTGTAGATAAATGTTGAACATTCATAGTTAGAAGCAACTATGTTTTTCTGAGTGGGGTTGCCAAAATGAAATTATAGATCATTGTGCATTTATGTGAAAACGTCTTTCTCTCCTGCTGTGGAAACATTGGCTGAATTTGTATTTATATATCTGTGTGTATGGATATGAAAACTTGTCCTTTTTTGTTACCTCTATCATTAGTCTGAGATCACCATAATATTACAACAATTGCATTTGGGGTACAAAGTAAGTTTTGGTGGTTTCTAAGTGTCAGTCTTCAAGTTCAGACTAGTAGCCTGACCTACTGTCTTTAGGCAGAACCTCTGAAATACACTTCTGCTGCTGTTGAACTGCTGTCTGTCATTCATTGCTACTTTCCACTCTCTCTCTTCTTCATGGACAGATTGGTCAAATTTCTCTTAGCCTGGGATACTCTTAACCATAGCAGGTAATCCATAGGCTCACAGTGTAAAGCTGTGAATTATTCAAATGCATAATTCTCTCAGGCTAATAGGATAATTTTTGAGTGATGCCTTCCAGAAAACTCTACTTCAGTGGGTTCATAATGGAATTGACAGTGTGTGTATGTGTGAGGTAAAAAAAGAAAAAGCCGACGAAGCATGCCTGTCTGACTTCATCCTGCTCTAGTAGTCTTGTTGCTCCAGAAACCTCTTCTGTCTTAGTTCTTGAAATAGTTTGAAGTCTACTAAAAGATTCCTGCAAACTTTAGGACTCCTTGGGTATTCTGGAATGGCATTTGTAGGAAGAGCAGTTTTTGTGGTGTATGATGGTTTTTTGGTTGGGCTTTTTTTTCCCACTTCTTTAGTACGCAATTTTAACCATAGCCTGAGGTTCGTTCTTCAGAAATCTAGATCATCAGGGCAGTCAAGAAGCTTTGTTCAGCTTCAAGCCTATCACAGTTGAGACTTGTGCACTACGTGTGTCAGAGGTTGCCACTTGCTAATTATTAGACAGCATTAACTGCCAGTGACCTGATCAGAATGGACCTAGTTCTTTTTGCTTTTGGGGAAGTGACCATCTACCAGTTGTCAGTGTTTGCAGGAACATGGCATAGACGAAAGCAAGACTGGAATGGACTCTTAAGAGGTCCCTTAATTGGTTGACTGGCCCAAGACACAGTCAGTTATACCTGCATCCCTGATGGGGATTCATTCTTGAAAGCCTCCAGTAGCAGAGATTCTGCAACCTTCCTAAGATGTTCTTGCTGAGGATGTTTAATTTTTTAACTTGAGAAACGTTCTGGGTATTGCTATAAGCAAATAAACAGGAATTATCTTTACTCTGGCAATGAAAACTTTATCCTGGTCTGAGGCTTTAGGTATTACTGCTAGTACTGTAATGTAGCTAATGCGAAATAAAACTGTGATGCTGTTTTAAAATGTTTCACTGTGGAGTTATGCAGCGTGCAGTGTCTTCAAACTGATAATCAACCTACAGTAATGCAAGGCAGAACATACTGAAACCTCACAGTTACATTCAATGATGACTGTACATGCTACTTAAACTAATTGCAATATTTTTAAGTATAGTCTGCTATGAAGCAACTGGAATAACCAAAGAAGATATGGAAATCATGTTAAATTAAATGATACTTTCTTAAAGTATATATAATTGTGGTAGTTTCTTATAGACTTGGTGGTTCTTTTCAGGTAACAGCAGTGAAAGTTTATTTAAAACTTCATTTTTAAGTTTTATGTTTTAAAAATAAAAATATTTAAGATTATTAGAAATAGTTTCCATGTGTGCTGATGTTTCTCCTGTGGAAGCAATTTTTTGTGATAACATTTTTTTTCATGCTGTGTCTTAGCATAATTTCATACTTACTTTTTCTTTAATTTGAATTGATTTCTTACATTTCTTTAGATCTGGTTTCTTCTCATACACACTCTCTCAATTGGAGGCGTGTTGTTATATTTTGATTTTTGGTATTAAAATAGTATCACAGTATACACATTCGTCTTTTGACCTCAATCTCGCAGAAAAGACAAGGAAGCAAAAGTCCGAGTTATATCCTTTTAATTGCATTAAAGGGATATTAATAAATAAACTTGAAGAAATCAGTAATACTTTACATCAGTAAAACAAAATACGTGACAGTATGCCACTCCTACTAAAGCTGTTAATAATGGACTTGTTGCTCTGGGAGCGCATAATTACTTGCTTGACTTCTCTGACTTGCCTGTGTTGTACTCAGTATATACTTTTTTGCGATTGCAATCTGCTTTTGTTTTCATTTAAGTCCTCTTCTCCTTCTGTTTCTGTATAGCCTTGCAAATATGGAATTTCTGGATTTCCTGGCCACTGAATTCATGTTTCCAGCTTGTCCCTCCTGTCTAGTTACAGTTTTTCTCCGTGGGACATAGCAAACCAGTGTATATCCTATAGAAGAAGGTTACTTTTCAGCAATATAACTGCTTCCCAAAGCAGGAAGGGAACAACAGGAGAAGGTGGCTGTGTTGATTTATGCACACCCACTTGGCGTATTTGCTTCACCCTTTGTAAATATGTTTTTAAAATAACAAAACATTGTCAGAGTACATTCCGGGCCACGCATTTTTCTGTGGAGAGATTATTCCTTTTTTTTCTACTCAACTTTAATAAATGCCACTTCCATTCACTCTTTCAACTGCGCTTAAGAGACAATACAAGTGATTCCTGAGCATGGTCACTAATAATCCAGTCTACCTCTTGAACTACAGTCCATGAAGACAAAAAATAATGAGAAATAAGAGTCTAACTACCACATATAAAAGAGAATGTTTAATACATGACTTTTTTGAATTAAGTGCTTACATGGGAAGAATATTATCCTTATATGTGGAAGTTGCTTAGACTCTGAAGGATTTATTGCTATGAAGGGAACAAAATTAGTGGGGTGAATGTCAGATTTAAATAACGATCTCAGAAATCTTATTATACAAGAACATAGAATGAAGTTTCATCTAAGAGGTCAGAAAGTATTCTGATGAAGTTAAGACTGTAAAATGTAAGTTAGTTTTTTCAAAGCATATTGAAGAAAATATAAAATATTCTTTCATAAAAGAAGGAGAAAGAAATGTGGATACTGTGCTTAGGAGTCTGAGCAAAGATTAGTGAGTGTTTAAAAATAATTCCAAACTCCAATTAAATATTTTACTTCAATTTCTGCTGAGGACAGCTAGGATGTATCCTCAGCGGTAGGTGGGATGGCCAGTTGGAGACAGGCCTTGGAAACAGGAAATTATTCTTCTGTATGAAGAACAGACTGAAAAGAGGGAACTATGTTCAATCAAAGAACATGGACAAATTGTCTTATTCACCCATCAGAGAACTTCCAAAAGAATCTGGACATTAAATTGCATATAGTAGCAAAGATTCCTATGGGAAATAATGGCAGAGGTGGTTCAGTATAACTGGAGAAAATAGGAATCACAATCCTACATTTAAGAAGAGAAGAAGAAAATAAGAATATGATCCAGGCAGCTCTTGGTTAATTGTTCTGGCTTCATCAAACTTCAGCAGTATCCACTACCTTTAAAACAATTTTTGAAGAAAATTATTTACCTTAATTTTTGTAAGAATTAAAAATTAATGCCATGCTTATCCAGTGGTAGATTGTCTTGCATATGTGAGCTGCTTTCTCAAAACTTACTTGCTTTAAAAAAGAAAAAAAAAGTTAGACATGTATTGTCTGCTAGACCTATTTATTGTAATAACACTTTTTAAAGAAGGTAAAAAAGAAAAAAAAAGGCAAAATGCTGATAGAAAGTATATTTTAAGATGCAGCTTACACTCTCCTGTCACTTTTTGCCTTTCTTATTAATAATCATAATTCACTTCATTTTTGACAGTTTGGTTATAGACAATTTGGTAATGTTTGTTCAGAATGCTATTATTTGATATTTGTTAAGGTTTTTGCTTGGCTTTTCCCCTCATTTTTACATGTTAGAGCTATATGCCTTTCTAACTTTGCCACATGCCAAATTTCAATTCATATAGACAAATACCTGCACAGTGAGAGTTCTCCCTCCAAATTCCTTACGAAGATTAAATCCAAAGTAGAGAGAAAAAAGGTCATTAGGTATATATCATGCAGGAACACAATGAAGTTTATTTTGTATCTCTGAGCCTTTTCCTGTATTGTCTCATGATTACTTTTACACTGACAGTAAAAAAGTAATTTAAGAATGAGATGTAGTATATGCTAACACTTGAAAAGATTGATTTAAAAATCTGCCTGTGTACAAATGTAAGTTTTGATGGATTTAGAAGTCCACAGAAACCATCCTCTGTGCTATAAACAATAAGAATTGCATGCCTTTCTCTGCAAGAATTAGCTGGTCTGCTGCAGTGGCTTAATGTGCTTGCATTTATACAGAAAGAACAAAGAACCAGAGAATATTTTATATTTTTAATTCACTGTCCTTCAGCAAGGGTGTATTTTAGAATATTCTAATGACCTGCTGAATTGTTACTTAGGATGGTGATATGCTTAAAATGATGATATGATATGTGTACTTATATAAATACTTATATCTAAGTAAACTTTTATCTATATTTATTAATATACTTATGATGTATTACTATGAATTTATATTAATTAAAAAGACAGTAGTGACAAGAAGGTTTTAGTGCCCAACTATATTTTTCTGTCTCACAAATTTAGTGGAAATTGGGTACAAATTGCTGTTATGAAATCTTTTAATCATCTTAAAGGTTGATATCCATATAAATCTGCAACTAATAATTACTCTTTTCTTTAAATTTTTATTTTATTTCTCTTAATAAGCTGCAAGGACAGTGTAACATAGTTTGTGTTCGTGTATGTATTATATAGTCTTTTAATTTTTCTACCATTTCTAACAAATTTGGGGGGTGAATATTCGGTGACTGTGCAATTCATTATGGGGGATATATTGCTGGCTAAATATTTCTGCCTTGGCAGTAGATGAGATGTGCATGAGATTTTATGAGAATGAACATTAAAATGTTACTCTTTGAGAAATTAAAAAAGCTTTTCAGAAATACAGTTATCAGGTAAGGGTATTGCAATTAGCTTATGTGCTCTCTCCTTGCTGCCACTCAAATAAATTTCTTTAGCAGTGTTGTCTTCTAAGTAGATTTCTTGTGGTGATATCAGAGATTCTAGTGTTGAATATATCATGAGTCATTTGATTAAAATAGTGCTACTTAAGATTTATTCTCATCAAAAATGCTGAGAATCCTCATCATTCTGTCAGTTCTTTTCAGATTTCTGAAGAAACAATTTGTACCATGGTGAAGCTCTGTGTTGCAAATTCTTTTATGGTGACAATAGTATTGTTTCTAGAGATTTCCTCACAGCTATTACACTAACCAGATAACTTTCTTTCATGCTATGTGTAAAGCTGTAGTAGGTGCTGCATTCTCTCTCTTAAGATGTGTTTTTGTGTGGTTTTATGAAGTGTGATTAAAGATACAGGTAGCCAAGTGTTAAAATCATGAGGCTTTTTTTAAATTTGAATTTAGCTTAACCTAATGTTCTCCAGCATTTCTGATAAAACTAATGTTTCCTGGGAATCTAAGGAAATTTATGTTTAATGTTCTAGATTGGGCTTTTCAGAGAAGCAACAAGGAAGTTCAATTTCAAGCTTCAGCTGAAAACTGATGAAAACTAGTGCTGCTTCTTTAAGCAGTTGGGAAATGCAAGATAAGGCCGTTCTCTGCACAATTTTTGTTGCACAAGTAAATGCAGAAGTGTTATCTATGTTTTTTGAGAAGTAACTCCTTATAAAGATGTAAATATTACTTATGGAAGCAGTTTCTTTAAAACAGTCATCTCAGTGGTAGGAATCTATTTTTCAGATGCCTAAAATAAGTTAATATCCAATATTGGAAAATAGATGAATAACATTAAAATGGTGCATATGCGTAACAGTATTACTGTGGTTACTATATTATGGTCTGTGCAACCTTGATTCAGGTCATCTGTGTCTGTACATCATGACAGGATTTATGGCCTGTGCCTATTTTACTAAAGCTATCTTTTTACATCTGTTTATCCATTTCTTGATGTCTGGATGGTGACCATTGAATCCAATTTAGATTAGAGATCTAATGCCTACAAAGTTGGAGAATGCAATACAGTACTAGGAATCTTGAAAGAGACTGTCCTGTGTATCTTGCATTTGTCTCCCAAAGTAGAAAGATGTTTACAGTCACCTATTCTGATTCTTTTTGCCATTCTTGAGAGATAATGTTGTGAAAACTTGTTTTATGAAAGCTCTTATTGCAGAGAATGAGTTCTGTAAAGAAGCCAAGCATGATTCCTTAGGGTGTGATAGAGTCAGGTAAAGAACTTCTTAAAAAGAATTGTTCAGAATATGAGCAGTATCACTTCTGTATACTGAATTAAGCAGAACTCAGTTGTAGGAAAAAAGCCCACATGTCATTGGATAGTTTGAAAGTCTCTACCTGCCTGGAAAAAAAAAAAAAATCTGGAGTTACATGTGATTGCTTACTAGGAGCGTAGTATATGCTATAGCATTTTTGAAGACCATCTCAATTTGAATGTTTCACATCAGGACAATACACTCTGGTCTAGTGTATTTTCAGGTTAGAGATACTTAAGCATTCTTTTTGAGAAAGTAATGTGAAGGTAATTATAAGGGTTGGACAAAACAATCAGCTGGTTCAGTTTTCTGTCTCCTGGTGGCTTAAGAGAGGCATACAATGATGGTTTCCTCAGTGAACTTGGAGCAACCTGCAGTTTGGGGTCTGCCTGAGCCAGAGATTCTCTTCGGTGTTTAGCAACACTTGCTTTCCTCTCACTCAGGGATTTATATAGTCTTTTTGAATTCACCTACATTTTTGACATCTGCACTATTATGCAGCAGTAGTTCAACAGCTTAACTACATATTTATTTTATGTGCTTAGTGTTGATACCTAATGATTTAATTTATTGCCGTAGTTATTTTATTCCTAGATATAATGAAAATCTTTACTTACCTTCATGTAATTTTTGATTTTTTTTCCTAAACTCTATATAATCTTCTTAAGCACTCTGCTTTTTCAGGCTAAATAAAGAGTGGAGGTATGTTTACTTCCCTTTATAATTAGAGGAATTCTTTTACCCTTTCCTTTATTTTTGTAAGTTTTGTACTTATTTTTTTTCTAATGGGAGGAGGGGAGCTTGGGACAGAAGAGACCAAAATAGTGGGCCTCATTCAAGGTATGAGCACACAAAGATTTTGTACCACAGCATTAGGGATTTCTGGGTTTGTGTTGAAGGTTTAGGGGATAGTACACTTGGGTCATTTCTTCACTTCAATACTTTCCTTGAAGTTCTAACATTCTGTATGTTTTTTTGGATTACTACTGGTGTTTTCTCATAGGGTTGTCTGTGGTAACTCCAGGTATTTTTTTTCTCCGCAGTTTCAACAATGTGTGTTATTATGATATGTGAATTTACATCTACCTATTTGAAATTTTAGCTACAATTTTATTTTTTCAGCTACTATTTTGATACTGTGGTAGAGTTTTCAGCAGTAAGCTTCAATTTCTGTTGCAGTAGATAATTTAATAAACCAAGAAAATCGTCTTCCTCACTGTTCGTCTGTGACTGAATCAGGCAGGATGAATTCTTGTGGTCACCTGCTTTCTCTGAAAAAGCTGAATATTTATTTTTAACCTGGTAGCTTTTTGTCTGCTAACATAGCTCTTCATTCATAAGAGGACCCCCCCTCTTTGCACCCATGACTGCTTAGTGTTTTTAAGACCTTTTTGTAAGAGAACTTAAGACCTTGATCTAAATAAGTCAACCACATCATTGCTCCTTCCTCCTGATTCCTTTGAGCAATTATAATTATTTGCATCTACAAAAGTAACACTCATTCTTTTGCATAGTATCCTGTGTGTGTATCTCCTACAGAAACACAGAATGGTTGGGATTGGAAGGAACTACTGGAGGCCACCCGGTCCCATCCCTGCTAAAGCAGGTTAACCTAGAATATGTTGCACAGGATTGTATGCCAGTGGGTTTTCAATATTTCCACAACCTCTCTGGACAGCCTCTTCCAGTGTGCTGTCACCCTCAAAGTAAAGATTTACCTCATATTCATATGGAATTTCATGTTTTCCAGTTTGTGCATGTTACCTCTTATCCTGTTGCTGGGTACTATTGAAAAAAGTTTGGCCTCATCCTCTTGAGACCTATCCTTACTATATTTATTTGTATGCGTTGATAAGATTCCCTCTGTCTTCTCTGGGCTAGAACTCTGTGCCGCTGATCACAGCCCTCTGACCTTTGCCATTCAGCCAGTTCTCAAGCCACCTTACTGTCTACTCACCTAACCTACACTCCCTGAGCTTACATGTGAGGGTTCTATGGGAGATGGTGTCAAAAGCCATGCTGAAATCAAGGTAGACAACATGCACTGCTGCCCCTTCATCTTCCCAGCCGCTCCAGGATGAGTTGTTTCATCGTCCTTCTGTGGATGGGGGTGAGGCTGAATTGCCTATGGTTTTCTGAGTCTTCTTTCTTGCCCTATTTGAAGATTGGAGTGATAATGGCTTTTCATCAGTCCTCAGGAATCTTTCCTGTTCTTCATGGCCTTTCAAAGATTAGTGAGAGTGGCCTAGCAATAGCATCTGCTAACTGCCTCAGCACTTGTGGATGCATAGCTCAGGGCTCATGAATTTGTGGGTGTCAGGTTTGCCTAAATGATTTCTAACCTTATCCTTGACCAAGAAAAAGGCCCCAGGGTCTGGGATTTGTGAGGGCTAGCTTTAGTAGTAAGAGTTCAGTAACTCTGTTCAGTATCTCTGTTTTCTCTGTACCTTTTGTCACCAGGGCACCTACTTCATTCAGCAGTGGGCCTACATTTTCCCAAGTCTTCATTTTGCTGTTAATGTCCTTGAAGAAACACATCTGGTTGTCCTTGATATCCCTTGACAGATTTAATTCCAAGTGGGCCTTAGCTTTCCTTGACACGTCTCTACCATACTCTGACAGCATTCCTATAGTCCTCCTAAGTGGCCTTTCCCTTTTTCCATATGCTGTAAACTTCCTTCTTCTGTTCGAGTTTTGTCAGAAGTGCCTTGCCCATCCATGCAGATCTTCAGCCCCCATTGCTTCTTTTCTTATCCACAGGGATGCCCTGATCAAAAGTTTGGAGAAAGTAATACTTGAATATTAACCAACTGTCTTGGACCTGCCCTACCTCCTAGAGACCTAACCTATGAAGTTACTCTAAGTAGACCCTTGAAGAGGCCAGAGTTAGTTTTCCTGAAGTCCAGAGCCGTAATCCTACTTATTGCCCTACTTCCTTCACGCAGAATTCTGAACTCCACCATCTCATCTTGGTCACTGCAGCCAAGGCTACCCCCAGTTTTCACATCCCCATCCTGTCCTTCTGTGTTTGTTAGTACAAGGTCCAGCAGCATATCTGTCCTCGTGGAAAGTTATCGTGAGCACTCTGTAAAAACCTTCTGGGCTCCTGTGTGCCAAGCTGTGCTGTCTTTCCAGCAGCTGCCAGGGTGGTTAGGAGAACCATGGGTCTGTGATCATGAGGCTGCTTCCAACTGTCTGTAGAAGGCCTCATCTACTTCTCTTCCTGATCAGATGGCTTGCAGTAGACACCCATAAGAGTGTCACCCGTGTTAGCTTATCCCTTAATTTTTACCCATAAGCTCTTGGCTCCTGCTTTGTCCACCCCTAGGCGGAGCTTGATACATTCCAGTTGCTGTCTCGTGTAAAGAGCATCTTCACCAC
>JAYRBT010000177.1:47537089-47555269 GCA_036023395.1 Myiotriccus ornatus | reverse complement strand
TTAGCAGCAAATTTAGTGTTAATAACTTAGGAAAATTTGAGAGATTAAATGAGAAAGAATGTGAATATTTATTATAAATATTATAGTACCATTCTTTAAATCAAGATACTTGATTTAAATTAAAGAGTCAGAGAAGAGCAAGCCCAGTAGTTCTGAAGAACGTTACATAGCAAATAGTGCAGACTGGGCACATGTCCACCATAATACAATGTTGAGATGATGTTTGAAGTAAGAAATTTATAGCTAATGTATAATTATAGCCCTCTGCTTTGTTTTGTTTTTTCCGTTAGTTCTATATACATTCTCAGGATATCCATTGGGACCAGAAAGGTCCTTTATTCCTTCTTTTTTAGGAGAAAATGGGAATAATTAGAGTTTAAAACTTTCTCTTAATCACTTTTTCTAACAGTGTACATTTTTTCTACCTAACATGATGTAAAGCTACTTTATAATTCAACTGGGCTTCATGCCCTCTTGAGGGAAATAAAACAAAATATTTGTCACAAGCTTTTCATGTCTCATTATGTAAGTCTTTGTAAATCACTTCAGTTTAGTTTTGAAATGTAGGTGTTTCAGAAGCTTCTGAGTTTTGGGGGAAACCAGTGTCTGTCTTGCTTTTGTACCTGGCTGAACTTGGTGCGTGAGAACATGCCATTTTAGCTTCAAAAGGTTTTAGAATTGGAGGCTCAGTGCAGTATTTAGTACAGCTCTTCATGCTGTCAGATTACATAGCTGTATGAATAGACTGCATCAAGTACAGACGTGCAGCTGCATTTCTGCCGAATTTCCAGAATGCAGGTTTGGAGGTGATTCTAGTTTTTACATTAACTTTAAGCTGTATTGAAAGAACTAAGTGTTGTGTCCATGTGAATGCCATCAATTCTATACAAAGCTTGCCATGCAAGGTTAACCTACTAATTACTTAAAAAAAAGCTAAGTAATATGAACTGTCAGATAGAGTTTATACTGAACTAATTGGTAATTTTTTTTCCACTACGTCAGCCATGCATTTGATCTAGCACCAAGAACGTGAAGGCTGGATATTTCACTGGGCTGTGGTTAATGTTACAACCTGCATAGAATTAAGCTTGTTGTGCCATTCCTGTGGTAGTGTTGGTTTGGATCTGTCAAGATCCTTAGGACAGTGCCTGGGAATTCAATGCTTACCTTATACTAAGTTAGCAGTTCCAGCTAGAAATATTTAAAAAAACTTGTTTCTGTTATCTTTTTCTGTGTGCTGAAGTTTTTTAGAAGAGGGCAGCAATTGTAAAATGTAGGTTATTTATATTTCATGAAATCTTTTTCGTATGCTTACTGATCTAGATAAATACTTTTCCTTACACTGTTTGGTTCAACTAATATTCCTTCTCAAACAGACAACTGGAGAACTAAAAAGTGGAGAGAGATCAGAATGTCTGTGATTTATATATATGCTTTCTCCTTCAAACTATTAACTTGGAGTAGGATTGGACCCTTTTCATGGATTTAGGTCTTATAGCAATAAATCTAGATAAACAATTTTGAAGAAAATACTGGGTAAGATGATGTGGGGCGTGTTCCCCGCTCTGTACATGTAGACCTCAAATACAGTAATGGGGGCTGTGAGGCTGCAAATTAATGGCTGTAATAATGTACACTGCTAGCATAAACAGCTCTTCGTCTGAAATGTGTTTGTGTTGCAGTAGAGCTCTGTTGTAATAGTTACTTTTTTCCCCTCTCCCTTACTGTGGGAAAACTTTGTGTCAGAGCCTGCAAAGAATGAAAGTGTGGTTTCCATGAGGGAGTGTATGTGGAAATAATCTCCTCCAGTAATTTTTGCCATCTTAGTCTCCCTTGTGAAGGGAAAATTTTTTAATTGTCCGTAGTTGATTATTTCACCTAATACCTGTTTTCTGAATTGCTTTGTCAGTCTGCCTTGTTGCTCACAAGAGTATTTCATAAGAGTCTGCAAATACTCTGTAGATATAATTTGTACGCCTTTTATTTCATATTCCTAAATAACTTAAAGACTGATTTTGCAAAAAATGCCATCTTTATAATTTATGAATATTTGAGGCTTATTTTGTGGTTTTGCTGCTTATTTAAAAGTGGGTCTTGTTCTTCCCTCAGTCCTCTAAGAAGGAAATTGAGTTTTGTACAACATGATGAAATATTAGTGACTTACAATAAAGTAAAAGTATCTGATAGCAGAACGTATTACTAAACAGCTTACAAAGTACCTCATACTGTTCCAGTTAGAAAATTAAATTGTCAGAAAATGAAATTATAAGGTTCTTTTTTCTACTTTTTAGACTATATAAATGGAGGAGAATTGTTTACTCATCTTTCACACAGAGAGAGATTCTCAGAAAATGAGGTGCAAATTTACATTGGGGAAATCGTTTTGGCACTTGAACATCTCCACAAGGTAAAGTAATTGTATCCTAGTGCTGATTTTGAGGACCTACAGCTGTATTCTTTCTGCATCATATTGAGGCTACAAATTTTTGTCTGCGTTGTGAAGAGTAGTGTTGTTGACAAATGATTGTTAATTTTTAGTAATCCTGTGAAATGGTCTATGTCAGTAAAACTAATTTGTAGTGAACATGAGCAAGGTCTGGGTTGAAGTGTTGTTCAGTTGTCCTTGTTTCAAAACAACTGAGTGGTAGAGTTCTAGCACAATTGTAGACATGAAAATGAATATAATTTTCAGATGTAGTAAGTATATTTGTAGACTATGACAGAGCATGTATATATCTATATCTATATCTAAAACATATAACAGAAGCATCCATTTTCATTTTTAGTGAAAGCTGAACTGAGTTGTGCACTCAACAGCAATGTTCAGTCTCTTAGATTCAAGAGACATGTATAATGCCCCTAAAATTTTAAAGACCTTAACGCAATTTCTGATAATTTTAAAGTAATTTTAAAGTTAGTTCTTCAAAGGCATTTAAAAATTGTCCTTTTTGAGGTGCAACATTCATGTGTCAGATTATCTTAATAATGGAAGTTTTGGTCACTTCATATCTAAATTATGTCTCCTTGATGTGGTTACACTATTTGGAAATACTTTTTCTTATATTCTGTTTGCAGTTGGGGATTATATATCGGGATATAAAACTTGAGAATATTCTCCTCGATTCTGATGGCCATGTGGTGCTGACAGACTTTGGTCTGAGTAAGGAGTTTCTTACTGATGAGGTGAGTGTATGACTCTCCAGTAAGTGTGGACAGAATTGAGCAAGAACACAAAGTCAGATTTTTATCTCATTGAAATCATAAACACATTTGAGAAGGGTGGAAAACCTGCATTCTAGGCACATCGTAGAACGAGATCTAGTAGTCTGTTTTACTAGGTTTTGAGCTTTCAGTTCATTGGTCTTAGGCCTGCCAGTGTTGTCAGACTTCTTTGTTCTAGTTTTCCCTGAAAAGCCTTCATACTTTCTTCTGCTGCTTTTGACATGAAAAGCAAAGATCCACATAAATCTGAAAAGCCACTTATATTTTCATTTTCAGATGCTTTCTAAAAAATGCTTGACTGTGCTAATACTTTGCAGTGACTAGGCAAATGGTATGCTATGACTCTTCTTTATGCTAATAATAATTAATGTATTATTATCTTGTCTCTTTCTCATGTCTTCGTGTCACTTCTAATAAGCTTAATTGCAATCTTTTAGGATAAAAGCTTATCTCTTATTAAATACGTACATAGTATCTAACATAGTGATCTCTGACTGTTGACGTTAGTTGTTAATTATTTGTAAGGTGCAGTTTTATCTCCAAATATGCTTTTTAGATTTCAGAGAGTGAAAATTGCGCAGGATTTTACTTCTGAGAGAATTTTAAAATGGATGTTTTTTGGTCTTCACGTTAGCTATCAGAGGTATTGAAATCTGGGACTGCAGATCTAAAAGTCTTTGTTAGAAGCAGCAGAAGGGTTTTCTAAAAATAGACAGCTGGTAGTTCCCTCTAGAATATTTGCATTTCAAATAGAGTCTGGTAGGATTTGGGAGGGACCATTTTAAGAGATGAAATTTTCCTTTCTGAAGCAGGGAAATAGTACAGATAATGTCAGTATATTCCTTTTAAATTATAGCCTGAAACCAAGAGGAAGTTCAACTGGTATGAGAAGGGATTAGCAACAGATTGCCACACCAGTGCAAGAGAGTAAGTATAGAGAGATGCCATGTTCATCAGGGAAGAATGGTAGTGAAAGGTGTGGCTAGGGACAGTGGGACCTGCTTAAGAGTTGTGAGAGAAACTACTGGGCACACTAGACAAAGTAAAGGACATGGAATGGTGTTACTGCACCATGGAAGAGAAAGGAACAGTTCCCTAGCTTTGGGGCCAAAGTAGAATGACGCTGAGAACCTTTAAGTCTCAAAAGAGTTGATTTTAAGAAATATTATATCCTCTGAGTTCATCTTTGGCACATCATTTACAAGCAGTGCAAGGAAGAGGGAGGACTCGGATAAGCATCAGAAATGCCTGTCTGCTTTACCCACACTCTGAATTGGATTCCTCTTTCTCCAGTCATTAAATGAAGAAATCTTGCTGCTTGGTCATTTAATGTTGGTTCCTCTGACTCTAATCCATTCTGTTTTCAATATATACCTCTGAAATCTCTTCATTTAACTATATTTTTTTTCTTTTATTCTCCTTCACATTTTATATTTGTCTTCCCTGTCAAAAAAGCTCAACATTTCCAGTATTTCTTTTAAGGAAAAAAGTAATCGCAATTGTGTTGTTTGCTTTCAAAATCTAAGAAATTGTCTTCACTTGACTGAAGTTTTCATGTGTGCTATTGTAATGTAGCTGAACCTAAACATGATTAAAATGACCCATTTACACACAGAAATTGACATTTCATAATGTGTTTTCTGTAGATAATTCAGCTACTGCTAGAACACTTACAATTCATTACAAAAGATATTTAACTTACACTTTTGAACCAATGTATTTACAGCAGGTAGAATTTGCCTGTGTAACTGCATAGCTTTCTGTCTGTTTTCATGCTTAGTAGGTAGCACTTTTAAATAACATTACACAACTACGTAAGTCAGATAAGAGTGTAGCACTTGCAATTTAATCAGAGCAGTGTACTTTCCTTTCTCTCCACTTCTTCACATCTTTCCCGGTCCACCTGCTTCTTGCAAGAACTTTTATGTTAAAAATACGTGCCTAAGCAGGTGGAATTTATTCGAGTAACTCCCCTCTTTGGACTGTGTTTTCTGAAACAAGATATACTTAGGTTATTAAAAGTGTATAAAAATGATCGACAAGCATGTACTACATTTAAAATTCTTATCACAGAGATCTCTTTATCATGTATTTATGAATTTTGGAGGGTTTTGTAGTTAGGGGTGCTTGCTAAAAAACATCATGGTTCAATGTTTTTGTTATCTCTGCTTTAATCTGATGACTGTTTAAGATTTCCAGGTACTTGGGCAAGTACTGAATTTAACAGAAGTTGTTTTGTAATAAAAAGAGTGCACTATTTCTTGAGTACAATAATTAGAGCAGATTGACTGTTCAAAAGCAAAGAGGTGGGAAGCTGCTTTTCCTAAGCACTGTTTGAGTGAAAGGAAGCAAATGCATGTGACTTGTAGGAAAACAGAAACCTATTGATTTCTGCCATGCAGCTACTGAAACGAGTGTGAAGAGTGCATTGTCAAGTATCCTCTCTGTTTTACAGTTGTTTTGTGAAAGTGCTTATAATATGCAAGCATTAAATATCCAAGAAAGCAGTGCAGTTTTAAGAGCTTTAAAGCATTTTTTGCTACTATGTCACTAAAAACTGAAACTTGTCTTATAGGTTTTACCTTTGTTTATCTTTAAAATGAAGCTGTGTGCTTTTGTTTACATGCAAAAAGAAGAAATAACCTGACTAGAATAAAGTAGTTGAGTAAAAATGAATTTTCACATAGTATCACAAGATGTTTAAGTATGAAATTACTTCTAGTGTTCAAACTTTATTTAGTGTCTCATGAAAACCTACAGTTTTACAAGCCTAACCATAAAATGTAATTATGTAAGGGATTGAGATTGAAAAGAATAGTATCCTTTATTACTCTTTATGGCATTTGTATTCTTACCCGTGTGATGAATTTAAGGCTAGTCTATGATTTTTAACTCTCTACTGAATTGCACAGAAATTCAGAGTAAAAAAGACAGTTTTATCCTTGTGCTTTCATGCATCTCAGTTGGTCTTGTCTAACTGGGATGTAAAATACATTTTCACATGACATCAGTGTAAGTTATTGAGGGCATGGAGAATTGGTAGGACTTGAAACTTCTACAGCACCACTGTGTTTATTGCGTAAGTGAAATCACTTCAGTGTTGCTATTTTTTTCAAGTTTTGTAATACGTTTATCTTTAAAAACCCCCCAAACTCTTACATTGTTGGTTTGGGTTTTTTTTTTCCATCCTATTTCCTGTGTGTTATCTTTATCTTCTGGATTTGTGGCTTAGGCATATTTTTATCTTTTTATCTCATTAACAGCTCTACTTGTATACTGGAATTATTTTGATTTGGTCCATGTCAGTTTAACCTAGTCATCAGGTCTTAATTTTGATGTTTATTGTTAAAATGCTACTTCATTTTAAAAAAGTATTTCTTTCCCTTCACTTTTCTTTTAGTTCTGTAAGTACACTAAAATCATACTTTAGTATATATGGAGATCTTTGTCTTAGAAGGAATAATATGAACACATTCACTGAATACTGTAAAAGTAATCTATTTGACCACATATAATGATTAACATTTTCCCTGTTAATTAAATCCAATAAAGTACGCTTTCTTCCAGAGTGTACTGGAGTGCTCAATTCTTCTGCATTGGTACATGTCTTCTGCATTAGCTTCAGTTTGTTTTGAAATTTTTGTGTTTGCTTAATGAAGTTTAAAAAAAATAATAGTGAATACTGAATGTTGTCAGTCTTCAAACAATGTGTCTGTGAGCATACAAATGCCTTGGCAATAAATTATATAAAAATGGATATTCTGTATGAGGGATGATTGAATTGAAACCTATGTCAGTTGAGTGGATATCTGTGTGCTTCTGTCTGATATGTAGAATGAATAGTTCATATGCATTATTGTTTTTTCACCTGAAAATCTCTTGATCAGAGTTGCAGACTTAGTTATAACACTCAAATGCTTTTCACTATTGAATTGTTGTTTGTTTTCATTTATTAGATGATGGAGTGAATATTTTGTTCTGGAAACAAAATTAGTATGTTATTTTAGAAGATTTTAAAGGACATTTCATTGAAGGAAGAATGATGAAGTGGAGGTTAAGACCCAACTATGGATCTTGATAGGTGAAGTAGGAAGAGATTGGTACACATTCTTAGTGCAGTTTAAAGGTAGTCCAGAACAAAGAGAAGTGATTACAACTTGACTCATTTAGTGCTTGAAAAACTGTCATCTCACGTGAGTGACCTGGTAGATTAGCTGTGCATTTAACTGTAAAAGACTCTGTATAGTTGTCCAACTGAACTCATAACGTTTGTGCAGTTAAATAGTGCATCCTCTGTACATTGAGCATTCTCTTGCAAAGATGAGTAAAATAAACCGTGCTGCTTGTGTTTCGAAGAATTGTTCAGTGATGTAGGCATAATAAACACGGTTATGAGGAGTCGATTTACATTTCTGCAAAAAGGAAAAAGTAAGAAAGAGTGAACTGGGTAATGAAATTCGTCCACAGAAGTTTAGACTGGTTGTAGATCTGTCTGAAAACTAGTAATTTTTTTCCCTGATTTTGGAAAAGGAAATGAAACAATGGCAAAAACTTCTTGCTTTATTTGGTGTACTCCTGTCAATGTTTTAACTGTCCTGAAATTGAATATTAAGAACATACCAAACACTCTAAAGACACATCACTGAGCCGGACCAATTTAATTGCAAAACCAGGTCATCAGTGATCAGATGACTGTTTGAGCCTTTGCCCAGAAGGTTTCCCTTTTCAGTGCTTATCACAAAGAAGATTGTGCTTTCTCAGCATGGAGCAATATTGGAGAAGACCAGAGTGTAAAATACATTTTGTCCAGATTTTGATGCCAAAATCTTGAAGTGCCATTAAGAATTTTTGCAAGACAGATCATGATTTCATACACTGACTGATTTTAAGAATATTGTTTTCTTATTATATTATACCACTTAAAAAAATCCCATTTGGGGCAGAAATACCAATCTGTGTGTTAAATAGTCTGGTATCTTGTATCTCATCTTACAAGAATATGTTAGTAGTCAGCTTAGAAAAATTCTATTTCTGTTTTCCAGGGGTAAACAAGTAACTTTCTGAGGGCAAATACTGCCATCATCATTAATCCTTTTTTTTTCATAGATGCATTTTTAATTTTGAATTACTGCGAATACCTAAAATCAGTGAAATTTGGGCAGCCAGATGTGAAAAACTTGCATGACTAGAGATTCATGGCCAAATGTAAATGAATTTAGAACCAGATGGATGGCGTTTGAGCAAAATTGTCCACTCCTGCACCTCTACCGTTTACATGTGGTGCTCTCTGAAACTATAGATGTTTATTTGACATCTCCTACGTTTTTTCTTTATAATCTCCTTTAAAAAAAACCCCAGACTTTTGAAGGCTTGAAGTGGCAGCTATTAGAATTCTTCCCAGAATCAATACTCTTCCATACCTTATAATTTTGTCTTTTTTTGAAGAAAGATGATTTTTTTCAGGTTTTGCTTTGTATACTGTTCTTGTCTTTTCATACTATTGCCTCTCTCTCGTCAGAAGACAATGCCTTAGAAAACAGGCCTTCCAAAAATTGGAATTTTGAGAAGAACCTAGTACAAAATGTTCATCCAAGTTGACAGTGGTACATGCGTGCATTCCTCCCACACAGTAATGTGCTGTTTCTGATTTTTTTTGCCTGCAGAATTGAGACTTTTGTTTTCTTTTCTCATATTTTGCTTTACAAATCTGTTATTGGGAACTTATTTAAATAATTCCTTGCAGAATTGCAATTGCATTGCAGTGTGAAAGGAAACATAGCTGTTGTATAAGTCTGTGAAAAGGGTTTCTTGAACCTCCACTTGACATTAGATGAGGGTGTGGCCTTGCACTGTTATGTTTTGGGCTCACAGTGGTAGAGGTCACATGTTTCTTGGCTAGCACACAGTAGGAGGTTTAGCTGCTGTTGCTCTCCCTTTTAATTGCCTCTCCTGATGGCATCTGCTGTCAGGCAGATCTCATTCTTGCTTGAAAAATTAAATAGCCTTGTTCCATGTCTGTTTTGGAAGTAGAAGTCACTAGTCTAGCTGTGGCAAGAGGTATAGTAACCAATGTGATATTTTGACATAACTGGCTTCTTCAAGTAGGAATAGACACCAGGATAGGATTTTTAATTAATTTCACATGACCTTATACATTTTTAAAGTTTTTTCTTAAGATGACATTTCAAACTAGTGGACCTTTGATCTGCCATTTTGCAACTGTTCTTAAAGTTTTGCTTTTGTACTTCATTATGACTTCATTGTGTGGAGCAGGGCAGTCTAACTAGTGTACCACTAAACTTTTTAGCCAGTCTGTTCTTCCTCATTTGTCTCCTTCAGAGGTCATAGTTTTGGTCCTGAATAGAAGTTACAGCTGCGGAGGCAACAGTCTTCAGCTGAGAGATTTTTTTTTTGGGGTGAAGCTGTATTGTCTGATATGGACAGCTTAATTACTCGATGTTGTGTCTGAGTATTATGACCAATAAGACTCTGAAAATCATTGAAACCTAAAAAAAAAGTGAGTAAAAAGAAGAAATCAGTCAGTTTGGCAAGAATTTTGTTGAAATAAGATTTTTTTTTTCCATTTTAAACCTATATCACATCTTTGAATGAGAGGACTTTTTGTCAGTTTTCATATACCTCCCTAAATTGAGACTGTAATTATTGTTATTCTGGGCAATTAAAATGCTGGTGAAGAATGTCACTGATATAATTTCTATGGAAACAGTGGTTTTTTCCTTGGTGCTTTTTTATTTTTCAGGTAAACATCTCTGATAGAATGACCTCTAAGGTTCACTGAAGGTACATATCCTGTTTTGGCATCTCTGCATTTCAATCTTTACTTGTAATTCTTCTGAAATGCAAAATACATTCAGCAGGTCAGGTTGTTAGTAGCACCTCTGCTATGTGGCCTTCGCTTATTGCAAGTAAATTTTCATTTTTGACAGTGTTCTCTTGATTTGTCCTATGGTCGTGGTTTTCTCATTAAACTTACCAAGAGAACTTTAAGGGCTCACTTGATCAGTAACTTGCAGCCAGTGTGCTGATAGCTGATACGAGATAATCTGTGTGATACTGTTGAACTCTTCAACTGCTTAAGCTCTTCAGTCTTGTCAGCTGTTTCTGGAGGAACTGTGGTTCTTGACTAGTTTGTCAGGAAGCAGCAGGATGGGGAGATTGCTCCATGCATTAGTGTGAGCTGGGAGCTAAGGGTGGCAGCAAGGCAGGTACAGGTCAGTACCTCACTGACCAGTGGTGCAATCCCACAGTTGCCAAACGAGAAGATCACAGCAAGTCTAGTGGCAGAAAAACAGGCTCGGGCAACAGTCCTGTGGTTATCAGAAAAGCTTCTTGTGAGGAGAGAGGCTTGAGGACAAGCCACGATTTGACATTGGTGGATCAGGATCAGTGAGGTACACAGCCAAGTGAAGACATACCTGCAGCACAGCTGGCACAAGGATCAAGAACGGGACCCTGAACTTCTTCTCCCAGCTGAAGGTGGAGGAAACCCCTGACAAGGTTTCACACGGGCTACTCAGCTCCATTTTCTCAGTGTTGGTCTTAAGCAGAGATCCCTTAACCCCTAGAATTGGGGGAAGAGGTTGCAGAGCCTGTTGATGAGCTCAGGGCCCTGATATAATTATCCTAGGAAAGTTTTCACTATTTATGCTTGTAGCCAAGCCCTAAGTTATGACTTTTGGGACTCTGATTACATACACTCAAAAACGTACAAAACAGCAACAATAATGATACTGATTCTTGTATTCTAGAAATTGTTTGGTTTTCTTTTTTTAAATTCCTCATTATTGCTATTTGAAACACTACTGATAGAGCCCAGAGAGTGTCTAACTAATGCAGCCTGGAACTGTGACTTTGAAGTACCTTTAACAAAGGAAGAAAGACAACTTGGGACTTGAAGCATTTTTTCAGAGTTGTAAGCAATTAAGGAAGGTAGTTTCACTCCAGCATGTTTCCCTGGATTAGTCAAATGAAGAGCAACAGGAAGAATTCTTTGGCACACTACAAACACTGGCATCTGTTTATACCTAGAAATGATGTACCACTTTAGTCATTTGAGGAGACTAAGAGATGGATTTTGTGTTGCTGTTGAAAGGATGAGAATATGATTTAATTTGATAATCTGTGAAATTCTTTAGGTGGCCTCATACATCTGTTTAAGTCTTACTCCTGAATGCAGTAGCAAAATATATCCTTTTAAGCCTCCGCTGTCTGAATTTGCTTATTTCTAAATAGTTACTTTTTTCTTCAGTGGCTTCACAGTAGAATGAATGATTCTTCTGTCAATTTCCAAATATGCATTGAATAAAATAAAACTATTGGAAGGGACATTTTAGTGTATATTGTTTAAAATGTTCTTCCTTGTTAACTAAGAAAAAATGTCAAATAGAAGGGCCAATTGCCATACTGTTGTGCCTGAAGCCATTTGTATTAGATTGACATTGATAAATATGCACACAAAGAAATTTCAGGAACTTTGCAAAAACACATTAGTGTTAGTCTTCAAAAGGATTCACTGCCTATTTATTGTGTTTCAGTACTATTCTCTTGCTGTCTTTTCTAGTTCTGAATTGGAGTCTGTGTTTGTGCATTACCCTCTTTGCACGAGACCAGCTGTGGCAGTGTATTATGCAGGTTGTGTTTGGGATGGCCTCTTCCTCACTCCTGACTTCCACCCAGTCCAAGTCAGGTAGCAATTACAAGTATTCATGCAGAGTGTTGGGACCTCTGTACATTCGATTTAAATTAGTTCCAGTAGCTGTTAAAAACTCTAATACAAAGGTAGATACTTAATATCTTTTGGGGCAGCATTACTCTCCTGCACATTTTTTTTTTTTGGTGATGCCTTCATGAGAGTGTCTTAGGGATGTTAGTTGCCCCACTAAACATTCATGAAAGAATGATACCATGTGTGTTTTTTGAGCATGACTAACTTTTCATCTGCTTGGCTCTTGTAGCTGATGCAATAGAAAGAGCCATCTTCATCACACGAAGTTAAGACCATGTGAGAAGAAGCATATGAGAAGTCATAGAAATTGATCTGTGGGTTTTCTGCTCAGAAGCATTACTTAAGAAATAGGAATCTTCTTAGGTACAGTTAGTATATTGATAATCATACCACAAAACAGTCATTTGAGGAACTTTACAAGCGGTTTTGTATCTATCCAATATATGAAGTATAGCCTGTTAAGTTGCTGAAAGAGAAGCCTTACATACATAGAGTTTTAGCTAAGTTGTGATTTTCATAAGTTTGATTTTTCATCTGTATACCTGATCTGAAAGCTGGTGTGGAGAATTTTACTACCCATGCAATAAAGAGGAAATTTGCCTTCACAGACCATACATATCTTAAATTTAATACCTTGTTTAAACTTGTTATGTGATTTCAGAGTACCTCCAGCAGTGAAGCATTCCTTTTGTCTTGCTAGGCCGTAACATTTTGAAACCTTCATAATGATGAGGTCAGATTAAGTGAATGAAGAAATTTAATTTGCTGGCTAACAAGTGTGGACAAGCATAGGACTATCATAAGAATGTTGCTAAAAATCGTAGAAGAACCCAGTCAAAAATGCATAGTAATTCGATTATTTCTCCATAACAAAAATGTGACAAGAACCAGTAAGTAATTCTTGTCTGAACTGAAGAGTTTTTTAGTGGACTTTTGGAGAATCAGTCCTGTGAGCAACCCTAAATGATGCCTTCAGTGAGCTTCTGTCTGGCAACCTGGTTCCCTTCTGTGCCATTGCACTCTCTTGCTCTCTGGCACTAGGTGCTGCTCAGTCCCAGAGTTGCTGCTGCAGATGAAATACATGCTATCAGAGACTACCTCTGACTCTCCAGCTCTAGAGGCTGTCTTTGTGTTCTTTGGCCCAACAGCATGTGATGTTTCTACATTTTGGTTTTGTTGTCATTTTTTTTTTTTAATACTGTCTATGCTAAAGGAGTAATTCTTTAGCTTTGTGACAGTATTCCTAGAATATTTTATATGAATATGAAATACAAGGAAGCTAGTCCAAGCCAATTTATTAGCTGAGGAGTCTCCTTTCCCTTGATTCATGTAGTTTTAATTTCTTAAAATTTTTACACTAGAAATTATTTACTCTAGGCTTTAACCAAGCCTTTTAACTGTATCCTGCCATCTCTTCTATTAACAAGGAACTCACATTAGAGAATACATACACTGTTGAAGAACATTTTGGGGAAGAGTAACTTCGGTTTATTTATTTTTTACAAGTTAAAAAAATTGTTTATGGAGTCAAGTTTCGTGATTTGAAGGAATGTGATAGTATTACAGTTTCAGAATGTGTCATATCTGATGTTCAGGGTAGCAGTGACAGTGAAGAATGAAGTATTTGTACTGTAGGTAGTTGGAGAACACAAGCAGTCTTTCTGCTTCAAAGGTGAACTTTGATGTAGTTGGAGAAGTGGGTCCTAATTTTCAATGCTGAAAAGAATGGTTTCAGTGACTCCTTAGCTAACCCCCTGGCTAAATTATGTCTGTGCACTGACTTGTGAATAAAATAAGCTGTAGGACTGTTGGACCCAAATGTCTGCTGGAGCAGTGGCACGTGTTGTTTGGATGCAGTTCATGAAGTTGAAGAAATACTTCAAAGTCCATATATTTAAATGTTAAATAATACATCTTCAAATGGCAGAATAGCTGTCTTAAGACACTTGAGTGCTTTCCACATCTGCAGTCACACTTTGGAATTAAAATTGCAAATGCTGAAGCGCTGAAGCATTTTCCCAAAGCAATATTTGTATGGCAAATAGATGTTTCCCTTAGGCTTGTGCCCACGTGTAGAACAGTGTACTTGGAATATGCCTCAGTATTCAAAGCCAAATACTCTAGATAGAGCACCTGGTTGCTCTTTGCAGGTGTGGGGTTTTTGTTTTGTTTCACCTGTGTTACTAACTATGTCAGTATTCTGGTAGGTAGCTTTGTCTCAACTCACCCTTTCCAGCACTCACACCTCTGTAGTCTTCTTTCATGATTTTTTTGGGATGCTTTGCTTTGATGTGTGTTTGGTTTGTTTCCTAGGCCTCTGAAACAAAATCTTATGGGTTCTTAAGACTTCATTTGATATTTTTCTTTGTTTTTATTTTTGCTTCCAATTTTTCCAGTGGTTTTTTACTTCCACATTTCCTGTTTGCTCAGTCTGTCGTTTATACAAACAGCTAATTTGGCAACAGATGGGTGCATTTTGTGCTTAATGTTTGTATGGATGGTATGTTTCTCTTGATGTAACTTCATAACCTGCAGAAGTTTAGCAGAAACCTTGCTTTGTTTAGTTCTCGGTGTCATCAGTGCGCTGCTGCTGTTCACTCAGAAGGTACTCGACACATCAGCCCTTAGAATCATAAAATTGTTAAGGTTGGAAAAGTGCTTGAAGACCACTAAGTCCAACTGTGAAGCTAGCATCACCACCGTGTTCATCATTAAACCGTGTCCTCAGGTGCCCTATCCACACATTTTTTGAACACTTCAAGGGATGGTGACTCCACCAGTTCCCTAAGCAGTCTGTTCCAATGCTTGAAAACCTTTTCCATTTAGAATTTTTTCCTAATGTCTAATCTAAATCTCCTCTTGCCTCTTTTAGTCTTTAACCTTTCACTGTACATCATCTTTTATTGCTCTAGGGCTGCTTTGGTGTTCTGAAAGCTATTCTCTGTCCGTTCATTCAGTCTGACTTGGATTCCCTGTCTGCCATGCTGTGAGTAGGCATGACAATCACAAGATGCACTTTCCAGCTATGCAGATCTTGATTTCAAGAGGAAAATTAAATTGATTTTTTTTTTTGAAGCACTGAACTAATGATGTTCTCTACTTATTGAAGGAGTACTATGTAACAGTCCCTTGGGATCATGTCCTCTGCTCTTAATAAAATTTTTTAAATTTTTGTTTGTTGTTGTTGGAGGTTTTTGTTTGTTTGTTTATTTTTGGTGGTTTTTTTTTTACAAATACTAGTTTGGGCCTGGCACTCAGCTGGTTGTCTACCTATGTCCTCCTAGCTGAAGATGTCTTCAGCCAAGTATTAAAACACAGTTTGTTTCTCAGCTGCAGACCTTTGGGTGCATGTTATAAAATAATGCAGGCCTTTACCTCATAGGTGTTGGGAAACACCCATCCAGCATCTGTTGATGCTATTTCTTTTCTCAAATTCCACGCCATTTTTGGATTTGTTAGAACACTGAATCACACATTTTCAGTGCCTCTGGGCTGTAAGTTTTGTGGCACTAGAAACTAACACCATCCTTATAGCACAATATCTTCTTAAATAAGGCATAATGGAATAGCCCTTTTTCCAAAGAGCTGGCTGCAAAAAGGCAGTTTGACCCAGTAGAGATGAGCGTTTTAGGAGCATGAGTGAAGCATATGAGAAGTCATAGAAATTGATCTGTGGGATTGATACCTTGGCTGTCTTGAAGTCTCATCTAATTCCTGTGATTCACTTTGGTATTGCAGTTCTTGTCCCACATACTCTGTTACAACCTGTTGAACAGTTACAAGGCTTAACTGTCTGACCTGCCATTGCATATGTTGTTAAATGAATTTGCATTGCTGTAGACTAGAATGTGTGCTCTAAAGGACACATCCTTGTGTGACAGTGGTGACTGTTTCTCCATCAGTCAGGCCTTTCCTGTAGATGTGGTAAGTTTGATTAATCTCTGCAACAAAAATGAGTTTCATCCTTTTGCTTTTTTTGTTGCTACTAATGTCCTTTTTTTACTTAATGAGGGAGCTCATTAGACAATTCTGAAGATGTAAGACCTCTCTGTCATTGAGGAGAAAGCTTTATGTGAGTTCTTTCTACAACTTCATATAGTTTCAAATGCCTGCCTACCATTCCTTGGTTATAAAGCAGAGGTACCACAAGATCATCAAGAACATGATGGTGCAAGACTGCCATCCTTCTGTCAGCACTTTTGATTGAATTTTGGAGCTAGGTATTTTGATCTCTGTAATTGGTGTCAAGCTGTGAAGGTCAGGGTACACAGTCTTAGCAAAGTCCGAGGTAGGTTGGTTTTTTTTGTGAAGTGACTGTCTTCTTGGACAAATCCTAATCTGCATTACACAACTTCATCTTGGACAGCCACAGGGGTCTAATTCTCTGTACTACAGCTGCTGAGTACCCTTTCTTTTTTGAGGAAGGCAAAGGAAAATGGGATGCTAAAATAAATAATCTGGAGAGAAGACTTCAGGATTCACATAGATGTGGTACTAGAAGTGCCCTAGCAAGTTAAAGCAGTTACATTTCAATAGGCAGCTCAGATCAGTCAGAATGATTGCAAGGAATTTGGAAAGAGGGCAGTGCACTATCTTTTTTTTATATTGTCATAGCTAGTATGGAGAAATTTTGAAGTTTGTCCTGTGTGTAGTTCTACAGTGTTTATTAGAAACAGTCTGGTAATATATATGGGGAGATCCACCGTGACAGTATGTAGCTCATCTCGAAGAAAAAGTAGTAAGAGAATATAACATGTTTTTCTAATTTAACAGAGAGATGGTTTAAGTGCCTTACTGTCCATGTGAACCTATCTGTGTTCACTGATCAAGAATCTTAACAAAATTCTCTTTCCATTGGTGGCTTCATGAAAAGTTAGTGCTCTCTTAAGCAGCTCACTGGTTTGAAGTAGCCACTTCATTTACCTTTACTGAAACATATGTTATTGCATAAACATTGACGACTGATGCTGAAGTTGGTAAAGAGAAGGAAATAATAACCATCTGTTGTGAACTAGAAGACTAAGATTTATCTCTGGATTATCTGTAAACATTAAAGAACTGATTTGCTGATTTGGAACAAACATAATGACGCCCTTTCAAAGACAGGGTCAATGTTGTCAGTATATACTGAGTTATGGGTTCGCCACACTTCTGTTTCCATCCATTAGTATCTGATTGCTTGCTGTTCTGTAACTCAGAAGAGGAAACCACAATGTTTAAGGCAGGCATGCTTGAATGAGGAAAGAAAATGAGCATTCTGTGTTAGGCAAAAAATTTCTTAAGCTTAAGTATATGCAAGGTGTGCATGATCAGTGAGAATTCATCTGTAAGTAATCCAAGTTCAGTTGTTTTTTAATAACATTCTTTCTTGGATTCATATTATAAAGTTGAATGAAATTGGGATGAGGGGGGCCTGCATGTTTGGTTTGTGAGTGAAACAGGATTTCACAAATGGATGTTGAAATACAACTTACGTTTTGTGACGGAATCGCAGAGTGATTGAGGTTGGAAGAAATCTCTGGAGGTCATCTGGTTCAACATCGTACTCAAGCACAGTCATCTAGAACTGGTTGCCCACAACCAACCCAGAAGCCTTTAGAATATTTCCGAGGAGAGAGACTCCACAGCTTTTGTGGCCAGCCTGTGCCAGTGCTCAGTCACCCTCACAGTAAAAGTGTTTCCTCCTCTGATCCTGTCACTGGGCATTACTGGAAAGAGCCTGGCTCCCTCTTCTTTGCATGCTCCCTTTAGGCATTTATGTACATTGATGAGATCTCCCTAAGGCTTCCCTCTTGCAGGTGGAACAGTCTCTGCTTACTCAGCCTTTCCTCATATGTTGCAGTCCCTAAATCATATTTGTGGCTTTTGCTGGACTCTCTCCAGTATGTCCATGTCTCTCATGTAGCTGGAAGATCAGAACAGAACAAAAAATGAAATGGGTATCAGAGATAACATCCTTTCAAAAGTTTTAAGCCCACATGTAGTGCGTAAAAGCAAAAACTATTAGTGAGTCCCTGTAAGAGACATATTTAACAATGATAAATTTACATAAGTGTTCCTAGTACTGTGAAAACTGTGTTTTGTAAGTAACACCTAGATGTAGTTGATGAAGCCTGTAACTTAATAAGTAATAAGTAATGGCCAGTCTTCGCGAACGAAGAGCCGGGGAAGGTCTTTACACCTTCCAGCCTGCGCATTGGATTTTTTAGGTG
>JAYRBT010000177.1:47493513-47536989 GCA_036023395.1 Myiotriccus ornatus | reverse complement strand
TTAGGTGAGTTCCAGTGTGCGCGGAACTGAGCCCACCCTTTAATCCTAAGGTTCATCTGCCGGGGCCAAGCAAGCTTTAACTTAATAAAACACAGTGTAAACAGAGGTTTCTAACAAAGACGTATCCAGATTTTATGACTTCAGCTGTTTTGAAGTCCTGACTTTGACACAGATTTGCCTTCGCAAGGTGCTGTACAATCTGTAGTTGAGTCAGAATGCTTAGCTTTCGGACAGTTGTTTTGATAATCTCAGTTTGGCTGCATTATCTTTACTCTTTGGAGAGTAGCAGTGATGAACAGTTTCTTCCTGCATTTTTCATTCCCCTTCCTTTTTCTTTTTCTGCTTTTTCCCCTCTCCCTCCCTCGCAGCTGAAGGAAAAAAGAACAGAGACATTGAATAGCTTTAGATTGGCTGATGGAGGGCTAGAATTTCTGACATTTTTCTTTGTTTACACTTTTTATTACACTATATTTCTTTAAGGTAACAGATACTGGAAAAGATAAAGAGAGACAATAATTGTGTCAGAAGAAAGTGGAGTCATGAAAAGTTCATTATTATATGGTTTTATCTCAAGTTAATATTTCAAGTTAATATTGAACAAATGAGGCCTTAAAACTATTTTGAATTTAGACTTTTACCCCCAAAAACCAGTCACAGTATATGTATTTTAAGAAATACAGTTTAATAATATGCTGTTGGACTGTTTAATTTTTATGCCTCAGGGTAGCACGGAGCACTGTTCCTACTTTTAGAAGCTTCCTCTTATTAGTGTAGTCTCTTATATAGCACCTGTTTTTAAACTCCAGATCTGAATCTACAAATGTAAAACCTGACTTTTGAAATATTTGCTTTTTTGAACACTCTTCTTTAAAGGACCTATCAGGATCTGTCCCCAAAATGCTAGAAGCTTGAAGGATAAGGGAGGAACAATGTTGCATGGCCCAAACACATGTGCTTTCGTCATTAGCAAGGTACAGCATGACCTCATGTTGACCTCAAAGGTAAATCACTAACAGGGAACAATTATACATGACTGTGAAAGCAGATTAGTTTTGAACATAATCAAGAAAATAATTCAGTGCATAGAATAAAATTAAATTTACAACTCTGTCTGCCTTTCTCTTTCTCTCTGTCTCTCTCCCAGTCTCTTCTTGAGAGAATGTTGTGTTTTATATATGTGTGTGTTGCGAAAAAAAAAAAGACTTTTCTAGAGGTGATAAAGAATTCCTAAATATGGGGAACCCACAGGATCTTGTATCCAGTTTAGTCAAATTGTACATCTTACAGTGAAATTCTCTTTTTAATGGAAAGCTTTCATTTGTTATCTAGAGTATTGATATTGCAGCCTTCAGAATGTGTATGTATCTCACTTTGGGGAATTTTATGTAGTTCTGAAATGGATAGATGATTTAGACTTATGGGAAAGTTGTTTTTTTTAATATCAGTACATTAATTTTTATGTTCTTATCTTAGACTGCAACACAAACCTAAGTATTCTGTAGCATTATGTGATACATTTCTACATATGATGCAATATTATTTAGCTAGCAGTTCTGAGCTATTTGGAGAAGAATTGCTGCCAGCATCTTGGAACTGTTAGCCGTATCTGTCCCATATGATTTGTATAATATAATTGTTCGTAAAATCTTTAATTCTTTTTTTTTTTTTTTTCTAGAATGAGAGAGCATATTCCTTCTGTGGAACAATAGAATACATGGCTCCAGATATTGTAAGAGGAGGAGACACAGGACATGATAAGGTATGTTCTAATACTGAAAATAAACTAGTTCTTTAGGCAACATTGTTCAACTTGAGGACTTCTTGTAAAATATGACAGTGTCTTATTTAACCATGCATTTTTAGGTTGTCCTAAAATAGATTATTGCCTGTATCTTCAGTTGTCTGTTGTATTTTCTTCTTTTAATCTTAAGTAAAAGGCATGTTTATAAAGGTATTGAGGCTTATTTGTGTTCTATTCAAAATTTGTTCTAAATATGCAGTGAAACAATAAACTTAGCTGACACTTTCCTTTAGAAAAAATATTAGTTCAGATTGAAAAAATTAATGGTTTGTGGTTAATTCTGCTATATGCTTTAAATTAGACATCAGATAAATCTGTTATCTTTATTGAAGTATGGAATGGATTATTAATTTTATAAATGTTCTCATATCCTAAAAATTATTTGGCTTGTGGCTCAGGTTTTATTATTTTCTTAAAGTATCAGTAATTGATAAGAAAGATCAAGACAACAATAATTCACAGATGGTATTTGAAACAAAAAAAAAAACCCTACCCCCCAAAAATAATTTTACAATATTTATAGATAAATTATTTGGATTATTCACTATACTGGGAAGTTTTGAAGATTGTTTAATCTCTGTGGTTCTTTTGCTGTAGACTGAGTTGACTTGTCTTTCTGTTGGGGACCATGGAATGTAGTTGATCACAGTTCCTCTTATTGCAGCCTGTTTAAGAACTGGAAAAGTCTTACTTTTGCCTGAGAAGGTTCTTTCTTTTCTTTCTCTCTTCATTCTACGATTGTTTTGGTCTGAGTTTGCATTCAGGTAGGGAGCGCTGTTGTGGGCGTAGTGTTTGAGCTGGGAGTTGGCAGTTTGAGGTACAACAGGATGATTACTGCCCTGATTCTTCTACTAAACATAAAATAGAATGTGTTTTGTCTTTTCGTTTAATTATTGTCTCACACCTGCTTTGGATTCCACTATAACCTCTGCATCTTTTTCTACTGTGCTGCTTGCCCAGTTGTTATTAAAAATGGAGTTTTAAAAACGTATAAATTGAAGCTCTTTCCTGCACTCTCTTTCCTAGTTTAGTCTTGCCACTTTCAGAGCATCTCTCCAATGTGTCAGTCACCTTGAATTATGATTCTGGCTTTTCAAGTGCTTATAAATTCAATCTTGTTACTGATTTAAAGAAGAATCTCTGTTCTGTTATCTTTGTTGCTATCTGACACTTCCATTAGATGTAGTGCAGAGTCATACAGTGTTCTATAAGGAATAGCTCACAGTTTAATACTGAATGTTAGCTGATAAATAAGGGTGATTTTGCAGTTGGGTATGGGATGTTAGTTCTTTGCACCACACACTCATTACTTTACCATTGGCAATGACGTGTTGTAGTGTTAGAAGGTTTTTAGTGTATTTTATACTTACTGCATATCTAGCAACTCAAAAACCTTACAAAAAGAGAAAATTAAACTGATTAATGAGAGCATAGCATACTAAAGCAATGTTTATGATTTGTAATCTCTTCTAGATTATTGCATTGTTTGTCTAAAGACATGCTCTAATATTTCAGTATTTTTTTTAAAGTTTGATTTCTGATTCTACAGATCCTCCCTTTCTTTTGGAAAAACGCATAGCAAGAAAAAATTGTTGGAATTTCTTTGAGAATTATGTATTTGCATAGATAATTAGTAATGTACAGAGACTTCTTCAGCTAGTTCTTTTAGACACTCTTGGCTGAATATATGAAGCATCAGATTTTGTGTGTATTGAGGCAAAAAAAACTAAAAGAAGAGGCCTAACTGTCATCAGTTCTCTAGTTGTCTTCCTGTGTTGTATTAATGTTGCCAACATAAGTAAAGCAGACCTTCAGTTTCATTGATTTGCAAATTTCATCGCTGTAAAACTGAGAAGTTCAAACACTGTAGTTAAATTAATTTTGTTGAAAGGACTAAACTACTTTCTCTATTATTCATAGTAGTATTTTGCCTTTTGAAAGAGAGAAATACTTTGTAAGTTACAAGGTATCAGAATATAAATAATATGATTAATATATAGGAAACCAAATACCCCATGTGTTACCGAGGTCCATCTCTCTAAGGCCTCTGAGGCGCAGCGCTGGCACTGGATGACCATAACTAAACAGTGTCTCTACCCATGAGCAGTTGCCCACGCAGAAGGGATAGTAGGGAAAGTAATAGTAACCAAAATGAAGAAAACTGCCAAAGTCTTGTGCTGGATCCTTAACTTACTGACCTGAGTGAAGGAGCAAACAGGTGAAATGTGAACTGGTGCAAGGTGCTGCACCTGGGTTGGGGCAACCCCCGGTATCAGTCCAGGTTGGGGGATGAACAGATCGAGGGCAGCCCTCCTGAGAATAACTTGGGGATGCTGGTGGATGAGAGGCTGGACATGAGCTGGCCATGTGCGCTCACGGCTCAGAAAGCCAAACGTGTCCTGGGCTGCATCAAAAGCAGCAAGGCCAGGTCGAGGGAGAGGATTCTTCCCTCTGTCTGGTCCCTACCTGGAGTGCTGCATCCAGCTCTGGGGTCCCCAGCACAGGAAGGGCATGGACATATTGGAGTGAGTCTAGAGGATGGACACTGAGGTACTTAGAGGGATGGAGCACCTTGCCTATGAGGAAAGGCTGAGAGAGTTGGGATTGTTTAGCCTGGAGAAGAGAAGGCTCCAGGGTTGCCTCACTGTGACTCTAGAATACCTGAAGGGAGCCTACAGGAAAGATGGAGAGAGACTTTTTACAAAAGCATGTAGTGACAACACAAGGGGGAATGGCTTTAAACTAAAAGAGGAGAGATTTAAATTAGATATTATGAATAAATCCTTTACTGTGAGGGTGATGAGGCACTGGAACAGGGTGCCCAGAGAAGTTGTGGCTGCCTCATCTTTGGAAGTGTTCAAGGCCAGGCTGGATGGGGCTTTGAGCAACCTGGTGTAATGAAAGGTTTTCCTGTCCATGGCAGATGGGTTGAAACGAGATGATCTTTAAGATCCCTTCCAGCCCAAACCATTCTATGATTTTATGAATGAGATAAAATTGAATAGCATTTTCAGATGCCTAGATTAATTGTGGCCTGTGATCTTAAATTGTGCTTTTTGAACATTCCTTAATTTCATTCTCAAGCTCATAACAGCTCAAGTTCAACTACTTCTTAGCAAGGCTTAGCTTCCTCTGTACATTTTAGAATTCTTATCCCTTTACAAGGGCAAAAAAAAAATTAAATTTGGGGGGTGGAGCAAAAGGAACTTTAGTAGTCAGTGGAAAGAGTTCAGCTTGAGAAATTAGTTGAAGCAGCTAAGTGGAGAGATTTTAACATTAATTTATTGCAGAAAATACCTCCAATCAGTACTGCAGTTATTTATGCTTTATTGTATGCAGGTTTCCTTTGATAGATAGGTTCCTCCTATGCTAGTTCTTTTCCAAGTGTATTGTTTTGTTCCTTCTTTTGTTAAGAATTTTACTTCAGCGTATCATAACATGCATAATTACTGTTGTTCTGTAGGCTGTTGATTGGTGGAGTGTTGGTGTTCTTATGTATGAACTATTAACTGGAGCATCACCATTTACAGTCGATGGAGAGAAGAATTCCCAAGCAGAGATTTCTAGGTAAGATTCAAAGCAGTGAAGTATACGTGCTTGCTCACAGATGATCCTTATGCCATAATACGTGGGTTTTGAGGGTTTAAATCTAAAATTTAGGAAGCAAGTGCTGCCACGGTAACATTTTTTTTGTGCTCCAGTTCTGTTTAACAGAATGACATTGGAAGTAGATAGTTTTTATTAACTAATAGAACTGACCTTTACAAAAGACCTGTTTTGTTTAAACTACAGGGTAACCACAGCTTTGTAGATACTTAATCTTACTGTGAGTTTATTATTGAAAAGGAAGTAATATGAAATATCAAATTATATGTAAATAGAGTTATCACATTCAAAATCTTAATATATTAAATATATCTTTAGCTAGAGATATTTTCCATCAGCTCTTACTAGATCACTGGCAGACTGCAGGTTTAAAGTGTCAAAATGGGCCCCACTCCCACTTTCTTGTTACAGGTAATGTTTATTTTATTAGTTTATGACGTGAAACAAAGAATGTGGGGTTTTTTTAGCCCTACTTGTATATCTGAGAGGAAATGAATATGATACTTACAGAAATGAAATAACTTATACTGTTCTTACTTGTTGCATGGAAAACTTTCCGTTACGATCACTAATCTCTACACTTTAAAGGTTTGTTTTCAGTACTCATGTAAAAGCACTGGAGCATTTTCAAAAGACAAAGCAATAACCTTCTCCAGAAAACATTACTGAAATCTCTCCCAAAGCAAGCATTTCCTCTTACTGAATTTCTTTTGGAGCAGGAAGTTGAAGGCTGAGATTGTTCAAATTAGTAACCACTATCAAGATGAGTTTGTAATCCTGTCCCCAAACTAAGAACAGTTTTGCCTCTATTGGAAGATATTACCATGGTTCTTATCCTCACCTACGGTCATTTGATATTTAAGGTTGTAATAGATGACAGAACAAACCTCAATTATATAGATAATTTATTTTACTTATGTTATAAATTCAGGCAATTTCTTGGAAGTTTGAGACACCTGTTTATTGGTTTTTAGTTCTCTATCAGAGCAGGCAACTTAGAAGGTCACTAGAAAAAACAGAGGGGAGTCCATTAACAAAACAAAATTCAGGACTTCACCCTCTTCGTCATTAGATTGCAGTTAAAGCTGAAATGATCTCTTTCTGACCTATTTAAGGTTAGAAATTTTGTTGATTGCTTACTTACTATGTTTGAATTTGATAATTTTGATTCCCAAGATTTATTAATTGGAGCTCTGAAGGAGTTAAAATTTTTTTTAGAGAGAACCTTGACCTGAATTTTATAGATATAGTTTCCTCAAAACTGGGATACTTTTTAGTTATGTATCCTAGAGGATTTGACTTTCTTTGGGTAGGCCCTTACGTGCTCTTTAAGATATTAACATTTCTGATAATTTAAGATTAAATTCAATGCTGAGAAACCACAAGGTTGCTAACATCTGTCCTCTGATGGCTAATAACATAATTTCTGATATTAATTTAGTTGTGGCAAGTTTACTGTGTTGTTACTCAGTCTGTTTTTGTTCTAGTGGGTGTTTATGCTGCATATATATAGATAGCAGTCCTGTAGTATTTCAGTTTTATTCTGATAAATTTAGAAGTTAAATTCTTACAGTTTTCTTTAATAAAGATGTTCCCCAGTCTTCCTGTTTCCTGAAAAAACCTTTTCTTAACTCAGCTTATGTTGGTCTTTCTTACATATGGACAGTATATTCCTGTTGATGTTTCAAGAGCATCTTTTTTAAGGGAAAGAATAATATAACATCTGAACAAAAAAATATTCCTTCCTTTGTTCTTCAGTTCCTCCTGTTGATGCCAACTGTGGTCTGATGGATCTAATTCCTTCTCCTTTTCTATCACTTTCAACTGATAAGCTGCTAGTTTATAGCTGAAATCTTATTAGTCCCAGCTATGCGACTTCATGTCAAACTTGCTTTCATCTGTCTTGTGTTACTTCAGTACTCATAAGGCTCATTGCTTTCTGAATCCTTTCCACGGATAGCAATTTCTGTGTCAGATGACATCAGTTTTGTGTGTTGGCAGTTTATTATGTCATGAATGTCATGTTCCTTTTAAGAACGCATGAGAACATTGCTGCGGTCCTGGCTGCCTCACAGAGTCGTGTGGAGCCTTCTGGGTGGCTGCCATTCGGGCACAGTGGGAGCATGGCTGGGGCTTTCCCCAAGGGTACAGCAGAGCAGGCGGGACAGAAATCAAGTACTTACAGTTGCCAGTGGTAAGGAAATTACTGGCACAGACATACGAGTTGGTACAAACTTCTTGGTAGCAAAGTTGTTCTAACCGGAATTTATATTGTTTAACCTAAATGTGCTTAAACTTGCCAATTGCAGCAGACTTAAGAATTCAGTTTGTTACTAGGTCACAAACTCTGAAAGCATAGTTTCCATAGCCTTTGATTTTTCTGAGTTTAAGGAAAAAATCTTCTAAATGAATTCAGGTCCTTCTCTTATTTTACCTAGGTGGTATCGTGGTTTAACCCCAGCCAGCAGCCAAGCCCCACACAGCTGCTCACTCACTCCCCCACCAGTAGCATCGGGGAGAGAATCAGAAGGGTAAAAGCCAGTAAACTCATTGAGTTGAGATAAAGACAGTTTTAATAGGGAAAGCAAGAGCCATTCATACAAAAAAAGAAAAACAAGGAATTAATTTACCACTTCCCATGGGAGGCAGGTATTCAGCCATCTCCAGGAGAGCAGGGCCTATCACATGTAACAGTTATTTGGGAAGACAAATGCCATCACTCCAAATGTCCTCCGTTCTTCCTTCTTTCCCCCAATTTATATACTGAGCATGATGTCATATGGTCTGGAATAACCTCTTGGTCAGTTTGGGTTACCTGTCCTGGTTGTCTGCTCCCAACCTCCCATGTGCTCCCAACTTCTTGCCAGCATGGCAGTATGAAAAGCATAAAAGGCCTTGGCTTTATTTAAGCCTTGCTCAGCAATAACAAAAACATGTCTATGTTACCAACCCTGTGTTCAGCAAAAATCCAAATCATAGTCTTGTACTAGCCACTGTGAAGAAAATTAACTCTACCCCAGCTGAAATCAGCACAGGTGGGAAGTTATCTCAGATAGTTTCAGATAATTTTATTTCCTTGTGTGGCACAGTGGCTGTCTGGTGTTAAATTTGACCAGATTTTGTTCTAAAATCTCTCTCTTATGGACAATGCAGTTCTTGTGTCAGAAATAGTATGTGGTTTCTGTTGTTTTGGGGTTTTTATTTATTTATTTATTTATAATTTTTTTTTTAAATTTGGATTTTTATTCTTTCTGATGAGAGATTGTGCTGTTCGTGGATTTCTCTTCTGTGGAAAATGCAACTTAAGAAAGTGCATACTTTCCCTCATGTCTCTGTCTCTGAAGACTTTTTGTTCATATGCTTTGGTGTTATGGGTTATTAAACTTCATTAAAAAAAAATCACAGAACTATTCAAGTATCTCTCCTTTTCTAGTATCCACTCTCCCCTTCTTCTCCCCTTCTTCCCAAA
Organism: Myiotriccus ornatus; assembly: GCA_036023395.1. Classification (NCBI taxonomy): domain Eukaryota; kingdom Metazoa; phylum Chordata; class Aves; order Passeriformes; family Tyrannidae; genus Myiotriccus; species Myiotriccus ornatus. Next base: position 47,528,113 of record JAYRBT010000177.1, on the reverse strand, counting down.
TCTTTCTTTCATTTTTGAGAATTCTGATTGTCCATTGCTGCAGAGCCAGGGATAGGACCCATCCTGCAAAATGATAGGCAAGTGCTGGGCTTGATTACACACCCAGTATTTTCAGTTTCACTGTGAGTGATTCACAGTGCTGAATTCAAAGACAGACAAATACATGAATAGTGTATGGGCCGTTGTTAGAGCCTTGAGTGACTTACTCTTCAGTACAGCACATTAGTAGTGTTGTAGTAATGAAACCAGAATCTCTTCACTTGGTCAAGCTACTTCACCAATTTCTGCTCTTTCACATGTTGATCCGATCTGGTCTTTCTTTCCTGGCATCTTGGTTTCCATCCTTCAATCCCATGGTAGTTGTAAATAGTTTTTGGAACTTTTAAAGACAGTAGCTTCAGTCTTCACTGCCTCTGTAATGTCATTCCTTGAACTGGTCTGGAGCATCAGTAGTATTTTCTAGTATCAGTCAACCTCAAAAGTATTTCTGAATGAAAGTTACTGGCATATATTAATGCAGCTTACATGGAGTCTGCTTGTGCAGCATGGCAAAATGCTGCTTTCTCTAGAGTAGGTTCTAAGAGAGTCAACAGATGGAAGATATCCCTCAATATAGAACTTACCATATGTCTGCTGGAAATACAGTACAGCAAAGAGGAAACAGTCTAGGAGGTTCCTGGAATGTATGGAATATAACTTCCTGACACAGCTGGTGATCAAAACAACTAGGGAAGGTGCCCCACTGGGCCTGTTGATTGTGAAGAGGGAAGCACTGGGGGTGATGTGATGGCTGGAGGCTCTCCTGGGCAAAGTGATCACAAAATAAGAGTTTTTGATTCTTGGAGAAGTAAAGAGGGGGATCAGAAAAGTCTCTGAATTGGACTTCTGGAGGGCAGGCTTTGGCTGTTTGAGAGAGTCTCTTGGAAGGCAGTCCTGAAGGGCAAAGGAGTCCAGGAAGGCTGGACATTCTTCAACAAAGAAATCTTAAAGGTGCAGGAGTAGGTCATCCCCATCCCCAGCTGGTGGGAAAGAAGTTTGGCCTGGTTGAACAGAGCTTTGGCTGGAACTCAGGAAAAAAAGGGGAGTTTATGACCTGTGGAAGAAGGGGCAAGGTGATGCAGGAAGACTACAAAGGATGTTGTGAGGTTATGCAGGGAGAGCATTAGAAGGACCAAAGCCCAACTAGAATTTAATCTGGCTACTGCTATAAAAGATAATAAAAAAATGTTTCTATAAATACATTAGCAACAAAAGACTAAGGAGATGAGAAAAAGGTGAAGTACTTTGTGCTTTCTTTGCCTCTGTCTTTAACAGTAAGCCCTGTTGTTCTCCAGAGGTGCCCAACCTCCTGAGCTGGAAAGCAGGGACAGGGAGCATGATCAAACCCCCATAGTCCAAGGAGAAATGATCAGTGACCTACTACAGTGCTGAGGCATGAGGGAGTGGACAAGTGCTCACTGAGTCACTTCCCATGATTTATCAGCAGTCCTGGCTAACAGGGAGGTCCTAGTTGACTGGAGGTTGGCACAATGTTCCATCTACAGGAAGGGTCAGAAGGAGGATCTGGGGAACTACAAGGCTTGTCAGCCTTACCTCGGTGCCAGGGAAGGTCATTTAGGAGCAGATCATTTAGGGTACTATCACGTGGCACGTGCAGAACAGCCAGGGCATTAGACCCAGCCAGCATGGATTTATGAAAGGCAGATCCTGCTTGACTAACCTGATTTCCTTCTATGACAAGGTGACCCACATAGTGGGTGAGAGAAAGGATGTGAGTGTTTTCTACCTGGACTTTAGTAAAGCCTTTGACACTGTCTCCCACAGCATTCTCCTGGAGAAATTGGCTGCTCCTGGATTGGATGGGTGCACTCATCTCTGGGTAAAAATGGCTGCATGGCTGATCCCAGAGTGTGGTGGTGAATGGACTTATATTGAGCTGGCAGCTGGTCACAGTATTGGGGCCTATTCTGTTAATATATTTATTGATGACTCAAACAGGGGATTGAGTGTACCCTCAGTCACTTTGCAGATGACACCAAGCGGGCTGGGAGTGTTGATCTGCTGGAGGGTAGGAAGGCTCTGCAGCGGGATCTGGGCAGGCTGGATTGTTGGGCTGAGGCCAATGGTATGAGGCTCAGCAAGGCCAAGTGCCAGGTCCTGCACTTGAGTCACAACAACCCCATGCGGTGCTATGGGCTTGGAGCAGAGAGGCTGGAAAGCTGCCTGATGGAAAAAGGACCTGGGAGTGCTGATCGACAACAGCTGAACATGAACCAGCAATGTGCCCAGATGGCCAAGAAGGCCAGTGGTATCCTGGCCTGGATCAGAAATAGTGTGGCCACAGAATCAGGGCAGTGATTGTCTCCTTGTACTTGGCACTGGTGAGGGCACACCTTGAATCCTGTGCTCAGATTTGGGCCCCTCACTACAAGACAGACATTGAGGTGCTGGAGCATGTCCAGAGAAGAGGAACAGAGCTGGTAAGGGGTCTGGCACACAAGTCTTGTGTGGAGCAGCTGAGGGAGCTGGGGTTGTTTTGTCAGGAGAAAAGGAGGCTCTGGGGGAGACCTAATCACTCTCTGCAGTTACCTGAAAGGAGGCTGTAGTGAGGTGCGTGTTGGTCTCTTCTCCCAGGTAACAGGTGTCAGGATAAGAGGGAATGACCTCAGATTTTACCTAGGGATGTTTAGATTGGATATTAGGGAAAATTTCTTCACTGAAAGGGTGGTCAGATATTGGAACAGACTGCCCAGGCAAGTGGTAGAGGCATCTCCATTCCTGGAGGTATTTAAAAGAAATGCAGATGTGGTAGTTAAGGACATGGTTTAGTGATGGGCTTGGCAGTGCTGGGTTAACAGCTAGACTCGGTGGTCTTGTCCAACCTAAACAGTTCTATGATTCTGTAATCACAGCTTGCTTTTCACATAGCTAAATACCACTTCATCTCTTCTCAGTAAGACAAGAGGACATGGTTTTAAGGTCTGCCGGGGAGGTTTAGGTTGGATATTAGGAAGAAATTCTATACAGAGAGGGGTAATCAGGCATTGGAATGGCCTGCCCAGGGAGGTGGTGGATTCTCCATCCCTGGAATTTTTTAAGACGAGACTGGTTGTGGCACTTAGTGCCATGGTCTAGTTACCACGGTGGTGTTGGATCAAGGGTTGGACTTAATGAGCTCGGAGGTCCTTTCCAACCCAGCTGATTCTGTGATTCTATGATTGTTATTTCTGCCTATTAGAAGAAATTATATAAACCAATAATCTTGGTAAAAGGCTTTTGCTGTTGCCAAAGAATTTTCCATTAGGTAAAATGGGGTGTGTCTGGCTCTGGAGCATCTCTCTTATGAGGAGAGACTGCAGGAGGTGGGTCTGTTTAGTCTAAAGAGAAGACTGAGAGGGGATCTCATTAATGCACATAAATATCTTAAAGGTGGGTGCCAGAAGGGTGGTGCCAGACTCTTTTCAGTGGTGCCCAGCGACAAGTCGAGGAGTAATGTCCATAAACTGAAACACAAGAAGTTCCACCTCAACATGAGGAAGAACTTCTTTATGTTGAGGGTGGCAGAGCACTGGAACAGGCTGCCCAGGATGATGTGGAATCTCCCTCTCTGGAGACATTCAAAACCCACCTGGACATGTTCCTGTGTAACCTGCTCTAGGTAACCCTGCCGTGGTTGGAATAGATGATTTCCAGAGATCCCTTCCAACCCTAACAACCCTGTGATTCTGTGAAAATACAGCGTTATAAAACACTACTATTGGCAAAATATGTATGCTAAATTGTTCTAATAGATATAATCTTTATAAGGGATTCCTTCCCCCAAGAATTTAAGGAGTAGTTTCTACACAAAGAGCAGGATGTCAAATGATATGAAAAGTTATTTTTTAAATATGTCTAATCTTCAGCTGGGACTTTCTGTGCAATTACCACCTCCATGGTATGACCGATTGCAGTTCTCAGGCTGACCAGAGACGTGCAATACGTCTCTAGAAATTTATAATTAGGAGAATGAGACTGACTAGTGTTGCTGTGGAAGTACTTCTTTGGGCTAAGAATTTTCTGGTAACTTTGCAGTGCAGGATTCTTTCCACTGGTTATGTTTGTTTCACTCTCCTTTTCTTATGTAAAAGTTTGTATTTGCAGTAGAAGCCTGAGACACTGGCAAGAATCTTACTGCTAACACTTTTCGCTGTAGAGACCGATCTCCTAAGGCTGCACAGAGAAATTGTACTCATTTATTTGTTACTGATGTTATCAATCATTCCAATTCAGCATCTTTATTCAGTGAAATTTAAATTCTTTTATCTGACTGGTCTGTCTTTAATCTCTGACATGTTTTAGATGGAAAAATGCTCTAGAATGTCTCTCTTGATTTCTGAGGACATCAGAGTGTCAATCTCATTGCTTTTGAAATCAGTTTTAAAAAATATTGACTGAAGTTGTTTTTCCTCCTTCTGAGAGCCCAAAGGGAACTTACCTCTTTTCAAGATCTTTGTTGCATACCGTTTTGATTCTTTCATCAGACAGATTGATAAATAGATTTCCTCAGACTTCTCTGACTGAAGTGATTTTCTAGCTACAGACACTGTAGATTTAACTGACCCTCCTGTAAATAAAGTAATTTTTTATTATCAAGGTGTCCTGTCTTCTGTCTCACAACAGGAAGGTTTTCTTACTTCCTTACCTGCTTCCCCTTTCTGAAGCTGGGTGATTTCTGAAGAGACTGAATCTTTACTTCTCCACCACTCCGCAGTGTAAGAATCCTCTTGTTTAGTGATGTTTAAATTTGGTATTAACATCCCTAATTAAGAAATCATTTGACAATACTGTGTTTTCTTCTCCTTTTCTGTAAAGTGAAATGTGTCCAGAAGTTGAAGAGAAGGCTTTTGGTTGCAGTTACTTCTGCTAGCGGAATGGCTGTGATTTAGACTCTTAGTGGCAAATAATCCATACATCATTCAGAGAAACAGTCCTGGACCTCTACAGCACCTTAAAACTGAGACTGTATTTTCCTAACTCATTTCAATGTTACTTAAAACAAGAGGTTAGCTTGCTTTGTCTTTGTGTTTGCTTGAAATTGGATACTAAGTCAGTAGAAGCTATCCTTGCAATATGTGCATTTTGAACACTGCCAGGACAGGATTATTTAGTAAACAATCTGCTTGCATCTATTTTTGGACTAATCCAAGAAGCTACATATTTCAAGACAAAAATCTTCCCATGGGATAACTGACTCTAAGGATATGTCATGCAGTAACTTTAAACAAAAGTTAGGAATGTCCTGTAGTGATCAACTTAAGCTCTATAAGAAGCTACGTCTCTCATAGTTTCAAAAATCTTTCAGTCTGTGTTTAGTGGAGGTGTTCTAAATCCTTCTCTGTATTGTGCTTCTTGAAGTCACCACAGTGAGAGTATGCATAAAGCCTTATAGACACCAAGCTGAACGTGAGCCAGCAATGTGCCCTTGTGGCAAAGGTAGCAAATGGTATCCTGGGATGCATTAGACAGAGTATCATAAGATTAAGGGACATGATCCTTCCTCTCAGCACTGGTGAGGCCACACCTGGAGTTCTGGTCTCCCCAGTACACAAGAGTGATGGGCATATTGGAGAGAGTCCAGCAAAGGGCCGCTGAGAAGATTGAATGTACTGGAGCATAAGAGGGAAAGCTGAGAAAGCTGGGATTCTTCCATCTGGAGAAGGCTTAGGGAGATCTCATCAATGTACATAAATGCCTGAAGGGAGCATGCAGAGGAAAGGGAGCCAGGCTCCCTTCAGTGGTGCTCAGTGACAGGACCTGAGGTAGAGGTCACAAATTGAAACACAAGAGGTTCCCTCTGAGCATCAGGAAACACCTTTTTACTGTGAGTGTGACTGAGCACTGCCAGAAGCTGCCCAAGGGAGGTGAAGTCTCTCTCCTTGGAGATACTCAAAAGGTTTCTGGACATGTGAACTACTGGCTCTGGATGACTGTTGGAGCATGGAGGTTTGACCAGACAATCTCCAGAGGTCCTTTCCAGAGGACCTCTGTGATTCTATATGATAACTGGTTTTGTGTGTCTCTGTCTTCCTCTTTATATAAAACTGTGGGAACTACCCATGTAAAAAATAGATGCTGAAATCTGATTCTGCTTAGGCTTCCAAGATTTTGAACTTTTGAACTAGCATTACTTGATGACTTCTAGTTCTTGTATTGAAAAAGACTGTCCCAGGCCCCTTGAGTCATCTTTTCACTAAGCTGGGTAGTCCCATCCTTTTATAAAACTTCCTATAAAACACATTCTATATTTCTGACTAGTCTTATTACTGTTCTCTAAAGCTTTTCCAGTTACAGTGTCTCCTTTTGAGACTAGAACATGAGTATTGCACGCAAGATAGAGGGTGCAGGCAATCTTCCAATGGCCCAAACATTGGGTTTTTTTTCTTTATTTTCTAATAATTTTTAATATTAGAATTGTTTTTGTTTTGACTGCTGTTAGGCATCAGGTTGAATTCTTTGTTAAACTATCTGTTGTAGCTATGAGATTTCTTTTAAATAGTAATAGTAAGCCAAGTATGTGAAATGAGGAAGGTTTTTCTTTTGTGGATTGAGTTACACAATTTATTTCCTACAGATGTTGTGTTTCATGTCCACAATTCCTTGAACCTTTCTTTATTTAAAAAACGGTTGGTTTCACATTTGCTATCCTCCTGCCTTTGGGTAAAATAGAAGTTTAAGTGAACTATTAAATGCTACCATTATTAATATGGTAACTCTTTGATTTAACACTCAACATATGAAGTAACTACCAAATTGTTATCTTGTTTGTTTTACAGGAGAATATTAAAAAGTGAGCCTCCTTATCCACAAGAAATGAGCGCTCTGTCTAAGGATATAATTCAGCGGCTTTTGATGAAAGACCCAAAGAAGAGGCTGGGTTGTGGTCCCACTGATGCTGATGAAATCAAGCAGCATCCCTTTTTCCAGGTAAAGCAAACAAGAGAACTCACAAGATACCACTTACTCTGTATTGTGAAATCCAAGTCTAAGGAAATTCTGCTGTTTCATTAACAGAATAGCTTAGAGACATGTTAATTGCATGAATAATTATACTGAAGTTAGAAAAAATATCCATGTGTTTATTTATATGGATTTTGTGTCTATATTGGGTTGTCTTGTGGGTTTTTTTTTTGTGTGTGTGTTTTTTTGTTTTGTTTTGTGTTTTTGTGTTTTTTTGTTTTTTTCTAAGAAAGTTTGCTACTAGCATTATTTATAAAATCTGAATATTGATAAAATTCACTAAACTCCTCTGTTTTCCTTGGCTTAATTAAATATTTAGTCTTCTTTAGTAAATTTTAATTCTGTTCAGCTTTCAGTGTATTAACATTTGCTTTCAGACAATGACAAAGATTGGACTTGCATACAGCATCTCTCCTATTCCATCCATTGTGGTTAAAATTGTGTGCTTTCTTTGAAAAACTAAATATTGATGGTGCTTCTGAAGTTAAGGGAAGTTAAACAGAGTTAAACTTCCCTTATTCACTGTTTGCTTTGGAAGATACATTTTGTCCTCATACAAGGCTTTTTAATCTTGGCTTACTTTCAGTTCCACTCCTTTACAGTATCAGGGCAATTTTCTCATAACTGCTATACCAATGCTTCCTCTTTCTAGCCATGCATTTAAGGAAGAATTCAGAGGCTTAGGCTCTCAGGGCTCTGGAAGCTGACATTAGTAATTAAGCATAAAAATTGGCAGTGAAAAGTTGAAGATACTGAGTGCGTGTACTGTGGCTTACAAAAATATGAATGTTGTTTATTCTGAAATAGAGGAAGAAATTTAAGGGCCATCACACTAATTGTTTGGCTCATCTCCACTGTTAAATTTAATTATATTGTTGGGTTTTTTAAAATTGAATTCTGTCTACGTACAAGTAAGTATGATACTTCTTGGCTCTACCTAAGCAAATTAGTAGGCCATAATTTGAATGCTTTTCATCTGCCTGTGGAAAATAGGAAATGGAGTTAGGATTGTGTTTCTGGACAAGTCTGTCTTTCCAATATCTCTTTCTGTTAAATTTTCATTTGATTCAAACATATTTTCCTGGTTTTTGTTTAGAATATGAATTGGGATGATTTAGCTGCCAAAAAAATACCAGCTCCGTTTAAACCAGTAATAAGAGATGAATTGGATGTCAGTAATTTTGCAGAAGAGTTTACAGAAATGGATCCAACATACTCTCCTGCAGCAACCCCTCAGACTTCAGAAAGAATATTTCAGGTATTTTAAGAACTCTCATTAATTAAAAAAAAAGAAATTAATTGAACAATTCTGTGTAACTAGCTTTTTTCCCGTCCTACCTTTCCAGTTCTTGGAATTAACTGTGTAATTTCCCATCTCAGTTCCCAGAGCTTTTTGTTCAACAATTGCAAAATAAGAAAGGAGGAAATACTCCTACTGCAAATACAAAATTCCTTGTCTCTCCATTTACAGCTGAATGTCCTGTATGTTGAACTAAAATCAGTCTGTTCTTTATTGATTCTTCATACCTTATGAGTCTTGTCATCTTGACTCCATCAGCCTGGGCTACCAGCTTGAACAACAGCCATATAATTTGCCCATTTCCACATTATGCACTAGTTGCAGTATTTCTTTGGAAACTGGGAGCTACCTGCAGAGTTGAAAGTAGGTCTTCCACGTTTTGTAGGAGTGCTCTAATTACTAGACTGCTATATACAGATGAGTAACAAAACTTTCCTTATCATCTCCTCTGTGCTGGTAAAGAATGATCCCTTCTTGGACTGTACAGTCCAGATGTCAGATGGGTGGGTAGAAACAGCTCATGTGCAGTGACCTTGGTACCAGAGCTGCAGAGGTGAAGAACAGTTTGGATTGCTTTCTCTTCTCCCCTTCCTTGTGCTTTGTTGTTTTTTATTGTCTGTGTTTGAGAAGCTTAATTCTTAGTGTACAAGAATGTAGCATCATATTTTGGAAGTTGTTAGATTTGTAGGTACTGTAGTAAGCAGTTTTTGTGTGTCACCACTCTGTGGTGGTAGTCACAGCTGTTCTTGTTATACTCAAACTGGGCACATCATTAAGATGAAGCTTATATTGTTTAGCCATTTAAAATGGTTTGATGCTTACACTGCAACATAAAAACTATTTCATGCCTTAACTTTAAGGTGTCCTGGGAAGCTGGCTAGTTTGAAGTATGAGCCTATTGCAAAACAATTAAGATGAACCAGATTAGCGTTAATTATGAGAGTTCTTGTAGTGTTATTGTTTTATCTTTACCTATGGAGAAACATATAACTGATTCCAGGAACATACCTGTTGATGTTGAACAGAGTAATATCTAACCATCAATGAGCCAGTTATAGCTTCTGTACTATGATATGAAAATTCTGATTTCTTTGAAAATTTCTTCTGAAACTTCTAATGTTTCATATGTATTATGATAGTTAATGTGCAGCAATATCAAGCCACGCCCTTTTCTGATGTTTTAATTTCATAGGGATATTCTTTCGTTGCACCTTCTATTTTGTTTAAACGCAATGCAGCTACAGTAGATCCTCTGCAGTTTTATATGGGGGATGAACGACCTGGAACTACAACTATTGCCAGAAGTGCTATGATGAAGGTAATAATAGTATCAAGAACTAAATTAATTTGGTGTACCTTGGAACTGTGTATAACTCCCCAAGCAGCAATCACAAGCTAGGCTACAGATTACAAAATAGTCATCGTTCATTTATCAATTCTCTGTAATGGCTCCTCCGATGATCCAAGCATCTAACTTGCATGTGATACTATTAAGTGGTTAACGTTTAGACAGTCATCTCATTTTTCAGATTAGTTTTCCAGAAGAATCAAGTATAGAATTAATAATAATATGATTCCTGATAGCTCTTATTCAATGAACCACTGTAGATATTTTTGAAACTGTTAATTATATCAGAATTCCTTCTATGATATGTTTACCCAAAAGAGTGTATAGTTGTGTGAAGCCTTATAAGAACACATGCTATTGTCATGTCTTCAAATGAGTGCATAGTTTTGTGGATAAATGTATGTATGGCCATCTTTGATCCTGTTTGTCTGAATATTTTGTATCTTCAGCTATTGTAGTAGTAATGATTTATTTAGTGATTGTTTGTTTAATGTAACATGAGCTTTACTCTTTGATTGTTAGAATAATGTTTATGCATTTTATTAAATAGAAGTTAAGATTATATATTTCATTAAAAAGAGAGCTGTTTTACAGTTTTAAATATAGATGAAAAATTCTCACAAAATTTTACTCTTTGTCTTTGACTGTGTATACTAAAAGTATTCTGCAAAACTAAATACAGACAGTTTTCTAACAGGACTCTCCATTTTATCATCATTATGAACTGGATCTGAAAGAGAAACCATTGGGAGAAGGAAGTTTTTCCATTTGTCGAAAGTGCTTACACAAGAAAACTAGCCAAGAGTATGCAGTAAAAATAATTAGCAAAAGGTATAAATATTCTATAAGACGATAAAAATATTTTCTTTGCTTACTGTCACCCATGGATTAGAATAATGTTCACTACATTTTTGGAAGTAGAAAAATAACTTTAAAATTATTTTCTGTTCTATGAATCTACAGAAACTTACTGTATCCTTATGACCTTTAAAAAATTCTGAGAGTCTTTTGAAACAAAATGTTATTCTTGTTGGGGAGGACACAGGAAGAACCCTAAAAAATACCTTTCTGGTTCCTAGTTATATTCTACCTTTATACAAAGTAAGGTATAAGGCTTTTCTATCTTTAGACTTAAGTGAACTGAACGTAGGCTTATGCTAGCTCCCTCTCCTAAGCAGCCCATTTGATTGCCTAGGATACTGCTTTTAAGAGGGATCTGTGGTGTGGGTTGCCTCAGATCTAACTAATTGTGTGTGTGCGTGTATAAAATGGAATTAGACTATGGAGCTGTAAGTTGCATCTTGTTTCCTGAGTGTTCTGAAGAGAACATCCAAATGAAGGCAGCTGACTTGCTTTGTACATGAGTATCAACTGGTCTTCTTCCAGAACGGATACCTCAGTTTCTGCCCAGAGAAAAATAAAGATAAAGGATTCTTTGAGAAGCAGATGGATTTTTGCCTTCATTTTGCAGTGTTCATTAGTAAATATGTCCCCAGTGTGTTGTAGAATTCTGGCAGGAAGGGGAAAGTATAAATGTTCTGCTGTCGGAGTGATAGTTTACAGTGATCTCTTCTCCAAGACATTTGGCTGTACTTCTGCTTTTCCAGACCCTAGAAGAAGCTGTCCACCAGACTTTAGTGTTTCATCACATGCTGTTCAAGAATAAGAAACCTTAGGGTAGATGTCTGAGTCATTTTTCTGAAGTCTGCTAATTTAATAGAGGCCTGCCTAGAACTGTTAGTGGAGTCTACAGAGAGACTGGAATGACCTGGCACTAGAAGTGGGATTCAGTAACTTAAACATAGACATCTACATAGTGCCATTTTAGCATCTGTTGGTGTCTTCTCTGTTCTCCAGTTCCCATCAGTCTTGTGACTACTACCTTTTTGTAGATGTCTTCATGGCTGATGTCATCTCCCAGGCTCTCCTATGCTTAGGCCACTGAATCCTACTCTAGGTATGTATGTTATGGTGAATTAGTTCACCCTGTAAGATTGGTTACCTAGAATTTCAGTCATTATAATGAGGCCTTGAACAAGTAGTATGCAGTAGACACTTACATTGGATATTTTAATGTGAAAGTCCCTGCCTTGTGTCTACACTCAAAACTTTTTCTGTGGTACATGCAGAGCTGCAGATTAGTACTCACATCTTGTCTTAATGTAATGGATATTTTGTCTTGGGATAACAGTGGGCACACTGGTATTGACTTTTCCCCTAGAACTAAACTTTAAGGAGTTATGTCCCTAGATGGTATTACTCATGGGTTCTTGTGCTCTTTCTCCTTCATCTTGGTAGATCAGGCTAAGTGAAGGTAAGAAGTGGTCTGTATACAGAGATTTTTTTTTTTTTAGGATTGTAGGCTGTGAGCAGAGTCAGAGCATGTTTGTGCAGTATTTAGGGGTAGCAGTAAACCCACATCCTCAATAGTTGGACAAAAACCAGCTTGAGTAAGAAACTGTAAATAATACTGCTCTGAGGATCACACCAGTAAATCTTGCTAAAAGGAAAAGTGTAATGGGTTTCTAGCAACTTCTTTGCCTTCAAGTCAGTCTTTCACTCCTACTGACCAAATGTTCCCAAAAAGGGGAATCTTACACCTAGGGAAACCTTTTCATGATACTTGAGGTGAAAGCTCAGATGAAGAGTTCCTCTGTGGTGTTGCTTTGTTTTGTTAGTAGCGCTGGACCTGCTTCCGGCCAACAATTTGAGGTTTCTCTGTGTGTCTGAAGACCACTGGAACAGTGGGCCCCTGTAAACTTGCTTGAGTTACTGTTTTAGAATGTCCCATTTGTTTTTCATGAGATGGTAACTATTTATGGAGGGGAAATACTCAAAGAAGTCCATGTACAAATTTCAAAGGTTTATGTTCATGATACTGAACCTTTTTCATCTGTGTCCAAGGTTCACTTCCTTCTGATAGTAGTTTAGGGGGAAAGACTATGTGAGTCAGGTTTTTTAATTTCTTAAGGACCTGAAGCCACTTTCAATTTAAACAGCTTCAGCAGCAGAGATGCAGGTGAAACAGCTTAGTTTATTCATTGATTATGTGAAGCTTCCAGAAAAATGAAATTCTCTTGCACAGAATTTTCATCATGGTTCTCATCCTAATTAGGGGGGAGAAAAGGCAACCAAAAGTTAAGAACATGAAGAACATGTGTAGTGAGAGAGATTCTGTGTTATCCATAAGACCATTCTCTTAGGTCAGCACAGGGTTAGACTTTCTTGGAGAGAATTTTGGCGAAAATTTTCAGGCATTATTTGCCAAAAATAAGTCAGCATATCTAACTAGTGGGAAAAAATGTCCTGGTCTGTCACCATTCACATAGTTTTATAATGATCACCGCGTTCACTTTTTTGGCTATAGATTTCAGTACTTGAAAGAGAATTTATGCCAGGAGTTTTGCTCTGGAGGTAGTCTCTTCTTGTCTCTTCCATTTCAGATTCTTGCAATGGCCTATTTAGGAGTTCACTTGTATAACACAATTCATATATAGATGGTGTTACTCTTTTTTCCTAGTAGAGCTCATAGTTTCCATACCACTTTGGAAGTACTTGTTTCCTTTAAGAATGGAAAACGATTTGGCCAAGATAAAGGTGAACTGATAAATCTTTGTAGCAACATAAGTGAAGTCAAATTTCCCTGGACTAAGGGAAAGGTTTGTTTTAGATAGAAAATATTCTATAACATCACATCAGCTTTTGCTGTAGCAAGTTGCAATTGCATTAAAAACATTGTTTGATTTCGCTGTGGTTTTTTAATATCCTAAATTGCAGAGTTATGTGGCAAGTGTTCTCAGCTTACTTTGAATATGCCTTTAATTGTATAAAGCAATTAAAAAATGGGTCTGACACTTTGAATGTGCAATTTTCTTAATAAAATGGGTACAAAATGACTGTTCAATTTTTCTAGAATGGAAGCCAACACCCAGAGAGAAATAACAGCCCTGAAACTCTGCGAAGGACACCCAAATGTAGTGAAGTTACATGAAGTTTTTCATGACCAGGTATTTTGAAGAAACTCTAATCAGCACCTACCACACACATTGTCATGTGTTTTCCCAAGAACTTTTAAAAGTTAAGCATGCTGTAACTGTGAAGGCAACTTTTTTCCTAGGGCTTTTGTCTAGTCAGTATAGAAGATGAAGCTGAAGTCCTGCATTCAAGCAATCTTGCAGTTACTCTAGCAAATCAAAAAAGTGTGCAGAAAAATTAGTCCTGGATTCTCTTTGTGGTTCTGGCCTTGATTGTCTTTGTGAATCATCATACAGTATATTAGTGGCACAGTTTCACATCTGTGATACTGAGATGTCTAATTACCTTTCCCCTAGGGTTGTCATAAATTTTAAAACAGTATTGGTGAATTGATTTGGAAATAATGCATATGAAGATTATATAGCTAGCATTTTTTTTTTTGCATATTAGTAACTCAATGGATATAAATAAATAGCTTGCCAGTTTACCAGTTGTGAAGGTAAACCGTCTGTTTGAAAATACTTTAAGATCAGTTTATTTAGGTACTGTAATTGTCCTTATCCTTAATGTGATGCAGACTCCACAACATGTAATAAATAATAATTTGATCTGAATTGGAAGTTGGCCCTGGTCTGAGCTGGGGTTTTGGACTGGATGTCCTGTAGAGCTCTCTTCTAACCTAAATTACTTTGTGATTCTAGTCTGTGATTCTGTAATGGAATGTGAGTTCTCTTGCCTCTCCACCTATCCCAGTCTGTCCTCCTCCTGCTGTTTATACAGGGACCAGCAGAGAGGTCATGTGGAGCACTTCTAAAATGAGCTGAGAGGATTTCACAGTAAAGTTTCAGGGTGCTTTTACATTATTTAATTAACATTACGTGGTTAGCTCCTTATGCATATTAATAGATACATATCCCTGCATCAGAACAGGCTAAAGGGCAAAGCTTTTTCCAGCTTTATTTGTTAGCCTAAGTAAAGACATTTTGTCTCTCTACAAATATAGCTGATGGTATTGTGTTTTTTTAAATAAATATGGGGAAGACATTATCATTCTTCAGTCTCAATGAGATTGAGGGGGGAAGTGCATCTGAGGTGCAACTTGGTGCTTGGTTTTGGCCTTCCAAATTGCTAGAAGCAGTAGTGTTATTTCTTCAAACATGGAAAACCTGTCAGATTAGCACCTACCTCTTGAACGAATGTTGGTTCGTAATGTGAAATTTCTAATGTACTGTATTTTTCTTTACTGTTTCAGCTTCACACATTTCTGGTGATGGAATTGCTGAAGGGAGGAGAATTGCTTGAGCGTATTCAGAAAAAGAAACATTTCAGTGAGACTGAAGCCAGTCACATCATGCGCAGACTTGTTTCAGCAGTGAGCCACATGCACGATGTAGGAGTGGTCCACAGAGATCTGAAACCTGAGGTATAGTGACTTGCATGTATATGTGAAGACAATAAGTTATTAAATATCTGGAATGTGATGTGTCTCTGTTTCTCCAGCTTTTATTACAGAGTTTTCTACTTCTGTTTTTTTAATAAAATGTTACCACTTCTACTTGGTAAATTCTATAGATGTTTTTCTGTTCATAGGTAAAAGTAACTGTTAGGAAACATGTTTAGTTCTGTAAGCAATCTGTACTCTTAAATTATTCAAAAACATTCTTCACCTATTTGGGGACCATTTTTACTAGTATGTATTTATTGTATGAAGCAGTTCATAAGCAGAGAGCTAGGTTGCTTGGATACTCTCCCTGTACATTTTCACCTTTGGTTTGACCTTAATTCCCTCAGCGGGGCTTCTTTTGGATGTAACGGACACCCTTGGACTGTCTTCTGTTCCAGTTAAGCACAAAATGAACCACAGACTAACGCAGTCAGCTAATGAAGATGTGTGATTTGAGTTCAGTGAGTTCAGTCATTTCCCCAAAGAAACATTTTTTAATATCTGTTTTTCAGTAATTACTTGTTCTGATATTTTTATTGTGCAGCAACATCTTGCTTTCCAGACAGTTCTGTTTACTATGGTGAGGTTGACCACCAGCTTTGTTCTGCTTCCTGGACCCATTTTTTTCTTGTTTCTTTTTGCCAGCAATGGCCTTGGATATGTGTTAGTTTTCTCGAGCCTGAGAATAGTGTAGATTGATGTTAGTTCATCCAGTAAGGATGTTACATTGTGTAGGTGATTACAGTCATCATACCTCAGGAAATAGCTACTCCTTTTGTAGCTAGAGTTAAAAAATAATCCACCATACCTGCTGATATTTTATCATTTTGTAACGTACCTTCTGCTGTATGACTTAGTATTTTGTAGTAATTCCAATTCAACAGATAAAGAAGTCTGCTAAGTGTTGGTATTTAAACTACTTTTGGAAATCAGTCCAAAGTATATGAGTTTGAAAGAAGCTCTTATTTTAAGTAAACAGTTAAACAAAGGGGAGCTATTCTGAAATTCTAATGTGTGAGTTGAAAAAGTCATCAGAGAAACTTTCTTCAAGAGTCACATCATCAGGGAGAGAAAACAGCTTTTGAAACGAGTAATTATTGAAAGGGCAAAACCCAAAAACCCTTTCGCTATTCTATTCTTATCATTTTAGTCTCAATACCATCTTGAATAGAAAAGCAGAATAAAGCAGAGCTTCAGCTGCCTGGTAAATTAGGCAGTCTTCAGTTCTACATTATGTTCAAGAACAGAAGTCTAGGAAGGCCAAGTAACGAAGGGTTAGCAAACAGCTTGCAGAATCCATGGCCTCCACAAAGTTGGACTTAACCTGCTGCCTCCTTCCTGCTTGTTGTTTTGAAAGTTACTATTTTAGGTTCCAACATGAATTTAGTAGGAGTTAGGCAGGCTTCCCAATATAGATGTGGTCAGTGTACCTTTCTATAAAAACCTATATAGGAATTTCTGTTGCTTTTCTAGGAATTGCAATCAGATTTGTTTGGTGTTCAACTTTGACATCTAATGAGCTACTGATAAATCTGTTTTTAAAAATATGACTGGTTAAATGTAACTAAGGATGAGACTTTTTAATTGCATGAACTGGAAAACTCTTTGATCACATATATTGTTCTGCAAAACAGAGGAAAATGCTGGATAGAAAGTAGAGAATTCATAGGAATAAAGAATTTGTGTAGCATATGTGACCATTTCAAGCCTCTCAGTAGAGGATTTGAGAATTGTTTCTGTGAAGTGATCATTAATATGTAAAGTGGGTTCTAGAGGTATTAGAACAAAACATAACAAGACAAAGATAGTGTTGTTTATATATCCTTAAACTATATTTGGAATATAGCTGTAAATACGAAAGTGAGGGGGTTGTGAAAAATACTTTACTTAATCAACAGGGAAATCTGAACCCAACTTAAGACACTTGGACTGTACCTTTCTCTCTGTGCATAACCAATTTCATTTTTATCTTAAGAAACATATTTTGAACCCGATGTTACTCATTCTTTATTTACCTGTTGACTACATAACAGCATCATAGAAAAAAGACGATTATAATAATCACTCATCCTTGTTGTGTTAATATTTTTGCTGAAACTAGGCTTCCTTCAGATCAATTTTACACATTTTAAAATTAAAAACTGACTTTTCTGAATGTGCATTAAGCTGTAACAGCAGTACAGAATGGAAAAACACTAAAATACTGTTTTGTAGAAGCTATTTTCTTTTATTCATAATGAATGCTCTCTAGTTCTCCTTATTGATCTGCTGGCAGTCTAGCTATCATTTTTTTACTCTTGTTAATGAGTTTGAAATGAAATTACTTTGTGTAAGTCATTCACCTCTTGTATTACAAAATTAGATAGGGCTGTAGGATTTGTAATACTGAGACTTTTTTTAGCATTTCTTAGCATTTTAGCATTTAGATTAAACAGTAAAGTCAATAGGAAAATTATGCTCATCTCTCAGAAGTTGAGGGGAGGAGTAGAATTAATTTTTAATTTGTCTTGGCCTCAGACAGTTCTTCTAAGGCTTAGCTTCATTCTTGTGTCTTTCTTGACAAATATAAATACTCAGGGGAAGAAGAGAAGCGGATTGTCTTAAATCTTCAAAATGGATAACAATCCATTTGTCTTCAAGTCCAAGGTGCCATATTCCAGTCTGTAAAGCTGGAATTCTCAGGAACTACTGTACTAGTGTCTCTTTGCCTTGGTATAAGGAGGAGGTTTGAAGTTGGACTGTTGTGTGACTTTCAGTGCTCGAATGCTGTTGGTCCCATGTCACTTCCACAACATGTCTCTGTACTGACTTTGCCATCCATTCCAGGCACCTCTCGGTACAGTTGCTGAGCGGTTGAGGCCCTTTATCCTACCACTTTATCCCAAGGGGCACCTTGTTACCACCATCCTTCACTTTCAAGTTGCTCTTTTGCTTTATTGTGTTCATGGCAATGTGGCTTCAGTGTGTTACCACTTGAGGACCAAAGACTACTCAGTCACAAAATAAGACATGAAACAGGAGTGCCCCCACAAGAAAGCTATCATTCATAACATGCCAGAATAAAGGGGGAGCTTAAGAAAATTTGCTTTTGTTTGAGGAAGAAGGCACTTCTCCATCTCCAGACATTTTGCTGTCTTTTCTTTCTTGTCAGTGTTCCCTGAATTCTTTTCTCCACTGTTCTCTGTTACATATTGATTTTCATTAATAATCTCAGGCAGAACTGCCCTGACTTGCAGGTATGCAGGATGCAGATAAACACATCGCATTTTCTTACAGCCCAGAGTACCATTATTTCTACTCTTCCGTTTTTTTCCCCCAGTGTCTCCCAGTTCCCCTTTCCTGTAGATAATGGCAAGTTTTATGTAGTAATAAATGTAGAAAAATAATTATAATCAATTTTCTACCCAGTGCTGGCATTGATTTTGTCTTTGCTTTTCAGAATTTACTATTTACAGATGAATCTGATAATTCAGAAATAAAAATAATTGATTTTGGCTTTGCTCGTTTAAAACCACCTGATAATCAGCCTCTGAAGACTCCATGTTTTACTCTTCATTATGCTGCCCCAGAGCTCTTGAATCACAATGGTTATGATGAGTCTTGTGATCTGTGGAGTTTGGGAGTCATTTTGGTAAGTGAGGTTTTTAACTATAACTTTATTGCTTGTATTTACTTTCTGTTACAATGGAAAGGATATGACATGATTTCAGACATAAATTGGGTAGGTGCCGAATTGAAGTGAGGTGAAAATATTACTGCAAAAAGAATAGGTTCCAGATACAGATGTTTTCTAGGGGTGGAGATTTTTTTTTCCTAAGTTGCAAATTAGATTTAACACTTCTGGGAATGGAAAAGTTACTTGATGCAGTCAAGTTCTCAGAAAGAGGTATTCTTGTTAGGAGATTTTACAGGCATCCATATAATCTTTTTACAGTTTCAGTTCAGAGAAGGAATCAACCTGCATTCTGATTGACAGGAAATTAATTACAGTAAATGTCGGTGGGGTAGAAATATGTGTTGTTCATAGCTTCTTGAAACATGCAAGTGTTTTTTCTAACAAGGACTCCAAAGAAAGTCTTGCAAATTTTAAATTTTCTATAGCCTTGAAGTTATGACAGTCCAGGTTTTATTGCATAGCTCTGGTGATGAAAACAACAGCCCTCCATATTTAGTAATAGCATTGTCCATATAGTGTGTTTATTAATGCTGCTTTTGTTGTCATGACAGTACACAATGCTATCAGGACAGGTACCATTTCAGTCTCAAGACAGAAGTTTAACATGTACCAGTGCATTGGAAATTATGAAGAAAATAAAAAAGGGAGAATTTTCCTTTGAAGGAGAAGCTTGGAAAAATGTTTCTGAAGAGGCTAAAGAGCTAATACGCGGTATGTATTCACAAGTATTTCATGTACCTTACATTTCTGTCTCAAAAGGTAAAATTAGAGAACCATACAATATCTGGTTGCTGGAATCAGCAGCAGTGTCAACCCATCAGAGCAGTATCCACAGCTTCAGCTGTGTACTGACCCCTAATGCAAACTATGGGTTGAGGTGGACACATCAGAATACATTACAAATTGCTTGTACACCTAGCAGAGCTTTCTAATGTGATGAGATGCTGATAGGAAGATAAAGTAGGGTTAGAAGGAACTGGAGAGCTTCAGAAAAAGTGAACTCACTGTTTTAAAACATATTTAAAAGAAGAGTTTTTCTTTTATGTTATTTTTGCTTTTCTAAAAAACCGAAACAGCTTATGAGATAATTGTCTTAAAAGCTGAGCTTTTGCAGAAAGTTAATTTATTACTGTATTTTTTCCTTTGCCTATTTTTTAGTTCAGGTGCCAAGAGTATTTACTGTATTTCTGAGCTGCTTCGTTCACATTTGCCATGCTTTTGGTTCCCCGTTAGCTTTTGAGCATCTAATTGCGTTTTCAGCATGAGCTGGACACCAATCCTAATTCTACTTAGATGGGGTTCTGAATTTCTGTAAAAGTAGGCTTGTAAGGAATTTTTCTGCCAAAAATGAAGGTATTTCCAGATTCAGACTTCAGTGGAGTGTTCAGGGAATCTGAGGCTTACTCTCTTGAACTTTGTCCAAGGCAGGTTTTAAGTGAAGAAATCATTTGGTAGTTCTGAGTTGATGTGAAAAGAGATGTGACTTATCAAACAGTTAAATATCAGTTCCTTGTGTTTAATGATTCTTCTGGAGAGGATGATAGTCTAACATTGTGTGAGCCTTATCTAGGATAAATATTGGCATACCTAGGACAAATATTGACGTTAGTTACTTATCAAAGCAATGTATGAGATTTTCTTAATAAATATTTGCAGTTTCTATTAAATGAAGATAAATAGATCACAGTTCAAAAGAATGTAATATGTTTCTATTAGGACTTCTAACAGTGGATCCAAACAAAAGAATTAAAATGTCCAGCCTGAGATACAATGAATGGCTTCAGGACGGCAGCCAGCTGTCATCCAACCCTCTAATGACTCCTGATAACTTAGGCTCTTCAGGAGCTGCAGTGCACACGTATGTCAAAGCCACTTTTCATGTAAGTTCTAAGAAATTTTATGTCATATGCTATATTTCTAACGTGTAATCTGGATTCATGTTATGTTTGCTCTTAATAACAAGACATCTGTCCTTAAAATTCAGTGTTTGCTTATAGCTGGATTTTTTTCCTTGATATGTAACCTCTCTGGAGTACATGAAAATATAAATGATGAAGCAAAAATAAATTTCTTGAAGATATTTATATTCATGAGGACTTGGGACTGAGGACAGCTGTTCATGAAAGAGCTATTAAAAATATTTTGTTTCTTAGAGGAATCTATTAAAAGGTCTTCAAACTTTTATGAAAAAAGAGAAGAAACTTTATATTTAACTGAAAAAACTGTTTGACTTACTGTTCTTAAGGTTAAAAATTTGAAGTAAAATTTCTGGAACCTGCATAGTTGGTGTTTTTTATATCATGGATGCTTTTTTAACGGACTTGCTTGTCTACTGTTGTATATTTACTAAAACCATTTGGACTGCAGCTGTATTATACAAACATATTGTTGAATCTCATTATACCTTCTACAGAGAATAAGCCGAAATTGAGCAGAATTATCCTGAAATGTTTGTGGATAATTTTAAGGAAGGAGACAAAAAGAAAGTAATTGCTACTTGGAGAGGTCCTGATAATGCAACGTAATTTAAACTGAAAGAAAAACTGTATTTTAACAGTGTCAGTTCTGAAAATGTAGTCTTAAATGGGTTAAGGCTTAGTAAAAAATACTTCTAAATTAAAAAGAACAAGGAGGGAAAGATGCCAATTAATAATGTTATGTATTGGCTCTTTCATACCTGTAAAGGCTAGTAAAGTTATTGTTACAGCTACAATAGGAACTAGTAGGGCTCTATGAAGAAATTGTGGTTTATCTTGTGACTTACCATAGAACATTTATAATAAATGATAAGGCATAAAACATCTTAAACCTCTTGCAAAGCTTAGAATTACCTTTTATTTTTAAACAGGCCTTTAACAAGTACAAAAGGGAAGGATTTTGTCTCCAGAATGTTGACAAGGCACCTCTTGCAAAAAGAAGGAAAATGAAAAAAACAAGTACAAGCACAGAGACACGTAGCAGCTCCAGTGAAAGTTCACATTCTTCTTCCTCTCATTCTCATGGTAAAACTACACCTACAAAGACATTGCAGCCCACAAACCCTGCAGACAGCAATAACCCAGAAACCATCTTCCAGTTCTCTGACTGAAAAGTGGAGAATATTCTCTGTTGAAGATTTAAGTGGTTATAAACTTGGTAGTACCTACATTTTCTTCTCCCACCCTTCCTCCCTGTGGCTTACAGGCTGCTACAGGAATGTCCGTTGCTTTAGAAATGTATTTCAGTCATACCTTTTTAGCTTTGTATTTCAATACATTTCTTTTTAGCATTAAGTTTGGTATCACTGGATATGGTATAATACTATTATACAAACAACATTCTATTCTCTTAGGGCTAAATTACTAGTGTGCAGTCCAGCTCAAGGTAAGGAGCTATGCTGCTTGTGGTACAGCTTGGAAGAAGACTGTTTCTCAGTGTCAGAATCTTCCTCCCGTTTTTTTCCCCACTGTTCAAAGAAAGGAAAGCTCTTTAACATACATAGAACTTCTGGATCTTCTGCTTTTACCCAGCTCTGTGAACAATGTTATAGAATTTGATTCTTCATGCATGTAAAGAATCATTGGTACAATGCACCAAAGCAGTATAGTACTTTAAGACCTTTTAAATTTGTGGTTACATTCTATCCCATTTCTTTGAATTTTAAGATCAAAATGAAGAGTTATGGAACTCTTTATTTTGTTTTAAAAAGTAACTCCACATATCTTATTCTAAACAACTGAGAATACAAGTCTTAGATTTTTTTTTTAAGTAATTTATTTTTTTAAATAAATCTAGGGTAAAAGATGTCTAATGTGAGATGTCTAGTACTGTGATACAATTTTTTTGAAGTTATTAACTTCTAAAAGACTTGACATTCTAAAATATAATTCTATAAGAGAAAATTAAATTTCATATTCAGTGCTTTGAAAAATGGTCACATGTTAAAATGTCTATTTCAAGAATTAATTATAATTTATATTTTCTTTTTATATTTACACGATAACTTTAAAATACTAAGATTTTTTTAAAGATGCAAAAGCACCGGTTTCAACATCTGTTATTATAGGGTCCATACAAAATGCATACCAAGTTATTTGAATTTTGCATTGTGCAAATATGGCAGTTTAATAGTAACTGTAAAATATTAGAATATATGTTTTATTTTTTGCACTTTATAACATCTAAAGGAGGTGTTTTAGAATAAAGTGCACTCAGATCTCTCTTCCTACAAGGGTGCTGAGCACTGATTTACTGGGTTGAATGACCTGAAATCCACCATATTTGGTGGTTGTGGTCATTGTGAAGGAGAATTCTGTACTTTGCAGGAGTGAATCCCTGTATATTACCCACTGTTTTCATTCCTTACTTCAAAATGCAAAGCTCTTTCTATCTTGCTTTTACATTGTATATAACAAATACTAGACCCGGGCACCTTGTGTAGTGTAGATGTTAACAACTTATGCACTGGGAATACTAAAGGGAAATTATATTGAACACTGTGCTTCACAACTTGTTCACTGTGGTGTACTACAGTGAAGTATTTCCTACTGTGATAGTATAGTATGTACATAACTGTTTGGAATCATAAATGTGACTTACAGAAACATCAGCATAAACTTTTAAATCAGTATATTTTATAAATTTATGGAGAGCTCTTTTATAGCTTGTATTCTCAATGACCAGAGGTAACTTAAGTGCTAAAGATGACTTCAGTTTTGCAAATGCTTACATGTGTAAGTTTACACTGAAGTCAGAGGGGCTCCTTGTCATATGCCTAAATTTCTGTGATGGAAGACTAATTGACTAGAGGATTTTGTTAACAGGTGGCTCTATCTTAAAGTAACCTTAATCCAAACCCTATGCAAAAAAAAAAAAAGGTTATAGGAATTGTTTATATCAGTGGTTTTATTTATAGAATTGTATCAGATATCAGTATTGACAAATACAATACATCCATGTTTACAGGGATTGTGTGTATCAAAACACAGCTTTGTAGCCCAACGTGTTTGTTCTGTGTTTCTTTAATATTAATAATGGCATTCTGAGGTTTTGGAATTGCTCATGTGAAATAGTTTACTACTTTCTTGATGTGAATGTCAACAGTAATTGCAGCATTAATTTCAGGTTGATGTGAATATTGAGATTTGCACTGTTTATGTAGAAGTAGTATATTTAAAGATCAGTATATGTGCTAATAACACAACCGGTTTTAAATGGCTGATGTTAAAGTATTGAAAAATAATTGTCAATGTAATATATTCAGGTTTGCTTTCTGAATGCTCTCTTTGGAAGTAATCTCAATAGTGAACATGGCTCATTTGTAAAAGAGTACTTCCCCTCTCCCCAATAAACTTGCTGTAAATACAACGAACAATCCACCATTAATGCTTGTTATGCAGAAAGCACAAGTGAATCGGGACATTGAAGAACAGGTTGCTTGTAAAGTTTGCACTTGGAGGAGTTCTTGGAATTTGTTTTCTTCAGGGTGAGGACAACAAAAAGCTGTCTTGGTTTTATTTCATTTAAATGTAAGAAACTTTTGGATACCAACTGGATTTGTAATATTGTGACACAGAAGTCCAGTATTGCATCAGAATGGATTGAGCCTTCAAACTGGCTCGGCCCTTTTCCATGGCTACTTTTCTGTACAAGATAATGATCCTTGCACAGCTGTGTTCCCTCTGTCATCGGAGAACAGAATAATTCCTGGCAGGAAATATTCATAGAATGATGATATATGTTTATTGGTTGTAATGAAGTGTTGCACAACCTACTTATACTTTTAATATAAGCATGTATTATGTGCATGCATGTACATACATGCTGTATTGCATGTCTAAGTCTCAATTTAAAGTAATATGCTTTGTTTGAGAGAACTTATATTTGAAAATGAGTTCTGGACTCACACAGGATTCGAAGGACAGACAATGGGGCTACCACAGAAGAGGAAGAATGTTATGGGAAATCAGAGGTGAGAGGCTTCTGGAAAGATGTTTTCAGAGGTAAATTTCTCCCCTGGCTATCTCCACGTGCATGTAATAATCACTGACACTGAATTGCAAGCTTTATTGCTAGTTGTTCAGCATAAACACATTTCCTAACTCCGCAGTCACTGAGTATGTGTGTGTGTCCACACAAATGTGTATATCTTTATAACATTAGCTCATTATACTGAAATTTTTTGTTATTTCTAAAGTGTCATTCCAGGTATTTTTACGAACTTGGTGGTCTTCATTCTTTGTCCCATAAATAACAGTCTTTCTCAGCATCCAGTTTTTTACATTGTAAAACATGACATTGCCTTCCTTCAGCTGAGATAGTTGATTGAATATTCTGGATTGAAAGAACAAAAAATAACATGTCTGCTTCTGCTGTAAAGAGATAAAAGTGCTTTGGTCTTTGTCTGCACTTCTGTTTGGTCTTTGACCCACAGGGCACTGGATTCTATAAAAATATAAGAGGTGCAGAGCTGTTGACTGGCTCTTGCCTGCCATCCTGCATTTTTATATATCACTCATGCAGTAGATTCTGAATGTTCAGAACACCTATGTAGAAAAGAAAACTTAGACTGATTCTTGTGGTCTGCACTAGTAAATAAAGCAATGCTTTCAGTTCCATGGGCCAGCTGGAGCAGTTTTGTTTGCGGTGCCCAGAAGCTGCAAAACGGGGAAATGCAGGAGACCTGCAATAATGTAAATTTGAAGAAAATCCCTATATTTTGACAGCCTTCATGTTCTCTGTGTTAGAAATAGAGCCTGGGAAACAACTGTAAGTGTTTAGGTAGAGGAGATGTTATGGGCTGGTCAGACTAATACTTTATTCAGTGGTAGAAAGCAATTCATACTATGCACACATAAAATTGCTTTTAAATATTGGCAGCCAATCTCCTTGTATTCACAAAATTTATGCAGAAGTCTGCTAACTTCCTTTGAAATGCCAATAATAAAGGAAAGAAAAACAGAACTCTTCTTTAATTGCTCAGGAACTGGTAAAAACCCAAATCAAATGAAACTGCAAACTGATTACAAATTTGTTGCCATTTTTATTAATAATGCAAAGGTATTTGTTGACAAATCCGGCATCAAGTCGTAAAATTGGCATGTCATTTATGTTCATCTGATTTTCCTTGGGGCTTTTTTTTGGAAATATCTTGTTGTCTTAGCATGAATGTGACCAAAGGTTTATTTTTTTAAGTAGGAGAAAATCTAAGGATTTAGGGTGGAGCCTTGTGAATAACTAAAGGAAGTCTGCTTGGAAAGGTAACCAGTTCAAAATATAAATATATGTTACTGATATTTGGTGTTACATCTACATCTAATCAAGTACATTTTACATAAGTTACAGGTGTGATTTTGTGTGACACATTCAGCTGTGCTAAAAACGTGTCCAAGTATAAAGTCTTTGGAGTTTGTCAAAGTGAGAAGAGAGGAGGGAAGTTGTATTTAAAGACAGTGGTGCAAAGAAGGAACACTGCCCAAGATTTGACTCTAACTCAAGCTGCCAGAGGTGACTAGGCAATACTGTCATTGTATGGTCTGTAGTAGCTGACTCATTAGTAACAGTACACTTGCTTTTTTCCTTTCAAACAAATATACAGTAGAGAACAGAAACTAAATTAATTCACAAAAGCAGCACATACCTCAAAGCTTTTCTCAGGTGTCTCCTTAATGAGTTTTCATCCTTTAAATAAATAACTCAGCTGTACATAATAGTTACTCTGTTGAAGCTATGCCTGCTTGAGGGAACAGGATCCCACTGGCTGGTGATGTGTTCATGGTAGAGGGATGGTAGAAATTAGAGCTCAAGGTGCTCTCTGCTGCTTCTAAGTTCAGGTGTTAATACTATTCTACTTAGTATGTATCGCCATGTCAGTCCCATTGGTGTGCAGCCATGGCAGGTCACTTAGTGTTAAACACAGTGTTAAAGCTGTCAGGTTAAAAAGAAAACTTGAGATCTGCTTCAGCACCAAAGTGAGAACAGGCCTTTAATCCTCACCTACCTCTGGATGGCAGAAATTAATAAAAACTTGGCATTGGCTTTCAACCTTGACAGTCTTATTAAGATGCTCCTGCAGCAAATTTTGATGCTTACAGATAACTTTACTGACCACTTTCACTGATAGGGGAAGAAACCTGCAAAATTGTTTCTTGTCAGATAAAAATGTTTGCTGAAGTCCCAGTAGTAAGATCATCTCTAATTTCTACCTTTACCTTTGCAGCGGTGAAGGCAAAAATGAATTGGTGACAGATTTTGACAGCTGGTTATAAAGGAGCAGGCTGTGTTAATTTGCAGTAAGTGGAACAGGGTGTGCTATTACTTGTGTCAGTGTGGGCAGGGAATGAGGAGAGGGAAAGAAATGGAAGAAGGGAATGCTGAGTGCTTTGCCTCGCTGTAATTTACAGGACGTTCTGGTCGCACACCATTGCTTTTAAAGAAGCAATGGCCTCCACATTTAATTTAAACTCTTTTAGAATAAAAACCCCAGAGATTACCCTGACAACTTTTTTTCTTGGAAACTGTGTCATTTTCACATGCGAAGGTGGCAACATGGACATTGATTTCCTTAACTCCCTGTATTCCAGTTATCAACAAATTACAGTGAAATTTGGTTTCTGACAAATATGCGCATCTCTGAAATGCTTTGTCACATCATCAAAGTGCAGAACCTTGTAGCAGGAGTTTACCAAAAAGCAAGAGAAGTAATTGCAATGCTTAATTTTGCCTAATGTTGAGAAAATGAATGAGGATAGGGTTCTTCTGGAGCAAGTCTAGAGGAGGGCCGTGAAGTTGATAAGAGCACTGGAGCACCTCCCCTGTGAAGACACTCTCGAGATGACATATTTGATAAACAGAATGAATAGTGTTAGAAATACAAAAGAGCAGTTTTAAAAATTAAAAAAAAAAAATAAAAAAATATTTGGGGGTGGGGAGGGAGGCTGGCTAGAGATTATGAGTGCAACCCAAAAGATACAAACTCAAATATTGCCTTCAGACTTGGATCTAAATATACTCTGAACAAGATGCCAGATCTGGCTGGCTGATTTGTCTTTCAGGATTTGAAGTAGGGTCAGGTCAGCAGCATGCAGGAGAAATCAGCTTTGTCCTACAGATGTGGAACTTCAGATTTTCAAAAGCCTGTACTTGGATCCAGCAGGAGCATTAAGAGGCTGAAAGCTGGCAGTTATTCCCCAGAAGCTTTGTTTGTGAACCATGTTTGTGAACTGAGGATAGATAAAATCCACAGAAGGATAGTTCACATCCCTCCCCATCCATCTGTAGTCACAGCAACATTATTGTTTTCTACTTTAGTTTGTATCAAGCAGCTAAAAAAAGCACATGTCCTATTCTTACCTTGTCTGTGCTGATAGGCACAATGGTCTCCAGGGCAGTGAAGTGGACTGGAAATGATCTGTTCTGTGGTTTCAGACAAATGGTAGACCTTTTGGAGGCTTCTTTGATCATGTTACTGTGTTTTAAATGAACTGTATTTCCATCCTAATCTTTCCTCAAATACGAAGTTGAACTTTTCATAGGAAAGAGCTATGACATAGCAGAGTATGTGAAAAGGAAAAAAATTGATTTCTACAGAATCTTGAAAGACACAAGCAGAACAAGAGCAAGTGTTAGGCAATAGAGTTCTGAACGGTTGAGTAGAGTCAGATAAAGTAAGTTGCAGTGTGTAAAGCCATCTGAATATTGCAAGACCATAAGAAATGTCATCCTGAGTCAAACTAATGAGACCAGAATTGCGTCCAGCCCTCCACGTGCAGGCGTGCCATGGTTTACAGTGTGGCAGAATGATGTTGGCTGCTTTGTCCTCAGTAGTCTCCTTGGTGATGCCTGGTGTTTTGTAGGCTGCCACTGCAAGGATTTTGGGGAGTTGTCTGTGATTTCCTATCTGACATCCTGTATCACAGGTAAATCAGTGAGTCATCTGAGGAGCAACTAACTTGTGTTTAACTAATACATGTTACCTGTCTTGTTTTGGATACATCAAGACTGGAAGAATGCACTGCCTCTTTGGTATTTAACCAAATTCTAAATTATTGTGGTAGCTTTTAAAAAGTCTGATTTCTTATATAAATTTATCTGGTAGAGGTCTCAACTTTGGGGTTTTCTCTAATTTTCTCTGTTACTGTATTTGTAAATGCTGTTTTCTTTACATGGTGTTTCATTTCCAAAACATAAGGCAAATGTTTTGTTCATTCTGCTAGTTATTATGGCAGAGAGAGACTGGTGACTGGGCATGTCTGTGAACTCATATTTGCTGTGCAGAAATAGCAACTTGCACTCCTCTTACTGGGTCCACTTCTTAGTGCTTCTGACCAGGGGGAGTACAGGTGTCTTGTAATTTTCCCTGGCTAATTCTAGGAAGTCTCCTTCTCCCCTCTCTGCTAAGGACCTTGCTTTTGGAACATCATAATGTAGCCTTGTATGCAAATTTCCTGGTTTTTCTATTAGTGTCACATCAGGCTGGGCACACTGTATTTTACCACTGTCCTCCACCTTCCTTTGGCATGAGCCCAGTATCCTCAGGAAGCCCCTGGTGTTTCATGGCCTGTTCAAAGGCACATGATGAGACCAAAGGGGACCACCCTTTGTTTAGGACTTTTTTGGTGCTAATTCTGAATCTGTTGAATTTTTTAAAGACTTCTTTCCAGTTATTAACTTCATTGAAAAATCTGTTTTAAATGTATGATTTTCATTCTTTTCAAACAAAACAAAAATAGCTGCTGAACACTCCTTTGTCACCAACGTTTTTCTTGCCTCTGGATAGTAGTGAACTGATGATATTGCTGGAATTTCTTCGTTATCCTCAGCAACTTCCTTACCCATTTGTCGTAGTACTCACAGCATACAGTATTTTCTGTTGATGTTTTAAGCTACCTACAGTTTTAGAAACTTTCAGAAGTTATATGCAGTTTTCAACTCCCTCTGGTGGTCTGGCAGTGGAGCTGGCAAGTAGTTTAACTGCTCATATTCACAGCAGCATGTTTGAACACAGTATGACACTGTAGATGCTTCAGATTTAACCATATTTGTTCGTCTCAGATATTTAAACAGTAGTGGGGAAAATACTGGTGTTTATTAATAAATGCAAATATTTTTATTACTAATGAGTAGCAAGGAACATTGGGGGAAAAAAGAAGAAAAATTGAAAATAGAAAATTTTCATTCTGTTTAAATTTATTTAAAGGGATTGAACTTTGGAACTGAAGAAGAGACGTAACTGCTGCACTCAGTAAATTCAGTGGGGGAAACACTTCCTCTTTTAAGTGGTCACAGAAGTGCAGTTTGAAACAATTATGTGATTTCTGTGTAGACAGGAACTGCTCTGAATATGATTTTAGCCAATAATGTAACGAAATCAAACAATTCTTCTACAGAGAGTAGAGCTGCCACTATTGCTTTGCTAGATAAACTATTCAGATTTACAAAGATACATGTTTACTATGATCTAGTTTTCTCATTTCCTAACATGTAATAGGTATCTTATGTTTACCCTTAAAAAATATTTTAAAATGATACCTGGCTTACTTTCTGTGTTGAAAAGTAGAGGCCTACTTTACTACTTAAAGTGCAAAAAGGTTGTATCTTTCCAAAAATACATAATTATTCGTTTTTAAAATCCAGAATACTATTCTGGACCCTAAACTCAGTCTAGAATAAAACCCAGTAAGTTTGCTTGCAGGTTTTTTTTTTTTGTTTGTTTGTTTTTTTTGGTTTTTTTTCTCATCTGGGTTTTGAGCATTGTATATTCTAGTACGTTACCTTTAAAAACGCAAGTACTCTTTGAATTGATTTTTCTGATTCCTTGTAGAATGTTTAATATCTTAGTAGAGATTAAAATGCTACTTTATTTAAGTCAGTTTATATTCACTATAACATTTTCATCAGTTTAAACCCCCATCACGTCTGTTTCTCATAGTTCTGTGTGGAGTTACTGGTGCAGAAAGCTGCTTTATCAGGTTTATTTTCAGGTTACAAGCAGTATGACAGTATGAGGACCATATCAGTGTGTGTATTGGGTTTGCATGGCCAGGTTTTGGTAGTGTGTGTGGCGGTACTACAGGGGTGGCTGCTTTGAGAAACTGCCAGAAGCTTCCCCCGTGTCCGGCAGAGCCAATGCCAGTTGGCTCCAGGATGGACCTGCCGCTGGCCAAGCCAAGCCCACCAGAGATGGTAGGAACAGCTCTGTGATAACATGTCTAAGAAGAAGAGAAAAAAGTTACTGCACGGCTGTAGTTGTGCTCAGGGAAGAGTGAGAATATGTGAGAGGAACAGCTGTGCAGACACCAAGGTCAGTGCAGAAGGAGGGGGAGGAGGTGCTACAGGAGTTGAGATTTCTCTGCAGCCCCAGGTGCAGACCGGGGTGAGGGAGCTGTGCCCCTGCAGCCCATGGAGGTCAGTGGGGTTGCAGAGATCCACCGGCAGCCTGTGGAGGAGCCACATGCTGGAGCAGGTGGATTCCCGAAAGAGGGCTGTGAACCTGTGGGAAGAGGCTCCTGGCAGGGACCTGTGGACACACAGAGAGAGATGAGCCCATGTTAGAGCAGGCTTGTTGGCAGGATTTGTGACTCGGGGGGGGACCCACGCTGGAGCAGGCTGTGCCTGAAGGACTGCATCCCGTGGAAAGGACCCACTCTGGAGCAGTTTGTGAAGAACTGCAGCCCATGGGAAAGACTTGCCCTGAAGAAGTTCACGGAGAACTGTCTCCGGTGGGAGGGACCCCATGCTGGAGCAGGAGAACTCTCTCTGAGCAGTGGCAGAAGCAACCTGTGATGAACTGACTGCACACTTCCATTCCCTGTCTCCCTGCATCTCTGGTGGGGAGGAAGTAGAACCTGGGAAGGAGGAAGAGGTGGAAGAAAGATGGGGGGGGGGGTTAAGATTTGTTTTATTTCTCATTATCATGCTCTGATTTTGATTGGTAATAAATTCAGTATCCCCAAGTCGAGTCTAGTTTGCCCATGACAGTAAGAGGGATCCCTCCCTGTACTCATGAACCTCTCATTATATGTTCTCTCTCCTGTCCACTTGCAGAGGGGAGTGATAGAGTGGCTTTGGTGGGTTCCTGGCATCCAGCCAAGGTCAAACCACCACAGTGTGGAGCCGTGTACTGAAAGCTCCTGTTTACTCACAGGAAACTCATGAAATTGCACTGAACAATCCATTATTTCTCTTGCTGCCCTGTATCTCTCTATATTTGTCAGCCAACTGCCTCACCTACTGCAGACTGTTTCTAGCAAAGTACATGTATGCCTCAGTCTGCCCCTACAATTTGATAAATGGGCCATTTCCAGAAAACAACACTTTGTTTAAAGTTGAAAAAATAAGGGACAATTGACAAAATATGTGGGATCCTACTTCTTTTCTCTATGACTTTAATACTATTCATTCCAGATCCATTATTTTATTCCATTAGGGGTCATAAATAACGGAATCCTCTCAGAGCAGTTTTAGGTATATGGAAGTTTCATTAATGTTAAAGCAGATTTTCTAAGTGTTCCAATGAATTTCAAAATGTATGAATTCCTTTTGCATAGATGTCTCACTTCATAAATAGTAGCTGTTGAGATAATAAGCCTGATGAACTGTTATGTAAATATTTTAATACTATTATTTTGCTGGTAGCTCTTACTGAAATGATGTGATCAGTGCTAACAAAATGTGTTAAAATTGTTGTGAATAAACATGAATAATCTTCATAAGCAAATTAGCTCTTTTCAAAAGTTGAAATTTTCATTTTCATAGTCTTATGTGTAAAAGAACTAGTAGTTACAATATCAAACATTTTGAATTACCATTCTTTTCCTGCCTCATTTTTTAACTTAATTGTCTAATCTCTCTAGTATAGTAATCCATGTTATAATCAGTTTAATGTTCTCTAGATCTTCTGAAACCTCAGGTAAGCAAAAAATGCTTTTATATTTCTCCCTTTGCTTTTGTTACATTACTAAATTCTCTTTCCAATCCTGCAGTACTCCAGTCTATTTTTAAACATGGTAATGTTCTGCTGCCATTTCTATTTCACTTTTAAAATCTGAAGAATATTTTGTTTGAAATGGGTCTGTAACCTGAAAGTGCTATAATAGCAACTTGACAAAAGGCAATTTACAGTATCTGGATTTTGTGCTATTATGCTTTCACTAGAACTGGGAATGAAAAGTTAATTAGTTGAAACACTGAAAAAGACACCTGATAACTGTCATAGAGTTGCAATAGCTGTGATGGTCTAAGGATGATAGAAGCAGAACAAGATTTGTAGGAAGTCGATATTTATTACATTGAGGATACAGCTGGGGATGACACTAACAAGCTTTTGGTTGTACAAGCCTGGGTCCATTCTTGATCAGTTAGTGATTTGATGGAAATTCTTGATCTTTAAAAAGATACATCCTGTTCCTAATGTTTCAGTGGATGATCTAAACCAAGCAAAACTTCAGAAAGCACATGTCCCTAGTGCATGTGACACACACCCCCGAATTAGAAAATTGTTTAGAAATTCTGTTATGTGAACAATGACTCTACCAATGCCCATAGGCAATGTCATGTTTACATTTAACTCATGTATTTATAGAACAGCACATAGAAGTGACTTGTGATAGCATTGATCCACAGGAGTTTGAAGATTCACAGGGCTTGGGGAATAAGAATGTGTTGATCTTAACAGTTATGAAACAGGCTGTTAATGTTTTGCCCAAATTTGACTTCTGAGTTTGTGAACTTCACATGTCTGAAGACTAACGTGTTAGATCCAGAGGAGTGCAGTGCATGTAAGAGCAAAAATAGCATCCAGCCTGGTTTTTGAATCTCCAGAACTCCAAACTCATCATCATCGGTGACAGATAGTCATTGTCACAAGTTCAACGAAATTCCTGTTGGCTTCACTGTTTTCTCATTTCTGTGGATGAAAAGAAGTAAAAGTCTGCACTGTGACCCAAGGATGTGGAGCAAGAGATTTGAATTTATGTTTTGTCTAAATACACCTTTTTGTCAGTGGGCTGTATCCTTTTTTTGTGAAAAATAAGTAGCGTGTGAGGTTTTTTTAATGACACCCCCGCAGTCTCGGTCTTTTTGCTACTTTTTCAGTGAAAATCCGTCTTGGCAGCAGTTTTCCAAGGTGTATATGAGTTTGTGGAACTGGTGTGTCATGTATGTGCAAGGCAGCATTTCATAATACACAGTACCATTGGAATTGTTTCAGATAGTATTTTTATTCCTCCCAAATGCTGGAAATGCGTTTCTTTTCTCAAGACGTAGGGCACGATCTCTGTACAGCGCGGCCCTTTGTTGCACAGGCCCTGCTCTCCCCTTCACTGAGGCGCAGGTGAGTCCTGTGCGGTGGCCCCGCTGGGCTGTGCCGTGGGGTGGGACACGGTGTGCGAGGGTCTGTCGGCTCCTGGGACTGCAGAGGGTGTGCTGTGTGGTACGAACGTGGAGACAGCGAGGGGAGAACGCCATGAAATGGATTAAAAGCCCCGAGCGAAGGGCAGTGAGCGGTGCCGGGCAGGAACCAGTTTTCCACTGCATTTTGTGGAAGGCGAAAGTAAATCAGAGGGGGGAGGCGGCCTGTGCTCATCGTTCGCCCGTGGAAGGGTGGAATCAGCTGAACGTGCCATTCCCACCCGTGTGTAAGCGGGTTCTGAAGGAGCAGCTCCCGACGGCGCCCGCGGCAGCCCGGCCGTACCGGCCCCGCTCCGAGAGGCGGTCGCGCTGGGCAGACTCGTCCCCTCCCCCGCTCTCTGTCTGTCCGTCACTCCCGCAGCGCCGGGAGCGGCGGTGGGACGCGGGGCGGCTCTGGGAGCAGCGGCACCGCCGGGATCCGCCGCTCCCGCCAGGCCCGGCCCGGCCGCCCCCGCCGCTGGCCCCGCCCCG
>JAYRBT010000177.1:47438272-47493119 GCA_036023395.1 Myiotriccus ornatus | reverse complement strand
CCGGGAGCGGCGCGGGGGGCGGGGGGAGCCGCCCAGGCCCGGCCCGGCCCGGCCCGAGGGCACCGCGGTCAGCGCCGCGGGTCCGGGGCCGGGGTCCCGCCCCGCCGGGGTGCGGGGCGGCAGCGCGGCCCTGCGGAGCGACGGCGGCCCGAGGTGCTGAGCACCCGGCGCTGGTCCCGAGCGCCGCAGTTCTGCAGGCACACATGCTGACAGTGTGCATAAAGCCCTCAATGTCCTTCTGTGCGCTGCCGGGGCATCTGTGCACAGCGTCGTAGGAAGGCTTCCGTCCTTTCTCTTGAAAGCGTGCCTCAGCAATGTAGGGTAGCTACATTTATTTTCTTATAAATGATATGGATAGCTTGTTTGGTCTCTCACTTATTGTATCACGAGATTCAAAATGTTTATCTGAAGGATAGTGCCTAATGACCAAGGGAAGTTTTCTTTGCCATGGATCCCTTCATTCTGTGTGTGAGGATAGTGTCAGCCACTGTGGGCTCACTCATGGACTTGAGGTGGACCTGGAGGTATTTTCAAAGAGCAGTCGAGGCTGCAAAGACAGAACTTGGGGCAATTCAGAGGTGCTAAGTTGACAGAGAGAGGACGAGGCATAAGGTTGACATCAGTGGGAGTTTGTTGTGAAGGCTGTGATAGCTTTGCACGTTTAGACAGGGAAGAAAACTGCATCATTCAGGTGTATAGAAATACGAATGAAGGAGGAAAAACATGACTCACAGAAGAGAGAGAATTTAAGAATGAATGGATGGGTAGTAGATAACCTTTCATGCGCTGGCCTTAGGAACAACTGGGTGGTGATCCTGACACTGGTGTTACTAAAAATAAATATGAGTGAAAAGGTGGAAGGTATTATATTTAGTTTCAGGACATGCATCATTGAGTGATAGACCATAAACTAGTTAGAGATCACTTCAAGCAAAGGCAAATGTGATTTGGCTGCCTAGTTGGGAAATATGATGTTCATAGTTTTAAGATGTACTAAGGTATTTCAGATAGGTAGGGAGAGCTAGGCAGGAAATGTTATTGACAATTTGACCTGCATACTTTTTACCCAAGTGAAGCATATCAGAGAGAATTATGCAATCTGCATAACTTTACACTTCAGTGATTTTCCTATTAAGGCATCTTCTAGATTCTGTACCAGTCAAAATACAAATTATTGAAGCATTCCCTGATATTGAAGACATGGGAAAGTATCCTATTTAGATTTTGTCTCTTTGACAGCACATGAATGATTAAATCAGTGTCATGGCTTCCAGGTCTAGGTAACTGAGAACATCAGCAGCCAATAAGTGAAGTGATTTGCCCTGGACTCTTCCTTCGTACTGGAGTAACACAGGAAGAGAGTAACTTATTTAGTGAAATATCTCCACCTGTTGTTGACAGTGTCTAAAACTGGAAGTTTGTGTTCTAAATCCTGGCGTATCTAACAGGTTGCAGGTCAAGGTTATCAGCTGGTAAGATTACAAAGGAGAGGCGATGCCTTTGTTCCATCCATGAAGAGGGATACCAACTGAGAGGCACTGCGCTGCGTATCGCTGTTGTTAGTACATCTGAAGCAAAGAACTGAAGAAAAAGTACTCCAAACTTTACTCCATCCTTCTGTACTATGTTCAGTTTTACAAATTGACTTGGGAAGGGGTAACAAAAGATCTCTGTTTTGGCTGAATGTGTAACAATACGTCATAGGGATTATTTAAAAGTTTGGGGGGGAGGGTGGAGAAAGGGAAGGGGGTCTTCATTCTGTCCATATATTGGTGTGTAGGGAATTGTCTCCAGCTCTTGAATGCTGAAGCATTTTAACTGAGGATATCAAGATTGCTGGGAGTAGCGTTTATTGCTCTTCAAACACACATTGGAAGGAATCCTTTGGGGAAGCCCTCTTGTAATTTCTTCAATCTTGCAGTTATGCAAAAGAATAGATTACTTTACCAGGACTTAATTACACCTCCTGTTTGTAATTGGGGACTGGAGAACTTGACAGAAATTTGAATGGTATGGATTATTATTTGAGCTGTCTTGCATTGATACAGAATCTTCTCTTAGCAACTTCCCGTCCCTTGAAGCTTGCAACCCAAATTAGATGAAGGACGAGATAGCAGTGAAGCTCCCAGGATGAAGGTCTGTGTGGATGCGTAAGGCAATAGTATTTACTCCTGAAGAAATGCAGCATTTGAGAGGTGGAGTATTTTGAGCGGACTTGGTTTTTTTATTGTTTGTTCTAATTAGTTCTTCTGATGGATCCTGTGTACTCCTTCATAGAAGTAGGAGTCTGTGTAAAACCTGGCAGTGGATCAAATATAATGACAGTTTATATAGGATCTTGGATGCACAAAAATGACACTAGAACAAATTTCTGGATGGATTGCATTTGAAAGGCTTTGAGAGCTTGCTGAGCTCTAAGATCAAGAGAGAAGAGAAATATTGCTCACTGCTTTTGCTATCTGTAGTAGTAACATTTTGGATCATAGGAAATGTGTGTCCTCTGTCAAGCCTGTGACTTGCATTGCTTTTCACAAAGGATAGATAAATAAATAGGTAGGTAGGTGAAAGAAGGGACTTTTAACCCAACTCAGATTGGTTAGGCACTTAGCCAGTTTGGATTGTATTTCTCTACTTCAGAACCAGGACTCAGCAGCAGTAATGAGATTCATGCCATGTAACACAAATCCCGGTTTGAGCTCTTGCTTCATCAGCATTCTTGTTAAAGACTGGGTCAAAACTGCTATGTGCTGGGTGGTGAGTTAGCCTTGGCTAACAGCACATGCCCACCCAGCTGCTCGGTCTCTCCGTTTCCTTAGTGGGGCAGGGACGGAAAATAGGGTAAGATTTGTAGCTTCAAGTAAAGACAGGGAGACCACTTAGTAATTACAGTTCTGGGCAAAACAGGCTTGACTTGGGGTAAATGAATTTAATTATGTGCCGTTTAAAATAGAGACAGATACTAAGAAAGAGGAAGACAGACATGAAACTAACGCTTTTCCTCCCCCCTTTCCCAGCCTGAACTTCACTCCTGTGCTCCAGACTCCTGTGCCTCCCCACATGATGCAGGGGACAGAGTGGTTACAGCTGGTGTGAGGTGGCTTCTTTCTACTGCTCCTTCCTCGTCATGTTTTTCCTCTGCTCTGGCACGGGCTCCCCACTGATAGCAGTCCTTCAGCAATAAATATCTGCTCTGGCACAGGCTGTCCATGTGCCACAGTTCCTTCAGGGTATATCCGCCTGCTCTGGCTTGAGTCCTCCCTGGCACCTCCCTTGGGTTTCTCCTCTGGCACCACAGAGCACCTCCTCCTCCTCCTCTGACCTTGGTGGTGGTCCCTTTGTTGTTTTTTACTCCTTTTGTTCTGTTTTGTGGCATTTTCTGCCTTTTCTTAAATACACTTTTCCAGAGGTGCTGTTAGCTTTGCTGAGGGGCTCAGCTGTGTTTTGCTGTGGTTCTGTTGGAGCCAACTGGGCCTGGGACAGGGCAACCCCTGGCCTTTTCTCGCAGGAGCCATTCCTGCAGCTCCTCTACTGCCAGCACCTTGCTGTTTATACCCAGCACAGCAGGATTTTCAAAAGCTGGCAGCTGGCAGAGAAGTAAATCATCATGCTGCCCTGCGGGTCCCAAAGATGTGGTCCTTGGCTAAGCTGTAGGCTGTTTGATTGCAAGAAAGGTGCCATCCTCAAGTGTTCACATCCTGAGTATCAGTTCTCAAGTGGAACTGAGACAAACCCCAAGTTGCTAGGAATAAAATCTTAGAGCAGTTCTCACTAATGAAACTTGGTGAGTGTTCCCAGCTGGTTTAACTAACTAACCTTTATAGGTTCTGTCCTGGTTTCAGCTAGGGTAGAGTTAATTTCTTCCCAGTAGCTGTTGCAGTGCTGTGTTTTGGATTCGGAATGAGAATAGTGTTGGTAACACACCGATGTTTTGGTTTTTTGCTAAGTTGTGTTTATCCTAAGTCAAGGACTCTTTTCTTGTCTGGTGCTCTGCCAGTGAGAAGGTAAGCAAAAGAAACTGGGAGGAAGCAAGGCTGGGACAGGTGACCCAACCTGACCAAAGAGATATTACACATCATAAAATGTCATGTACAGTGTATGAACTGGAGGGAGTTGCCTGGAAGGCAACATCTGGGTTTGGAAAGGGGGATGTGGTAATTGCGTTGTGCATCACTTGTTTTTCCCTTTTCATTATTGTTATTTTTACCATTTACCATTATTACTGTATTTTATTGTATTGGCAATTATTAAACTGTTCTTAACATACAAGTTTTGCTTTGATTCTCCTCCCCAGTCCCCTGGGGTGGGAGGCAGAAAGGGGGCATTGGGCGAGTGGCTATGTGGTGTTTAATTCCAGCTGGGCTTAAACCACAACAGTCCTCTTCTAAGAAAATGATCTGAAGAAATTTTGCTTGTTTGTTGAAGTTTGTCTAACATTGCAAATAAACAGCAGGGGCATGAAGCATGGTTATGATAGTGAAAGCTTTGAGTACAAAACTACTTGTTCGCAGAATATTGGAAGAGGCAAAACAGTAAATGTTGAATATCTGAGATTAATGAGAATGTATTTTAAAATGTGCCCACAATTGAGAAACATTAGTTATAGGATTCTTTTATATTTTAAGCCAGTCTGAATGGGCTGCTTTTATAAAGGCCTTAATCTGTAGGAGAACCATGTACAGCTTTGCCTTGGAAAACTCGGTTGGCATCAAAACCAGTTATGTATGAAATGCAACATTTCGTAAGAGAGATTTTCTTGAAGATCACAGTTTAGTGTAGCAGTCCCCAAAATAGCTAGTGATGACTTCAGCACTTTGATTCTGATGATCACACATAATTGAAATCTCCTTTTTATTTTCATTTAAAAATTTTATTTTTTAAGAGATCTGTAAAGTTGCTCTTCTCAAATATTAAAAATAATGGGGTTTTTTTTCAGTGAGTTTATCATAACATGTTGGTCATACAGATGATTC
Organism: Myiotriccus ornatus; assembly: GCA_036023395.1. NCBI lineage: Eukaryota > Metazoa > Chordata > Aves > Passeriformes > Tyrannidae > Myiotriccus > Myiotriccus ornatus. The sequence goes on along the minus strand of JAYRBT010000177.1, from coordinate 47,488,149 downwards.
ATGTATTGTATTGAAGTGTTTGGGATTTTGAGGATTGTGTTTTGAAGCCTCTGCAAAAGCTTTAGTGAAAGTTTTCTGTCACTCATAGCTTTAGGAGTTGGGATTCTCATGGTGTCTGGAATTTTATGATACTTGAATGATAATTTTGGACACTAGTAATCACTTTTCGAAGCTGATTGCTAGTCATGTATTTTTGATGAAACAGTAGCGTCTCAAAGGAAGCAGCTACAGTGGACCTCAGTATGTTGTGTCTGCACAGGGCATTTTCAGGACATCAGTGCTCTCACGTTTTCTTTCCTTCCTTTGGGAACACAGTGAGGAAATCAGAGGTTTGTTCAGTAGCAAGCTCAACGGCTAAAATAAAGGATCCATGAATCTCCATGGATGTTTCCGGCCATTCATTGTTGCTGCAGTCGGAACGTGACCTTGTTCAAGTTCAGTGAGATGTATGGTTCTGTCTGGAAAAGCACCGAGGTGATGAATTTTTATAGTTCAAATGAGGTAGAATGATGTTCTGCAGAAACCTTAGCCAGTGTGAAATATTGCATTACTGTGGGGAGAGAGTGTATGCCCAGGAAGTTTATGGATCTGTATGCTACCAAGAGCATTGTGACATTGCCATGAAAATAGAACGTTACCTACAGGTGTCAAGTTTACTGATGGAAATACAATAACATTGTAACACACTTATTTCTTACCAAGTGAATTTTTGCCATCCTATTTTTGTTTGGTTTGTTTTGTGCGTGATCTCTTCTCTGGCTGCCTTTCCTCAACACCTTGTTTCTATAGTTTCCTATTATACTGTTCCTCACAATTAGCCTGGCAGAATAAAGGAACAGGGAGGAGTAGCAAACCCAAAGGATAATGAATTATTTTTCATATGTAATTTTGCCATCTTCTGTGGTGCTTCCTTATCTTCATATAAGTAGAACATAAAAATAGAAACATCTTATCAGTTTTCATCCGTTTCACTGCCTTGTGAAATACAAGACCTCAGATGTATGGTTAAAGCTTATCCTCAGAGTAAACAAGGGATTTCTAAACCTCTTAGGACTCATGCCCTACTTAGAAGGTGCTTACCAAATTTGTTTTGGTTTTTTTTATACATACAGTTTGTAGTGCAATTTATATATGCAAAGCTTTCCTAGGAGATCTTTGCAGACCATGTGACATGCCTTTTTGCATGTCCACTAAAGTGGAAATGAAGCACCCTCTTAATTTGTTGGGGTTTTTTTGTTTGTTTGTTTGCCTCCTATTGCATTCACTATCATATTTACAGAACAGATTTGCTAAGGACAGACAGTTTTCTGAATGAAGACCACAGATTGTGGCAGTACTCAGATGTGTTGTTTTATTTTTGACTGACAGCTTTGTTTCTTCAGATAGCCAGGAGTGTTATAAGTGATGATGTAGATCTGCTGCTTGTATTCCAACTGACTTGTCATCTGGAATAGAAAATGCAAGCGTAGTGAGTATGATTTCACAAGTAACCGAGCTGGTCTAACACCTTTTTCTTGTTGCATGGAAGAGGTTCTTTCTCCCTGCCTTTGCTCAAGCTGCTGCTTCTCTATGCAGTTTCTCCTGGTTATGTGTTCCTGGCCTCTCCCTTATGTTGATGAACACCAGAGGTGGGAGTTACTGTGCTGGGCCAGCCAGCAGAAAACTCCATGCTTCTTGTTTTGGGGTTAGTGTCTGCTGGCTTGCCGAGCTGATTTGCCTCCCACAGGGGCCTGAATAGTTTAACAGCTGGTGGAAAATGAACAGTGGCAGCAGCCAGTGAAGGGCAAAGTGAGGGGAAGCTTATTGTCCCGCTGTGAGGAAGCATGTAGTTCATCTGAGTAGAGCGAACTAACTACTTTTCATATTTGGATCTTATAACTGCTTATGTTTATAAGAATACTTATATATATTATGAATAGAATTATTTTAGAAATCAAATGTCTCATGTTAATGTTGGGTTGGTTGGACTTTTGCCGTGTTTAAAAGTTTAAAAGAAGAAATGGTAGCCCCCTTTATCAGTGAATAGATACTGGTGTATGTCTATATTGTAGCTCCTCTAGGTTCCTTTAATCTATCCTCAAGGGTTGAAGGTTAGTATTAACTTTTCTATAGGGAAATAATTTCCTCGGCATAAACTCAGGATCGCTGATACCACTTTTGTTTGAGTTTGATTTGCATGGCAATAAGGAAGGGGGCAGAACCTTCTTAACCATACCAAATGTAAGCCATTCCTCCTCCCCTCGAATCTGTTTTGTAAATAACAAAATTCTCGAATTTGAAGTTAAATTCTGCTCAGTTTTCCTTGCATTGAACACTGTTTAGTTTGTGATCTGATAAAGAGTAACTGAAGACAATAACTTTGTGAAAAGTAAAGTGGCAGGATGCTGAGATAAATTGGAGGGAGTGAGGATATCAGGCTGATAGTGCGATGTTGTGGGTAGCAAGACTTTTAATAATTGGAGAGCATTTGATCTCTTCTCCAGGCTGTGGAGAGATAGTGCTGAATTTGGATATTTCTCTGGTGTCAGCAAATGTGTGGCAGAATGCATAGTGGCAGTTTTTAATAGCTGCTCCGATCAGTGATGTTATCAGTTGCTCTGTTGCTTCAGGAAGTGTTGCATGAGTTTCTGCAAGTTCCCACCCCACTGATGATAAAGGATTTCTGTTCATGCATACACAGAGTGGAATCAAAATATATATGCATAAACAGAAATCCTTTACTGTAATCTCATATTGTCTGGGGTTGTAAACTGTGCTTCTTTAACAAAAAGTGGGTGGGAAATTCCTTTTGTCTCTAGATGAATCTTGAATGCAGCTCACCTTAGCCCAATAACTTGGTTTATCTCCATAACTTTTGCAAAGACAACCAAGATATGAAAACACCAAGCTTCCAGGCCTTCCCAGCATTTAATTATGTGAACAAGTTGTTCCTTATAAGTGTGCCTTATCTCAAATTCAGATTTTCCTGGGCTCAGCTTCCAGCCACACTCCTGTTTTTCTTTTTACCAGTAATTACAGTCGCTTTACCTTAATGGAAAGAAAATGCTGTGCATTAGTCAAGGCTCTAATGGGATTGCTTTAGAGCTGGGTTTAAGGAGAAGCAAAAGTCAGGGACTTTTTGCTTTTAGAACACCTGGTAGACTTAAAAACAAAACCAAAAATAACACATCCCCACAAAAATCTCAACCGAAACCTCCCAAAACACCAACTAACAAAGTTGCCTAAAGGTGCTCTCTGTCTAACACTGGTGTTATGTACCTGAGACAATCATCTCTGAGACTGACAGATGTAGGATACTGCCTTTCAAGAATTTACTTGAGTTTTCCCAGGTGAACCTGGAGAGGGAAGAGGAGATTGGAAATGGTAGAGAACTGCAAGATCTCTGGGGAATAAAGGCTTATTTGTGTGTTTTCATCTGAGCTTTGGGTCATCTCATAGATGAAGAATGTCCTTCTCCTGACCTGGCAAGTAATCAGTGATTTTCTTTTTTGTCACTCATTTTCTTTACCTTTTTGGGAGAACCAAAGTTGGATCCCATTGTCATCCTCTTTCAAATGGCTCCCTAGGGAAGTGGTCACAGCACCAATCCTGAGAGTTCAAGAAGCATTTGTTTGTATGGTACTCTCAGGCACATGATGTGACTCTTGGGGATGGTCCTGTGCAGGACTAAGAGTCGGACTGTGATCCTTGTGATTCCCTTCCAACTCAGCATATTCTGTGATTCTGTGGAATTTGCACTGTGCTGTAGTGCAGCTATTTGGTGCAGAATGGACAAGAGCCACCGTCCCCGTGACATGGCTTGGTTTTTGCCTTCCATCTAAATAGTCTCTAGTATTTTGTTGTTGTTAGTAGCAATAGGAAAACTGGTTTGTCCTTTGAGAAATAAATCATAGCAACAAGCAAGATTGGAAAGAATTTCTAGCTATCACAGCATGTGCTTTTTCTGTTCTCCAAGGCCCTCTTTGATCTTTATGTCCTAAACAAACATAAATGAGAAGAAGCTAAATTTTGATCATTCTTCCTCAGTGTGGTTACTAGAATTGTTTTCAGTTAAACACCCGAAGACCGTGATGATCCTTTTTCCCACACTTTGTGCTTCCAGTGTTGGGTATGACGTGCATTCTTATTTCTTGGGTTTGCATTGCATTTGACTGCATGGACCAGGTTTCATTCAATATTCTATACAATACATTGTGACTGTCCTGGCTTGGTTATTTACTGTTCCGATGGTCTTTTAACATTTCACAAAATTTGGGAGCTTGAATATTAAAAAATCACCAACGTTAAAGTAGTATAATTCAAAAGTTGTTGAAGTTTTCTGTTCTTCTTAATATGCGCTGTCATAAAATACATTTCAGTAGTAGAGGTACTTTGAAAGTAAATTTGCCTGGGCATGAACAGTTTGGAAAGCCTATAATATTTTTCTTTAATGCAAGTTTTGGCTGTCAAGCAGGAAAATTGTGTAGATAGTGCATATCTGCCCAGTAAAAAGGCGCCATGCCCTCTGTGTAATTAAGAGGCAGAGGAGCAAATGACTGTGTATAATTAAAGGTGTTGGGAAGTAGAGTTCAGTTTCTTTGAACAGCTGACTCTGTATTTTCTGCGTCTAGTTCTACATGTGTATCATCTGCATCAGTCTGCAGCCTTTCTGCCAGTAGTGCCTGTTGGTCTGCACATGTTCTCTAGATGCTCTTCTACTGTCCTGCTGTCCCCAGAGACCTGGCTGGACGAGATCCTGGGCAACCTGCTCTAGTCGATCTTGCTTGGAGCAGGGGTGTTGGATTAGATGATCTCCAGAGGTTCCTTCCAGCTTCAGTCATCCTGTGATGCTGTGAATTCTTGCTACTGAGTAGTTAGTGATAGGATCATAGGTGACTCCTGTCTATCCATATATTGTTTTTCTTGTCTTTAATGTAAACCTTGTAGAAATCTAGGATCAGTTTTGGCATTCATTGTAGTTTAAGTTACTGAGTGCTGAGCGCTGAGTTGAATGAGTACTTGGAGATTTCTTCTAATATTCCTCTTTAAGCCAGTGCTCTTACTCACTGTTACACGCACTGTGATCAAAGCAAATGTCTTTGCTTTAAGTGTATGGTCAACTTGTTCCTGGGTTAAAAATGTGTGTTTCATGCTTCTTCTGCCAGTTGAATATGAAATCATTTCTGGATCCAAGATTTCCAGATTCTCCTCCGGAAGAAAGCTCTGTTTCAAAATGGCCTTCTTAATAAATGTTCTGTGTGATGCTATAAGGCTTTTCTTGTTTCCAGCTGTTCACTCTGAAATTTTTGTCTGGGTACTATATGTAGCAATTGACCCCTTTGGGATCCTTATTACTGCATCCCATTCCTGGATAAAATTCCTTAGTTTGGCTTTTTATATTTAGGCATAATGATATTCCAACATATTATAGGAACTCTGAGAAAAAAATCATCTCAAATTACTGGAACATGCAGCCCTTCAGTACTCTGAGCCTTCAGTTTTACCTTTAGAGAGAGTAAGAGTTTTAGGGATTAAGAAGGAGTAGTTTCCTTTCTCACTCCCAAGCTAGTTTCCCTCTGGGAAGGTTTGAAGCATCACAAGATGGATTACAAGGCAGGTCTCAACTTGCTGGAATTCTGCACATCAACATACAGTCCCGTTGGGATCCTGGAAATCTCATACTTGTCCTTTTTACCCTTTTTACCCTTTGACTCTTTCCTACTCTTATTTTTCGAATTATTATTTTTTAAAGATTATTTTTAGTCTTGAGTTTCTTATTTCTTTTTCTTTCTGGAATACAGTACAGAGCAGGTGAAGCAGCAGTGACTTCTGTTCTTACAACTCCGTGCTTCATCTAATCCATCTCCCCTCATGCAGTATCTTAGTTTGAAACTAATGATAACCATAATCTTTAGTCTTCAATGTATTTTGACAATTGTGCTTTTTTAAGAACCTGAAATATGTTACCTGAGATACTGAAGATTTTGGTGGAGAGTGGGTGAAGCAATGCAACGTGATTTGCTTCTAGATTAATCTGCTTGTTTACAAGGAAAGATTAAAGTTTGTTTGTTTACAGATTCTGTAGCTAGTTTGTTCTATATTTCCTATTCCTAAATACCTCCTATCCAAATTCAGATCCTCAGGGCTTGAGTCTGAGGTTTTGAGCGTCTTTGCTTAAATCATTTTAGCAGGAGATTTTATCCTAATTTGCACTTTTTTCTTGCAGCTGTGTAATTCAGAAGAAAGCGAAATGAAATACTAAAAATATTTTTTTTTAATCTATATGCCATTTGGCATGTAAGGAAGAAACAGTGGTTTTCTGTATACACTTTGTTGCTCTAGATGTTGAGCCCTCGAGGAAGGCTCCATTGTAACTGTTGTTGTTAGCAGGGAATCAGGTGTATTCTTGCCAGTGCACCACAGCAGCATGTCATGGATATTTCATTGCAGAGAAACCTCTGGTGCATAGAGACTCAATACCAGAGCAGGGTTGTTGACAGTTGTTGCCATAGCAATGATAGCAGCTATGTTGTCCAAGAGGTGTGTTTCCATTGTACCTTTCAAGTATTTCCTTGTGATGGAAAAATACACTGAAAATAATAATTATCAGATCCTTTAAAAAGTTACTTTTTCTGCATTAATATTAGGAACACTTGAGAAACCACATAGATGGCAGTCATGATCTAGACAAACTTCAGTATTTTGCTTGGCTTTTATCTGAGACTGTTGAGCCACCACAAGAAAAGTAATCCTTTAGCAGAGCAGTTATTGGTGCCCTACAGAAGAACAGGTAGCAGGCAGGTTCTTTAGTTCTACTGAGACCACATCATCATTCACTAGGAAGGTATCCTGGTGTACTCTGAAACTGAATAAACTTTTAAAGCCACCTCTTGGGGAGGGACTCTGAAGGCAAGAGACAGAGCTCCTAACCCATATTTAGCTAGGGGTTTTATTTCACTTTTAGAAAGGATTTTAGAGCTAGATATTCCTCTCGCCTAGTCTGCTAACAACCCCCGGGTTCTTCAACAGGTGCCTGGAGGTTGTGGTAGCATTCATCAAAAAGCTGACTATTTTGCATTTTAGCATGTGATTTAGTGGATGTTTCAAGATGGATCATGGTTTTAAGCTAATAGTAATAAGTATTCTTCATCATTCTTGACCAAGGATAAAGGAAGATTAATCCTCTATTTTAATTTTGTTTTTCTGCGAGCAACTGCTTCAGATTCTGATAGTATCATAAAGAATTTGCTTCAAAAAGCAGATGTTACACATAATGTAGCAAAGCAGCTTTCGTTGTATTTTTAGAGTCTGTTTTACAAATATGCATCATCACGTGTGGTTTTTTTTCCTATCGTGTGTTTATGCCAGCCTATGTTCTCATTTTGAAGATATTTAGTATTAATTGATATTGCAGAGAGGGATAGTCATGTCTGCACAAGGTTCTTCTCAAGATATTTTGTATGAGTGTGTCTAAGCTGAAAGAAAGCAGTTTGCATGTGTAGAAATGTCTGGGTTTTTTGCTTTTTCTTTCAGTGCTAAGAGAGATGGGCATTTCACCTAAAGCATCCTTCAGTTTGTCTTGCAGTTCCAAGGTGCTCAGAGTTACCTTTGATTACAGGCAGAGGACATCCTATTAGTGAGGTGGATTATTTCAGTGATACTGTGGTGTTGCAGGAACAGGTGGGCAAGCAAGGCTGTTCTTCTCCAGTTAGGAAATGATTCTGCAATGCAATTGTGATAAAAGTCATCAGCCCCCTAATTTTACCAAGTAGTTGCTGCTGATGAACTCTTCAGCAAAGAAATATATGAATAAGAAGGAGTCTTTCCTTTAATCAAGGGTTTTATAGTGATCCATAACTGTCTCCATTTTCCAAAAGTGGACTACTGGTTTTCATGGTACCAAAACTGTTTTCAAACAGGTTTGCTGGTCTTCTGAAGCATCTATTTAGACTGGCCGAAAGAACACTAGACTTCAAGGTATCAACCTTACACAGTTTAGTTCTGTCTCTATAAAGTATCTCATAGAAGAATGTAATCTAGTTCACTCATACTGTACTGAAAGAAAAAGAAAAAAAATTCTTTTCAAACAAACTTAAATTATTTCAGGATGTCTTAAGGGATAGCTGTAACTGATGAAAGTCTCTGCCAGACCTATAGTTTCATAAATGGTTTCCCTCAGAAATGTCCATGTAATAAGCATTTTGTTATAAGCACAATTGAGTCTTGTTCCTACTGGCACAGAGCAGTTCACACACCTCAAGCCAATGTTTTGTTAATAAAGTACTCACTCAGTAATAATTTGATTTAAAAGTTTGTTGCTGACGTCTAACCCTGACTGACTGACTGACTTAGCAGATGAGTGACTCAGTAAATAAGAAAAATTCTGCTTTGCAGTGGATTTTATGGTTTGCAGTCTGTGACCTGTTGTCTTCAGGTGTTAGTCACCAGCAGCTGTGGGAGTGCAGCACTTCTGCGATGAAAGCCAGCCTGAGAGTAACTCTTTCTCTTGTGGTGCTGTGTCTCGTGATCTGCAGCAGTGGTACAGGGAAAGTATGAGTTGTACTGTGGATGGATGACCTAGAAGAACAGCTTTTGTTTTGATGCTTAACTGGATCTGTAAGTTGCAGCTACTTTTTTTCTCTCCCACCTTTACTCTGAGGGAAAGTATGCACACTAGATGTTGCTGCACTGTGACTGTCCCTGGATCCTCAACTTCTCTGACTTGCATCAGTGATGGAAACAAAATGTCTGGGTGCTGTAGACTACTTTGATTCTCATCCTAAGGTGTCTGGGTAGTTCCAGAATATGGGCCAGCTTGCCCTTAAGGCTTTGTTCTTGTGTGCTGTCTTCAGAGACAACATCGTAATTTTTCAAGTAGTTGTCAGAGGGAGAAACTTACCTTAGGGTGAAGGGGGAAGGGTGAGAGAGGGAAGAGAGAGAGAGGATAAATTAACTTTTCAAGAGGTGGCTTCATGTTTCTCTTCTCTTACTTTCCCCAGTGTGAAAAAATCTGCGTACAAGAGAGGAATAATCTTACCAACTTTATGCAGAGTGCTATATCTGTGTCTATCCATTTCTTGTTCTTCTCCACAAATGGGTGAGAACTGGTCTTATAAAGCTGGTCTTCCTCTTTATGTGGTGTAGCTGGAATGGCTGCACTTTGCTCTTGTCTGTGCCAGGGCTGTTCTTCAGTTATAGGCAAAGCGATTATTTTCCCCTTTAGTAATAGGAACGATTTCAGCACTTTGTTTTACAAATTCTCATACCTCAGGGCATGCGTTTTCACACCTAGCAGTGCAAGGTTTATTTTCTTTAGTGTCTGACCTGTTCTTCAGCTAATGTGGTGTAAGAATCCAGAAGTAGTTGTTTCACATGCTTCCTTGACGATTTTGCAGTTTGAATAAACAAAACATATCTGGCAACTGGTGCACAGCATAGCTATTCTTACCTGTCTTTCCATAAAGAAAGATCTACTGTATTTAACTTAACTAAAGAAGTGCTTGTTACAGGAATGTGGACCAGAAGAATTTTTGAGACTTACTTGTAGGAATGCCAATGAGAGGGAAAGGCACATGTGACACTTTCTTCTTTGGCACTTTTGAAGTTCTGCTATTTGAAGTGTTGAAAAATGTCATTGATAGACCTCAATCTTTTCATTGCAAACAGCTTTGATGATATTTCAGCTCTCGAACCAAAGCACTTGTGTCATTCGGCTTCCTGGCTATGTTTGACGTTCATGTTTCCTCAACCTTCTTTGGAAACGGAGCTTGCTCAGCAAAGCATTAAACTGAATAAAAGGAAAGAGGAATGTTGCATGTTAAATTAAATACTTTGGTTTTGATGAGTACACATCAAAGAGGAAGTATCAACTTGCACGTCCCTTAAAACTTAGAGTAACCAGTTTGACATATTTTCACCCTATTTTAAGTTGCCACTTAGCTTTAAAAATACAATTAGCAAAATTAATCTTCATTATTCTCCTGTGTGGGACATTACTATGATGACCTCAAGTATTATTTTCAAGGTCCACTCCTAATTTCTAATTGCCTTTTTAAAGAGGTTCATAAACAAAAATTGTGTACTCAGATCACACACACTGGAGTCTTTTAAATATTTTGACTAAAATACCTGTCCTGAAAAGACCCGTTGATGACTTATTGTTTGCAAGGCAAATAATCGCATACAGTGAACTGAAGTACAGTTCTGTAAGTTTGGAGCAGGCCTCTGATCTCTGAGAGCCTTTCACATAGCACACATTAAACTGCACCAAACTAACCTGCCTTGCATTGGTGTACAAAACCAGCTGTCTTTTCTGTGCATGCAGCTTACACTCTGATTTCCAGAGAGATGGAATAGTGGCAGACAGTGCAGTCCTATGGAGTGGTGTGTTAAAGCTGTCTTTGAGAAGGGTAATTTTGGTCATAATATTTGACTTTACTATGAGTTTATAATGATACTATGGCTATGGTAATGACATGGGGGATTTGGAGTAAGTCTGTAACAAAGGAGATTTCGGCTGAAATATCATGTTTAGATTTGGTCAGCTTAATTCCTTATTTAGTTTATATGTATCAGTGTTGTCTGGAAACTGGCTGGGCTCAGAGGTTTGATCACAGGTGCAAAAAAAATAAATCCCATCTGTGATGTATTAGAAGTGGAACCTCTCAGGTACTGGTGCAGGAAAGGATCTGAAGGTCCTGTTGGATGAGAAAAGGGAGTGTGAGTTGTCAGCAAACCTTTGCAGCCATGAAGACCAACCTCACACTGTGCTCAGCATTTTGAGAGAAATTGTTATTCCTGTACTGTTTGTCACTTATGAGACCTCATCTGTTGTATGATGATATGTTGTATCTTGGTTTGAGTCTAAGTTTGAATATTCATATACCAGAGTTAGCCCTATGGAGGGGTCCCAAGTTGCTAAGGGGGCAAATGTGAGTGATGTAAGAGAAGCAGTTAAGAAAGCTGCATTTGATAAATCTTAGAAAGGGAAGCCTGAGAGGGAATCCTACTGCTGCCATCCCCCCTGCCCCAAGTACAGAGGTGGCCTCTTCTCAGAAATGTAAATTGAAGGTGTTGGAAGCTATGGACAAAAACTGCAACAAGGGAAAGGTTGAGTGGATAACAAGGAAAAGATTTCCGCAGTGAGAACAGTTAAGTGTTGTACAAAGTTGTTTGGAGGGTTTTGTAATCTGTGGAAATGCTTGAAACTATGTATGATCCTGTACCTTCCCTAGTGCTGAAGTATGTTTTTTATTTTTCTTCACTTAGTACAGTGAAATATCCTTTGTTTTTCATTTTTGCTGAACAAACTTCAGTGAAAGAGTAGCAAAACTAGTTAGTGTAAATTGCTTAAAAAATTCATGGAATTATATTGATAACATCGTGAATGTATGGGAACAAACTGGGTCCTTCTCTGGTTTTATCAGAGGATTTAAAATTTCAGATGTAATATATTAAAATAAACTTCAAATGAGAGGAGCTTTGAGAGCCTATGAAATTAAAAATGGCAGTTCCACAGTTTACAGATGAGTGGTGTGGTCCAGGATGATGAGCTGTATGCAATGAAAGGGAATGTTCTCCAGGGGGCAAAGTGTACTTGTTTGCCTTTGGCCAACCTCAGCCCAGTCCTCATACAGGCTCTGAGCCTTCCAGACTCCAGACCTGTGGCTGGGGTGGGAGGCAGTGTGGGATTTCTGGTTTGGGCCCTTTCCTGGGGAGGTGCAGCTGACCATGACTGTTGGACCAGGTGGCTGCTGTTGTCACAAGGTGATTGAGCAATGGAGGCTGTGGACAAGAGATTTCAAAGCCTGATGTTGGTCCCTCCAGGTGCTTATGCTGAGAGCATCTATTGCCCCTTTCCCTGCTTTTTGCTGTACTCTGACCTAATGTGTGCGTGAAATTCACACTGTAGCAAGGAATTTATCCTTGCTTTCTAAGCACGGGAAAGACTGCAAGCCATATTAAGTTATAAATGTGCTCAGCCCCGATAGACTCACTTGTTTCCTGCTGCAGCTAACAATGGGGTTTCTTGTGCATGACCAAAATATTTCTTACTTACTGTAAAACCTTCTCATTCTAGTTCTGTTCGGAAATGTTACATTTCCAAAGTGCCAGGGGATTAGCCAACCTTCCATGCAGTATACCCTAAAATACTATAGTGTACAAATTTTGAGCCTTTAGATTTTCAGAAATTTTGTTCTTATTTGTTTTGTTAAACTTTACATCAGAGATTTAAGATGAAAACATTTCAGTCAAACTTTATAAACTGATCAGCTTAATTTTTAAGGGATGTGCAAACTGTATGATGGACTTTCTGATGTGTGTCAAAGTGTGCCATTTGCCATATGGGCATTGAATAAGTAAATAAAAGTAATTTTTTTTGGTTGGCAAATATTAATAAGGTTTCATTATTATACTCTAGCTGTATTATTGAGTGGTAGTAGTATTTTTTTTTTAAAGTGGGAATTGTGTGCCTTTAGTATGTATTTGGAAGATGTGATTGTCATTGTTTTTACAAATGTCTCTAAAGCAATTGTGCATCAGGGAGATGAAAAAACAAACCTGGGGTTTGTTTTCCCCTTCCTTATGTTTCAAGGAACCAGCGTATTTGGCTAGCATGTATCAAATCTGTATGTAGAGTTTTAAGGATAAATTGAGCAGAAGGTGCTCAATTTAGGCAAACCCAAATGCCTGTGAAGAGGCATAAAGGTGCTCTTAAGAGAAGATGCATGCAGAAAGTGACACTTCAAATTGTTTGTTGTCTGATCTGGAGATGAGTATACGTGAAGTATCAGGAGAAGCTTTAGTGGTCTTCTTTTGGTGGACTTTGGGAATGGAACTGACATTACAAATTTAAGATTGATAAATTTGACAACTATGATCAGATGAAAACTAAGCAGGCTGGTAACCAGGTGGCATATGTGATGTGATTTGTCTTCATCAGAATTTTTCCAGTAGTGCTTAAACAGTAAAACATAAGTGAATGGTAGTTGAGAACAAATAAATGTCGAGTTTACCATGGATATCTCTCCCAGCACACCATATAAAAACATAAATAGAAAAATAAGTGCTCCCTTGATGCTTTTGCTATTTTATCTGATCTCTTAAACTTTCTCTTGAAGAAATTGTGGTTTAAGAGTCTGCAGTTAGCTGGAAGTTTTAAGGAAAAAAAAAGTTTTAAGTTTTTGTCTTTTTATTTAGTAGGACATGTTACAGGACAGTATTGGTCCTTATAAGTTACTGTAGAATGGCATTGTACTGAAATTTGATGTAATTAAAAAATAATGCTGATGCATTTATACTTCCTGAAATATATATATTTCCTGAGGGAAAGCTTCTCCTCTACAGTAGTGCTGACTTCTGCATGCCTTGGTCTTTCTGGGACAGTGCTAAAGGTGGTGAGCGCTTTTCTGACTGCTAACTTTTTGCCTTTCTCCTTTCTAAAAATCTATTTTATTTATTGATAGTACATATTTGGGTTATTCAGACATTGTTCACAAGGCATGACCGGCTCTTTTCAAGTCCAAGATAGAGAGGTGATGATTTTTACAGCACTCTTCTCACTAGAGGAAGAACTAACACATTTCAGTAAAATAAGTTTAGCGGCCCTGGGTAGAGTAGAAGATGACCAGTTCCTTAGGTAAGCCCTAAGAAACTGGGAGAGTGATGAGAAGTGGACTTTCATACTGAAGACTTGGGATGGCTGGAACCTTAACAAGGTCTGAGCGAAATCTACAGACAAAATATGGATGGTGATCCAAGACATCATGAGGGACATGTACCCTCAAACACATACATTAATCCAATATCAGTATTCATATTTGAAACCAGTTTTTTGGTAAAGTGAGTATCACAAGTATATCTTGTCATGTTCAGAAAGCTACATAAAGCTTTGGAATCAAGTGCTGCTTTTTAAGGAGGCAGGCAAGAACACTGACTTCAGGTTAGTGTTCTAATTCTTTATATCTTAAAATACATGGGACTTGATTCTGCAGTGAATCATGCTGGGAAAAGATAAACTGAAAAGTAAAACAAAGTACTACATGACTTGTGATAAACCTGAGTACTCCACGCTGTGTTTGTTTTGGTTAGTTTCTATTTAAAATTCAGGCAATGGCTGTCTCCACTGAAATGGTAGTGAAATAAAATGATTTCTAATACTTCCTGTCTTTATTTTTATTTACAGATGACATGGCAGAGCTTCTCCTTGGGGAGTCCAAACTAGAACAATTTTTGAAGGAAAATACTCTTAAACAGAGTAGTAGTCCACGGGGCCCCCAGCCAAAGCTGACTGAGGTCAGGAAACATCTCACGGCAGCTCTTGATAGGGGAAATCTAAAGGTATGTAAGTCGGTCTGAGCAAGAATTGGAAAAGTTGAAATTGTAGTATTGAGGAAAGTTTCCTTAAATTATATTTGGAGGTGTAGAAATTGATGTTAATATCTGAGAGCATTTTCTGTCAGAACCTTTTGATGCTCTTAACTGTTCTGGCCCTTCTTTTACTTAACTGTTGTTGTAGCTGCTACATCAACTTATCTCTTCTGTACTCAACATCCATCCATCTTTGAGAGATTAAAAGAAGCTTGTTTTACAGTCATCTGTAACATTTTGTTTCCTGTGGTTTCTGGGAGTATTAATTTCTCTTCCTTTTCTCTCCTTATTCATCCATTAATCCTTTTTTCCAAGGCATTTATTCTGCCCTGATACTTTGAAATTGTATGAATTAAATACGTAGACTGTGGAATAGATATCATTAAGTTTTGATGCCGTGTTATTTTCAACTGTGCTTGTGGTGTTAGAAAAAAAAAATAATTGGAGGGATTGTAATGATAGGCTGCCTTTAAACAGTTTTTTGTGGATTCCCCCTTACTTCAAGCTTCTCAAATATTAAAGGAGACAGAATTTTGTTGGTTTGTTGCTCTGTTAGAAGAAATATCCTGAGGGTTTCTACATGAATATATACAGAAAACACACCTAATAATTATTGGAAGGAAATAGGTGTGTTTTCCCAGGAAAAACCCTTTCTTATTTCTCTTCTTTCTAGCCAGAATTCCTACAAGAAGCTAACCTAATTATGGCCAAATTAAACTATGTGGAAGGTGATTACAAAGAAGCTCTGAACACATATGCCAGAGTTGGCGTTGATGACTTGCAGCTCACGGCAGTGCCGCCGTACAGGCTACGGATGATTGCTGAAGCATATTCTACGAAAGGTAAGATTGCTCTTTCCAGTATCATAATGTGTCTTAAAAGTTAATTTATATCTTGTCTGAAGTTGAAGAATTTTTGTAGTGTGAATATCGTCAACACAGTAGTGGAGTACCATATTTACAGATGAAATAAGAAGATGGCTTGGGCCCTTTAAAATATTCAGAGTTTGTGCTAGGTTGACAGGACATGTACCTCAATTAATATTCTAACTGTGCTATCACCTGATCAAGTTTTTTGAGTTTGTGTATTTAAAAGTCCTTCCATATATAGATGTCACAGTAAATGTGACTAAATACTAAAAGCATTATAATTGTTGCTGAAAGTTAAGAGTTACAGAAAGGAGTGCAGTTTTGTGGTTGCTGTGGGTTTAATTCACTGTCATGCTTTTTACTGAATGTTAAAATGCTCAGCCTAAGCTATGTTGCATAACTAAATTACCACTTAATTGAGAAAAGTAGTAATGCATGACTTGGAAGTTTTATTTCTGAAATTTTCTTACAAGGATATAGTTTTTTAAAAACAGAAGTGAAGTTATTTAAAAAATATTTTCTTACTGGTCTAGTGTGATTGTAATGCTGGCCTTGTGTCTTAAGGTGGCAGTGCCACTTCAGTTTAGAAAACTGTGATAGGCTTCAAGCTGGGTCTGTGTGTTGAGGAAAGTGTCAGTTTGTATATCAGAGGTTTATTAGAATTTACTGAGCTAAATGTTTGCTTTGGTCTGCTGTGTTTAAGCTTGGGTTTGGTTGCACATGTACTTTTTGTTATGGCAAGAGGAGTGTCAAAGGCAGCAAACAGTTTATGAGAGACTTCAATAGCATTGACTGACAACTGATCAAGGATTGTTTCTAATGTTAGTGTTGGAAGAGAGTGACTGAGTTCCACCAACACAGTCCTCTAGTAAACGTTAGACAAGGATGAATCATGGTCTATAGAGATGTCAAGGAAATAAGGGAACTAACTGACAAAAGGATGCTTTGTGAGTCTGGTCACTATTTAGATCAAAGTGGGAAGGGAATACAGGGAGTTCTTCTGCATGATGTAAATCTGCCCAGTTTTGTCACACAACATCTGTGTGGGCTATAGAGCAGTGTCTGGTTTGGGTACACTCAGCTTTGTGGATTTGGGCTGGGTTTTTTTGTTTTGTATTGTTTTTTAAGTCTGTGAGGATGTCTGTTGAATTTGTCATGTTCTTTTCAGCAAAATACAGTCTTGGACTTGATCAATTTTGAGTACCTAAATTTGCTTATATATACAAGGAATCCCAGTAATTCAACTGAATCTTTTCCCAGAGCTCAACTCTTTGTTTTATTTGACCTCATAAGGATACAAACTGGTTGAAATGTAGTAGCATCTCTTTTTCAGAAAAGATTAATATTAATAACTTCACTTAATTTAAATATAATGTATGCAGAAATAGAAAAATATGTATTTTTTCTGCTCTGGAATGTTTTGTAGGTTCAGATTTAAAGGAAAAAAAGAAAAAGAGAGAAGAAAACCAGCATATCTTCTGTCCAGATGTGTGTTTTTTTTCTTCTGATTTCAAATTTTATTCTTAAAACATTGAAATATGTCATATGAAGCCTTATATATCTTGACTGGATTTTTCTAGTTTGGTCAGTTCTACTGGGTGACTCGCTACCAATTTACTTGAGCAAACCAAGCAAACTGTTGGGGTTTTGTTGTTGTTTTGTTCGTGTTCATAAACATCTTTTTTAGTTTCCAGTTTAAATAGAATTGAAAGATGATTATGGTTGAAAGGGACCTTAAAGATCATCTAGTTCCAAACCCCCCACCAGGGGTAGGGGCACCTTTCACTAGACCAGATTGTTCAGAGCCCCATCCAACCTGGCCTTGAACACTTCAGGGATGGGGCATCCACAGCTTCTCTGGGTAACCTGTTCCAGTGTCTCACCACCCTCTCAGTAGGGAATTTCTTCCTGATATCTAACATAAACCTGCCTCCTTTCAGTTTAAAGACATTCCCCCTTATCCTATCCCTTCATGCCCTTCTGAGATGTCCCTCTCCAGCTTTCTTGCAGGCCATTTTAGGTACTGGAAGGTGCTCTAAGGCTCCCTGGACCCTTCTATTTCCCAGGCCGAGCAACTCCAGCTCTCTCAGAAGATATATAAATTTTAATTTCCCTTATTCCCATGGTAGAAGATTGCAAGAATATAGTATTTTTTGTGTTCTAGAATGAGGCGGTGATCACAGAGCAGTCTTAAATTCAGTATTCAAAGTCTAGACAGGTTTAGAATACTTAACAACTAAATAACATATGCTCCTACCCAGTAGTGTGCATTTATTTCTCACTGTCTTCCCCCTTCTGGCTGGATTTTCTTCTTTCCCCTTGTAAGAGTGAACTATAAACTTTACAGTCTGAATTCAGAGTCTCTTCAGAGGTGACTGCAGTTTGTAGCTATTACCCAACTAAATATGAGTTATTCTTACAGGGATTCTGTGCTTCACTGGGATTTGTATTTCTTCTTGTAAGTTCAAGGACAGCCATAAAGATAAAACTCTTCAGGGTCTTTAGATTCTATTTCTTTGGCAGTCATAGTACCATGTTATTAAGCAGTGAGGGACTGTCTGCAGCTGTTTGCATCAGCCCAGCTGCACCATGCAGTGCTGCAGCCTGCGGAGGCAGTGGAGGATACCTGCTGGATTTGCCCCAGTTCAGTCCAGTTCTGGTGGATTTGCAGTCTTGTATGCTAATGTGTCTGATACTGCTGTTCTTACCACTGACAAAAGCACAGGGCAGATAACTAATGGTAGATTTTAATCGCTTTAAGTTTTTTTTCCCTTATTTAAGGTGGGACCACCTCCAAGTGCTTTCCTTCTCACTCACTTCTCACCTTCACATTCTGCAACCTCAGAGGGGACAGATTGAGTGGGATGCTGGAGTCCACGTTTCCTCTTCTACAGTTGTTACAGGGTACTTAAATGAGGATGTTGCACTGTAACCCTTGACAGTCCCATAGCTCACAACAAGCCCTTGGAAATGACCTGCTTTCCTCATCTTGCTCTCACATGAGGAACATGCAAACTATGTCTTTCTGTTGTTCACAGCACAGGAAGATTCAGCACGTGTGTATGGATGCAGTGAAGGGCAAAATGGGTTCAGGGGCAGGTTCAAGCTAAATTTTGCTGAAGTTTATCTGTCATCGGTTGAGGCGGGAAGACAACACGGTGTTCAGGGATACCAGCACCCCTTTATTGCAACAGTGCTTCTACTTATACACTTCTGGGTGACACACATGTACACACACCATTGGTCTAGCATAACCATAACAACTCATGATTGGACACACAGCCACATGTCAGAGTACCACAGGTTAACATGCTAGCAGGAAGTCCACCCTGTGCCACAGTCCTTACTGTCCGTGGTTAACCCTCTGCCAGGTGTAAAGTTCCATCTTCAGTATCTCAGCTTATAGAGAGCCCAGAGCCAGCTGGGCTCCCCCACATTTATCTACTGATGGCTAGAAGGAAGGGGAAGAGGAACAGCACTAGTGACAGTGATAGGGAGTGAGAATGGAATTGGAACATGGACGGGAAAGAGAGATCCCTAAAGATGTGCTCGACTCTTGGGGAGGTGTGTGCGTTTATATATGTGTGCACATATATAAATATATGTTTGTATGTATTTATGTTGTTAGAAAGTAAGTTGTGAGAAAAATCGAAAGAGGGAGATTCTTCCTCTACAAGCTCTCGAGAGCTGAGTGTGTGTGAATGCATTACCCATCAGGGTTGTTTCTATACTTTACTGCAAAATATTCATTAAATTACAATAGTCTGCTTTACAAAAGTCTTTGTAACAATAGTCCAGGAAATTTAGTGTCATTGCACCCCTAAATTCTTCAACTTGGAATAGCTGTTAAACCAGACTAAAGCTATCTACTGCCTGTGGCATGCTCACATTGCTGTAGCAAAATGCCTGTGGTTGGAGGTGCCAGCTTATTTCAAGAGTGTGTGATGAGGGAGAGAAAAATAGGCATAGAAGGATGACATTGCTGAGGAAATGGGCAGGTTTGCATGACTCTGTTGTTCCGAAGTGTTAGCCTGAGGGCAGGTGTATGAACATTGCTGGAGCTGGCTCCCTGAAGCTGTTGCCTGTTAGTCACAGGAGCACATCATACCTTTTAGTATGAGGTTTTAAGAAGCAGTACAATAAAAAAACCCATTTTTTTTTCTTCTGGCACAAAAATAACTTGGACCTCAGTAGTGGTTATTAGAGCTGTGTTAAGAAGTGAGGCTGGGCGGGGTGGGAGAAAGGAAGGACAGTCTTGAGATTGTGGTGGCAAGCCTTGGCTCAAAGTAAAATGTGGATTTTGCACATTTCTGGCTGTATTACATACTTGATGTTTGAGTATCTACATGGGAAGGACTGCCTTCTGATAGATGGAGAAGGTTCCCTTGCTCAAGAGGTTAATTTTGTCTCTTTAGGGTCTATTTGTTCATTTTCTTCACAATTAAGATCAGCTTAATTGGCAATGCTCAATTCTGAGACTGAGGAAGATCATGAAGAATTGAAATAAGACAAGTTACAAATCCATAAAGAAGTAATGAAAGAGTGCATTTGTCTGACTTCTTTTTCATGTTAAGCTTGTGTAAGTAGTTTCAACTTTTCCTACTTGCTTTTCTTACAAGACCAATCAGAAAAAAATTCGCTATACACTGTTACCATATGGAAGCATATATTTAGAATCCATTTTAATGGTGGCTGAAGTTAACATTCCCCCAGGGATGTGGCCTCTGGGAATAGGACAATTAAGTTTCTGCAAGTTTTCAGCAGTATATAAATGAGGTAATATAC
Source organism: Myiotriccus ornatus (assembly GCA_036023395.1). NCBI lineage: Eukaryota > Metazoa > Chordata > Aves > Passeriformes > Tyrannidae > Myiotriccus > Myiotriccus ornatus. The sequence continues at coordinate 47,468,146 of JAYRBT010000177.1, read as the reverse complement.
TGGAAAGCACACATAGGCGTTATTCAAATACTGTACATGGCAGTGTCTCTTATGTTTCTAAGCAATTTTGTTTGCTTATGGAAGCAGAGATGAGATGGATGCACAGTGAGATATTGAGGTGTTAATTTGGGAAGGTGCAACTTGTCAGGAACTCTTAAATAGCAAGTTTATATTTAAATAGGAAATAAGCTTATTGAAATTTTAGGTAACAAAACTCTGATACTGCTGTGTAAGTCAAAAGACATAATTGAAAAAATGAATTTATAATACTTGGCATTACAAATTGATGACTTTTTGTAAAAATGCTTATAGAGGATCTTAGCAATTTAAAAGTCTGATATTTTTTAAAGTCTGCAACTTTGTAAACTTGATTTCAGTAAAGAGAATATGTTTATAATTAGTACAGTGTATAGATTAGTAGACCACTCCAGGTATCTGTCCAGATGGCTGTGTTGTATTACAGTAACGAATTAAGTATGTGAGGGATGTTGTCTGTAAGTTAGTCTGTTTTATTACAGAATTGTAGTCTTATAGCTGCAGGCTGTTTTACATCTCATATTGCCTGTTTGAATAACTGTGTCTACATTTAGATGATGTATGTTGAGAAAGGTGAGACTATCTTTACTGCTGCTGACCCATATTCAAATTTAATGTTGCATTTACCAAGTTAAATGATTGGCTATTAATTAGTTCTGTTTACAGAAACATGGAAATACTCATTAGGTTCAGTGGAAGTGTCAGGTGCATGTGAATTGCTACTCTGCAGTTAGGAAAAGATGCTGCACTTAACTTTAATCATATACGACAGTAATGGGATCTTGTGCATTGCCAGCCTGTGCCAGCAGACACCAAGCAGCTCTTCATGGAAGAATGCTAAATGAAAGCTGGTTTAGTAATTATGCTGGGAATCTCTAGCCTCATTAGGGATGGGGGTCAAGAACTCATCTTGGGTTCCCTCCTCCTGTCTTGCTGTGCAAATGTTGCAGGCTGTCAGCAGGCAGTTTCCAGACCATAGCTGGGAACCCTCTGCCATGGATTCTTCAAACTTTCTCCATTACATCTTATCTTTCCCCAGCCTGTGTTTTTGACTTCTGCTCTGCTGGAGCAGGGACTGGGGGAAACCCAGGCATTTATCCCACTTTCCTCAGTGCTGCTTTTTTTAAAATCCAAACACTGGATGAAAATAATATGCTTCTTATTACAATAGAATTCTTTAGGTCTTGAGCAGTTTGGTGGTGTCTTATTCTTAGTTTCCTCCATGTCTTTAGAATTTCTTCAGAATCCTCCCTTTGGTAGAGTGAGGAGAGGAAAAAAAATGTTGGGCACAGATTAAAAATTAGTGATTCTGGCCTTTTTTTTCCTCATGAAACAGGAAGAACGGGTATCACAGTGGAGCCTGTTCTTTTTCCTCAGAGATGCTTGTAAGAGCAATCCTGAAAATTTACAGCAAAATTGTGAGTTTCATAGTTAAATCATCTCCTTTCTCCTGAGCGAACAGCTTCCTTCATGTCTGTGTACTGGTTCCTCTGTGTACTGGTGTGCAGCAATTCTACTTTGGGGCGGGGGGGATGTTCAGCAAAAAGGTATTCACTCACTCCAGGATCTGCAGCAATTATCAGTCCTTATATCAGCTTTTATCTTCTGTTTGAACTTTTCAGCCCCTCTACAAGATGCTGGTCTGCCAAAGGGTTGGACTTGATGATCTCAGAGGTCCTTTCCAACCCGGCTGATTCTATGATTCTGTTAAAGGGCAGTACTGCAGCAAGAACTGGCTGGAAGAAACAAATGTGTGTGTGTGAAAAATACTGATCTCCTCCATTTACAAGATATTGTAAAAGTCTGTTTTGTACTCTTATGAAAATACGAGGATTGGAATTTCACATTTAGAGGAAAAGAGTGACAAATTGTTTCAAAACAGTTATTATAGATGATATTAAAAGAAATCCCAGAATATTGTTATGGTCTTATTGACTGCTTGGAGTAATAAGTAGGTATTTAATTCAGAAAAGGAGATGAGTATTTCTGGGCTTTTTTATTTTCTCTTTGAGAAACTTCAAGACACTTAGAAGCCCTGTCGTAACTATGGCATTAGAAGAGTTGTGCTAATGTAATGACATTCCACTATGAACATGTGTGACAAAAAGCTGTGTTCAGATCTGGAAAGTTTTTCTTATGTTGCTCTGGGTTTCATCTAGATTGGAATTTCATTTCGTGTAAGTGGTCTGTATTCAAAAGAGTGGCTAGCCAGAGGAACTTCCCTAAAATTCAGATATGCTGGAGAAGGGAATACTGACCTTTTTTCTGATGCCTTTTCTGGAAAATGTGTCTGAAACTAGCCATAGAGATCCTGCATTCTGACAGTTTTTGGAGACTTCCTGCACCCCCAAGTCTTGGCATAAGGGGAGGGGCAACTGAAGGCACTTGAAAAATCAGAGAAATTAATTGTTTGTTTTTCCTTGGACGGTCTATAGCAATAGGCAGTTTTTACTAAAACACTGCATCTGCAGGAGCTATGAAAGTTAGAGTTAGCATGTTTGCCTATTATGTATTCTTTTTCTCTTTTCCTTTATAATAATTACTTTGCAAATACCAGTAGGGAATTGAAGAGGAAAAAAAAAAAAATGCTTTCTTAAAAAATTCTCTGCAAGCAAGTCACAATCTTTGATTGAAGACTTCTAGAAATAAGTCCTTCCCTGCAGTGAAATTAGCGGTGTTTGTTCTAAGTTCAGAAATAAATTGTGGGAGTTCCTTGACAGCAATAACTCAGATTGTTCCAGTTTCTCTTTTAAAACTACTAATAAGTGTTTGCCATAATCTGTATAATTGTTTGTTCTAAATAAATAGGCTAAGCATGAAGTTTCTTTAAAAGGAGATGAAAGGGTTTTTGTGTTACAGCATTTGGAACACTTAAGAGTGTTGCTTTGCATATCATATGGGGAAGACTAAGTGCTATGTACTCCAGTACACTGGGATTTTACATGTCTGGATAAGGAAAAGGGGAAGCAAACCCAGAAACTTCTATCTATTGATGTAACCCTCTCCCTTGAAAAAACATGTTTATGGACTTAAGTATAAAACAGTAGTTCACTGTTTTTCGTCTGTCCTTGGACATGCCTGCTGGGAGCAGTAGATAAACATGGAGTCCATTATTACTTGTGGTCTCTTAAAATTTATACAGGCAAGGTACTGGCTGGCATCATGGATAATCCTCAGATATACAATGCTATAAATGTGATAGGCCTTAGCCTTGTGGGTTTGTTGTGTTTTTTAATTGATCTCAGTAATGGTCTGTGTGGTAAGGATACTTACCAAGATCTGAACTGTGCTGTTTTGATCTTAGAGTAATTTTTGGTTTACTCTGTATGGTAAAATGGGAGTGTTAATTGGTTTTACTATGGAACTTCCTACAGAAGACTGGCTTTCTATTTGTTTTGTTGGTTTTTAACATAAAAATGGTTGATTAGCTACTTGTTTAGGACTTCTTAAGTATAGTTAGTTAACAGTAACTTGTTGTTTACTGAGGCATCCTTTTTTTTTGGGTAGTGGTTAGTTTGTGCATATGTGGTGGTAGGGCCAGCCTGGTCTTGTATTTGTGAAAAATGAAATAGTTTACTTGGCATAACCTTGGCCACTGATTTGAGACTGTAGACACAAGAATGCCACGTGGAATAAGCGATAAAACTGTCTAGTGTTTGCTTTCTCAATGTTTTACAAAATATGGGTACTTTATAAAGTTTTTGAAAATTTGAAGAAAACCTTTGGAAGGTAACGTATAATTTAAATATCAGGAATATTCTTTTCTTGTCCAAATGCTCTTTGTTGCTCTTCTGCTCTTGTAATAAGCAATTTTAGAGTTACCTTGCAAAACATGGAAGCTTAACTAGTATGGACTCGTATTCATTTCACTGCTTCTCACTTTCTTTTCCCTCAGGAGTCACCTTCCTTGATATCAGGACTAGATATGTATAAGTGTCCTCCCAAATTAAAACTGACCCAGTTTGTTGGAAGCTTTTATTTGAAGGTGATTTTAACTGAAAGAGCTTAAATTTAAGTCATGAATATCCAAATCATCTTGTGATACCAATTGTCATCATATTCTTGAATGCAGAATAAAGCAAAATAATGCATAAAAAAATTAAATAAATCAGTAGCTATGACTTTTACAACAAATTCAATAATATTTTGTAGCAGTACCAATTTTCTGAATATCTCAAAGCAGTCTGTAAACAGTTAAAGAAATGTCTGCCCTTTTAGGGGAAGAGTATCAGAGATTCCTGCCTAGCAGGTGGGGGAAGAAACACAAAGGTGAGAACTGACTTGTTTGATTCTATGAGAAGTCTTCAGCAAGTAACAACAAGTAATTTAGGGTAATATATAGGTTTTTTTAAGTTCATGTGATTCTCAGTTCTATGATATTACCATGTGCTTTTTCTTTTTTGAGGGGGGCCTAATGTAATGATCCCTATTTTAATTAACTTTCATCATCTCTCGGTATTCTTATGAAGAAATGGGCATTATGATATGGTTGTTATTCCTGTGTTGCTGTGTATATCTGTTTAAAATTAAATAGTGCTTTTATGAACTTTATACATTATTTGTAAAATTTCATCTGTAATTAGGAAAAAATTTAAATGAGTAGTCTGGAGTGACTCAAATTTTAACCTATTACAGGATTTTTCATCTAGTTAATATGTTTTCAATTTTAATACAGTACTGAATTGCAATTATTCCTCGTGTCATCAAAAGAAATACAGTGTGCAAATCGTTCTGTTAAGTGGTCATTTCAGGATAGTTCGCCAAATAAAATTCCCGCTTCAAAGAATTGCGTGCTTAAAATATGCGTACTTTCCTGGATTGTAATAAACATACCAGAAAAATACAGTGAATAGTAATTATAGAGTTTCTCTAAGAAATAGTATTCTGTACTTCATCAAGGAGCATTTAGAATTTAGTATTTCCCTGCTGCCTTACTTAAAACTTCTGGCAGAGCACTGAGGTATTTTCATATCCTAAAGAAAATTCTCAGCTAAAATGAGAGAATGTCCTTTTAGTGAGTTTTTCAGATTTAAAAGATTATAGCTGTGGCCATAAAGTATAAACATAGATAGAATAAATCTGAATCAAATCAACAAATAGTCAGTTGAGTTACATGATTCATGTAGGGATGATACCTCTGGGGCATTGGCTCTTAGTGTCATGGGAAAGAAGGAGTGGGGAGGAGTGATCTGTGCCAACTGTCTGGTGCTTTCAGTCATTTGACATTTTACTGCAGCTCATTTATTGTATTCTATGGTCAGCTCTGAGATTGAAGGTGTTTTTGTGGGACACTGCAATCTTTCTATCCAGTATTAACCTTACATTTAGATCTTATCAGCGGGTCTGTTCAAGACTACTGTAGTAGCAGGATAACTGACTTTTTTTCTGTAGTGTAATCTTGCTGTGTTGGGAGCTCTGACTTACTGTTAGTAAAATAACCTCTCAGATATTTGTGATTTGATTAAAGAATTGGAAGAAAAAAAAGGCAGGTTAGTGTTAGCTACTCTGGACTATTTGCAAATATATTAAATTTTTAGAAGTATGTTAGGCGAAAACTATGATGTGAGAAAAATCCAGTGCCTGCTGTAAAACTCAGGCTTTGCAGGTTTTTAAGAGACAGGGTAGTTGTGTATTTGCCATGCTTTAGGGAAATGTAGGTTTTTGAGAAGTATACTGGCTGTTATTTTTTCTTTAGCAGAGGGGTTAGTGCTGGAGTCAGAATTTTGTCTTAATTTGATGTATAGTTAGCAAATAGAGCTGTAGGTTATGTGTTTGTACTGGTAAAAGGGTGAATTGGAGAGTTAAGGTTGCCAACAAACTCTGATACAAGCCAGAAATCTGATTTTTTATACAAATAAGATATACTTTTACAGACTAGTATTGAAACTTAATACATCTTCTAAAATAATCAGGAGGCAACAGATATTGCATAGTGTTGAGTTTATCAATAAAAACCCCTCTAAATTACCTATCTTCTGAAGTTAGGTTTTTCTTTTTTAATTGCAATGAAACATACTGTCCCCACCTTGTATTGATTCACAGAAATCCTGTGATAAACTATTCTCCAAATTGCATTTGTATTGCCTGGCATTCTACAGACAGCTGCCCAGTACATAACCATGGGTTGTTGGCATTTTTGCTCTTAGCTTCTCCAGCAATGGATTCCCAAAACTTTCAACAACTAATTGAGAATACAGTCGTTTAAATTGTGGATTATATTAATGTGGGAGCAGTTGAAGGCACTCTGTGATCAGCATTTACTGATGACAAGCTAAAAGAATGACCTGAAATACATCTCTTAACATGTGGAAAGTGCTAGTTCAAATGCAATTCATTATTCAAATAAATATAAAATGAGGTAGCTGGCCTGCAGAATATGATCTGGTGATCTGTTGCAGATCACAAACAGAAGAAAATTTTTACTTATATGTAAGGGAAAACACTAAAGTTTTTTTTTAAGTATCCTATGTGAAAACCAGGAAATCTTTAATCTTCCCTGCTCAGTGCTGTTTAGGCCTCAAGTGGAGCCGTGTATCCAGTTTGGCACAGTGGGTCAAGGTAGAGATAACCAGTTGGAGAGTGTCAAGAGGAGATAAAAATGGTTAGCTGTCAAGGAAGCAAGAAAAAAGGAGTGAGAGAGAATTGACATTCTTTGTTACAAGCGTGTCTCTCTCTCTCTCTAGGTGAATATTGAAAAAATGTTTTGTAAAGAACAGAATAATCTCTCTTAGAGGATGAATTGAAATAATAGTCTAGAGAGGGAGATCTAGACATTAGGAAAAAATACGAATTGTGAGAATAGTTGAGCTCTGTACTAATTTGCATATGAAGGTCAAGGCATCCCTACTGTCAGAAGGTTTTAAGAACAGGTTAGGCAAGTGTCGGGGGTTGGTTGATTCTTTGATCAGATACATGGTTTAATACTCTTGAGGTCCTTTCCAGTTCTTTAATTATCTTAAAAATAACTGTAATAGAAGTGACTTGTGTAGGATATATGATTAATTAGTAAGAGTTGTAGGGTTTTTATTTGAGACAAGCAAAGATTATTTTTTTCCTTCAAAGCACCACATAATGTGTTTGTTGGATAAGGCCTGAGCAGGAAAGACATACGTGGCCTTGGTGAGAGTGAGCTACCTCTTCTGAATTTAAGTACAAAAATTATACTTCCTAACACCTTGGTTTCTTAAAATGTATTTGTTTTTATAGATGTTTTTGCCTTGCACAGTAACTAAGTTAATATTATCTTGAGTGCATTTATTCACTGTGCATTGGTTTCTGTGATCATTCTGGAAAAATGAAGACATATCCAGTGATGTAAAACTGGAATAGAAAGACACTGGGTTCTTTTGTGGTCAATTGTCATAATGTCTTTTAAGTAAAAATTGCTTTAAAAAATTGCTGCTTCTTGATTTATAACTATTAATTGTTATTAAATGTTATTTATATACTTGTGTCTCTGTTAGGGGACCTTAATTTCCTTTGTTTCTTCTCCTGGCTAAAGAGGCTTCACTTGGACTATGTATAATATTATATGAGATTAGCTTTTAATGCTTCATTTGAATTTTTTTTTTGCCTCCCAGGTCTCTGTCTTGAGAAGTTGCCAATTTCTTCCTCAGCTAGCAATCTCCACGTGGACCGTGAACAAGAAATTGTTACATGCTACGAGAAGGCTGGAGATATTGCTCTCCTGTACCTTCAGGAGATAGAAAGGGTAAGCTGGGGTGGTTTCCTTAATTGAAGAATTGCGTGGCTCATCTTTCGCTGATGTGGTGTTACCAACAACTTGGTAACTCAACAAAAACATGTCTGATATTTCTTTTCGTAGGACTTCAGTGCACACCTACAACTGGACAATAAATCAGTGTGCCTTAATGGCTGTCTGGAAGCTGTCCTTCTGACTGTTCTCTCGTTCTGACCTCTTGGAGACAGTGCCAATAGTGTAAAAAGGGACGAGCTCTGAGTTACTGTGTATATTCAAGATGCTGATCTGAGGCCTCTTGTTACCTGTGGTGGTTCATTCATGCACATGGGATTATGGTGTCTTTCAAACGCACATCTTGGAATGTGTGGGATGCATTTATATACTTACTAGCTTTTCACATAATTCTTAAAAGGAATTTAATTCAAAATGAAGCTATGAAGATTGAAATTTAATCTTGTTGATGCTTATTTGAAGCCAATAACATAATTGCACCAAAAATTCTCTTTCATAAACTACTTGAAGGTAAAATTCAGACCTAACACTGTACCTGTCAGCAGGTACAGTGACATATCAGTGTGGTGTCCAGAACAGTAACTGAAAGGGTGTTTGCTTCACCTAATAGGCACAATCCCAGGGCAATGGAAAAATCACAATATGATAGCCAGATAAACATAGGATTTTAAAATGTTGTCGATGAACTTCAGATAGATCTTAATACTTCTATAAATTGAGTCAGGACAGTGTTCTTGGATTTGATAGCACATTTGTCAGTTTATCTCAGTAATATATTCCTTACCGTATGTATGTATGGCACTAAGTTACTGTCAAAATCCGAGGTATGTGTGTAGGAGACTTGGTCTCCATTGATGAAAGCTGTTGTATCTGAGCTTCCTAATGTCAGACAAGCTATAACTTCTGGACAGTTCTGCAGAATATTAGGCTAGTTACGGCACCCCCCACCCCCTTGGTCTTATAAATTATGGATTATGAATTATGGAAAGTTAAGATTAGGCTCTTAATTTGGTGTTATATTAAGTGTTTTTTTAGAGGAAGGAGAATTTGTGGTTCCCTTTATTTCTAGTAGTTACACACTACTGCTTTTTATTTAGGCTTAGAGATAGATATGTTTGAATAAAAGCAGTACACCTGGGGCTCTGTTCTTTGCCTTGTGAGTGCTGTTAGAATGAACTGAGCTGGCAATATCCATTTGACTCTGTTTTTCAGACCTATTGTTTATAAGCCTCAAGCCTGTCACTTGACAGCTGTCTTTGAAGGGGTTATAGGACACAGTTAGGATCATGCAAACAAAAGAAATGGGAAAGAACTTCGATGTGATGGGGGAAAAAATCATTCCCACTGTTTTTAAAATAGATAAAGGTTTTTATTATCTGAGGGTGTTTGTTTTGTTACTGTCCTTTAGTGGCTGGTAGACTGTACAGTGAATATGAAGGCAAATGAAAGCTGATAGCTCTCCATTTTGACAGCATTCTTAATGCCGATGTTATACGGTTATTTCTAAATTGTTTTTTTGGAAATCACTCTGGAGATAACTCAATCTTACTGCTCTCTGCAGCAGTGATACCATCACCTCCTGCTAAGTGAATAAGGTTGCAAATATGCTTTTTTATATTCTTCTCTTTTGTGTACCATCCTTCACAAAAATTTCTGAAAAACTGTAATAAAATTTTGCTTAGCAGTGTTTGTGCTTGGTGAATAAATTGTCTTTAAGGGTATATCCAGGAGTGAAAAGGGTGGCAATGGAGGTAAGGATCGAAATACTCCACTAGCCACCACCTACAGATGGCAAAGATTTCTCCAACATTAAGTATTGGCCTCTGTGTAAAAGTACACAAAGCTTAATTTTTGTTGTTTTTTTTTTTCCCCTAAATATGTTTTTTCCCTTTTTCTTTTGTTCTATTAGGTAATTAATGCCAATATACAAAACAGAAGCCCTAAGCCAGGGCCCACTGCACATGAACAAGAGCTTGGTTTTTTCATGGAAACAGGACTGCAAAGAGCACATGTTTTATATTTCAAGAATGGGTAAGATTTGATTATTCTTTTATTATGTTTGCTTTTTTTTTTAGGCTTTGTATTTGGGATTTAACTGGACATCATTTGTAGCAATTGTGGATTCTGTAATCATGAGGTCTCTTATTAATAAAGTAGTAACATTTTGATTGAAATAGTAAAGCTACCCATATTGTATTTATTTACATATTGTAAAATTATTCAATCAAAATATATTAAGCAGAAAGCATTTTATAGTATAACTTAGTAAATGTGAGAACATAAAATACCTTTTCTTTAACTATTTGAAATTTATTATTGAACACTGTTAGAAAGTGATTGACAACATATTGAAACTCTTGATTTTTATAATTTTGATTTTGTAATTTTTTTCCAAATCTCTTCAGTTATGACTTATTTTAACATTATGCTGCAGGATAAATGTACATGAAGATCAACAGTATGTATATGAGTATACAATCTCCATTGTATCTGCTCTATAGATTCCTTTAGAGTCTGCATGGGACTTCCTTTATAATTTATTTTAGATAAGGCTTTCCTTAAAAGCCTAACAATAAATGCAGTTACCACACAAAATGAGAAACAGAGTACAACTCTCCATTTTTAGTAACTTCAAAACTTGGCACAAATGGTTTTTAAGTACATTTCTGACATTTGTTGAAATCACATAGTTTAAAAATTTGTTTGTGGGGCTTCTTATTCCATTAGGAAAATGTGATTTGATTGAAATATTGGAACTCTTGATAGTACTGTTTTGCACCAAAAATGTTTTTTATTCTTTGAAATACATAAACCAGAGATGACGGAAATCAAGCAGTGTCTGTAAAGAGTTCGAGATTTTAATGTACTCCTGGTAGGATGAAAACAGGTTATCCAAAGTTTTCAAACTGGGCTTTTAGCATGGAAATGAAGTATTGCTGCAATAACACATGATTTGAGAGTTACACTTTAGTTCTGTTTTCATAATTTAATTGCAGGAGGAATGGAATGTTCTGAAGGCTAATTTTTTTAATTTACCAGAACTAAAAATAAGATCTCTGTTTTCATGCCTGCACAAAAAATAAATAAAATACATGTATTGAAAAAATCCCTCTGGCAGTCACGGTTAAGAATAAGCTAAAACTTCCACAGTTTGAACAATTTTGATGGAAGGCCAGGAATGGAAATGGTGCATTTAATCTGACATGTTGTGCATAAAAGCAATCAGCAGCAGACATAGCAGATTGCTATTAATGAGGAAAACAAAAATCAACTGCACAAAAAAAATCATGCAGCGGGTTGCTAAGGAACAGCCAGCCCATAGGAGTGTTCTTCCTAGACCATAACCAGTTGGTCTGGTGTGAATTTGAAAGGTGATTGTAAAGGTGATGTGCATTTTAATCTTTCACAGTGAAGTTGCTGGTGATCTTGTTAGCTCCTACATAAGCATATAGTCTTTTTTGCAGTCTTTAGTACAGTGATCCCTTGCAGTTTAAGAGCTAATGACACATTATATATAAAATTTTTAAATCTTCTTCCAGTTTCATTGGCCAGTGGTCCTTTTTTTTGTGGTATGAGAGGGAGCAATGTGTTATGAAAAATAGCTCTGTGACAATCATTATTTTACATATTCCTGCCATTATATCCTTTAGTTTCCTTCTTTGATTCAGAGCTAATCACAATTCTTTCAATATTTCCTAATATGGTCATTGTTTCAGGCTGCTTATTATGTTGCTTTTAGAGATCCCTTTTTTATTTTTTTAGTTTTAAACTTGGGTTTACCAGAACTGAAGAGAACTTTAAATATATTTTTGCTGATAGGGACAAAATTTATAGCCTGCTTTTTAACACGTCTATTTTAGGGATGTTTTGTTTTATTTTTAAATGTGTCATTCCTCCTGATGTTAGGTTTGTAGAAAGTGATTCAAGATCTTCCCATTAAGCTTTACAATGTACTTCAATTTTGAATTTAATATAAAATTGTAAAGATTATATAAGCATTTTCAAGGAGAGGAAACGTAGACGTTTTTAATATAGATAGTTTAGAAATGGAAACTTTTCTTTTAAATAAAGTGATTTTTTTGCAATTGAAGCTAGAGAAGTTAAAAGGGCAGGAGGAGACAGGGAATCACTAGAATTTTGACTGCTTATGAATGTTGAGGGAGAAGAAGGAAACTGTGCCAGTCTGTTTCTGTGGACAGACTAAACTGCTGTTCGTATTGCAGTGCAGTGGAATCTCTGATTTGTGTCAGTGGAATCTCTGATTTGTGTATGCTTGTGAAGGGAACCTGGCAGAGGAGCTGAGTCTGAAGTAAAAGCTCCCATCACCAAACTATAACCTGGCATTGGTGTGTCAGTTCAAATGTTACCCTGTGAGCTGCGTGGTGGCTGTAGTACTTCATGCATTAGAACATGATGTACAGAGATTTTCTTTTAAGTCAAGTAATCAGGTTTTTGTAGATGATTAAATAATTATCTTTCAGGTATGCATTATCTTGTATGAAAAACTAGGAAGTGTTTGAAACTTAACTTAGCCTTACGCTAAGTGGTGATATTTTGAAAATACATGGAAATGCACTTAGTTTAAAAAAAAAAAAAAAAAGAACTGGAATTATTCTGAAGCAAAAGAGTGTTATTTTAGTGCTCTTTTAGAACACAAAACTGAAATTAATGGTTTCTTCTGAAGTGTACAGAATTTTGTTAAAAAGTCAAACTACATACTCATTTTTCATTTGAGAGATGAGGAACATTTCAGCTTGGAAATGAGAAACAAGTTCTGGAAGCTGATCTAAAACTTAAAGTAGAATTTATGTGTTTTTTAAAAAAAAAATTTTGAAATATATGAATTTACTTGTCTTTCAGGCTGATTACATAACTTGTGTAGTAGTTGCTTTGTAATTTCATATTGAAGAAGCTTAAAGTCATGATGTTTTTCCCAGAAAACCTGTGAGCACAGAACTATGACATTGGCATTTAACATAGCTATTTTCAAGTACAGTGCCCCTGAGGAAGAAAGGACAACCTTTTATATACCCAGTGGTTCTTCTGTCCTAGTATTTGTTTTGTATTCATATTACGAGATTTGAAGTTTGTTTTGTTTATGGTTTTTATTCTTGAGGTAGTAATGTTCACAAATATACTGGATGTATATGCTCCTAAAGCAAAATTGCACTCTGAGTTCTAAAATCAGATATCTGTCATGTGAAAACCAGACTTACCTGGCTTTCAGGGATATTTTACATGCCTTCTCCTTTATTTCACAACCCCTCCAAGGATGTTGCTCTGTCAGACTCCAGGATCCAGACTGCAATTTGGTCTAGTCTCTGTATAGTTCACATGCTGAATCAAAGGGTGGGGAACCCAGAGCAGATCTGTACTCCTCATGGTGCTGCTAACCTGTGCTGGCACAGCTGCAGTGAAGGAAGACCTTCCCAGTCTTTTCCAGGAAGTTGTTTGTCATAGATTGGCTTTTTCCTCAATAGAAAATTAATCCAGGGGAAAAAAAATCAAAAAATCAACCAATTTTTCTGCATATAATTGATATAATTGATTTGTATTGACTTACAGAATGTTTGACAAGCACAACAAAAAGCCCTCCTTAGAGTTTAAGACTTGTCTATGTAGAATTTCTTTTATCTAATTTTCTTTTTTCACTTTAGCATGTAATAGAAATAGCATAGGAATATAGCTCTCATGCTGGTAAGTGAGGAACACTGGATGGAAGGCAATCCAAAATCCATATATTCCTATACTCACAGCCAGGGATTTTACAGTGAAGAAATCCGTGAGAGAAGGATTTATGTAAATGCTTGACATAAATGCACATTAAGACACTGTATGATCAGCTCTCTACTGTATTAGAATACAGTGCTAGCTACTCTCTGAATCTCTTGAGATCTTGTTGCATATCCTACATCAGTCTCAAAACAAGTTGGTGATTAAGTAAAGAATAGAAAATAAGATGAAATTCAAAAATGTTGAATTCCCGTGAAGTATCACATTCCTTACATGTGAGATATCACTGCTGTATTGGAAAGCAAACGAAATTACTTCTATTGCAGTTTTCAAAACAGCTTTGTTCTGGATGTACCTGCTTTCATGTTTGTGTGGTGGTGTCAAGAGAAGCAGTAAACAAAATGGTTAGTGTCCAGACATTGTAAAGTGGAGTTACCTGCTCTTGTCTTCCCCATACCTACACTCCTAGAATGCATTTTTCTTGTTTGCCTTTTGCTGGTTCAGGTACTTGTTTGGTTCTTCTGTGGAGTCTTTTCGTTCTCCAAACCAGCAGAAGCCAAAGAGCAAAGAAATCATAGCGTTCTGTCATACAAGTGAGAAGAACTGATGCACTGCAAGGTGTGATAATGGCTGGTGTGGCTGTCAGAAAACAGACAGGACCGTGCAAGTGGGAGTAGGAAGGTATCAAGAAGGAAGAATGGTGGATAAAGGGAACAGTAAGAGATGAGAATGGGGAGGATGAGATCTTCCTCTTTAGGCAGTGAACCATTAAGTAGACTAACTACCAGTGAAACTGCAGTCTAGGCAGTGTGTGTTTTCATTTTGAATGCATGAATGCAAGAATTGCTGCTTGATTGGACTGTTTCAAATACTTAGGCTTGTGTAGCTCTAATGGCACACTGAAGATGTTTCATTTATAAGCCCAAACATCATCTGAGAACTTTCAAGCATCAAGCAAATGTGATCTTCTGTAGTGAATTTGAGATACGTGGGATTTTTCTTTCTCCACGAGTTAATAATAAAATGAGAAGTGTGTCACAATGTTTTTTTTTTTTTGAAAGTGGTCTTTTAAAAAAAAAAAGAAGAGTAGTTTAGATTCTGGCAGGTAATTAGGGGTTTTCTACATATTCTTTGAAAAGTAATGTCCAGTGATAATTAATGTTTAGTGGTAATTACATGGTATTGTGGGAATATTGAAACTGTAAATATGAAACAAAGAAAGGGAAAACAGAACTGTCTGAAGTTGCAACTGTGTTGCCTCTGGGAGATGATATCTAAACATTTACCAGGATGGTTTTCTAATTGTGAATTAAATTATGCTTCCCCTCCACCCTCTTAAAGCTGAGGGAAAACAGACGCAGACATTAGTCTCAGCCATCTGAAGCATCATCTGTTGTGCATAGTACTTAGTCTTGTCCATTTGGTCAGCCTTTAATAAAGTTATTGCAGAGAGCCATAGAATGTCAGCCCTTTTTAATTTTTCTTTTAGCTCATCTTTTGAGGCTTTATAAAGCAGAGGGTAAATGACTGGCCTTGGTATTAGGATGCTCTGTTGCTACAGAATTAATCTCTTGATTTGTCACATTTTTTGCTTGTTGCTTATATAGTAACTTATTTCAATGTGAAATCATTTCTCCTCTTAATACTGTGTAAGTTACTCTTAATTGGCTGAAAATTATTAGCTAGAGTTTATGGGTTTAAATCATTGTTATTTTTTTGTAAACATGTCAGTCATACTGAAGTTACTGAAATGCCACTGTTCTGATTGGCATGCAAACAAGTTTTGCCTGCTCTTACTCCCTACCTTTTAAATCATTCCTTTCTTTTATTTCCTATTTTAATCCTTGGAAGAAATACCCCAACTTTAAATCTTACAGTGTATCAATGAGTTTACAAGCATTGCATTTCTTTTTCTGTGTATAAATATAGAGAGAAAGACAGAGAGAACAAAAGGTGCATTTGGAACGTGAGCTCAATTCCAAAATGCAGTTTCCATTTCACCACTTTGATCGTGCCCTGTAGATCTCATTGTTCTTGGTTGCTCTCTTTCTAAAGGATGAATATTTTAAAAATGTGATATAGTAAGCCTCAGCAATGAGGTATTAAGGTAATATAAATAGCTTAGCCTATTCACTCTTGGGGCTGCATGGCTCTGGATATACTTTTCTCTCTTAAATGGGAGAAGTACTAACAATTTAGCCATCAAATTGCAGAGCAGGTGAGAGTTGGTCTAAGCTCACTTACCAAAATTCATTCTAATTACATGTTTAATCTTTAAAAGGCAATGTTAGACTAAATATTTGGGCTTTTTGATTGATAAGCATAAGGAAAATGCCTGACAAACAAAGCCCTTCTCGCTCTAATGGAGGAGATACTACCAAAATACATTGTAAGTACAGAGTAAATTAATCTTAGCAAAATTTCTGAGGTTAAATTTAAAACATTTCTTTTGTAGCCTGTTTTGAGTATGTTGTGATTAGATCTCACTACCTTTGTTATAAGCATTTGTTTTTTTTGTCCTAACATCATTCAAATGTAGATTGCTTCTTGTTGAACAGTTTCTTTTATTCTTTTCTACTTTTTGGGGGTGTGTTTACAAAAATAAGAAGTCCATTCTAGGGTGTGAGGTTTTTCTGGGCCACTAATGCCAAACCACTGTGTTGTCTGATGCCACACATGCTTCTTGCATGAGTGCAGTTAAAATATTTTTATTATTCTAAACAGAAATACTGTTTGAAATTATCGAAGGAGCATAAAAGTTGATCTTGTTTGAGAATAATTAATTAGGTTCTAACATGAATTGTTGGGGTTAGGGTGCAAATATGAAGACACAAGAATGCAAATATGCCCTAAGGGCATAAATCTGCCTAGACTTTCAATAGATCTTGGTTCTCAGCCTAACTGGCAAATTGCTACTGAAAGAAGATTTAAAGCAGCAAACATTCTAATGGTCTTTAAAACCGAGGAAGGTGCAGTTCTGATGGGAGGCAGTCATATAAAACCCATGTGTGTAACTCGCAGTGTCCATCTGTGGGCTGTCTTTGTCTTGTCTGAAATGACTAAAAATGTGTCAACCCTGAGTGTGTCTTCATGTTAAAATTCCTTGTCTTGAGAAAGGAAGGGATCTCAAAGTCGTTTACAGACACTGTGGAACTATGTTTTCTAAGTTAATGTGCCCTTTTGCTCTGGCATTCAGTCAGCACGGCGGAACTGCTAACATGAAGGCACATCCTAATGAAAAGCAGGTAAAAGCTGTGTGTGTCCTGGGCTAGGCAGGAAAAATATGTGCTGGAATAGCCGCCACTCTTCTCCCCAATGTTACAGACTGTTAACAAATACAGGAAATGTACTTTGCTAAGAGCAGCGTGATGTGGAGACCTACCATATTGTTCATGGTATATTTTGCTTCATTTCTTGTCTCAAAGCATTTAACTCAATTTTGGGCTGATTTTAGACTGTAGTTTTGAAGTCTGTTTTTTAGTATATTTCACATAGAAGATGCTTGACAGATCTGTATTGTGTTTGTGTTGACTTGTGCAGTGGATCAGTGTTAAATGCTTTATGAAGCAAAAACTAATTCTGTATTTTAACTGCTTTTTTTTCTTGTACAATCTTACTGCTTCTGCCATGATACAGTAGAACTTCAGTCACAGATTTCAGTGCCTTGCAGATGCTTATAAAAATATAATAGGCAACTAATAACAACCTGTCACGAAGTTTTTAAAAGGGCTTGTGAAAGTTGCATATTTTTTCATGGTGTATTTTTTTTATTGTTCTTGTAACACATCAAACGACATAAACTTCATATGGAAAAAAATGCCAATTCCTAGAATTTCATAAAGGCATTGTGGTTTGAAGTTCTACTACGTAGAATATGTTTCATCTGCACTGGGAAGATAAAGTTTCAAGCTGACAAGTTCTTGCTCATAACTCTTTTTTGGCAATTTTGCAGGGATCATTTCAGTTTTTTGTCAAGTCTGTTTTGGGGTTTGGTTTTTTTTTGGTTTTTTTTTCTTTTTTTTTTAAATCTTGTTTTGAGGACCCATCTATTACTTTGAAATACGGTCTTTGAAAGAGAACTCCGTTCACGGGAAATATGCACGTAAGGCAGAGGACTTAAAGCTGGGATTCCAGTGATCTGCTGTTGGCTCTCCACAATATTTGGCATGTGGTATTAGTGAATGATATGTATTTTGGCTTTCCAAAGATCCCAAATGTATCAGGCTTCCAATGAGTTTGGGGGATTTCTTAAAATTTGGGCTACTGACTTCATTAGTATATGAAGTTGGTGGATTATACATTAGCTGTTGTGGCCTGCTTGTGTGAAATATGTTAATCAGTATCATCTTTCACACAGTCGTTTCCGTGCTGGATATTTACACAGGGGAATTTTCTTTAGTGTGTGCTGATCACTCTGTGGTCAAGCTCGGCTTTTCCATGTGGGCTTTTTACAAACAATTGCTATTTCTTGTGTGACTGGTGATTATTTCTTTTTAGCCAACTGGTGGCATACTTTGACATAACTTTCAACCTGTTCATACAGCTTTTGTTATTTGGAAATGCTAGTTCTTTTTAAACAAGCTTTTATATAAAAGTATTTTAGAAGGTGAACTTGTGCTAATGAAAGATAACGTCTCTGCTAGTGAAAGATGTGGTGGAGACTAAAGTTTCTGAAATACACTGATAATTATGTAAAACAGAACAGAGACGTGTGCTGTCATGTAATCTGAAGAGTAAAATAAGTGAATAGGTCTCTAGGTAAAGGGATAGGAGTTCAGCAGTTCTATGGCAAGATCTCTTGCATCAACATTGGTTTCAGGTATTCTGCAACTAAATTTAAAGAAAGTATTTGTATAAAAGGGCTGTCTTTTTTGAATTTGTAAAGATTTGCAATTCAGAAGATCAGTATTTTAAATTTATTTATAAATAAAGACAGGAGAGTAAGGAAGGCAATTTCAACATCAAATTTATAGTGCAGTGCTGTAGAGCTTTTACTTATAAAAGCTTACACAATATGTAATATTTCTTTTCTCTTTTGAACCTGTCTTAGATAAATGTTATATAGCTTGCACATGACATCACACCTTAAGATAGTACAACCACATGACATAACAGCAATGATTTAACAGAAAATATGCTTTTGATGAAATGATTTTGTTCTGTAACTAAACTTCAAATACTGAAATGGCTGTCCTGTATTTTGTGTTGAGGTGCCAGAATTCAGTTTTTCAACTCAGCAAAAAGCCAACTCAGTCCTTCAGCAGTTCAAAGACAAATGGTATTAATATAAAATAAAATATTCTCAACTGCTTTTATGTGCAATAAAAAACCCACAAGTGATCTAGAGATGAGAAGAAGATAAAGCTGGGAGACCATTCAAAATAATCTATTGTTTGATAAGAAAGTTCAGGTCTGCTATAATTATTAGTATGAATGATGCCTCTGAGGGTTTGAATCTCTGCAAAAGCTGTTTAGGCAGCAGAAGTGGAAGAAGCATAGACAAAGAAACCGGAGTTGCAGAACTCCAGAAGCCAGCTGGAGTCAAGAACAGAACACTGATCCCCCAGTCCTCGTCTGGCCACACAGGGGGCCTTAATGTGTTTGTGCTCTTTCCCTTCTGAAAAGGAGCTCAAAATTTTATGTTACTTTCACTGGGAGTTAAAAGCTTTACTTCTTTTTTATCTCCCTATTTTAAGGTGTCAGGAGGAAGCTAAAATGGATTTTTTCCTCCGAAGTTTATACTTTGAAACCTTATGTCATTGAAAATTAGAAACTATTGTAGTAGTGAGACCAACTTCAGTTTTGTTTTTTTCTCTTTTTGAGGTGATTGCATTTTACTTTTTTTCTTGCTTTCCCTTGAACTATCTACTGATCATGAAAATGTTTCTTTTTCAATAAACTGGCAGGGAATGTTGTTATAGTAATCAGTAGTGGGGTTCCCAGATGAGTACCGCTATTTATCTATCTCCCAGAAAGGCAATGAGGCTATGTGGGATGGGGGGGGAAAGAGAGCATGGGTTTTGACAATTTTATCAAATAATATATTATGTTGTTACTACATCCAAGTTGGAATACTGTCAAATTCTATGTTTATATCCAGGAACTTGACGAGAGGAGTTGGTAGATTTAGAGAGTTACTCAGAGCTGTTGAAACAAGAACTACACAAAATCTGCGAATGGTAAGTTATAGTAAACTATATTCCTATTTCAGCATCTGAATTTGGTAGGCAGGTAAAGCATAAGTAAATACAGTGGATGAGTTAGAGATGAATAGACAGATACCATATTGATAAGGACCCGTTATTCACCAGTTTGTAAGGTTACATTTCCTGGCTTAAGTGAACGCAGCTCCAGTCAGCACACAAACTGTAACTGTCTGTGGTGGGTTGACCTTGTCTGGCTGCGAGATGCCCACCCAGCTGCCCCTGGACTCCCCTTCCTTAACATGATGGGAAAGAAATAAGCAAAAAGTTTGTAGGTCGAGGTAAAGACAGGCTGTTTGCTTACCAGTTACTGTCACAGGCAAAACAGATTCTTCTTGGGGGACATTAACTTCATTTAATTGTCATTTAAGAGAGAGTGGGATGGTGAGAAGCAAAGACAAAAACTAAAACACCTTCCTCCCACCCCGTTTTCCCAGGTTCAGCTTCAGTCCTTGACTCCTGACTCTTCTACCTCCTCTCCCTACCCTCCCATTCCCTGAGTGGTGCATGGGGGGTGGAGGGTTGTGGTGAGTTCCTCTCTGCTGCTCCTTACTCCTCACACTTTTCCCATGCTTCAGCATGGGGCCCCTCCGTTGGGCTGAGGTTCCTTCAAGGAATATCACCCTGCTCCACCATGGTCCTCGTAGCAGACTGCATGTGGACCATCTGCTCCACTGTGGTCTCTCCCACAAAAACAACTGCTCCAGGCCTGGAAGGGCAGCAGAGGTTACTGAGAACAAAATAGCTGAAAATATACCTGTATATGCTCCGCTCTTAGGAGCAGCAGTTGGTGTTGTTGATACTTCAGAAGTATCTGGATTTAACTGGTATAATTGAAAAGTTGTTTAGTTTTGCCGTTATTTTTCTTTGTGTTTAGAGAATTGAACTGGGAGCTTTCACTTCTTAAATAGCAATATGCCTGGTTTTTTGCATGTTGTAAAATAACAGAAAATATATTCTACATAACTAGTCTTCGTTAGAAAAAAATCTGAGCATTTTTTAAGAGTTTGTGTTCAGCATTTGTAAGGAAAATATTTATCCTTCACTTTTTCAGACAATAGCAAGACAACTCGCGGAAATTTTGTTGCGAGGTATGTGTGAACAGAGTTATTGGAATCCACTGGAAGATCCTCCTCACCAATCACCCCTAGATGATCCACTTCGAAAAGGTTCAAATACTAAGAATTATGCACTCAGTAGAAGACCACGTGTGTACACTGGAGAAAAGTATGGCTGAGTTTATATCTCTTTTGTTTCTATAATTGCAGTTGTAACCCAGTGCACTGGGTAATTTAGTTTATATTTTTCAAAACGTAGAAGGACTCGAGCAGTATAAATGGGAATGTTTCCCATGCTGTCTGTGTATAAATGTATATACATATATATTCCCTGAAGAGAACTAGGGAAAGAACTTCTTTAAGCAGAAGTTTGTGCTGTATACATGAGACTTTTTGTTCTCAGTTGTAAAAATTTTTTATTCTATCTTGATGTATTTGGTAAAGTCATTATCTTTATTATACCTGGGGTATAAAAGAAAACATTAATTGGATGGCAAATCAGAGACTGCACATTTTAAAAGTAGTTTGCTGCTTGTAGACCCCTATTCTGCTTTCTTATAGAAAGGGAAGATTTAGAAATACAAAGATTGAAGTTGGTCTGTGAAGCATTATGAAAAGAACAAAACATATCTAGAAATTTATCTGGCAGTTTCAAAGCTACTTTATTTCCCAAGGCAGCTACCTTTTAATCATCTTAGATTAGTTTTGGCACTTATTTGTGATGCCACTTTTTTGTTGAGTTTTAATCTTTCATTGATTCGGATAAGTGATGCGTTATGGATCATTTTTGTGTGGTATATCTCATGCTGTATTCTAAAGTAGCTTTATTTCTTCCTTCTTGAAAATGTAACAATTTTTTTTCAAAACCTATCATCATTAGGGTTAGTATTAAATGTAGATAGCCATTTCCTTGAATTTTAAATTTTTCTTAAAAGTTAATAGCTCTGTTCCCCAGACACCCCTTCCAACCTCAACTCTTCTGAGATTTTATGAAATTATTGTGCTCTGGGGATGTCTTTTGAGGACACTATTCTCTGTTCCATAGGACATTTTTGAGCATTTCTCTTCAAAGAATTTATTATTGTTATTGTTTATATTTATATTGTTGTCCAGCTGGATTAAAAGCCAGGCATTGTGGATTTTATAATTTCAATTTTGTCTGACTGCATCTAGGATGTGAAGTCATTCAAAGCTGTCTACTGAGCTTTATGAAAAGATGTAGGCATGGAGTTCAGCAATCAATCTGCTGAAACAACTGCTGTGTTTCCCTGCAGGTACCTGTTTAACAAACTGCACGTGAAGGCAACCTTTTTTGGTAAAAAGGAAATAGCTATTTTTGTGAATACACCTCGATCCCTGCACACAGAAAGCATGCATTTATTGCCCAAGCACGAGGAAATCTCTTTTATGCAGGATCACGTGTCCTCTTTTTCAAACGACTTGGTATCACACAGCAAATCCTAAAGAACAGTCTGTCCCTCTCTTACAGTATATATGTCTTGTTAGTTAATCTGAAAGCTTTTTTCCATAAGGTGACCTTGTTATGTGAGAAAGAGTTTGCTTCTGTGGCAGATTGATTAAAGGAGTAGTCCTATCTTAAATAAACGAGAGATGTTTTTAGTGTTTGTAGGATCTTGATATTGTAACCTAAATGCCTGCAGTATGACACTATTTTCAGTTGTTTAGCTGTATTTATTGCAGATTTCCATTCATGAATACTTAACACAGCAACAAGCCCACCTAATTATGTTGCTTTTATTACTATCAGTAGAATGGCCTTTATCTTCAGAGACTTCAGGCAATTCCCATTCTTGATCCAGAATACTTACAGCAGGTTTCTCAGGCGCAGTCTTTCAAACTTATGTTCTCCATTCTCAACTCATCCTTTGTAGCATCATGCCTCCTGGCAAAAGTGAGACTTTGTTCAGTTTAATTTTCTCATTCATGGAACATGCAGGTGAGGAGTTCCACAATTTCAAGAGAGCGTGTAATTAAGTCCTTTTCTTTTGTCATGTCAGACTGGCTAACCCCATATCATATAAAACGTGTCTAGCCAAGTATCTCATCTCCAGTAGTGATTGAAAGTAAGTACTAAAGACAGTGAATAGCAAGACAGATATCTAGGAAACTTCTTCCTAGGTATTCTTCTGGCCATCAGCTCTGAGCCCATGATGCACTTTTTTTTCTAAATATGTTGCCTGATACATTAAATAACTGCCTTGTATTCTTTTGAGGATGGTGAATGTGATTTGACTAATAGCGTTTATGCTTTTGTAGATCCCTGTGTTACTACCTCTTCAGTTGTGTTTAACCAGTTCTTCAACTGAGGATAAACTTTGTGGTTTGCCTTTGGTTCATAGGCATTTCATGCTTCTGCTTTCCTCTTCTGTTCTACCATGTTACATTGAAATTACTCATATGCCTGCATCTGTCAGGAGACACAAAAAGTGTCCGAGTTCAGTCAACTAAACTGAGCTTTATGCTTAGACTGGCCAAAGAAATTTCTAAGTAATTTCTTCGTGGAGAGGATCTTCACTGTTGGAAACAAACAACAACCTATTTTCAAAAATATGTTTTAAAATTGTAGGTGAAAATAATGTTTGCTTTTGTTTTGATAAGTCACTTTTTAGTAGTTCTCTTTGGGGCAACTTCCTTTTTTTTCTGATAAACTAATTTTTCCAACAGATCTTTCCAATCATTATTCTGCTCTCTGGGAGCCATTGTCAGTCAGTCAGGTTAAATCTTCTTCCAGGTTGTTAAATTCTGCAGAGAAGACTAGATAGTTAGATGAGGAGCTCTCTGACGCTGCCTCATCGCTCCTCATTTCTTATCCTGGGTGGTTCTTATTCATGAGTAACTGTGTTTTGAAATGTCTTTGTTATGTAAAAAGAAATATGTCTTCTAAGATTTAGAATACTCTTCAAAATCTGGCAAGCAGTTGCATTGATTAAAAAATAAAAATACAACAACAAAACAACTGCCCTGGGGTCTTAGCTGTTGTTCATTACCACAATACGTTCACAATGTTGCTTTCAAACTGTCTGGAGTTCAGATGTTTTTTAGTTTCCATTTCCTTTCAGGCATTTAATTACTGCTTATATTTGTAGTGCTTAGAAAAAAAGTAATAAAAAAATCAAAAGATGTTTTAATATCAGACAAGTTTTGTTTCCGTTCCATAATGTATTGCAGTTAAAATACCCTTGGGACTCTAGAAATTGCTTATTAACAACAACAAATTATTTGTTACGTTTAAACAGTTCATTGTGGATCTAATGGGCTGGATTAACAGGAAATAGTACTTGTGCTAATTCAGAAGTAGTTTAGAGGAAGAAATATGAAGAGATGAAACACAGTCACTGCTTTGGGTGGGTTTTTTCCTATATATATGAGAAAGGATGGATGAATTCCTCCTGGTCATGTATCCAATGCAGATTACTGTTGTCTGTCCACCAGCTTAGGAGAGCATTCAGAAAGCATCCAGTGTTGAGAGAAAGCAGTAAAGTTTGCAAACTACTCCTATGCAAACCTTCTGTATTAAGTCATAAGGCAGTGTACTTCATTAAAAACAAATAATTGAACTTCTTGGAAGTAACAGTGGTTATGCCAAGTGGGTGGAGATCATCATGGCTCTATTCAAAAATATTCACAGCTATTGAATGCATCAGGAAGAAAAACCTCAAGCGTATTGAAAGACCAATAGAAGTATTTCTCCACATATTGTCTAAAATACAAAAGTTATCCTGTTCTTGTATGTGAGTTTTCTCTTGCTAACCTCTGAGTCAGTGATGTAGATTCAGATCAGATAAATTAGGTACCAGAGGCTAGTTAAAGTATGGGTTTATTTTTTACAGTTGTCAAATTATGTCCAGTTTTGGGATATTTGAATGTGTTCAACTCTGACAGCTGTGGTACTTATGTTCTTTTACTGTGTTTGGCCAGCTTTTCTGAAATGCAAATTTAGAACGTTCCAAAGAAATGCGTTTTAACCAATTGATTTTTCTATGCAAGCTGTTTTCTGTTTGCTTTTCTGGAAGTTTTCCAGTTTTTACGTTGCTTTTAATATATATGTGTATGAGCTTCTCCTAGAAGTAATGTGTTCTGATTAAATAATTGAATTCTTGTTTCGAACAGCATCTTCTGTCCTCAAGAAAATACAGAAGAAGCCTTACTGTTGCTGCTTATTAGTGAATCCATGGTAGGTAAAATAGAGAGACTGTATGTGTGTGTTTTCCTTGGGATTTTTTTGAATAAAAATAGAACTCTTTTTTTTTTGCCATGCCTTACTTTGCCTTGTCTTTCGTTTTCTGTTAGGAAAGCAGGCAGTTACTTCTGAAACTCAGGCTTCTGTTCCTCTGAGCCAGCAAGATGAGGTCTGCAAGTGTTAAGGAGTTTTTCTCCTTTGAAGTGGCTGTACTAAGCCTCCTTCTAAGCATGGGCAAGTGAACAAGCCAGGTCTTTCATTTGGCACTACTGTTACACCAGCTGGTTGCTATTCAGGCAGATTCAAAATCTAAGTTATTTTTGTTGTTAAAACCAAATCAAAGACTACTAGATAAGCATAATAAACATTATCAAAAAGTACTTTCTATTGTGCATACAACTTCAGTCAAACTTGTAAATGATTTTTAGTGATACTGACATTCAGTCTTTGCTACTGTATTTTTTTTTTTTTAGGAAGTCCTCATTTCCTCAATAAGTGATTCCTTTCAATGGCCTACTTGTGCCCTTAATCAACCTTCCATACTTTAGTATGATATTGCTAGTCATCAATCAACTGCCACGTACTGGCATTCTCATACCATGTCAGTTTTATGTTCTCAGATAAAATTAAATGAAAGGCTGAAGCTGAAGCTTTTGCTGTTTTTTTTAAACTGGAGGTGTGAAACCTCTACAGTCTCAGGCATCATGAAGTCTGTCTCGCTGTACATCAGTGAGATGTCGTCTTTTAAGTTCTATAGGTGATTCAAATGCCTACATGCTTTGGTGTGATTTCTGGTTTGCTACAGTTAAATAGGATCAGAGCATTTTAGTGAACATTGTCCTAGCTGAACTATTTTAAAGTGGCGCACATTTGCATTGTAGTGCTACCTACTTTCCTCATTCCTAGTGATCTGCCTTGCAATATTCATGACAGAATCTACAAATTCTGTCTAGATTTTGATTCTCAGATTACAGAAAAATAGACTGAGCAAACATTTCCATATATCACATACTGGTTTTACTGCAGTATATACTTAGCACTGAGAGGTGCCTCTGTAATGTGCCTGAGCAGCTTGTGGAGGTGTACAGAATTCTGATGTGAACTATGGTCATGGTGTGAAGTCGAAGCAGTCCCGGTTCTGCAAGATCTGACTGCTGATTACTGTGTTTGCATGTGTAGTTCCTTACATATCATTGCTAAGAAGCCAGAAACCAAATTAAAAGTACTGCCTTGTTAAGTTTCTTTTCAGATTACATACAGCTTTTCCTTTGTGAATCAGATCTGCCTAATTATATCAAGTGCTGTCACTGTAGAGCATAACCCTTAGCAAGCTTTCAATTTAATTTTTTTTTTAAATTATTGCAGGTTATCTCAGGTAAAACAGTTTATTTCAGGGGAGTATAAAATCTTTGACATGACTGACTTACTTTGGCTAAGCCTTTTGTTCAAATTAGTTTTGATGGGGGAAAGGGGAAGATTGAGCATAAAAATATTCATCATTACAAACTTACCTTTCTGAGAGTTGAGACCTGTTATTTCAGCTTCCTTGCATGCTGACTTTCCAGCTGTGGTAGTTGTGAAGTAGTATGTGATTTATGATTTTGAAACCAGTATTTGGGAAAGAAATAAGAACACTTATAGAAGATGAAGTAATCACTGGTGTTTTGAGATGCTCTTGTGTTATTAAAGTAGTATGATCCCTTCCTTTCATTGTCTGTGAATTAGTGAAGAAAAAACCCCATTCAGGACCAGGTTGGATGGGGCTCTGAGCAACCTGGTCTAATGGAAAGTGTCCCTGCCCATGGCAGGATGATCTCTAAGGTCCCTTCCAACCCAAACCATTCTGTGATTCTGTGATCTGAAGGACTGATACCTTCACGTTACAGTGCACATGTGTGTTGAATGTCAGCTGAGTTGTGGTAACAGAATCACAGAATGATTAAGGTTGGAAGGGACTTCCGTAAGTCATTTTGTCTGAAGCCCTTGCTCAAGCCAGCCCACCTGGTGTAGGCTGCATCTCTGTCCAGACATCTTTTGAATATCTTCAAGGAGAGAGATGCTGCAACCTCCCTGGGCAGCCTGTGCCTGTGCTCATTCACCCTCACAGTAAAAAAACTGGTTCCTGATGTTCAAAGGGAACCTCCAGAGTTTCAGCTTGTGCCCATTGCCTCTGGTCCTGTCACTGGGCACCACTGAAAAGAGCCTGGCTCCCTCTTCCTTGTGTCCTTCCTTCAGATATTTCTATACACTGGTAAGGTTTCCCTCCTGAGCATTGTCTTCTCCAGGCTGAAGAGTCACAGCTCTTTCAGCCTTTCCTCACAGAAGAGATAGATGCTCCAGTCACTTATTCATCCTAGTGGGCACTCGGACTGTCTCCAGTAGCTCCATGTCTCTTGTACTGGGCAGTCCAGAACTGGGCCCAGTACTGCAGGTGTGGCCCCACCAGTGCTAAACAGAGGGGAGGCTCTTAATGCAGCCTGGGCTATCAATAGCCTTCTTTCCAGCTGGGGCACGTTGCTGGCTCCGATTCAACTTGGTGCCCACCAAGGATCCCCAGATGCTTTCCTGTCATGCTGCTTTTGAGGTGGGGACCTCCCAGCATATACTGGTGCCTGGGGTTGTTCCTTCCCAGGTGCAGGACTTTGCACTTCTAAGTCTTTGTTGAAGCCTTTGGTGAGGTTCCTGTCAGGTTCCTTCAACCTGTAGAGGTCCCTCTGGATGGCAGCACAGCCCTTTGGCATATCAGTTCCTCCTCTTAGTTCTGTATTATCTGCAAACATGCTTGAGCATACATCCAGATCAGGAACAGGATCAGACCCAGCTTCGGTCTCTGGGATACACCACTAGCCTCCAGCTAGACTTTGTGTCACTGGTCACTATGATGTGTGATTCTTAACCAGTGGTAAAATGGCTGAGCATCTCCTTTCTTCTACTGTCATTGAACTAAGTTATACTGCTCAGGTATACTAAAGGCTTAAAGTGTGTGTGTAACTGTGGCGAGGTGACTCATTGCAGTTTAACTGGTTGTCCCTTTATAGTGTCTGAGACCGTGACAGTTCTGAAATACCGATCACTTAAGTTTGTATGCACATTCTGTTTTATACTTACGAAGAAATGGTTGTTCAAATATATGAGATATCTTTAATAATTACAAGACATCCTCTCCTATAATACTGCTTTGGGATTGGCAGCCTTTTTTTCACAAGAAGTGCTGGTTAATAATTTGTTCTGTACTTGAAAGGAATTGAGTCAAATAGTGATTAAATGTGGAGTTAAAAAGAAGTTCTTGAAGCTGACTAAATATTATGCAGCATAGAAAGGAAAAGCCAAGAAGACTTCTTGATCAAAAGAAAGCAAAATGTCTGGTTTGGGGTGTGCGTGCCGGGGGTGTGTGTTTTCAAACCAAACTGTGGACTGATTATTCGGTTGATGATTCCTGAAATGTCTGTGCATTTTACACTCCATGCATCTCTTTGAAAAATTTTCAGTATTTAATTGTTCTGATTTTAAAGATATATTGGGGATGTTCAGAGCTTAAAATGTTATCCTGTTAAATCAGAAAAAAATGTATTAAACCTTATTGTGTGTCATTCCTTGCATTTGGAAAAGGGGGAAATAAGATGTGTAGTATATTTAAGTAAATGTATTAAGAGGACCATGCCCTGTGTAATTAAAAATAAAGAAAAGGAGGAGAGACAAGGATCTTTAACTTCTGACTTCAAATTACTAGATATAGTAACATTTGTACCAATGGGAATATTAAACACCAAGAAAACTAGAAAAAGGTAAAATAACAAGATAAGGTATTTTCACAGGCTTGATGGTATAGTGGGAGAAGTACTGGATAGTTCAATATAGGTACTAGCTATTGGGGGACCTGAATTTTACTCTTTGCTCTTTAACAAGATTTCTCTGTGAACATGTCAATTCATTTAATCCATTTCTGTCTTATTTTTCTTCCTTCTCAAAAGGCACAGTTTAATTAAGGAATTAGATTTACAATGCGCCTTTCACAAAACAGGATTGAAAGTACAAAGCCTTATTGCAAATATGGCCTGATTCCAAACCTGTTTTCAGAACCAGGGTCAGTTTTCACTTCTCAGTAGTAACCCCTGAAGGTGATTGTGGTTATGCTGGACAGGTTATCTTCCACAAGTGAGAGGCTGGTGTCGTAATGTTGTGAAGAGAAAAGAAATTGATTGCCTTATTTTGCAAAAGCTGACATACAGGATTTGAAGATCCTTCTAATATGTTTTATTATCATGCAAAAATAAAAATAAATTTTAGAAGATGAATATAAATTGTATTAAAAACCCCACCTTATTTTGTTTCTGAGAACTCTTCAATAATTTTAAATACATTACTTAATTTATGTAATTAGAGTGAAGTAATTAAAAATAGGTCCAGGTAAAAACATCAGTTTTTCCACTAATGTATAAAATTGGTGATTCTGTCTATAAATCAGTAGCAGATACTATCTCTCTGTATCACTTATATCAACTGCTGGCTCTCAGTTTGAATAGAATGGTAGTTACTTGACTGAAAATATAACTTGAATTAGAGTTGCTGACTTTGTTTCTTTATTTGTGGTATGTTTAAGGCAAACCGTGACGCTGTACTGAGCAGAATACCTGAACACAGAAATGATCGGATCATCAGCTTGCAAAGTGCATCTGTCGTCTATGATTTACTTACTATAGCCTTGGGAAGAAGAGGCCAGTATGAAATGCTCTCGGAGGTTTGTCACTAATATTCAACTGTGTTGTCATCTGTTTTCTATTAATCATGTTAATTGTGGCAGTAATGAAGGGATAAACAAATACGGACACTGTCATTCTAGCTACTCTGTCGGCGGCGGCGGCGGGAAAAACGACACGAACCCTTATGGATCCAGAAACTGGAACCCTTTAATGCACGAAACTGCTATTC
>JAYRBT010000177.1:47419557-47438172 GCA_036023395.1 Myiotriccus ornatus | reverse complement strand
TCCGGGTGTAACTCACGCCTGTACAGAGGTTCCTATCTAACTTTAACCTTTCCAAAATCCCCCAGGCCAGCTGGGGGATTACCACCACACTACTCTGTTAATACAGGAGGTAGTTTCAACCCCAGAATGCTTACTGTCTAAATATCCACAAGTGACTTGCGGTGGTCAAGCACAGAAGTTGTGTGGAAGGTGTGGTAAATGTTTAATGCTGCAGAAATTCACATGATTTTTAGGTTGGGATGCTTCAGCTAGATGAAAGAACTTTATACAGTCATAATTCTTTCCTAAACTCAAGTTCTCTGGTTGTCGTCATGTTGGTTTTTAAGCTTTGTAGGATACAGCATATTGAACTTAGAAATATCCTCCTAGAAGAGATGCTTTCCAAACCAGAAATTTTCCTAGATTTTCATCCTTTCATCTTTCAACTCTAACTTCAAGCATATTCTTTTCAGGAGACCATAGTGCTGAGCAGCAAAATTCAGTAATGTGTTCAACGTTACCTGTTCATGGAGTGATTTGTGGTTATTTACAAGGCAATATCAACAGTTGTGTTTTCCTCACAGAAGAGGGATTGTGCTGAATGTATTTTCAATTAGTTGAGTCAGTTGCTGTTATCCTGGACCTTATTTTACAGTCTGCGTAGGTACTATTGCTTGATATGGATTTCTTGATAGAGCCTTTAGCTCTTTGAAATTACTTGTTGTTACTTTGTTCAGAAGAATTCAGTTTATGGGGTGTTCATGCTGTTGTATGAATGGTAGATAGATCATTAGTACATGAAGCTCAAGCCTTTTAGAATAGTCTAGAGTTGTATCCCATGTCCTTATAAGTGCAAAATTATAAAACCCTAAAGTATCATTTTCTTCAACCTCATTGTCTGCCAGTTAGAACTGGTAATTAGCTTTTAATTAGGCAAGGCCAATAAAAAAAAAATTAATTTTTCTTATTGTGCACACACATACATGTATTAATATGTAACAATGGGAGATGAAAGTATGATTAGGCAGTCTAAAATGTTATAAACGTATTTTGACTTGTGAATATTGTTTCCATGTGCCACTTATTTTGTGTGAACCTCTGGGATTATGTGGCTGCTGTAGGTCAGCATTCTGGAAGCAGTACTGAAATTACTTAAATCATATGTAAAACACTGGTATCAAAATGGGTAGAGTTGTGGTTAAAAGTATATTTGAAAAGATAAGCCTGAATTAATTCTCCTTGATTGAGAGACATTTGGTTTAGTACCACAGCTACTGGAGGGTGAAAGAGGGGGGTTTAGCAACATTTTTCTTTTGCCAAGTTTGTGGAAGGGAGTGTCTAAAATAACAGGAGGAGATATCACACGTAACTTCTGTATTTGTTTCTTCGTGTGATCTTTTTGCTTTGCATCAGATTCTGTTATAGTGTGGAAACACATTACACACTGGTTTGTGCTTTCTGTAATGCTAAGGCTGAGTTTGAATGTGAAAAATAATTCATGGGTTTATAGTTTATGTACATTGTAGCTGTCAGAGCAGAAATTGGACTCTGCAGTCCAGAAAATTAATTCCTAAATCAGTTTAATCCAGAAAAGTGTTTTACCTTTGTACTCTCGAACTGGCCTGATTAGTAAAAATGGACATAGCAAAATGAAATAATTCTTATTGACAACAGCAGATATAAACCATCCAAAATTAGCATATAATGCTAATTTAATGTATTTAATTTCAGTACAGTAATAATGAATTTCCTTTTGGCATTCAATTATTTATTTTAAAATCTCAGCAGAATATCGAGTGTGAAGTTAAAGTTCTTAAAAACAGAAATAATACTGCAAAGTGAACCTTTATACACCACCCCTCCTTTTAAATGGTACTTATAAGTACTTGTGGTCCCACTGCTTGTTAAGTATTCATAGTTTAGGAAGAGGCTGTATACTTTTTTCACTTAAGACTTGTCTCCTACCTTTTACAGATGGTATCTTTAGTAAGCTGCTATTTACCATTCCTTCCTTCAGACTACATAATACAGTACCAGCATGAGTATTTAAACAAACATAATAAACAGGAAAACAGTTTTCTGTTAAATTTTTTCTTTTACATACAGAATCTGGCAGTTATTTTCATGTATTTGGATGATTTAAATTTTTAATTACATGTACGTTAGATATGAGTCTATAAGAAAATCTTTATACTATGTATCATAATAATTGGAGAATGTGCCCTTAAATAACAATTTCTCCCCTGTAATTAGTGTTTAGAAAGAGCTATGAAGTTTGCATTTGAGGAGTTCCATCTCTGGTATCAATTTGCACTGTCCTTGATGGCAGCAGGAAAAGTAAGTCTGAATTTTTTTGTGTGATTCTTGTATTGATGATGTTTGATAACAACATTTGGCACTTCCATAGTTTTCATCTGTAGTGTTTTTGAAAATAATTCTAATCCTTAAATCCCCTAAGTACACTGTACTCCTGAATTTATGCCTAGTGCTGTACAAAGAATGTTGTTATTTCAATAGTTTCTAACTAAGGAAGACTGAAAGGTGATGGCAACAACTGTCTTGCCAACAATCTTAAGATCACCTGATTGAATGAAAGCAGTGAATTGTAGCAGATTTATTATACATTAAAACTTGTTTAAATATGGTTTTGATGAACAAATTTTATACTGAAATTAATGCTTTCGCTTGATGCTCTTGCTTTTTTTTTCCCTTTGGAAATTTCTGTCTATCTTTTAATTTTGCTGTCTTTGAGACTGTGTATGCTGGGCAACTGATGGATATTTTTAAAATTTTATATGATCTAGGAACTTATGTTATCAGATGCAATCCTCTATTTTCAGTTATTTTTGCTTTTCCCTGTCATGTTAAAGAAAATAAATCACATTTACTATGTAATGTAAACAACTAATTTTCTAAAAGATCATTGTCAATGGGGATAATTTGCTTATTTTCAGTATAGGGGAAAGGAATTTATTTCCCTTAGAAAATATTTTAGCAGGACGTTGGTTCTGAAGAGGCTTGGTTCTTCTTCCTATTCTCTGTCTACTTTGAGTTATCTTCTAAATTGCAATTGGATGGAGGCAAATAAAGAGCCAGTCTGTCTTACATCAGAACTATTCCTAATTGCTGTTGTAACTCCCAAAGAACACCAAAACACTGCTTGTTCTGAGGACTCTGTTTTGTTCCTTCTCTTTCGTTTGCCTGGCTCAAAGGCTGTGAGGTTACAGGCCTAGCAAGGTTTTAAATGCATCTCAGACTGTTTCCTGAATTGTGTACTATTGGAATTACATTCTCAGCAAATGTTTCTCTGGGGATGTTTGGTGATAGTTCATGGGAGTTAAATAACAAAAGCAATGCCTAAAGTCTTGTGTTGTGCTGGCATGAGGAGCTGTGACAAATTCTCAGCAAAATGTGTAGTAATGTCTCCTTCATGTGGGAAAAATAAAGTAAATGATGGAAATATGTTTCACAGATAGAAGATTCCTATTTATGCTTTTAGTAATTTCAGTGGGAAATGTTTTTAACAGTCTGCTCGAGCTGTTAAAGTCTTGAAGGAATGTATACGTTTGAAACCAGATGATGCAACTATTCCACTCCTTGCTGCAAAGCTCTGTATGGGATCTCTCCACTGGGTAAGCTTTGCCACTCTGTCTTTTTAGCAAGAGCTGTACTGAAATCTTGGTTTAGGGATGTAGCAAAAACTTTTTCAAAGTGACTGCACTTGGGCATCTCTAAAAGTACAGCACATCCCTGCTTGAATGGCTAATTTGAAATATTTGACAGCAATGGTTATGTTTATCAAGGTAGCATATTTTGATAATGATCTAAGACCTAGCTTAACATGTATAGAAATTGAATGTTCTTGGAAGACAGATTGTAAATGCAACTTAGACTTCTCTTTCCTCTGTGCAAAAGGAAAACAGATTTTTGGAAGATGATGAGACAAATCTCTTATAATCAAGAGACTTCTCTTGGTATCATGCTTGCAGGTAGCTGGTGTTTATGAATTCATAGCAGGGACAGTGTCTTTAAAAAAAAAAAGCTACTTGAGTTGTATTTTAGATAACTTTGAAATTAGTGTATCTGTACAAAAACATTACGGTGATCGAACATCATCGTGTGGTTTTCAAGATATATGTGTAATTTTTAGAAGAATGAGTATATTTTAAAAAGGAGGAAAAGAGGAGGGAAAGGTCACAATCAGAAACTGAGAAAACAAAGTAGTAGCAGAAACAGACTTGTTGAGGCTGACAAAAATACAGTCTTAATTAAAGCAGATCCTAGTTCTGTAAATTGCTCCCTATGGATTGAGTCCATATGGAGTAGCTTACTGTACTTAGCATTTACATTTACTGGAATGGATTCAAATGTTAATTTTTTCTTTCTAGATTGTTAAATAGTATGCTAGGATGGATGTGCTATTAAACCTTAACTTTTTTACATCTTTCTCAGTTTTTGAGTTTGCATACATTTAGCAACACAGTATTCAAAACAGGGTTCTGCATGGATATACCTCTTTTTAGCTGGAGACATAGTTCTTGTGATTGATTTCCAAAAAGAAATTGTTCATGGGCCAAGAACTCTTATTTATAAAAAATGCAAAAATGGAAGATGGCATATATGGACCAGAAATGCTACTTTTTATTAAAAAAAAAAAAAAAGAAAAAAAAAGAAAAAAGGTAAAACCACAGTGTGTTATGTGACAAGTTTCTCTTTACCATAAGAATGGGTGTTTCAGCTTAATACCTGTTTTCTTTACTCAGTATTTAGTAGGGCAGCTAAGTCTAATGAGAAATTAAATGATCCTTAAAAGCAGTCGTGACTGAGATTTTAACAGGCTCACTGTGCATAATATACATTTTGTGCATTCTTCACATTCTAATGTAATGTTTAGCAAGTTTTAGACTTACATGGATGTCTTGTAATGTTTTCAGTTGGAAGAAGCTGAAAGATTTGCCAAGGCAGTTGTTGATCTTGGGGACAAAACATCAGAGTTCAAAGCAAAAGGCTACTTGGCACTGGGATTGACTTACAGTCTGCAGGCCACTGATGGTAAGATAAGAATAAACATTCACATTTGGGAATTCCCTTGTTGTCTAAAAAAGGACACCTAGCAGAATGCTAGACATAAAATTGAAGCTTCTATGTGCAACCATTTTTTCAGTCGATGTATTAAAGCTTCTTCAGTTAGTGTGTGGAATGAAATATCTTCATCATTCATATCACTGATTAAATATATCCTTTTTAGCATCTTTGCGAGGGATGCAAGAGGTCTTGCAGAGAAGGGCTCTTCTTGCATTTCAGAGGTGAGTGGGTGTTGATCTTTTCATTTTGTTCTGCTATATGTAGTGAAAACTTTTGTTGTGCGTTAAAAAGAGAGACTTGAAGAAGATTGTGTAATGACAGCTTCACCTCGGGGAGTCTCCCTTCCTGAGTACAGAATGTATTTCTTTAGCATTTATTTCCATCATCCTCTGTCAGAATTACCTAAGTTTGATTTCTACAGATTTCCTTTTATTTAATTTTAGAGACACTTGTGTTGCTCTCTAGTATAAAATATTTGCTCAAATATTCTGTTCTGATCCAGAAGGAAAAGTCATGTGATGTGAGGTTTCAAGTCATGGTTCAATGTGATAGTGTTTCTAAGAGCCAACCAGCCGCTGATCAGCTTGTATAGCAGGCTTTTGCACTTACCTCCGTAGTGGCAGAGCAATAATTGAGGCCCTGCTGCTGTGGGTGAGGGGCAAACTGCAGGTAGTAAGGTAGTAAACTAGGGATAAATTAAAAATTCTATCTGGGTGTGTAACAGTGTAGGCAGTGACAATGCAAATGCCCTGTGTTCCAGGTATCTTACGTGGAAGCAATGCCCTTGGGGGTGACAGGAGTTCATTCTCAAGGGTTTGACTCCGCAAATGAAATGACAATAAACAGGTGAATGAGAACTCTCTATCCTAATTATAGAAGAAACAAATCTTGATGGAAAAGATGGCCAAAGTGCTGCAGCATCTAAATATGTCTCATCTAAATATGAAAACCCTCCTGTGGTGAGATAAGCCTTAATGGAGGGAAACAGATTTGTTCATTAATGTGAACTGAAGTCGTGGCTTTTTGGTGGTGATTTTGTATCTGAGGGAATAGGATTGAAAAAGTGTTTTGCAGGTAACTTTAGAGTGAGGCTGGTATATATTGGTCCTTCTTTTTTCTGTCTTGCCTTAGCTATTCTTCTGTATGTAAATATGTTTTAACCTACCTTTGCTCTTCGTGTTCCTTAGTGGTTCTGATTAGGTTTTTTATTACTTCAGCATTCTTTCTCCACGTTGAAACTGAACTTTCCACCTTCTGGTTTTTACATCAGTTCCTCACCCATCCATCTTACCTCTACTGACTTAATCATCACTGTTTCAAAACTAGAAGAATATAAATTTATGCACAGAAGGCCTTAGGAACATGAGGATTAGTGGCATCTGCTTTCAATTGATACAATATCCTAGAAACAATGTTTTGTATTTCTAACTGTATGTTCTAGGTTATTGATGATAAGTCATCCTTTCAGCTGTCCTTTCTCAGAATGAATGTGTACATAGACTTCTAATTAAATTGTCTTCCAGAGGTTTTACCCATGTGCAGGGTGTATGTTTTGAAATTTCTAGTGAATTGCTAATATTGCTGTTAGTGATATTGCTCAGATGAATGGCTTGGTCTCCATACAGAATCTTGAGTAGAATGGTTTGATCCTCCAAAATAACCGTCTAAAAAACCCCATAGCTACCTTCTAAGAAAATGGAAAAAAGTATGTTTTTAAAGGAGTTTGTTCTCCATATTAACATATTTCCCTGCTTGTGTTCATAGAGAGACTTATATCTGATAGATCAGCTGTACCGGAAATACACTCCGATATGATTGATAATGTTGCTGGTTCCTTACTTTGACAACATAAATATAGGATGGTACTGAAAATTTGCTACCACTGAGAATATGTCATGTTCAACATACCAGAGTCATGCCCACTTTCTCTTCCCACATGTGAAAAATAAATGTCTTCTAGGAGACGGAAGTTGGAATTCTCTGTTCATCTCCTACATAAAGCAAGCAGCCTGTACTGGACTCAGTATTTTGATGTGCCATTTGCTTTAATTTTTTTTTGTGGATTTTTTTAATCACTTACCTTGAAGACCAGTTCCTGAAGAAATATTTGACCTGAAGAAATACAGTTGTGTTTTGGACCCTTGTCTGAGCCAGATTTCAAGGCTTACCAGTTGGTGATAGTGGTCAGTCAAGAAGGTGCTTGTTACTGTCTTCACACAGTACTGAATGGGTGTTTGTTTGACTTTTTTTTTTTTTAAATTTGGAAGACTTTCAGTGCTTTTGCTGTGGTTGGTGTGAATTAAAGTTTCACACAACTCACCGAATGGTAGATAGATAGTAACAGCTTTATTCTTTCACTGTCTGGAGCTTGGGTGACTGAACAAGTACTCTCTTAAGTTAAAATCTCTTGTTCTCACTTAGTATTGCTTAATTTATGCACTTAAATTTTAAAAGGACTGGTCCTGGACAGGATTTTCTGTGCCTCTAATCTCCAATTTAGAGGTGAAGTTACCAAATATGAAACTGTTCCTTAATAACTTAAAACTACTTTGAAGCATGCTGGGTGTAGTTGCTAAACTGAAGAAGCTTTACAGCTCTTTGGATTCGGGAAGACAGAAGTGCACAGGTTACAAGCAGAAGGTTCTCTTTGTGATTGTAATGATTTGAAGGTCAATTTTGTTACTTCAACCCAATGGAGACGAGTCATTAGATATTCCCAAGATGATTATTACACATCCTATTGCTAAATGAGCATTCTGGAAGATTGAAATAAGTAAAAATTAAAAAATAGTTCCAGGCTTGCTGCCCAGTACTTACTACACATCATTTTGGGGTAGAGCCATAATTTTTTTTTGTTCTTATGCTCAAACATTGCCCTGCTCAAAAGCAGAAAGATTGTACTACAGGGGAAGATGGTAGAGTGTATTACAAGAACAACTTCTATAGGATAATACAATAAATAAGACTCAGAGTGTGCATTTGACCAAAACATTAAGAACAAGAAAACAAACAAAATTTTTTAAAAAGATGAAAAAAAAGTTATTTTGTGTTTCAGTAGCTGAGATTATTTGCAACAGCAGTAGTTAGAAATATTTTGAGAGTGAGTAATCCGAAAAACACTTGTGCTTTTGGGCATCTCAATGCTTTTGTCAGCGAAACTTCTACTTGCTAAAAAGATCATCAGCATAAACTTCTGCATCTGAACTTCAAAAATAGGTTCGTGATGAGTCAGATCTTATGCAGCCTTTTACTGTAGTGCTGTGATAAAGAAGCTGTCCAGCCTAGATTTCTTTTACATTGCAACACAGCAAGTAAATCCAGTTGAAGCTGGTCACAAGTGGTCTTCCCCCTCAGTATCGAGAGCAACCCTGTTTTACATCTTTATCAAAGATCCAGATGAGAAGATCAAGTGCACCCTCAGTCCTTTCATAAATGACACCAAATAGGGTGGCAGTGTTGATCTGCCGGAGGGTAGGAAGGCTCTGCAGAGGGATCTGGACTGGCTGGATTGATGGGCCAAGGCCAATGGTATGAGGTTCAACAAGGCCAAGTGCTGGGCCCTGCACACAACCCCGTACAGGCTTGGGGCAGAGTGGCTGGAAAACTGCTCCGTGGGAAAGGACCGGGGGGTGCTGGTCAACAGCCAGCTGAACATGAGCCAGCAGTATACCCAGGTGGCCAAGAAGGCCAAGGGCATCCTGGCTTGTATCAGGAATAGTGTGGCCAGCTGGACCAGGGCAGTGATTGTCCCTCTGTATTTGGGACCAATGAGGCTACACCTTGAATTCTGTTTTCATGTTTGGGCCTCTCAGGACAAGAAGGACATTGAGGTGAAAAGTGGCTGAGGGAGCTGGGGTTGTTTAGCTTGGAGAAGAGGATGCCCATGGGGAACCTTATCGCTCTCTACAACTGCCTGGAAGGAGATTGTAAGCAGGTGGAGCTCAGTCTTTTCTCCCAGTTAACAACTGACAGAATGAGAGAAAATGGCCTCAAGTTGTACTAGGAAAGATTTACGTTAGATATTAGGGAAAATTTCTTCATGGAAAGAGTTGTCAAACATTGGAACAGGATGACCAGGGAAGTGTTGGAGTTATCATCCCTGGAAGTATTCAAAATACATATGGATATGGCACTTGAAGATATGGTTTAGTGGTGAACATGGTGATGGTACTGGTTGATGGTTGGACTTGATGATCTTAGAAGGGTGTTTTCCAACTTTAATGATTCTGTGATAACAAGATGCTCTACTAACTTACTGTTAAAGCAACTTAAATGCAAGAAATAACTGGCTTCCTAGGAGGCTTACTGTGCTGGACTAAAAATGTGTTTGAACTTTGTGAGTCTGGGTATGAACAAAACTGACCTACTGTTCTACTACTCTTCCTTTTTGAGTTCTGTGTTTCAGAACCATCCTGCCACATTCAGTGTGATTGCTTGAGTACTTCTTGTGTAGATGATATAATTCTTCTCTTTGAAGGCATGTTGTTTTGGGGGATTTGTGTTTGGATTTTTTTTCCTTTTTGTGTTCGAAAACTTCATTTAATTAATTTTTATTGTAACTATTCTGAAGTAATTACATCTAGTATTTGCTTAGGAGTATAATAAATTTGAAGAATAATTTTGTATTGCTTGTTTTATAGGTTTATACTGAAATTACACAATTAATTTCTATTAAAAATTATTTTTAATGTCCAAAAGTGCTTCCTTTAAATCACGGATGATTAAGAAGTATGTGAAAAGTTGCTGAATGAACACTGCTTCAATCAAAATATGAGCACACGGGCAGTTAAGAGATCTGAATATGAATAAATAAATATATATCCTTTTGTGGGTATGTCTAACCTGTCTGAACAGGGGTAAAACTCACTGGTTTTTGTTTTGTTTCTTTGTTTTTAAGGGCTCACAGTTTGTCTCCAACGGATCATCTGGCAGCATTTTACTTGGCACTACAGCTTGCCATATCGAGACAGGTTAGTTTTGTTTTAAAAGTGCAGCATCATGCTGTCATATGAGGATTAGAATTTCTATCTGTTGATGAATACAGGTGAAGATTTTTTCAATAAAAACCTGTTTTTCCTTGTGCCTATATGCATATATAAGAAAAAAACACTGAAATAGTCTCTCCAAACATCCTTGGTCTTATCTGTAGATTTCTCTGAAGTTCTACCTGTATTTCCAGCTCTAGGATGAGAAATAAAACATAAGTAAATCGACTTACTTTAGCATTTATGTTGCTAGATGGAGAGGGAAAA
Source organism: Myiotriccus ornatus (assembly GCA_036023395.1). Lineage (NCBI taxonomy): Eukaryota > Metazoa > Chordata > Aves > Passeriformes > Tyrannidae > Myiotriccus > Myiotriccus ornatus. The sequence continues at coordinate 47,427,856 of JAYRBT010000177.1, read as the reverse complement.
AAAAAGTCACTTTTTAACATGTTCTTACCTATTTATGTGTAATCTCTGCTCAGATCCTGGAGAGTGGAACTCTTAAATATAGTCTTTAATGATATTGATAGTGCTTAAATCTTGAGTATCTGCTAAGATCCATGGCCTTTCTGAAAACCTTTAGGAGATTTGATTATTGTGAACAAAATTACAAAAAAAGTATTTAAGAAAAGTGGAGAATATAACTGTACTTTTTATTATTTATATTCCATATATATATTTGTTATATTATAAAATATAACAAACTTTTATAGAGTTAAAATATTTAACTCTATAAAAGAGATCAAAGCTTAGTCCAGCTTATATAGCTGTTATGTTTAAGGCATTCTACCATATATCACATGGATTTGTACATTGTGGAACTGCTCTGTATGTATCATGGTAAGCCTTTTCCTGTGTTATGTTTTATTTTTGGAGGTAGTTTTGAGCACAGTTGTTTATATACTCCAGGTGACTATTTGTCATTGCTGTTGAGGAGCGCGGACCTTGGACTATGTCACATTAGTGTGGAATGGATTGTCACTTAATTAGCACAAAACATTTTTCAGTAGCAGGCTATGACTCTGTTCTTCTGAATTCCAAAATTTTCATGCTGCTTAATCAAATTTCCCATTTTTAACACTTAGTGTACTTACTTTGAACAAAAGCACATGCTGCTGAGGAGATAATAAAATTCTACATAAAGAAAAGTTACTGTTTCTGTCTAACTGTACATTTTAGTTAATGTATTACAATTAAAGTATGTTCAAAATCTTTTAGAAGTACAACCAATACTTGAAAAAGAACAGTAAGTGAATATTTTAAGAGTCTGAAGGGAACTGATTTATATATTTTGTTTAATTTTTACTGTTCACTGTAGAGCATCAGGTCCATTTTGAACTTCTCAGTAGTGTCTTACAGGAGTGTATAGAATTCTACATGTTATGTGTATTTTGAAATTTTATGGATGTGCAGTCAAGTAATAGGCAATACTTTTAACAGTGGTGCTTTTTTCTTTTTTTTTTCCCAAATCAGATACCAGAAGCTTTGGGTTATGTTCGTCAGGCTCTGCAACTACAAGGAGATGATGCCAACTCTCTTCATCTCCTTGCACTCTTACTATCAGCCCAGAAACATTATCATGATGCTTTGAATATCATTGATATGGCCTTGAGTGAATATCCAGAAAATTTTATGTGAGTGAATGTCATGTTTGCTTTCTACACTCTCTCTCATCCTTATTTTTCTTAGGTTCTCATCTCATTCATTTCAAGAGGGGATGGATTTGAAGTTTGCTCTATTTTTTATTTTTTTTACAATAGTCTTCCCTCCTGCCAATTTAATGCAATTCTCTTTATTAAAGGCTTGTTAAACAGTGATTAAGGATTTGGTTTGGAAGGGAGGATAGAGCTGTATAGTTGATCTTATTAGGGTTTTTTTCTACACTCTGTGTAGATGATTTCTCCCTGTTGCATGCTTTATAGTATGTTTGTGTCTTCTGTTTTTATGCAACGTTCCAAGAAGGATAAACAGGATGTTACTATTAGCTTGCATAGATTTATTCCATCCTACAGATAATTCTATGCATATTATATGGAATCTGCTCTGTAAAATACATCATAACAGAGAATCTCCTCTGATGCCTGAATAATAACCAGTCATCTGAAGTTTGCTGATGGATAACTAAACAAGTGATCAGGGAAGAAGGATGTTTGGCAAATGTTCTCTTGTTCAAGAAAGAAATCATTCTCTCTGTTTATTTTTCATGTTGAGAACATTTGAAAATACGCTTGGGTTCTGCACTTTATTAGGTTTTTTAAATTTTATTATTTATTTTCTTATGAAAGTCTCATTAAATGCTTTACAGTTAAATATCTCAGGGACAGCTTTCATTAACTTCCAGTCTTCCAACTTTCCAGTCTTTACCAATTGTCACTAAGGTTGTAATCCATAGTATTACAAATATCCTACATGGTTATTTAGACACTTTTTTTGAAGTATCTCATTATTAACTTTTAAATGACAATAAATTGTTATTATATCAACATACCAAAAAATAGGGTTTCTTTAATTATTATTATTTTGAAAAGAGAGATTGCAGTGGTTTTCCTTCCTGTTCCTTGACATTTCAGTTCTCCTTTTGACTGTCAGTGTAAGGCACTGTTGCCTTTTTCCTCATAAATCTCACCAGGACCTCTGCTGATATCATCTCTCCTCACAACTTCTGTGGCTTGCAGCCAGTTCTCTGTAAATCCTTTTGTGGCCTTTTGCTGTTTCTCACTTCTTAGTTTATCCACACACCTATGGCTTGTCTTGGTTCTTATCAGGGGTTTCTACACATGCTTCATGATTTCAGAATTATCTGGCAGTTCCTCTCTCAAACCTGTCTGTGCTTTCCTCAGGACCAAAGGACATGTCAGCAAGTCATGGTTTGAGATGCAATTGAAGTATCAGCAACCTAATTCTGTACCCTGTTATTGTTAAAGACAGAGATGCTCAAAGCTCTATGACTGTCATTATCTGTCTGTTCTTGTTTCATTTTCTGTGGCTTAGTGGCAGTGTAAATAACAGACAAGACTGCTGTATCTCTGAGAGATAACTTGTCTAGAAGTTTGTTTGGAACTGTAGTTTCAGAATTCCCAGTTGTTGTAAGAGAGCTCCCTATTGCGTTAATCTCTGTTGTAATGCGAGAACAAACGTTCATTCGGTAAAACACTTAAAATTACTCTTGTGGGCATTCAAAAGGTGTTTATGGGTGGTTCATGGCCTTTCCAGATTTGTTCATACTGCAGCTCTGGTTAAATGTGTTGCCCAAGTTGTTCATTACAGTATTGATCTTTGTGTTAATGCATGTATATGTTATTAATCATATGAGTCATAACAGTGATTCGAAATCATTAGTCCTGTTGCATAATGCAAACACTGTGGCCATACAGTGTACTGTGTTACAGTCTACTGGTGCACATCAGGGAATTTGAGATGAATATCTTGGCACTAGAATCACCATCAGATGTGGCAGCAATTGCTGAAGAATCCAAAGTGCAACACAGCTGTATGTATCTTTAGGAAGTCTTTTAGAGTCTGGTTTTTAGTGCCATCAAGTTCCCAGAGAAGTCAAATATATGATTGAGATTTCTTGGCTGCTCTCTGCAATTGATACTGACAGCCAGACAGACCCATCTGATCAATAATATAAATTTAGATTGATTCCTTCACGTAACTGGGTTATTTTTGTAAGGATTTATCAGCAAAATCTCAGGTTTACAATCTGTTCTTGAACACTGTATCTGAAGCTCTGTGTATGTGCGTATTTATAAAATACAAAACACAAGTGCTTAGCGTGTCACTGAGTCCATATTCTTATTTTGCAACTTCTATAAGCAATATAATCTCATGGTATTTCCTAGCAGACTGGGAAGAGATCCTCTTGTGTTCCCCTACAGCTTGCTAATTTTTGACTACACTGAAACGTTTGATTATTCACCTGTGGTGCTTTGTTGGCTTTTGTAAACACTTCAGTTATCTTTATGCTTTATCTTTCAGTTATGTCTGCAATCCTAATAAGTAAATACTACAAGAGTTTAAAAGTAAACTGGTGGGAGAAATGAACCCAACTTGAGAGATTACAAGTCACAGTTACAATTTACTAAAAGCATTACAATAATCCCGCACCCTGGGACAAGAACAGAATGGTGTTCAAGAACCCCAGTGCTGAACACCACGTGGGCCCCTGGGTGCAAAGTCAAGGAAAGGAAACCTGTTGATGTGGATGATGGTCGCAGTTCTGTCGAAGTAATGATCACAGTCTTGTCGAGAGTGGCAGTTGCAGTCCTGTTGAAGTTCCGATCCTCCTCTGGATCTTATGAGTGGTATCACATGTCCCAAAACCCGAAGTTTATATATGGTCGGGTTCAGGTGGGAATGCCCAGTACCTCTCCACAGGACAGGGAGTTTCACAACGGTGATTTAGCTTTGTGAGTCATGGGATTTTTTTGTAATCTTTGGTGGTCTAGGTTGTTGTAGCTGCCTATTTTGCCAGTCCATTGTGACCCATTAGCAGAGATGCCCCCTCGGTCTGGGTGTGAACATGCTCATGCCTCCTGAGGGGGTAGTTACCACAGCTGAGTCATTGGTGTGAACACTGCACTGCCTCGCAGGGTTTCTTTGACTCCCAGCTTGTAGCCTGAGGTGTCACATGTGCCCCAGTCAGCTGCTGCAAATGATCCATTTATTAACAGTCTGTCAGAAATTACATAGAGGGTGTAGAATAGACAGTTTTGGTTATACCCACATAGCGATAAGCTGGTCCAGGCCCCTGTAACTAGGACAACTCCATTACCTCAGCCTTATGCAAATGGATACTTTGGTGGCTTTGCAGCATAATAAACCTCTATACTTGGAAGTATTAAAGTAAAACATAGAGCTTGTGGTTTATGTTATTTCTTATTTCTTCCATTGTTGGAATAGCAATATATATCTGCATATCTCTATATGCTGTAATTGCATTGCTGCACTGAGTGATGTCCTGCCCTCTTCACAGCTGTTATGTTCTTTTGTTTTGCTTTTCTTCAAAAAGACTCTACATTTTCAGAAATTTATAATACAGCATCTTCATAAAATTCCAGAGGTTGAAATGAAGTTATCGGATACGTGGTGAGTCATGCTGGGAAGTGGATACTTTCCAGCACTCTTCTGTTGTAATCACTTAGTAAATATGTTGTATGTCAGTTTTTTACATCTGAAAGCCTGATGCGTTCCTAGAAGTCGTGTTCAATATTTGAGGCGTACGGCAAGCATACATTTGTATCTTAAATTAGCCTTAACCTTCCCGCCTTATAAAGCTGATAGTTGGCCAGTCAGATAATGGTTTTGCCATGGATGCCTCAAGGTCAGTAAGTAGAAAGAAACTCCTCAGAGCCAAAGAATTATGTCTCATCGTTATCTAAAGGAGTGGAAGGAATTGAGCAGACACATTGGGCTGTTAGCAGCAAGGTATAGCTTTTCCTTTGAATAGTGTTGATTGTTCTTCCTTTATTCATTAATTTGGGAACATAAACAGTCTACTCTGAGACCTTAAGAGGTATTGAGAAAAATATTGGTGAAAATCTAAGAAACCTCTGAAAGTGAAATAGGTATGTAGCAATGTTTCTCAGAGATCATAAAAATTCAAGATAATTTGCTGGATATCTACGGCAGTGTTGGTTCAAACTTTTTGTCAGCTTAAATTGCTAGCTTGTAGCCACTCTACTTACAAACAAGTTAGTTGTGTTTTTCAGAGTAATACTAGCAATCTCCTTTTAAATCTGAGCATGCTTTGATCCAGGGACAAAAAAACCTCTAAATAAAAGATTGCTGAACAGGTTAAGTACTGAAAAGGTTACAAATACTGTACTTTGATGAGATGGGTGGGAGTAAGGTGCCAGCACCAAAAATCCTGAATAGTTAGTTAGGTGCTACTGCGTTTGAATTCATTAAAGTTACGTGTTTTTCCTCTTTCATTAGAAAACTTGTCCCTGTAGTAGAAATGTGAAGTTCAGTTCTTCTCCATCTTGACAAAGTTTGAACCCACAAATGGTGCCACTCAGTGTCCTAGCTGTTAAAATATGTGGGAAGCTGGGTGAGATGATCCATTTCTGCTCCTGAAACAGAGGCAGGGACGTGCTACCCTGAATGCAAGGAGAGTAGGCAGGAAGGAGCCATGATATATCCTAAATTACTAAAGTGCTTAACTGTAAGGGGTCCTTGAGGTCTTGGTTGCTTGGGTTTTCCTTGAGTTTTAGCTATATTTATTCCATTGATTTCCTCCTCTGAATGTATAAGCAGTCCCAGAGGTGTGCATTACAGTCTGAGGGTGTGTTCAAGGTTGTGCAGGGTAATGGTGGTTGTGTTGTGTTGGTTCATATTGGGCTTATAAATCTTGTGCAATATATACAGTATATATGTGATTACCTGAGGAGCATTATGTACAAACTCCTTTCTATTATTCTTCCCTGGTTTTATGTGCTTGTTACAAGGAATTTATATCTTAGTGGTCTTTTGAATGATGTGGAATCTTGAAACGACACTTCTGTCTGTTTCTAGTTCATGGTTAGTCAGAATTAGATTCTCGGTCAAGGGAGACAGAGGTTTCTTAATGAAATACTAGGGATATTGTTTTCTTAATATTGACTGGGGTTCCCTCATTATTTCAAGTGTTGGCACACTTAAAGATGAATATAGTGCCTGAAATTAGTGTAATTAGGCAAAATAAATAGTAAATTGCTAATTTTATGCTGAAAATTGGAACTGCAATGGAGAGCAGCTGACAAGCTTTTAAAGTAGCAGAAGTAGAGAACAACAGATGGGTTATTTGAGAAGTGCAAGCATGTTATTTTAATGTTAAGTACACTCAAAAAGGAAAGACATATGGTAGCAGGTTTGAAGACAACTGAAGACTAAGTTCACAGTTTAAACATTTACATTTCTTGAAGTGTGATGGCAATTTTTTTTCTCTGAGAATATTTCACAGAATCATCAGGCCAATATGTCATTCCTCTGAAAACTACTAAATCCTTTCCTTCCTGACCCTCAAGGGCTCTACTGAGCTACATTAGATTTCTCAGAATCACAGGGCCTTTTAATGTCTCTCTCAGTTCACTGAGTAACGAACCTGTTTCCATCTGGGAGCTGTTCAGGTGGCATAAAAGAAGAGCTGGTTGGTAGAGGCAATATAGGATGATATGTACACTGATGTTTTGTGGGACACAAGGATATTTATCAACTGAAGGGAATAGACTATGCTATTCTGCTTTCCCAAGGTCGGTTAGAGTTGCAGTGCAGTGTGTGGTGCTGGTAAAACTTAAGCTTTTGTGTTTTGGATTTTTTTTCTTGATAAATAGAGCACTGGGAATTATTTGAGGAAAGGATGGTAATATAAGATTGGACAAGAAGTAGTGATGTGCTGTGCTTGCCAAAATCATGTCTTTCAGGTTGTGTATGCAGTCTTGTCAGCATTTGACAACATGCTTTTTCAAATTCATTCCATTTTGATCCTGTTTATCTTGGGAGTTAAATGAATTAGATTTCAGGAATTATTTTTCTGTAAGTCATGAAAGACGATATAGTTTGATTATGTTTTTTCTTTTTATTCTGGGCTCTTCTAACTCCCCTTTGGTTATTGTTATATGCTTTTCCTGAATGGTCCATTAAAAGGACATTGTTTGTAGGTAGATATTACTTTATATAACAAATTGGTCATTGGCCTCAGGGCCTTATCCCTGAATTATAGTTGCTAGGCTGTAGATTCTTCTTTGAAACTTGATTGAAAGAGTCCCAGTTTGGGTCATGAGCTGGCTGCTGCAGGGTATTCAAGGCAGGAAAACAAAAAGTTTTCAAGTATAACTAATTTGTTCTGGCTTTAGTCAGAAACTATCTTTATTATAGTTTACAGATTTACATTTTCTTAAGGACATTGAGTTCATAATATGGAATACAGTTTACAGGCACTATACCAAAAGCCACAAGATGAACTGCTTTATCAACAAATATATGGGCAATAATATTTCAAAGGGTGCAGGGAAGGCCATCCAATGCACACCAAGTATACCTATTCATACCTATTCACAAAACTGTCTTATTTTGGTGCTTGAGGGCTGGTTTCTTTTGCTTGGTTGAGAGTCATGCTTCAAATAGCAATCCAGACAGCCCATTTTTACTTCATCCATTTTTCTGTATGTGTATGGGCTTCCCAGTACTTGGGATCTGAGCAGCCAAATTTGGAGAAGGTTTGGTAATTGATTGAGAAACAGTTTAGGAGGTATTTTTTTAAGTTAAATGGTTTTCTGGAGTTTTTACAAAAACTAGATTTGTTTGCTTGATCTCTTGTTGCTTGTGTTGGGCATACAGTGATTTCAAGGAACTTACAAATGATGATTTTTGATGTTTTATAGTGAACTTCTTATATCTTTCCTGATAATAAGACTTTTCTTGAATGCTCAAAATGGATTAGAGTGTGCAGCAGTTCACTTTGCAATTGCAGCAGACACCTCTCTAAGTTTCTTTCTGTGCTTTGATTATCATGGTGACAGAAGTGTTGCATCTAAGATCACTGACCGTGTAAATAAATCCTATATAAAACTGTATGTCTTCCACATTCTATTTAGTTTCCTGTTGTCATTCTCCCTGTAAGTTAAATTTTTGCAGCTGTGTCATTCTATAAATACGTTAATAATAAAAGGAGCAAAGAAAACCTCCATTCTTTGATGGACTTGGAGGGAAACATAGTTAATAGAGATGAAGAGAAGGCTGAGGT
>JAYRBT010000177.1:47398424-47419457 GCA_036023395.1 Myiotriccus ornatus | reverse complement strand
TCAGGGGTTGGACTTGATGATCTTGGAGGTCTTTTCCAACCCAATCTATTCTATGATTCTATGATTCTATGATTCTCTGTTTTGGTGATCAGGCAGGTGTTTGGGAGTTGAGTAAAGTGAAGCTGCAAACTTTCTACAGCAAGTGTTAAAGGGACAGTTGTCAAAACTGAATGTTTGAATTCATAGTTTGAAGCCAGGAAGATCAAATTTTAAAACACCTAATTGTCTATATATTAGAAGTCCCTAAATTTACTTTACTTTACTTTTTCTATGAATAAAGGTTTAGGTAAAGCACACCTTCCAGAGGACATTCAATCTTGTTACGAACACAGCAAAACCTGGAGAAACCATTGCAGCATGTGGTAGCTTGTTTCAGTTGCACTTTCATTAAGACCGCATTTTTGTTTTTAATTTTAATCGATCCCTTATTGGTTTCCAGCCATTGATTTTTATATCATTCTTTGGTAAGCTCTCTGTGGCTTCTGTAATAAGACCATCTCCAAACATCCTTTCTGATAAGAATGTCACCATACTTGCTGACAGTAAAGGCATGTGCTCTGGCCTTTCAGTTGCATGGTAGCCACTTTTCATCACGTGAACAAGTGCAAAAAATATTTCAATATCATTTATTACTGCATTATACAGAGAATCAACTGCATCATGTCTCTTGGAAAGGATTGTGTTAATTATTTTGAGCATAATGGCTTCATTGGGGACTTCAGTTAAACTACCTGTTTGCTGACATTCTTCTTTGCTTCTTGGTTAGTTATTTCTAGTATGTGTTTCCACATACAGATTGCAAAGGCTGTATTTGTTCCAGTAGATATATATTGTGATTTTAAAAAGAAATGTGGCTTGACAGGTATTAAGCCATGCTGCTGAACAGTTTGTTTGGAAAGTTTCCTACTGTGCTTTATAAGGATCTTTTCGTTAGGAGGATATATTACATGTAAATTAGATGTTGGATGCCACTGGAATTCCCAAATGAAGGATCTTGAAGCAGTCAGCCCTAGCTCCTCCTTCTAAAAGAAGTCACTTGCAGACAGTGAACTGTCAAAATCTGAACTGTGGATGAAATAAACACTAGGAAGTTTAGGATTTTCTTCTAATTTTAACTTTTTTCTTCTAAACCATTTATTTATGAGTCATTACAAGATTTTTTAAAGGGCACTTGCTGATAGAATGTACTGACACAGAGAAACTGAAGTTGCCAAGGTTTGACTTCTTCCTACTTCCTCATATCTTTTCTGTTTCCTGTAACAGTCATCAGAGGTTTTTCCTGTATATGTAATTGTCGAGTGCAAGAAATTACTTGCTAACACTTTATTAAGGAAAGGTGAATAGATTTAGAATCTTGCAGATAATCACTATTGAATAATATTTGTTCCAGCTTAATTCATTTTGTGCATTCTGTGTACTGCTTTCCCACTTCAATTACTCTGTGGGGTCCCAGTGTTAACCTGATTTAATTTGCACAAGCAATTGACACTATGACAATTCGTTACAGAAATGAGATTAAACTGTGTGAAATATGCATGTAAATGTTTTACATCACCGTAATTGTTTTTCCCTTGCATTCAGATCTTATGAAAAGAAGCCTACGTTATCTGTTAAAAAAGGTTTATTTGCAGAGATCAGATTTTTAGTGTTATATTCTGCATCATCCTTTTTGTGTGTGTGTGTTGTTTTTTTTTAAGTACAGAATTATTGTCAAACTAGTTAGTCTAAGATTTTACAAGTCATATGATTAGACTTGGTGAGGGGGTTTTTTGTGTTGGTTTTGTTTTGGTGGAGGGGGAGTTTGTTGTTTTTTGGGTTTGTTTATACCTGTTTTTTTTTTTTTTTTTTTTTTTAATATAGTGCCTGGTTTTAAAAGTAGAATAACTTCTTTTGACATTTTTTCACACTCCAGGATTTGAAGTTGTGGCATATATCCAATGGACACTTAATTGTGAAACAAAAATGAAGTATTATATAACTCCACATAGAACTGGTATTTGTCACTTTTTTTATACACTAATAAGTAACAGGCTATATATCAGAGTTTATTCTTCTAGTTACGCTGTTGTTGTCAGGGAGATCAAGCCGTTGTTTGATACTTTCTGTGTGGCTTGTTTGTTGGTTGTAACCATATTTATGGGACTCCCAATATGTTAATTATTTCCTAACATATTTTAATAATTGATTGTCATGTAAAAAAAATAGTTAGCTGAAGTTAAAAACGCAAACTGTTAAATCACTTTAAAACATTCTCTTAAAACTTAGTAAGTTTACTCAAAGTAGGTTAAACATAACCACAGTGGTTGCATTTTTAATTCTACATTCTAAGCAAGCAGATTTGATTTTTAGTTTCCTAGGGTGATTCTTAGGTTTCTCAACAAGGCTTTTAGTGTTTTACCCTGAAGGAGTAATAATTTTCAAAGCACATACTTCAAGTGTTATTCGCAGCAGGTCTGGTGGAAGAATGACGGATAGCACGTCGTGTTGCTAGGTTTGAAAAAAGAATTGCAGAATGAAAGGCCGGTCTCATCCATGCAGTGCGTGGAATGCAGGTACCCAGCTGTAGCTGATCCGGGTGCGCTGGGATCCAAGTGTGCTTCTACATATAAGCAACTTGCAGAAATTGCTTGCTTTGTCCCAAAAGCAAAACAGCTGGTTTTAAAATGATGCTCGAGGTGAGCAATACCTGTTCACTGAAAGAACTAGGAGTTCTCAATAGTGTTACTTGTCACACAGCAGAGCTTGGTCTTCAGTACTTTGAATTTTTGCTTCGTTCGACAGATAAGAAATACTTCAATAGCTTAAGCCAGTATTGGACAAATTGACTCCTTGTGATCTTCTGATGTTATAAGAGAGTTACAGTAGAAGGAAATTGGTGGTTGTGGCATCTAGGTGTTTTATTTCAAAAAGCGAAACAAACTGGCTGAGGAGAAGGAGGCATAATTAGGACAGCAATTTTATTTTGAAGATTCACAAGTTCTTTGCTACATGTTACACTGGTTGGCTAGTAGAGAAAGCCTCAGATCATGGATTAATTAGAGTAGTTTGTACTGATTAGGAAATAAAGCAGGAGCTAGAATTTCAGAAGTCACAAAGTGCCATTCTTGCAGTTTTTCTGTCTATAATAGTTTTCATGAACTTATCAGCTGTATTTTAAGAAGTTAGGTTACTTGCTCCACCTTTACTGCAGTTTATCCAAAACAAACTGTGACGATGCAGTCTTTTCTAAGATTTCATTTATAATCTTGAGACCTAATTTCCACTCTTAATGTTTTAATAGTCTGAATGGCCTTTATATATACTCATTTTTGTGGAAACATTATCCTCTAGATAAATTATTCTTTTCCCTTCACGGTGCTTGTGTCATCTGTAATTAGAAATAGAATTTGTACCTCTTCTTGGCATTTTTTTTGCTAGACTAACTAAATTAAGTATTTTTTGTACTCTGCAGTTTCCAGCCAATAGATCACCCTTGCAGCCTTTCTCTGCAGCTGCTCCAATTTGAAATTCCTCATGTGTGTAGTTTTAACTCTTACAGTGAGAATTACATGTAAGATTCCACATGTGGTCTCACTGGGGTATTGTACAATGGCACCGTGTCTTTCTCTTTCTGCTCCAACGAGTGCCTCCCTGAATTGCATCTGGCCTCTTCACAGCTGTCTTACCTTGATGAACCAGCTTTTAGGCAGCTCTGGGTTGGAATAACTGTTACACAGGTTGTTTGGTACAATCTCTTTATTAAACTTGAACAATAACCCTTTTTTTCATTAATGATGTTATTTAATACTCCTTTTCTCTTGACAAAAGCATTGGCAATATTGTTGCTGTTCCCCGGTCATTACAGAAGTGCTATTTTCTTTAAAGTTTTTACTTCAGAAAGGACAATCTTATCTGTTACTGTTTCCATAATTCTCAGAAATGGATTATTTTTGACTGTTTTAACTTCTATCATCAATCAGTCTTTAATCATTCTTATTCTCCATTTGTTTCTTCATATCTGAGACAACATAGGTAAGGATTGTGGTGGAGGTTGGGGCTTAATTTGTGAATATTGTTAGTTTTCATCCCCTTGTCCCTGTTTAGTATTATATTCTTTTTTTTCCTACTTAAATGCAAAAAAGCCTTAAAAGACTATAACTTTTGTGTATAGTAATAGTCTGTTCAGGTGTAGTTTAGCTTTCCTTTTTACTAGGTACCTAAAGTGTGACTTTCTGTGCTGATTTTTTTTCTCACTTGCCTGTCCTCTGCTATTCTTGATAGGATCTCTGCATGTTTCTGATGTCTTACTAGCACAGTGTTAATCAATGATTGGCTTGTCACACAGAGAGTTTTACCCCTTCAACCTGAGATACAGATCCCTAAACATTTTAGCATCTTCTTGTTAACCACCAGGATTCTGCTGCATTCTGGATATCTTTGCTAACCTTTGCTATCAAATACTGTGGGTGTGTATGGCTCTGAAATTCAAAGATCTAGTTATAAACCCCTTTGGGATTTTTCATTCTTTATTTAAATAAGTATCCTGTAATATATGGATTAGGTTATGAGCAGCTGTTTTATAATGTACTCATTAGTTAGTGAGAACAACCTTGAAGTAATGGAGTCATTTGCTGCTTCAGTAGCTATTTCATAAATTTATCAGCTATTAGCTCCAAGAATAACTAAGCCTTTCCACTTAAGAGTTTGATTTGTTCTCCATTTTGTGTCTGGGTAATTAGTCTCCTAAAGTGATAACAATTCACTCTATTTTTAGCTGGCAATAAAGATCTGCATCCATGTCAAATACTGATGCTGCCACAAACGCCCGATTACTCGATCTTTAAAAGAACCTGTTTTACCTGCTTCCTTCCCCAGAGGATTTGACCCAAACAGATTTCTGCTCTTATTTGTTATATTTATTCCAGTTTGACACGTCTGTGACACACCTTGTCCTACTCTTCATTTCTTTTTTGAATATTATCTTTTCCTCAGTATTTGCATTCTCAGTCAACTGCTGTTCCACCATGTCAAGGTTACTCTGTCCCCGTGTGCCAGTATCTTAAACCTTAAATACTCTCACAAACTGACACAAGGAGACAATTCGTGATACTCATTAAATGTACAGCTTAATTTTCATCATCCTATCACTTGGTAGATTTTATCCATTTGTCATGATTTTTAATTGTTTATCAAAACCAGGTGTGAAGAGCTCCCTGTAAAGTTTAAAATTCTCTGTGTTACTAATGGAGGCTGTATTCCAGAAGAGCTGTTTCCACAGATGCTTGAAGCTGATCTTTCAGAAAAGCTTTTCTCAAATGTTCTACCTCTTGGTTTCTAAAACCTTCCTGGTAATGCTTGTCCCTGAGCTGCTCATACCTCCAGCCACGTGTCAGGGGAAAATTAAGTTAGTTTGGGAGACCAGTTTGTCACATGGTTTCCATTGCTTCTTTCCCCTTCCCTTCCTTCCCCCATTCTTTAAGTTGGCAGGTTTTCATTTTGTTACTAACATCCCGTTGCAGTTTTCTGAAGTGTCTTAGTTCTTTTAAGATTTATAGTTCAAATATTTCTTGGATCTCAGAAAGTTTTCTGTGTGGCTTCATAAATGCAACCTTTTCTATTCAAAAGATTATTTTTTATTTAATCCCTGAACAGTGTACTTTTTTTTCCTTACTAGATACAATTTCCTAGCATTTCTTTATTAGAATTGTGAATATTTTTTCATCATACTTTGATTATTGTTTGTATTTTGGGAAATGTGCAACGATCCAGTCCATTTAGTGTTGTAGTGCACAAGGAACAGGGATGATGTTGCATGTGTACTAAGTGCATCTGGAAGCACCAGAATGCTGTATTGCTTTAATTCTTACAAGTATATTTCTCTTCTGCTATCTTGACACTGAGTCCTGCACTAGTAGCCCAGCTTCCAACATTTTTGTTGTACAGACTCCTGCTCTTTTTTACACGTGTTTTTAAGTAATTTCTCAATAATGAAATCCCCTCCCTTTCTACTCCTGCTCCATTTTTGCTTTTATATCTTGCATACTAAATCTTAGTGTATTACTGATCCTGTGCCTTCTCTCTGCTACAAGATTCCTGAAAGTCTTAAATGCTTGAAGACTGTTAATGTAAATTCAGTCTATCTGTAAACTGTACATAATAAGGTATATATTATGATTATCGACTCTAGAATGACTTACAAATTCAGTACTTCTGAATTGATTATGTTCCATAATTTTTGTAATGTGCTTTACGATCCCAGATTTTTAAAAACTGAACTTCTGTAGGCTCTTCAAAACGTAAAAAGTTCTGTCTTTTACATACAGAGAAACGGGAGAGGGATTGTATAAGGTAGATTCCTGTGATTTTGGGTTTGGGTTTTGAGGCAAAGGTCTTCTTTGGTGAGGGAGCTATATGTGTGTGTTAAGAGTAAAATAGATGGAGGGGAGCACGAGGGAAGGAGGGTGTTATTTGTCATTTTTCTTCTCTCTTCAGTGAAGTGATGGACAGACCTTGACATTTTTCTTGCAGTGATATAGTCACAGTTAAAGTAATATCTAGAGAGTACATCTCTGCCAAATGAAATACAACTTTAAATTATCTATATAGCTCCCTGTATGCTCAAATCCAATTTACAGATAGGAAAAAAGCTAAACTCTTGTAACCGATTACTTTGTTCTGCATTCTTTCAATACATCAAGTGAGACTCCATATGAGTGTATTTACCTGGCTTTATCCACAGGTGCTCATTTTCTTAAACTAACTCAGTGACCTGCCTTTCCTTTCCTCCTCAGTCCCACAACACACGTATTGTACACTTAAGGTAGTGTGATTCATTTTTAGGTTTACATGCTGGGTAGTTTCTGCAGAGGATGTTTAGTGCAACACTAAAGCTTTAGCTACTGTGACTTGCTGAAGCACTTGATGTAATTACTTATTCTTGAGAAAACTCTCTGGCAGTTTGCAATTACTATTAGAAGCCTCAAAGTTGGTATTTGGGATAAGAAACTTCTGAGCTTTCACACATGCCCACCCTCTACACCCTTCTCAGTCTTCCCACACAAACCATATGAGCAATCATATAAATTTTTCACTTGGTATGATTAAGGTTGCACTGGAACAAAATGCCAAAGTACACCTGGGTTTAAAAAGGGAAAGTAGGCTAACAGTTCTATATGCATACTCTCCTCCTGCTTTATGCTCTTTAATCCTGCAATTTACTAAAAATTGCTTTTAAATTAGTATTTTTCTGGTGTATTCTCGGTTCCCAGATGCTGGGACTCCTATAAATGTGCACACCAATTGACTAGCTCCCCTTTTATCACATTGCCTTTATATTCTTTAAATATCCAGGAAGGTGTCTAAGTTAGCCTCAGTGGAGAACCTTCAACTGGATAAATGGAATGTAAGAGGAATATGCAGTTGTCGTCTTATGAGGCTGTGCATTTTATTTGTCTTGCTGCCATTAGAAACATCAGCTTTGAAATCAGAATTAATTTATAGTGACTTCTGGCAAACATGTTTACTTCCATTATAAGTGGTTTGCTGCATATTTGATGGGTGCTGTGCTGTCTTCAGACTCTCACTTGTAAATGTTCCAAATTGAAATCATATATCATTTTTTGTGCCTGCTGATGTCAACAATAATGTAGAGTGGAGCTATGTTTTCTGGTTGACTTTACCAGTGCTGATTACCTTGCTTGAATCATACCTGGTCTAGTGGTATCTTCTTCAATGTAGCCTCTTCCATTTTCCTGTAAGAAAACTTGATAGCATAGGGAAGTAACTTGCATCAGTACCAAGTTGTTTTCTTATGTGCCTTCTATGTTAGATTACTGTCATTTGAGGCCAGTTAATGCGAAATACTGTCCTTTCTCATGAAAGTAGTAAAGATTTTTATTTTTTTTTTTAGTGATGACATAGAAGAATAGAATGGCTTGGGTTGGAAGGACTTTGAAGATCATCTAGTTCCAATCCCTCCTTCCTCACCACTGCCCCTGGGCAGGGATGGATGTCACTGTTCAACATGTGATGTCCTGTTCTTAGTGGTCTTTTTAATTTGACTAAGCTACATTGTCTTCTCAGCAATTCTTTCTGTCCAGTTGAAAGGCCATCATGTAAAAAGCACTGTTACTTTGGTGACATTACTTATTTGACTTTATTGTAATTACTTCATTAAACTATTACTTAATTTATGACTATATTTGAAATTATGTTTCCTTCAGCTTAGTGTGATGTTCATTGTCTTTAAAAATATTTTACTTGAATGGGAATCTCTTTTCCTTTTCACTAGATTACTGTTTACAAAAGTCAAATTGGAGTCTCTGTGCAGAGGCCCAGATGAAGCACTCCTTACGTGTAAACACATGCTCCAGATTTGGAAATCCTGCTACAATCTCACTAACCCAAGGTAAGATGCTGTGGAATTCTAGGCTGCTCACCACCCTGCTCAGTGGTCTTTCACGGCAATATTAAGTTAGCAGTCCTGCATTTGCTTGGTCTGGCATTGCCTATGAACAAACTAATCCTCTGGGAATCTGGGGGATGAAGTGCAAAGACACCAGCTGATGGTCATGTAGAAGTACCAAGGTTCCATGAAGTAAGGTATGCCAAAGCTAATAAATTCTGCAGAGGTGAGCACTGCTTAGAGAGATTGGGTAACTCATTCATTCTCAATGTACTCTTATGGTCTTGGTTTTTCCTGATTTGGGGTTTTAGAGTCTTTTATATTGGCAAGTGGAGAGATTGCTTTAGTGGAAACATAGTTCAAGGGTTTTTATTAAATAAAATGAAAGAGGAGTAGAGATTAATGAAAACTAAAGCATCAGAGGTCACATGGATAGATATGAGATGCTTGTAAAGTCAGCATGGCTTTTTTTTTTAAAGGAGGTCTTGCTTATGAACCTGTTTAGGTATTCAAAGGCATTACCAAGTGTATGGATAAGTTGTTATAGTCCTATTTGGGTTTCCAAAATGCTTTTGTGAAGGTCCTTTGTAGGAGCAGCTGGATGGACAATACCAGCCACCTGGATGATAAAAGAAGACGAAGAAAATGCTAAAGCAAAAATATTGTGGTCCCGAGCGAGCCAGAGCTAAGATTAGTGTGTGTGTGAAAAGAATCACAAGGTCAAGCTGAAAAGCCACTTGAAGCGTGGTTGTTCTCTGTGTCTGGAAGCAGTCACATGGGGGGGTGTGGTATGTGGGGAGATAAGGAAACATCTTGCTGGCTGGAGAACTCAGACCCGGGGTCGGGAGAGTGTTTATAGGAATGGAGTGATAAACTTACAAGAGAATTCTGCCTGGACAAAAGTCTGTCCTGCTTGAATTCATTCGCCGCAAACAGTGCAGAGTGACGACCTTTTTTTACAGTCCTTTGCCATATATATTTAGACAATCTGTGAAATAAATGGAAAGGCCACTTAGCAGAAATCCATGCTGGTACTATTCAACACGTTTATCAGGTACCTGGAGAAGAGGACAAGCAGAATTTTCTGCTGTTTGGTTCTTTGAAGGGTTGACAGTTTCTGAAGAAAAGGTGCTACAGCAGAAGAACTTTGTACCAGGTGCCATCAGATACCTGTGTAGCAGTATGATGAACATCAGCTGTTCAGTTTTTGCTCTAAATTGATCTCAGTTATGTAAATACATGCAACTCTTTAGGATTGAGAAAGCTGACCTAATGGCCGAAGAGGGAAAATTGTTTCTCTCCCTAGTGAGCGAGTGAGCAGTTCAGAGCAGGAAAGTTTGGAGGGTGTGGCAGGAAAAGCCTGGGACGGGATCCGAGTCACTCAGAGCACATGGAGAGAGACTCTGATACTGCCTTGTGGAACAGGGAGCATCCCTCAGGGTACAGAAAGCATGTCAGAAGCCAGGAAGGTTTGAGCTGAATTGTTTTCAAGTCAAAGTCACTGAACGAGCAGCAGGGACCTGGGAGAAAATTCTTCTTCTACCTTAGTGGGTGGAGGTTTATTTTAGTTAACTGGTTGTGTGTGTGGGTAGTGGGGGTTAAGAGTTTAGTACCAGAGTGCTGTGCTTTGCAGAATAGTTAAAATTTCTGTGTAAACTTAATTTCAGAGAGGCACTGCATGTACTCTGGCACAACTTTTTACTTTCCTTCTCTGCTGTGACATCTTCTACAGAGATCAGGACTCTAATCATAGCTTGTCATTACTTCATAGTTGTTATTATCTTTGTGCTAAGAGCTACTGTGCCGTGTTCAACACACTTTAAGTAATGCCTCCTTCAGACATCAGCAGTGACTGTGAAAATTTACTCTTGGCTGTGTCAGCTTCAAATAGCAGTGGTTCCTAATTCTCATCGCCATTCTTCTTCAAGAACATCTAAGTGGAAAAATTAACGAGGACTGCTTTACATCTGATAGTTTTTCTGCTTTCTTGTATTAACATTTAAGTATTTTCTTGAAGCTCTGGTGTCACATTAAAATCAAATTAGGAATGGAATGGACAGGATAAGTGTCATGATGGAAGGATGGAAGGTTTCCTAAACGGCATGTTCAGAGTTATATCAAACAGTGAATAAAGATACCAAGTTGTAATCTTTCTTTGGTTGGTCTGTGTGAAATTTAAGGGCTGAATAACTTCATATGGTATCACGGTGATCGAAATTGGTCAGACTGGGATAACAATACTCACTGAGACCTGAAATGTGACTGGGAAGTTCAGTTCGCCCGACTGCACTCTGCCATGTTTTATATTAAATATTTCTTCTTCAATTCATCTGATTTTTGTGCAATAAACTTGGGTTCAATGCACTCAATAATATTTTAGTAATTAAAAAAACCCAAATAACTAGATATACCACACAAAGTAAGGGCCAAATGCCACACTGTGCCTAAGATTTAGAACATTTTTTATTTTGTCTTCAATTGAGATACACACTTTTTTCTCATGAGATGCTTAATATGAGTTTAAAGCTTATTTTGTGCTGCAAGGCTTGGAAGGTTTAAATGTGTACCTCCAGCCTGCTACTTGAAGTGCATTAGAAAATAATTGAGTATTTTTCCACTTATTAGTTTGTATTAGAAAAACACAACAAACCACAGTGACAGAGCTTTGCTTACAAGATACTTAGGCTGAGTCTGGCTTTCCTCATCAGCAACGTGTAGCATGTGGTTTCTTGTGGATAGAAGAAATAATGAAGACAACGATTACCAAAAAATTTATACCAACTGATTTAACAACTACAGCTGATAGTCGATGTCCCAAAAAGTTCCCTCCTGTTTTATGTGGATTGCTATAATAACGTCATTTTGTAAGGAAATATTGCAATACTGTTAAGTAATACAAAATTGTATTTATACCATTTTAGTAACAGCAGTAGAAAGAGGGGACATTGTTTCACTGACTTTTGAAGTTTGCAACTATGAAGAGTTACTGAGAGGCTTCTTGACCTTCTCTCAGTTCAAATTTGTAAGGAGGGTGTTGTTAAGGGAGATTAAGAGATGTGCTGCATTCCAGTCTTGCAGTTTAGATTAAAGTTTCTCAGGCTTTACTTTAAACTAGGAGTCTTGTACAGGTTTTTCTTCCTTCAGTGAGAATCAGACCAAAGTTTGCACTCTGCAAAGCTGGGCTAACAGTTCAACTGCTTTAAAGCTTAATTAAAGTTTGTGGGGTGCTTTGTTCTTTGTTTTTTTTTTTTTTTAATGAGACTTTTAAAAAGGTGTTCATTGATAGTGAGTAGTACCAGATTACAATCCTAAAAATGAAATTACTTTATTAACCATAGAATATTAAAGAAGGAATGCCCATATGTGCTTCCTCACACTTTGCTGACAACGTATCTCAGTACTCACCTCATCCTAAGGAGAAAGAGCACTTAATTCTCCAGTCCCTGTTCTTCTGCTGAGTCTTTAATAGTAGTTCTAGGAGCAATTAGTTTTCCAGCAAGCATATCAACAAGGAACCTGAGGGGCAGATACTGAGTGACAGCTAAAATAGAAATTAAGTGCATTTGTCCACAGGTGCAGTCAGTGAATATCACTGCTGCTGCATAGGCTCCTGAGATGTTAGAAGTGTTCAAAATGTTCCTACTATGCTATTAGAATCAAATTCAACATTAGGCAGTTAATATGCATATGTGCATATATTAAGAAAAACCCAAACAACAAGCAGGCAGCCCGCCCCACAACTCTGGAGATAACTGTGATGCTTTTTTGTGTGAAGTTATGGCATCTTTATAACATCTTCGCCAAAAATGATATGTCCTGAGTTTAGTGTTTCTCTTCAATCTGAGAGAAGTATGGATTCTCAAACCTACATCTGCCTTCTCGGCTTTCTGTGATAGCTGTACTTCATAAAATATAAATATTTAAGGCACCATAGATCCTTTCTGTAGAGGTGTTAGTTATGAACCAAATTAAAAGCCAGTATTTCCTTTGTGGTTGTATTAATTATGACAAAATAATTGCTGAAGTAAATACGGGTTTAGTTTTGCTCAGCTTAATTCTGTTCCAGTGCAACTGGCTTAATGCACTGTGAGTGGTTAGTGGTGCTTGGTACTAAATTTGGTCATAGCAGGAGCTTTTATAGAAAGAACCTTTGTGGGAGTAGGGCAGCATGCAACTTGTATATTGGTATAAAATTTTATATTTTAATAGCTCACAATTTCTGTACTTCACTCCAGTGACTCCGGCCGTGGGAGCAGCCTGTTAGACAGAGCGATTGCTGACAGACGACAGCTTAATACAATTACATTACCAGATTTCAGTGATCCTGAAACAGGTAAGAACTACATTTGAACAATGAAATAGGTAAAATTGTATGGCCATAGCTAGATTTGGCATTAGTTTTTTTAGTTTATTTTACAAAATGAAGTTATATTTTCATTGTTATCATATAAGTAGAAATAGACATTATGTGACATATGATTTTTTTCTTTTTTTATTTATGAAGTGTTTGCTGGCCATGTACTCTAAATATCTGTAGTATGGATCTTGCTGAGCTTAGTGATATTTTGTTACACAAGGGCTAAATACTAGTATGCTGAACTAGCCTATTTGCCAAAGTCCTTTGCTTTTCAGTCTGTTCGGTACTTGCCGATTTTTGTTTAAAAAGTAAATCAGAAAAATTTCAGAGAACTTTTATTCTCAAAGAAATTGAAGAAGTTGCTAATTAAATCAATTAAAATCTCAAATATATGTTAAAATATAATTACATGGGTGGGTAGGCTTACTGTAGACATAGTTGACATTATAAGCAAAATTTATTTATTATAAATGGTACATACTGTGTTATTTTTACATACATATAAAAAGTTGTAATGCACACATGCACCACATAAAAGTTAAGATTGTTACATGTCAGTAAATACTGACAATATGTAATTTCCTCTGTTAATATGTTGTTATCATAATGCAGACTAAAATACCTTAAAAGTTACACAATCAGAAAGCATGTAAGCCATGCATTTTGTAACTTTTACAGTATCTTGCTTCTGTTCTAAATATCGAGAGTTTTCTCTTTTCTGGGTTTTATATGAAAACCATAGCATGTTTTTCCTGACACCTTTCAGGGGTGTATTTCTGCTTAATCACACTTTGACACAAACAGCTTATAGAAGAGTTTGCCAGCCTATGAATATGAGTACATTTGACCCATAAATTAAGATACATTGAAGTGTGTGGTGTGTGTCTTTGTTCAGTATGAGTTGTGCAGTACAGGTAAATCCAATTTAGTTATTTAACCTCTGAAAGTTAAAGTTGGATTGAATGATCACTCAGTTTTGAATTTAAAATAAAGTAAAACTGTTCTGTGCTTACTATAGTGCAAACAGTTATGATTATGAAGATCAGGTCACCTGTTTTCAAAGAATTGCAATACGATATGGCATAATGTAGCTTGGTGCCCCTAATGTGGAATCTTATGTCTCCTTGTATTTGAATAATTAAAATGGGGAATATGACATTATATCATTCTGTGGTGATCATTCTATATTGTAGTCTAGCTCATTGTTTCATTTTTAAGAACATATCTAGATTTTATAGGTTTCATTTACATATATAGATAGACGTAGCTATAAATAATTTTTTTTGCCTTCAAAATAGTGCTTTTGGGGGAGGGGTGTTGTAAAAGGTTTTTTTGTGGTTGATTGTGATTTTTGTTTGTTATTTTTTCAATGGGGAAATACAGCTTTTTATCAACACCCCCAGGGTGTCCTATTTTATATCTGCCACACTTGAGAGCAGAATGAATTGGTGCATTTTAAAGAGTGCAGATTCCTCAATGCTTTTAAGTAAAGATGAACCCTCATCCAAAACTGTGAGCTTTTCAAGAAGCTTACCCCAGATTCAAATCATGCAGACAATATCTTGATTGGAAAACAGGATCTTTGCATACATTCTGATCTTTCTGGCAGCTCCAAATTGTCTTTTTTTCTGAATCTCAACTGTGTTGCTTGAACTTTACTGTCAAGGAGAAGAAGATGGGAAATTAAAATTATGGGGTCCCTTTTTGATTATTTATCTTATAAACATAACGGTGGAGGATGAGTGGGTGTCCTTTTTTTTTGTTTTGTTTTTTCAATTGGGAGTTGGAGTTGGTTTTGTTTGTTGGTAGTTTTTTCAGTTGTTGATTTTAGCAGGAAAAAAATGGTTACAATATCAGTACTCAATTTCTGGCAAGGACTAGAGCTCTATCTACTCTCTCTCTATAAAAATATATATAAAAAAGCTCCACCTCCAGGATTTGTCCAGCATTCTTCATCCAGAATATTATATAAAAATTTTGCAGGAATTAAAAGGTTATATATAAGAATGAAAGAAACGAAGCTTGTCATACTACTTGAGAAAGCTTAAGCAGACTGTCAGTAACATATTGTTCACAATACGTAGATGATAGAAACGATAGATGGTCGGAATGTTAAATCTTCATAGGGTTGAAAGAGCTCATCTGCGAATTCTGTGGATCCACAGTGTTTAGAAATGCAGAAGGAATTTGACAAGTAAATAAATGTTAAAATGCAAGAAAGTTATTACTGAAAATCCTCTGAGGATGAAAATGTTTGCTCCTCTCCTTGTTACACAGTGTAATGTTACCTTGGGTATATGTGTGTATACATGCAAACATTTAGAAATTTTCCCCTTCCTAACTTTGCTTGCCATCTATGATGATGATCCTATTTGCCTGTCTAGCCCCGAATTCAGTCAACCTAAATACCAAGAAATGAGAGTTAAATTTCAAATCTGAAGTCTTATGTACTTGAAATTTAATTTTTAAAATCCTTCAAAAATCTAGGTTTAAATTCTTTTTCTTTGGTGTATCAATTAAGCAGAAGTTGACATCTAAAAAAAAAATATTAAAAAACTGCTTTATATAGAGGTCTTACCAATACCATAATGATTAAGTGATTCAATTTTAAATTTGTGTAACCCTTGAAAATCAAAAGAGTGTATTGTGGGTTTCTTACAAGGCTAGACTGTTGATTCTAGTGCCAAATTTACTTTAAGTTTGCCCTCTGTTTCAGCTGGCTTGCCATGAGTGGCACCCATCCATGTTTGTATATGTTGATGAAGGAAATAAATATAGAGGAGGGGGGGAAGTTTTGATGAATCAATCACTGAAGTAAAATCTCATAGGGAGACAGATACATTTCATATCCCAAAGTGAATATGTATATGCAAACCACTAGAGACTCATTGGCTATTTGGTTAAGAGAAGTTGCATTCAGTCTTTTAAAAAACAGACTGTTCAATTTGGTTGGAGTCCACTGAGTTTATCATAGGAAGAAAGAATATTACTTTAGACTTCGGTCTTTATTTCTCCTTTAATTTATTTTTTAAATTTATGCATTAGAATATAGTGAATAAAATCTTTAATTTACTTTTGTACTCTAGTGTGGAAGGAGAGTATGTCTAAGTAAAGGGGTATTTTTTGTTGTTGTTGCTCTCAGAAGTGATATTTATTTTATGTAGAAGCCATTTCCATCTTACTGAATAGTGACACAAATGCTTTGCATTTTTGGCATCCATTAGTCCATTAAACCCTGTTGAATCTTTTTCCTTTCCTGCCCTCCCCACATCCCTTTATCATTCTCTTTGTTTCGCTTTTTAGCCTCTGATACTTCCTCATCTTCTCTCTCAAGAACAGAGTCTCCTCTCCAACTGTTTGTATCTTCTCATCTTCCTCATCCTCATCCCAAACCAGATATCTTTGTCTGGCCCCATGCAGCCTCTCCACACTGTGACCAAGTTCCTGAGCCCCGTACACCTACTCGCTGTAAACTGGCTTTCTATTCCTGATGAGCATGTTTGTGCTGTATTTTTCTGATAATCTTCATAACTGATAAACTGTGTTTAAATAGATTATGTTTCAACAGAGTGTCAATGAAATCTGGCCTTTCAGCTGCTTTTTATACATACTGTACAGCAATACTGCCAGAGTAGTTCAGGTGGCAGGTTAAAACAACAGAGGTTTTCAGGCATTTCTTTTTAACTCCTTTTAATTTCTGTTAAATTGTCCTTCATTCATACCTTTATAAGTAGCACTTTTTTGTCACTGAATTTACTGTAATCCAATCTTAAAAATTCATTTTGACACCTAGTCTTTAAACTGATATCACATCAAAGTTATTAATTCCTAACAAAATACAGAAAATAAATCTTTGCATATTAGCAAAATTCACTTGTTAAAATAGCTGACATAAGACCAGAGTTTTGAAAACACTAGCTCGCTCATGTGTAAGCCTGTAACTGGAAGTTAAGGAAAGCACTTCCTTCAGACTCCAGGAAATCTGTGTCCTACAGAAGTGAAGTCTGACTTTCTTGAAGTGTTTGAATAGCTGAGTGACTGTTATGACAGGTTTGGGCATTGTTGAGTTGAACTTGCTCAGAGCTACTCTCTATATATACAGTACATCCCAGTTAGTGTTAGTTGGCTCTCCTTGTTCTTTCAAAGCTACAAGTTAGCAAGAACCTACTCAAGGCTGAAGGCAAACTGAAAGAATGCTGAAGCCAAAGCACAGATTCCGTTATGTGAAGCCCAAATTTTCCATTTCCAAGCTACTGTATCCTCAGGGAAAGGAGCTTCCACCATATGCGTGAGAAGTAGCAGAACTATGAAAAAAAAAAAGATATTGGAGTCCTTTGTATAGTGTCAATAACTATTGAAAGTTAAAGCTGTCTGAGTAAGGAGCAGATTCCCTAGATGCTTACAGTATGTTAGGCTGAAAATCTCATGTTCTTTATCTTGCTCAGTTCTTTTGTTTTTTCAGTGAAAGAAGCCTAAGGCATTTTCTATCACTGACTTCACTTCCAATTTCTGTTGAGCAGGAACAGGACTGTAGAGGTGTACCATCTTACTTAATTTTTGGTTTCTTGAAATCCTGTAAACCTGATTTTGCAGTTTGGAGATTATCAGAAATCCTCTGGCTTTCTTGGAGTTTTTGGCTTATATATATACACATAACATTTTTTTTTCTTCTTACTTTGTATTTTAATTTGTGGTTTGATCTGTCCAAAGGCAATCCATCAGATGCTTACTTTCATGGTTTTTACTCCCTTTTTTCGGTTTGTAAGTAGTATTCACTGTGCATTTCTATTAATTTCTCAAGGACTAAAATCACCTTTTCCTTTACCACAAATTGTAGATGTTTTGTCCATCAGTAGTGGAACCTTGATAGTGTGTAAAACAAGGCTAATGCTCTTTGCCCATTCAGTCACCCCGAGGGCTGTAACCTTATGAGATCTGAATGCACTCAACTAACACTTGCATTTAATAATTAAAGAGGCAGTATTCATTTCTAGAGGACTGCAAATAAAGATATATTAGGAAGGTCTTGTGTAACATAATGGCCAGCTGCCAGTATGTTGTATTAGAGAAGATTTTATGCCACTGCTGTTCCTAAAGGAGTACCTTGATCCAGAATGCAACACTGCAACTACTGTCATGAGTTATAATAAACTATTCCTTTATTTTGTGGTACAAATTTTGCTTGTAGAATAAAGGAAGAGAAGACTTTGAAATAATGAAATTTTGAAAGCAAGCTAAATAAGAGAGAATGAAGAATATAGATCAATAAAAATAACTGCTGCTTTAATCATGATGTTAAATATTCTTCAACCAGTTAACTTATAAAGCTGTGTGCTTAGCCTTGAATAGTAGATTATATTTTTTTTCATCAGTTGCTTTACCTTTTCATAAATTTTTATGGGGTAGTACAGGACCAATTTGGTGAAGGACACCAATTTGACTAAGCACAGAAGATCTTTTTCAAAGTGCTGAGAGGATGCTTAATCAGTGATGCTGTCCATACCCGACTGCTATCATCTCCATGCATAACTTTGCAGCAAAGCATAACCTAGCTTTGTAGTTTGTGATTGTGAAAGGTGTCTCAGACTCTTAATGAGTTTTAAAGGAAAAAATTTTTAATTTTGGCTAAACCTGCCAGTCTGTCTTATTAAATGCATCACTTGGGTGATGTATTAGTCCTGCAGAAGGTACTGCCTCTTTGTATCAAGCAATTGCTTTTCTTAGCATAGAGTTCTCTGTATGTCACATCACTAATGTTCTTACTGCCAGCTGTGTGCATGTAAAGTTGGAAGTTGTGGGGTTTTTCCTCTTTTCTCCTGCATGAGCATTGCAGTTAAAGTAGTTTTCTTCTAAATGTAAATGTTGAAATGTTGAAAACGTGATGAATGTAAAACTGTTGAGTAATATTCTCTGTTTTGGCATAAAAAGAAATCCTGCCATAGTGTTGGTGTGAACATGTTCCATGAAGGATGACAGTTCAGTCTTTTATTCATTTTGAGAAGGAAAATTGGATGTACCTAGCAAAGTGATTTTGTTTTCCTCCAAGCTTGCATTCCAGCTAGATGCTGTTAGAGTCCATGTATCAGTTTATATCCATCAGGCTACATTGTGAAGAGTTTCTGAGGAAATGACCAAGAAAAGAACTGAAGAAGTCATAACACGTTCATTTACATAGGGTGACTTATAAATGGTATTTAATAGATGGGTTCAAGTAGACTCTCCTGTAACATTTAAGAAAAGCCTGAAGAGAGTAAATTGAAAGCTTTATTCACAAAAGTTGTACTGTAGGTGTGACTTGGAAGAAAAGGTTTCTGTGAGATGACTTAACTTCTTGGTTAAATTGTGTTTGTTTAAGGCTGTTGGTAGGTTTTCTATTTAAGATTTAGTTGAAGCATTGAATCTGTAACATGGTTGCTGCAGACTGTATGTTAGCATGGTGAGTAGAAACTGTAAATTCCGGATAAGTGCCATTATAGGAAACCTGAGTGGGAGGTTATTGCATTTTTATTTAGGAACATTTTGACATGGTTAAGACCTTCTGTCACACTTTGCAGTGTGCAATGTGATTGTGATTCCAGATGTTAACCAGTAAGTTAGCTCGGTTGGTCAGAGCGTAGTGCTAATAACACCAGGATCACGGGATTGATCCCTTTATGGGCCATTCACTTAAGAGTTAGACTCGATGATCCATGTGAGTCGCTTCCAACTCAGAATATTCTGTGATTTAAAGTAATTTAAGTAGTGAATTCTAGATCTTGCAAAGACAGTTCCTGTTTCACACTTGACCTTTTTTAGTATAAACAAGCTTCAGAACAGAACTAACTAAATGAAAGTGAGTAGCCAGAATCTGTTTTGGTGATATAATACTTTTTCAGGCCTCATGCTTTTCTGTCTCAAAATGAACACTTTTTGCTTCTCGTGGTATTTTGAGGGAAGTTTTTCTTGATTCTTAAGTGTCATGCTATAACAGCAGGTATAGAAGTTGTCTAGAAGAGGAAGGATATTTGTGTGCATGAAAGATGAGGTAAAATTTTAAATCAGAAATTGCTGCTACTCTATCTGAGCATTTCAAGGAAGCTACAGCAGTGAACTGTAAGACTGAAAGTGAGGATATGTTTGTGTTTGGCTCAGACCAGTGAAAGCGAAGTGCAGATAAGACTGGGAAGAGAGAGCAGAGCTTACAATAAAACTATCAGGGAGCCATCAAATAAGTAACTGGCTGTGTAGAAATTGTAAGGCCTCAAGCAGACTTCAAGATAACTTTAGGACCTACACTTTACCCTCAGTTTCTCACAAATCACTTTGTATCTTTACCAGTTGTAGTTGAAATTACTGTATGTTTTAGAATTGTAATGTAAATATAAAAATCTGAACCTGGGTATCCTGGGCTAGAACAAGGAATAAAGAATTCAGATAAGTTAGTTCTAGTAAGAAAAGGCAGGAATAAAATTTGAAGGAAGGCAGGAAAAAGCTTTTTAGTGCAGAAGATCTTTAAATGATTTTTGTTGTCTGCAAAATGAAAGTTTACGAAATGTGTTTTAACAGAAGGAGCCAGAAATGAGTCAGTTGACAGCTAATTGTGGCTATACTAAAGAAGTATTTGGTATGGGTTAGAGTCATCATCATGAGTGCAATGTACCTAAAAGGTGCCTGACTGGACTGTGTCAAGAAAAAAAAAAGGAAAAAGAAAAAGAAAAAAGGTTATAGCAAATATGTAAATGTATGATAAAGTATGCAGTGGCTGTGCTGCTTAGATATGCAAGGCTGTACTAGAAGTTATCCCTCCTTCTTTTGGAAACTGTAGCCCTGTCCTTGCTATCTCTCTTCACCAATGCAAGGAGGATTATTAAAGAAACAAAACCTAACAAAAAAAAAGTACAATTATCAATGGTCTTCGCTGTTTTGCGACATCCTTAAGTTCACTACATTTTAAATAAGACTGAAGTGTGAAGGATTTCAAGGGCTGGAATTCCCAAACAGCCTCACAAAAGTTTGCACCAAGTTTCGTTGTATGCTGCTTAACAGTGATCTTCAAATCTTCAAATTCTTGAACCCCAAGAATCCACTTGTTTGCAATATTGTTTAAATTTAGTTGATTATATTGAATAACCTACAGCCTGAGTTTCTAAAAGTCTAGAAGACTTAGAATCATAGAATCAGAGGGGTTGGAAAGGACTTCTGAGATCATCAAGTCCAACCCTTGATCCACTACCGCCACAGTTACTAGACCATGGCACTGAGTGCCACATCCAGTCTCTTCTTAAATACCTCCAGGGACGGAGAATCCACCACC
>JAYRBT010000177.1:47359550-47398324 GCA_036023395.1 Myiotriccus ornatus | reverse complement strand
GATGATCTGCTCCATAACTCTGCCAGGCACCGAGGTCAGGCTGACAGGCCTGTAGTTACCAGGGTCAGCCTTGCAGCTTTTTATGGATTGGGGTGATATTTGCCAACTTCCAATCATAACAGCACAGGCATACCTTCTTATTCGAGATGAAACTGCTTGTAAACTGTTCCACTCCAGAGAAAAGGTTTTTATTTAAGTTACTCGGTTACTTAATGATAGTAGAACAATAGGGAAGTCTAGAAAACTTATCTTCTAATGAGTATCAGGATTTTCTATCTTTACAAGCAATGTTTAGAGCAGTCACATGCACTCTTTCAAACTGTGATTTTGTTCTTCAACATGTCATGGTGATATACAAAAACTACAGCCTTGACATATCTAGCAGACTTTTGTACAGCTTCTCATAAGATGTATTGATATTACAGAGATTCTTCTTTGACATTCTCCATGTTGGCTTTAAATGCAATGCTTTGTAATTAGCACAAGATTCAGTAAAACATATATTTGAGTGTATAGAAATTTGAGTAATTATATTTTGAGTATAGAATCACAGAATCATAAACTGCTTTAGTTTGGAAAAGACGTTTAAGATCAAGTCCAGCCACTAATCCAGCACTGCCAAGCCCACCACTAAACCTTGCTCTCAAGTGCCACATGTACATGTCTTCTGAATAACTTCTGAGTTGGTGACTTCACCACTTCCCTGGGCAGCCTGTTCCAATGCTTAATAACCCTTTCTATGAAGGAATTTTTCCTAATATCTAATCTAAACCTCCTCACCTAAAGGGTGCACCTTCAGGCCATTTCCTCTTGTTCTGTTATTTGTTACTTGGGAAAAAACACCAACCTCCACCTGGCTACAACCTCCTTTCAGGTAGTTGCAGAGAGGGATAAGGTAAACCCTGAGCCTCCTTCTGTTCACAATAAGCAACCTCAGCTGCCTCAGCCCTCCTCATCAGACTTGTGTTCCAGACCCTTCCCCAGCTCTGTTGCCCTTCTCTGGACACACTCCAACATCTCAAAGTCTTTCTTGTCATGAAGGCACCCAAAACTGAGCAAGGTGTGGTCTCACCAGTGCCAAGCACAGAGCGACAATCACTGTCCTGGTCCTACTGGCCACATTGTGGCTGATACAGACCAGGATGCCATTGGCCTTCTTGGCCACCAGGACACACTGCTGGCTCATGTTCAGCTGCTGTTGATCAGCACCTTCAGGTCCTTTTCTGCAGGGTAGCTTTCCAACCACTCTTCCCCCAGCCTGGAGCACTGCCTGGGGTTGTTGTGACCCAAGGGCAGGACCTGGCTCTTCACCTTGTTGAACGTCATACAGTTTATCTCAGTCTATTGATCCAGCCTGTTCAGATCCCTCTGCAGAGCCTTCCTGCCATCCAAGCAGATCAACACTCCTGTGCAACTTGGTGTCATCTGCAATCATCAGATCATCAATAGAGATATTAAACAGTACTGAGCCCTGGGGAACACCACCCACCAGCTGGATTGAACTCCATTCATCACCACTCTCTGGGCCATCCAGCCAATTTTTTTACCTAGGAAACTGAGCATCCAACAAAGTCTTAAGCAGGCAGTTTTTCCAGGAGAATGCTGTGGGAAAAGTTTTGACATTGAAAGTTGATTTAAGTGCCTTTGTACATGTTTTTGAGGTAGGTGTCTAACAGTGGAAGTAATAGAATAGACAAATTTCAAATGTCAATTTCCATTCTTTTCATTAGCTCAAAAATTCCACTTCGTCACGATGTGGTAGTGAGAATTTCATCACTATTATCTAAATGGAATAATTCTAAAATTCCTGAACAACGGGGACGTCAAGGCAAAGCCTTTTGCCGTTAAGTGATCTCAACAAGAGTTCCAACTTCTGAAAGCCATTTACTGGCTACAGACAAAAAGGACAAGAAGATAATAATTCACAAACTTTTCAAAAATCCAAGAAACTTGATAACGTGATACTTCTCTGTAAAAAAAATATTTGGAAATGAACCATATTTTGAAACCCAGTCAATAACAATAACAACAACAATAATAATAATGATAATCATCATCATCCTCTACAATCAAAGCAATGAACTATAGTGAAATACTCATGTCACTTGGTACTTCAAAAAAATACATCCCAACTTTTTCTTCAACTACACAATAGATCTACATCACCAAATGAACACAGTCTCTCTCTCAGAAAGGCCTCTTAAGCTCTACTCCCATCACACAGCTCTGTACAAACTTAATAAAGAGTTCTTTGAATTAATTTCACATGAGAATACAGAGAGTTCAGGCCTCTTGCTAGTAGTTCTTAATTAACCACTGATCTCCCACATTCTAGATTCTGTTTCAAAATATGAAACACTAAGAAAAAAATCTTATTCTGCATAGAGAAAAGAAACAAAGTTCTTCACTAATGTAACTGAAAATCACCTCCTTCAGAGTGAGGTTATTTACATAAATATGGTATAAACAGACTAACAAAGACAAAGTTCTCCTAGCCTTTTAGAGCAGGTTTTTGAAATTTGTTTTCTTTTTTAATCCTGAAGCCTCTAGAAATATTTTATTATTTTTAAAAACTTCACATGGAATCTGAGATCTCCAAACCTGAGAAAAAGAATAAGAACTCTCTTAATAACTCCAGATATTTGCTGGCCAGCTTTTTGAAATCAAGCCAGATTACCATTCTTGGAGAAATCTGGTGTTAAAGACAGCTAGGTAAAAGATCACACACACACGTTCAACAGAGATTTGAATGACTCTTTGTAGCAGATGTAGCTGTTAGGCAATGCCAGCACTCTCCACCTGATCGACGTGTAACACATCCCACACTTCTTTCTTAAATTTGGAAACTTCCAGGAAGAATTGTCTAGTTTCAGGCTGGAGGGGTGTCAGTGTAGGCAGAAATGTAGACAGAAAAGTTATCATGCTCTGTTACTTCAGCCGTAAGCCCTGACCAGGTCAGTACTATACTTGTAATTGAAACTCAGAGAGATCTTTCCATGAGTCAGGAAATACTGGCTTTCCCACAGTTACAGCTGTCAACCATAATAATTTCAAGATGTTCCGTATCTCGTGCCTCTGTCACTGACTTATTATTATTTAAAAGACTGAGTTTACAGCATTAAAAAGTACAAAGAGCAATAAAATTGCTTTTCAAGTTGATTAAATACATCAGCAGAATAGATGTTCATTCTCTGGGGAACTGGTACAAAGAGACCAAGACTAGATGAAAAGAAACAAAGAATTTAATCAACGTTATTTCAGGACAGGAGCTAATTTCCTAGAGGGACAAATCCCTTTCATACTATTTGTACATTGCCTTTGTATAGAAGCTTTTCACATCATTCATATAATGTTTTTCATCTATGAACTTTCACTGTCATGAAGAAGACCCAGAGAGAGATCTCTGAGTTTTCATGTTTTTTCTTCTCTCTCTCTTTCTTTCTTCTAATTCATGTCTATACATGTTTGTTTTAGCAGTTCTGAAGAAATTTATTAATAAATTAATGCATTTTGAAGGGATGTTAAAAGCAGGTTAAGGATGTTTGCTCTAACAAGATAAAAGGACCACAAGAAATTCTTTAGAAATTCAGCATTTTGGAAAAAATGTTTAAAGTCAGAAGCCTCACACTTTTTAGAATGGTTGGAATTGTGTAGAGAGATTAAATGGGAAGGTACTTGTTTTGCTGATGCTTAAGGCTGACATTTCTTCAAGACAGATGTTTTAAACAGATGGGGGGGAGGGGGAAGCAGATATTATCACTGGATGTAATCCAGCTGTAAGTCAAACTGGTAGAGTGATGTCACCTGCTTGCAGTTTCCCAGGAAGCTGTGCCTGAAAATGGCTGAAAGTACTGTTGTCCCTGCCATTTTGTAACTACGTTTGAGGTTGCAAAACTGAACTTTGATACTGGATTTTGACTTTGAACGTAGCATGCAAACTGCAGAGTGTGCAGCACATCACACAGAAGCAAAGCATAGAGTATTTCTCACATGCTCCACTGGCTCTCAATTAAAAAGATTCAAACCCAATTCAGTGTGCCTGTTTTAATCTCCAAGGCTGAGGTACCAATTCACCCATTCCTTTGTGAGCCATCTAGACAGATGGAAGACAGGGCACAACTTTGAATCAGAAATGGCTTAGCGCTGGAATACACAGAGTGTAACTCCTTATCGCAGGAAAACACAGTCAGCCTCAGTCTGACAATCTTTGGAGCAGAACACTCCTCCTCCTCCTCCACTTGAACAAATTATGCCACAATAATGAAGACTAGCCATGTGACAGGGGAAGGGACACAATGGAGAGTGAGTGGAAAAGCAAATGGAAAAGAATGACTGAATGGAATAAAAGAACAACATGGTTCCTTGCTCTCAGTCTGTGCAGTTCTTCATTTTGCTGTGGTGGTTTACTAACTTTTTGATGAAGGAAACCAGATACACAGAGGTTTTCTGAAAACCTTAATTCATAACTGGGAAAAAAAGACTCAAATGAGCAAGGATTTTTTCTTTCCTACACTGCAAATTGAAGAGATTTTCAGTTCCTTGCTGATTCTATGAGGTCTTTGCACTGGGAATTACAAAATCTCATATTCTTATTATCTAGTGAAATAGTAGCTTTTTTCATTGTAAAGATCCAATTAAACAAAGATATTCTAATGACTATTTATTTGACTCACAAAGAATTTTAGTTTGCTCAAGATAAGTTTATAATTATTCAAATATATAAATAAAAATATCTTGCTGTGAATTCTAAGATATTATTGAAACAAAGAAGCAAAGAATAGTAATGTATTGAATAAAATTATACTTCTAAATTACATCTTGAATTATTGATGAAATATTGACTCACATAGCATATTTCTAATAACAAATTCCTAGTATCTACACTTACAAGTTGATACACCCTACCCATGTATTAAGAGAAGAGTAGATGAAACTATAATTTCAATCTTTTTATCACTCTATCTTTTATTAAAATCCATTAGATTATTTTGCTATGTACAAGGTCAAACCTAAAAGTTATTCAACACTAGTTTTACCAAGTCACAGCACATAGAAAAGTTTATCAGATCATCCTCAACTTAAAAAAAAAAAAAAATTAGTTTTGACAATCTATATTAATTAAGAAATATTTTTTTTTTGTTGTTGTTTAGATCACACTAGCAATAAGATCAGTGAAAGAACACAGGACTAACCAGCGGTGATGCTGATATTTCTTTACCATAAAACCCACTAAAATGAATAAAAAATATACCTGTTTTGTTTTGCTATGTTAGCTACGAACTAAATTTTGTTTAATTTTATTGACATATAAACAAAGCAGAATCAAAATAATTGCTTCATTAACATCTCCTGATCAGATCCTCGTCTCAGCTTGCACAGTTGCCAGCTGGGAAAAACAGGAGAAAAGTCAACCCTTTACCAAGAAACAAAAAGAAAAACCCTGTAACATTGCAGTGTTAAAACCTGCTTTTTTGATTTATGAATTAACAAGATGACTCTGGAGTCAGTGAAGAATAATAAATATGTTCACACTATAAAGTACTGTGCAAATAAGTTGCAGACACCAAAGCACTCCAATTAATATACAGCTGTGAAGATGTTTCTGAAAAATGTGCTTTCATATCTCTATCTTTACAAATATCCATCATTTTTGCATATACAGACATACATATATATGTGTATAATTTACTTTATATGTTCGCCTTTTTTTGAAAACTTTTATTCTTATTTTTGATTTGTATACCTGACTTTAAGTTAAATTCAATTGTTAACGTACTAGGAGAATTAATATTCTGTATGGAAAAATTTCCATGAGGCATTTACTTTGGAATTTACCAGAATGTTAACAAACAAATGTGTAACAAACCTTGCTCAATGAGCAAGTATTTGGCTTCAGACAAGAATTTATCTGAAACCCAGTGGTTGTGAGTAGGTCCTTTCCAGCACACCACTGCATCTACCGGGTTTCTGACTCCAAGATCAAGAGTGCAATAGAATCATGAAAGTCCTGGGAGCCACAGACTAAAGGAAATATTAGTTTTCTCTGCTTTATAACTTTGCCTCTTTGGATAGCAGTAGTGAAATGGTGAGTGGTCTTCTGAAAACTCCAAAAGAGCCTGGTCAGTTTTATTTTTCCTTTTTTTCTGGTGGGCTGAAGTGAAATTAGTGAGATTCAGGACAAGTCAGCTTGCAGTCACTGGGTTTTTGAGGTCCACAGCCGTGATGCAGTGTTTTAGAGCATGAGCAAAGATTATGGGGATTACCTGCCCTTTCAGAAAAGCCACAATTTCTTGTGGCTAATACCAAAATAAAGTGAAACATTAGTTGTATGACAGTTTTTCACTTTTTGGTCTGCTTGATGCAAAATGGACTAAAATATATTTCCCAAGATAAAGTGACTTATAGAAGGAAATTAACCTTCCTAGCCACTGTGAATTCGAGTGGCTTACTGCCTGCATCTCCAGGACTAAACTATACACTGGTGTCCTGTTCGGTGGGGGAGGCAGACAAAGCACACAGATTAAATATTTCTATACAAATAACAAAACCTGTCATCATCCCCAAGTTCATCTTACATACATGTTGCTTTATTAGGCACAAGCCTAAATCCCTGTTTCTCCTCCAGCTGTAGATTTTTCTCCTTGGATATTTTATCCATAATGTCAGAAAAAGCATCCATCATTGACCCCGAGCTTAGCTCAGTAGGTTAGAGCATGGTGTTAAAAATGCCAGGATTGTGAGGTTGATCCTTGCATAGGCCATTCACTTAAGAGTTGGACTTGATGATCCTTGTGGGTCCCTTCCAACTCAGGATATTCTGTGATCTCAAAAAATGTAAGGTAGAAGAGCCAACTAATGTAACATAAATCTGTAAAATACTTCACTCATAGAAGTGCATGCACAAACACAGAGAGTTTGACCAAACTGTGTGTAATACATTGCTTCAAGACCAAACAGATGTCTGTATAACTCCTCTTTTCTGAACCTCAGGGCTACTTGAGCACTGTATTACTCCTTCTGAAGTTAAAGTCACTTATTACACTCCGGTTCATAGTACTTGTTCTACTTTTCTATAAGAATCTATATAAAGAGATAGAGATGATGGTGATAGTATGGGAAAAATATTTAATTGATTTTTTTAGCAGTTGCAAGTCCTCTGCAGTGTGTTACCATTTAACCTGGTGTTACTGTAAGAACTGATTTAACCTGGTACCAATTCTGGCTTGTTCAGTAACACAGAAATAGGAATTAATTATTCTAACATTTTTATGAGTGTTAGTACCCAAAAGCTAGAATCTGTTTCAGCCTGCCTTTCAGATAGCTATAAAAAGTTGTTACTTCTTATTTTGAGAGTGAAGCAAATATTTTACAGTAATGTTTGAAACAGATAAATTACAATAGCACTTGGTTTAAAGAAAATAAACCAGTAAACCAATAAAATATTGAGATCTGTCTAAGACATTTTCAAAGATGGGTGTCTTGCAGTAAAATTTCTTCAGTGACCTTCTACAGTAAAGCTCCATGCTACATAAATTAGAAGAAATCACTTGAATATAAAGAGGAATAGTGTGATATATTGCAACTAGAAAAATTATTTGTAAAGAGAGACATCTGGAAAAATGTCCCCTGCATGTTTTCCTATAAATAATGGAGAAATTTTTCATCGTGAAGACAAATAAAGATTTGCACTCTCAGAGACAGTTCTCGGACCTATATCCTCATTCAAACTCTTCATTTTGTAATAACAAACTGATTTTCAATTGGAAATGAACAGTGTTCATTCAACTACATTTAGTCAATGTGAAAAAATCATAAAACTGAGATAAATCTCCTGGGTTTTAAAGCAAATAATCTGTTTTAAAGTTTTGAGGCTATCCACAGAAACTTATTCCCATAACTACCGTTATTTTACACATATTTATATAATGTTGGAGTGGGAGAGTTTTCCAAGTTATTTACTACTGTACTAATTTGTATAGCTTTCACTGCCTTTTCCTGATATATTTTAGAAGTTAAATTCTTGCAAACAGAATTAAATGAAAAGGAAGAGATTCAGAAATCCTGGATTGGAGAAATGGATTCCAAGAACCATATATTTATTACTGACTACCGAAATCAAGTGAATTTGAACCCCATACCCAAATAAAAACAAGTTAGATCCTTCTTGAGCTATTATTCTGATAGGGAATGTTGGGGGAAGTAATTCTTTTACAAATACCTTTTATTTTGTTTTTAGCTTCTCTATTCAGAGGAGGTGGATATTTTGTTAGGATTGTAAATATCATGGCAGAGACCTTTAAAGGAAGGTCCATTCCTGTGCATCTGGGCATCCAGTCATAGAAAAATGAATAATCCAAAATGCTCCATGTAATTCTGTTGGATCCCAAAATATGATATCTGCAGAGATGGATTTGAGAGGACTTTGCAGAAAGCCCTGAACTAGGAGAGTTGGGGAAAAAAACTGGGTTTGAGAAACAAGATATCATCGGTGCTGATTGCCCTGCCTCAGGCCAGGAGTCCACACCTTGATTTCATCAAACCTGTGCAGAAGACTATTTGTACCTTATCTCTTCCTTTGTGTTCCCTGAACCCTTGCATCCTGTAGAACCGAATACCAGTTCCCCCCTGTAAAATCCCTTAAGATAAAGTAGGTTTTTCCCCATGAGGTAACTGCTAAGACCCCAAATTTATTAACCTGGGTTTTCCCCTTATGTCATCTGCTAAACCCCCCTATTTGTAATAAATTTTAATAATTCCAACCCCCTGTTGAATATGTAGACCCTAAACCCTTTAAAAATGAACTTGTAAGTCCAATAAACTATTCCAGTTTCTTGTCTTCCCTGGGATCGCTTAGTTTTTGACTAGCTACATAATTCTAAGCCAGAGAAGAGAATTCAGTCTAGTCTATAGAAAAAATAACAGGAGTCATCAGAGTTGGGAGTTAATAAAACAGAGAAGTTCAACAAAACACTGCACAATTCTTTTTATTTGTATCAAATTAGCTGACTGGTTATCCCTAGTTAGCTTAAAATTTGATAAGATACAAACACAAGGAAGTTTGTTCCTTGATGTCTGGGTCAGTTTTGTACCTTTCATATAGATTTAATTTTAGTGAGCAAAAATTGCTTCTGTCTCCAAAAACATTCTCTGGTGTAATATGTATTTCAAGACAAAAATAACTTTCCCCAAAAAATCACCCACCTAGTTTGCAGATGGAGAAAGGTACAGGTTACAACACGGAAGATTATTACTGCTGAGACTGCAGCTATTTCTCTACATGGACAGATATTAACCTATGAAGGCAGCTGCTGGATGCCCTTGGTTTTATGCAAATGTCCCCAGCGATAGTGGATTGTGCAGCAGATCCTTGGCCAAGGCACAAAGATGTACTGCAGATGCCCTGCTCTTCTATCATGCTGACATCTTAAGCACCCAGCAGAGAAAAGGAGAATGTGGCTTGTAAACAAATTACTTTTTCATTTATTATCTGGAGGGGGCGTGGGGGAAAGGTAATAGATGAGAGAAAGAAATATTTGGTAGTATTTTGGGGCAAGCTGTGGCTGCTGTGCAAGGCTTGGCTGATGTTGAATGAGATACAAAGAGCTTACTTCTTAGCCTACTGTTGTTTCCCTCACGCTGTTTTTAGTTTAAATACAATACAAGAGAAGAACAGGGTATTGACTACAACCTGATTCCTGACTTACCAAGAGGATAATGATACCCTTTTCTGAGGAATGGTTCCAGTTAAAGGAATGATAAGACATGGTGATTGGTGCTCACTGCTCTGCTTGGAAGGTGTTTCATGGTGCTCCCATTGCCAGGGATAGCAGTGGTAGCTCAGAGGGCAGTTGGGGGTGTTTAAACTTCATCAAACTGGGCACAGGTGGAGGGTTAGCACTGCATCTATCTGAACACAGAAAAATACCCCTTATAAGCCCAAGCAGATTATCTGTTCAGAAACAGACTGTGGGCACTTAAAAGCAGCTTCAATTAATGCTTTTCCTTCAGGCCCTCATTTATTTTCCAATATGCACATCCAAATGCTGTTATTTCACACACACCATCTCTCCTCTTAAATTGTTGATTCTTTCAGGCAGAGATTTATACTCATACGTCAGAGCTGTGTCAGCCCTTGCATGTTGTCCCTAAGGTGGCTTTGAAACATACGTGTGCTCTTAATCCTCAAAAAAGGAAAATATTCTTCACAAAGTTCCCAAGCCCTCTAAGAGAGCAGTATAAGCCTTTCCAGCACCACTGAAGTTCACCTGGACACGGGCCAAGCCACGTGAACCACTTCATCGCTTTGTGCGTTATGCAAAAGGACCAATTTACGTCAGCAAAAGATATTGCCCAAAAACTTAAATCAGGCAAAAGTTGCTTATGGGGTAGGGGATTGCTCCTGCCTCAGCCTTCCATGTGACTGCTCCACTGTTGAGAAAATTCAAAAGCATTATGAAACAACACCCAATATGAGATATTTGCTTACACTTATGCAGGAAGGACTGCTGCCCTTGTGATCAAAGAAGCTTACTAAGTTCAAACACCCATTTATCATGCCATTAACTTTGTACCCAATTTCATGAAGACGAAAGCAGCCTTGTGAGTGGAACTCACTGCTGAATTAAAGCTCAGATGGTTGTCCATTGTTCCTTTGCTACAGTACACAGGTTCCTGGTGACATTCAGCTAATGAATTTTCTTGATGATTAACTACCCATTCTATGTGGTCACTGTAATGGAAACATATTAGCTCCTGTTACAAGTGAGGTGGATGTGTCATTACTACAGCAAGTGAGCTGGTTTTGATTTTTTTTTCCTTCCCTTCCTCCTCTTCCTCCTCCTCTCTCTTCACCTCCTCCTCCTCCTTTTTCTTTTACAAAGTCAAAGCAAAGCAAAGCTTGGGAAAAATATAATCAAAAATTCAGCAATGTCCTGAAAAGAAAACACTGCTCTGCTGAGCAATAAAATGTATTTAGATACAGCTTTTTCATTAAATGTTGAATTTAAAGGAAAGTGAAATGCAGACAGGGGTATAAACTAGCTCCTATTTGGAGTTTTTACATTTATCTTCATTAAATTGTAATTACACACAGCATGATCCAGGAGTGAAAAAAAAATATATTAAAAAAGACCACATAGACATTTTAGACGTATTTCTCTGAGAACGGATCTTAGAATTAACCGTGGATATTCTTTTCTTTTGCCCATTTTCATTATAGTTCACATTCTGGGAGTGCTCTGCTGTTTCTTAAACTGCACTGACACCTTGTGGCATTGAAATAGAAGGATGCTAAAAATAAAATATTAAATCTTCATAGGGTATGAGTTAACTTGTATGCCTTCATATAAGTCCTACTCTCTTTAACTCTGAAGATGGTTAGTGTTTACTTGCTGGCTTGCAATCAAAACTGGAGTCAGTGTGACAAAATCTACCTAAAATTTTGAGATGTCATGACAGAAACATAGAATGGTTTGGCTTGGAATGGACCTTAAAGATCACAAAGAATACCATTTTGTCCTGTGAAAGTGAATGTGTGTAAAGTCTGTTGACTAAAAAGCCCATGTGTGTAAACACAGACACTCAGACCCTCTCCTACACATATGCACCAAGTCACAATACTATTAATTTCCAAGCTGGTGTTTTATCACCTTGGCAACAGCAAAACATTCAGAAAAACTTCAGGTCTTTTCATCCCTGAAAATGAACACAAGATACAGGCAGCAATCATCTGCTGACTAAAGATCTCCTAGTGGAAATCCATGGACAGAATAGAGAATTCAGCAGCAAATTAGGCTCCAGTTAACTCCAAAGGAATATATTTTTCATCTTATCAAAAGGCAAGGAAATAGTTTGTGATGATCCATTGGAGGCTAAGCAAAAGCAAGCTACTGCTATGTATAAAGTAGGTTTCAAGGGGAGGTAGCTGCAGTGCTTTTTTTGTCTGTCATTGTATTATTCCCCAACTGAATGCTCCTAAATCCTGTGAGTATTACCAGAGGTTTTATGCTCATATCAAAGGAAACCACATCTCCCAAGGAAACCATGAGAAAATAGGCATACACTTAAACTCTGAAGATGAAGCAGAATTTCCATCATATTACTATTTGTGTTATCTACTGCTGTTGTAGCATCTAAAAACCTCTTGTAATATTTTATTTAGCTACAAAAGACCCTGTAGGGATAGAGAAATGTTATTATATCTATTTTACAGATGGAGAATTGAATCAGAGGAAAATTAAGTTGGTTGTCTAACAGCAGAGAAAAAGAATGTGAAGTAAGGCATTTAAATGAAAACATCAAAGAAAAGTGAAGCAGACAGTCTCTGAATTAGCTGGCACACTGGTGTCCAGCTCATTTGTTTCATCACATTTTTTTCTTCTTATAAGCTGTCTAATCATAGAATCATAGAATCAACTGGGTTGGAAAAGACCTCCGAGATCATCAAGTCCAATCCTTGATCCAACACTGCTGTGTTTACTAGACTATGGCACTCAGTGCCACATCCAGTCTCATCTTAAAAACCTCCAGGGAGGGTGAATCCACCACCTCCCTGGGCAGTCCATTCCAACATCTGATCACCCTCTCTGTAAAAAATTTCTTCCTAATATCCAACCTAATCCTCCCCTGGCAGGGCTTAAGACGCCCTCTTGTCCTACTACTGGTTGCCTGGGAGAAGAGACTGACCCCCACCTGGCTACAACCTCCTTTCATGAGTTGTAGAGAGCGATGAGGTCTCCCCTGAGCCTCTTCTTCTCCAAACTAAAGAGCCCCAGCTCCCTCATTCTCTCCTCATAGGACTTGTGCTCGAGTCCCTTCACCAGCCTCGTTGCTCTTCTCTGGACCTGCTCCAGCACCTCAATATCCTTCCTGAACTGAGGGGCCCAGAGCTGAACACAATACTCCAGGTGTGGCCTCACCAGCGCTGAGTACAGGGGCAGGATCACTGCCCTACTCCTGCTGGCCACACTGTTCCTGATCCAGGCCAGGATGCCATTGGCCTTCTTGGTCACCTGAGCTGGCTCATGTTCAGCTTCCTGTCGATTCAAACTCCCAGGTCCCTTTCTGCCTGGCTCTGTATATGTGTATATTTTCTTCAGAGAACTAATTGCTGCAATATGTTAAGGGTTACCTCTTTCCTAAGCAGGAAATGTAAACAATTTGAATAATACCACTTTAAAAAAAATTTTCTAAGAAGATATTTTAATTTTTTTCCTTTTTTTTTTTTTTTGTGTGTGTGTGTCACTTAGTATAAAATCCATGGTAGGAAGCACTCAGTATCCACTCTGTTTTAATTTTAATATAGGTGGCACTGAAACTCTTAAGAATTTTATCACAGTATAGGGTTTTTTTATTAATAAATTGATGTACAAAAAGTTTTAATAATATATTACCATATGTGCTTTATGGTTAATTACTAGAGGCTTAAAATCTAGTAGCACATTTTTGATATGAAATTACTTGTGGCCTGGCTGGCAGCCAAGAGTCCTTGCTTTAAATAATAGAAAGTATAGGCCCTTTTTAATACTAAATTGCATACTTGCTTTTCAGAAGGGATTAGATAATATCCTTTGTGTCAGTGAATTGCACCTTTTCTTTACAAGTTGTTCTGGAGAGGCAAGAAGCCTCTTTCACTGTTAGTTCCCTGAAG
The DNA here is from genome assembly GCA_036023395.1 of Myiotriccus ornatus. Lineage (NCBI taxonomy): Eukaryota > Metazoa > Chordata > Aves > Passeriformes > Tyrannidae > Myiotriccus > Myiotriccus ornatus. The sequence goes on along the minus strand of JAYRBT010000177.1, from coordinate 47,384,676 downwards.
GGTGAGAAGTGACAGTCTGCAGTGAGGTACATTTACAGAAATGGCTGTCAGACAAAAAAGGGGTTGCTGATGACTCGTGCTTATTTATGATACCCTTCCTAGTATTTTTCTTGGAATACACTCCATATGCTTAGACATTTTTATTTCTTCAGAACTCAAGCCTTGAAATAAGATACATGAAAACTGTCGTGAATGTTCAGTGTTGAGGACAAACTTTTGGGGTGCAGTTCAGCTTTTACAGGACTCAGTTCTTTCTTTTGTACTATCTGCCATTGTATCTGCAGAATATTTTACTGTCATTATTTATTAATCAGGCCTAGTGAGTCTGAGATTTTGTAATTTGTAATTATAAAACAATTAGAAGTACGTTGAGACTTAGGTGACAAGAAGGGGTGTCACTTAAAATATTCATGTTCTTGATTTAAAAAACAATCATTACTAGATACGCTGACAGTAACTGGCTATCAAAAGTACAATTGCCTTTAGGTATTCTCTAGTCATGGCAGCTTTTATCCCTAGTGCGCCTTGGGAATGTTCTTTAAGCAAGGGACTTTTTTGCCACAAGGCATTTCAGCTCAGACTTCTTGATTAGTCAAGTTTTACATACAATGCAGTTTAATTGTGCATTTGTGAGGGGGTATGTTGTGACTGTCGTGTGTATTTTAGTCCTCTTTTTTTTTTATTCTTTTATTAGTCTTAAAATAATCCTCTAATTGCACTCTATGGAAAGACATAGCAAATACTAATATCAAAGTGCATGCAGCAACCTGAAGACTATAGTGTATGATACTATCACAAACCTTTTTTGGATTGTACATTGCCAGAAAAGAAGTGTCAAGTTTAAGAGAGAGTATTCATAGTAGCAACCCAAAAAAGCATCAGGCATAGTTACCAATGTTCAGTGTGTTTTTTATATAGTCTTTCAGACCAGTATAAAAGCTTTCGTAAGAAGGAAAATTAACCTGACATTTAAAAAAACTTCTCCAAAATGGTAAATGTAAATTAAATATGAGGAACTTGGGGTAAAGCCTCTTATGAAAAGGGTTACTGTTAAATGTTTTATGCAACATATATGGCCTTTGTTCCTTCTATGATGGTAAATTTTCTTTTATTACTTCTGCAGGTTCAGTCCATGCCACATCAATAGCCGCTTCCAGAGTGGAGCAAGCGTTGTCCGAGGTTGCTTCATCTCTGCAAAGCAGTGCCCCTAAACAAGGTCCCCTGCATCCTTGGTTGACTCTGGCTCAAATATGGCTTCATGCAGGTATTATAAAAGTACAATTTATTTTTCTTTGCCCTCCCCTTTCTTGCTAGCCTAAGGACTTGCAGAAATCTGTTATTTTAATTCAGAATCTGTTATCACTTATCAGATCAAATTTTTTCTTTGTGTGTGGCACTGAAGCAAGCCAAGAAATAAAAAGCACACTAGAGTTGTTCTGTATGTAAGTCAAGTTATAAAAGATAAGGCAGTACTCTTAGAATGCAGTTCTTATCAATGGAGTTCTATCTTCTGTAAAACAAAAGCAACACTCTCTCCTTTATCCTTGAAGAGTTTAGTTTCAGAAGTACCTAGAGTATCTTAGTATTTATAAATTTAGGTGTCCTGATTCCGTTGAACGGAAAAAGATGTTTGTAAGATTACTGAATGGAGTTCCTGTAACTACAAATCTTTATAATTGAAAATAAATAACTCTGCATATGTGGGGAAAAATACAGTAGTGGTTGAGCAACCTGTCCCTTGAAGCTGTGATAATGAGCTCTCGTTCAGTTCTCTTCCTTCTGACTTCATTAATGTAAGATACCCATGATCGTTTTTCTAAATGGGGAGTCAACTTGAGTGGATTTAGTATTGTTATGCTGCTCCAAACCTCAAGCTAAATGCAATATCACAAGTGACAGTTACATAAAATTTTAACCAGAAAATGATAATCCAGTGTATTTTTACACAGATAAAATTTATAGCTTGCAATTGTTTTTAATTATATTTGCATCAAAAAGGCGTAATTTAGAAATCAGCCAGCAATTGTTCTGCTTTGGTCTGCTCTCAGAGCGTTTTTCAGTGATAATTTTTTTTTTCCCTTCATGCTTATATTTAACAAAACTGTCCCTTTTTTCTTAGCATTTTAATTTAACTATTTTGTATTAACAGTTTTATTGTGTGAAAGTCATTGCAGGGCAATGGCTCCCAGTTATTAATGGTTTAGAGGGAAAGCCCAGAAGATTGGAAAGAAAGAGCAATTACAGTGATTAATAATAGTGATCTCATTTGGGGGTGGAAAGGCTCCTCGAAAACAACACAGATTAAAACAACGTAGGGTCCAACAGGGCATAGTGTAGTCTCCTGCCCTGCATCATGGCATCACTGATTTTAAATATTTATAAACTGTCACACATGGTCATCCACAGTTACTCTTAGCATCTGTAATGCTGATGATTTCTCAGCCTTCCTTGGCAGCTGTTGAACTGCTTATTTTCTGTTTGGCTTTTTTTTAGTTTTTTGTTGGCCATGTCTTGTTGCTGATTTTCCGATTCATGAAAGTGACTGCTACTGTTTTGCCGACAAGGGAAGGGTCTGGACACACTTTTCTGATTCCTTTTTAGTTCACAGCTTAATCAGATTTGCATACACATTGGTAGCTGGCTGCTGCAATCCACTACACAGGCCACTTTTCACTCTTAAAAATCTCTGTCTTGGCAAACATGGTCTGTAGGCCATATTCTTGATTCCTAGCACAGAAGGAAGCATGGGTAGGAAGTAGGAGAGAGCTGGGTTGGACAATGAGCTGAGATACTAAAGATCCCATAGAAGGACTCAACAGAGCATGAAGAGTGCTCTGGCTGTTTGTGTACGGGGAGCAATAAAAACAAAAAAACCCCAAGAGATTAAAGAGAGCTGCTGTCTACCTTCAGAGAAGGTTCTGCAACTGAAGTCTGCTTTCTTTCTTTTTTAAATAATCCTGTTCTTGATACTTCTGTTGGTGATTTGTGCTGTGTTTCAGAGTCTTTAGGTATGTTGCTTTAGGTAAGCTGTTTGTCCTGCTGCAGTAAATGTGCTGAGCCTCAAGAAAGGCTCTTTACTGTAGGAACATGAAAATAATGTTTTTTCCAGAAGCACAATACAAAACAGATATTCTGAAAGGTGTCTTCATCAATGTATATATAGGTTACTTGCATAGAAAACAGTGATAAAATTACTTAACAAATTACTTAACACCTTACAGCACACATTCTTTAAATAAAAGTGAAGATTTACCATTAGGAAATTGCTTCCTTTTTGAGACTCATGCCACATTTAACTGTTTGACACCCTGTATGGTTGTGCAGGGTTTTGCTTCTTAGTGGGGGGAAAAAAAAAACTTTAATAAGCTTTAAATCTTAAAATACAAAAATTAAGAATTATTCTTCCTGTAAGGTTATAGAGACATTGAAAAGTTATGTAAATAAGTTCCAATACATTCAAAACTTAGTGGAAGATTTGACCCTGGCTAGATTTCAAACACCCACTAAAAGCTGCCACATCACCCTCCCTCCACAACTCCACAGAGGAGAGAAAAAAAAGAAACAGCTGAGGAATTCATTGGGGGCCAGGAGAAGTCACTTACTGATGGGCAAAACAGACTCAACATGGGGATAGAACTTAAATTTAAGACTTAAAGAGTGAGAAATAAAACAGTCTTAAAACACCTTCCCCCCACCCCTTCTTCCTTGCATGTTCTCCCTCCTCCCCCTCCAGCAGTGCAGGGAGACAGGGAATAGAGGTTTTGCAGTCAGCTGTTTCCCATGGGGTGCAGTCAAGTCTCTGCACCCTGATGGTCCTCCATGGTCTGCAGGGGGACACTCGCTTCACCATGGTCTTCACCACGGGCTACAGGGGGGTCACATCTTTTGAGTCTTTCCCCTCTTCCCGTGGGGGTCCCTCCCACAGGAGACAGTCCTCGATGGACCTCTCCCACGTGAGTCCATCCCTCGGGCAGCAGTTCTTCCCTGTCTGCTGTCCCGTGTGTCACTCCTCCATGGGGTGCAGTCCTTCACAGATGAGCTGTACCGACATGGGTTCCCCACAGGGCCACGAGTCCTACCTGGGAAAAACCTGCTCCAGCGTGGGTTTCCCTCTCCACTGGCCACAGCTCTCCTGCAGGACCCTGCTCCATCCTGGGCCTCCCACGGGGTCACAGCCTCCTTCCTGCATCCACCTGCTCCAGCATGGGCTGCTCCATGGGCTGCAGGGGGGTCTCTGCACCCCGATGGTCCTTCGCGGGCTGCAGGGACCTCGGCTCTAAGTCCTTCCCCTGCACCCAGGAAGAGGCAGGGGGATGGTGGCCCCCTCACCCCTCCTGCTGCACTGATCTTAGTGTCTGCCTTGTTGTCCCATGTTCTCATTCTTCTGTTCCCGGGCTGGAACAACTTCTGTGCAACAACTTCTGTGCTTAAGTATGTTAACACAGGGGCACACCTCATTGGCTTGGCCTTGGCCAGCAGCAGCAAGTCCCTCCTGGAACTGGATATCATTGGCTTCACAGGACAGTGGAAGCTTCTAGCAGGTTCTAACAGAAGCCACCCTATAGCCCCTCCCACTGTCAAAACTCAGCCACATAAACCTATGACAAAGATATTTACCCAAACTGATACAGATGGTGTTAAAAACCAGAAAAATGCTTGTTCTTATGAATGGATATACGGTGTCATTTCAGCTGTCATTAGTGTGAATGAGCATGGCATTCAGTTCATAGAAGTTGATTTTGTACATGGTAACTGGCTTTTAATTTTTCATCTTGTTTTAATTAATGGACTGTTTCAACCTTTCATTTTGGACATATCATGTATAGGTGGAAAATCAGGCTTATTTTAAATGTGAAACTAAGTGACTTTTGCAATTAGTCTGTTCTTCAGTAGCTCACTGTTAAAAACCAGACCTGGCCCTAAGTGATCAGTGACTGTGATAGTCCTTTTAGAAATGCATCAAGACTGAACTCATTACTGCTATGCCGGTTGGTTGGAAAATAGATTGATTCCTCAATAAAATGCAAGTGCAAACGTTGGAAGTGTTTGAGCCAGAAGGCATTCTTGGCATCCCTGAGTGGAGACACTGGAAAGAGCACATCAGATTGGCACCTGGTTTCTTTTCAAATGGTTGCTCCTCTCTGAGATGTTCCTGCAAAGTCTGCTGGCACTTGCCAGTTTTCCACAACTGATTTGTTTTAATTTGTCATGTTAGTTCTTAACATTTTTATTCAGTTTGAAGTCATTATCTCAGAATGAAAACCTCTTCTTTGAATTCAGGAATTTCCTGAATGAACTTTCGTGCTTAACACTGAGCTACAACTTCCATTTTCTAGCCATTCATTCCTGCACATTTTTTTTAAAAGCCTGCTGTATATTCTGTTGGGGTGGCACAACTTCTGGTAGAGGAAAGGAGAAGTTGTTTTTAAAGTAACTCTTTAAAACTTTAAACAATAAGGAATTATTTTGTTTAAATTTGATACTTCTTGGAAGGTGTGTTAATAACTCAAATTTCTCTGCTGCAGTTCATAAGCAGGACAGCAAGCTATAGTATCTCTTACATTAACAGAAGATGAATTTGTAAGCAGTATTGCAGCCTAGTGTTAAAAGCTATTACTACCATAATTGTTTCTTCTCAGGGAATACAGAATTTCAACTGTATTCGGTTAAAATAGACAGTCTCTGCTTATATTTCAGTCTAGAATTATTGTGATAGCAAATAATCACCAACTGAAGTAATTTTTAATTTCTGAGTATTATTATCTAATAATTATCTTATTAATTGCTTAATTAATGATTAACTTTACATAGTACCTTTTACAGTCTATGTAAATTATATTTTTCTGAACTTCTCTTTTCACTAAGCAGCTTGAGAGTGTGTATTTAAAATTGTGTTTCTAATCTGGTGATGCTGGAGAAGAGACAACAAGACCAGTAGAGCTCAAATGGTTAGCATTTAAATAATGTAGTGTATTTTGTACTCACTATAATGTTTTTTCTCACATAGTATCTTTTCAAAAAGCACTCTAAAGTACCCAAAGCTTTTCAAAAACATTGTAGGGTTTTTTTAAAAAAACACCTCTCAGTAAAATTCACATTTTCTGCTCTATGTATAGCTCATACATTAGGCTACCACTTGCCCTTTGAAGTTTATTAACAGTAAAAGTAAAATCCTAGAAAAATAATATCCTCCTAAATTTTGATTTTGATTGCAAAATTTTATCTGTTCATTGTCTTCCAGAAGAGAGAGCCTTGCTATTCTTTAGTTATACAGTACCATCTCTGACTGGGCAAGATGATTCTTTTAGGGTTAGGGGAAAAAAGTGTGACTGGATCTGCAATTTCATGTGTTTGTTCTTCATGTGGATGAGACTTTTTCCATCAAATACCTTTTGATAGTTTCTAAAAATACACTGCATTAATCAATACATCCACATGGACACACTGTGTTTGGTAGAATGTGTCCTGTGAAATTGCCGAGTCAACTGAGAAGCAAAATAATGCTCCTCAGGTAGAAAAGGATCTGCTGTCCCACTGATAGGATTAGATCTTAGAGGAAGAAAAAAATTGACTCCTGCAATCCTACAAAAATTGGTTAAAAAAATAGAAAATGAGAGCTTTAAACCGTGCCACCTACTGCTACTGAAAGTCCATGTCTTGTTAGTCATTGTTATAAATTCATTTTGACAAAAATAATTTTGAATATTCATAGCAGGTATCACCTGTAAGTTACAGTTTATACCCTCTGCTGTACTGAAGTTGTCTAGCTAGAGATGCTGTCAAGTCTGTTTGATGCAATTATCTTGGAAAAAGCTCCTTTACAGGCACTCAAACATCAGTCTCATTAAGAGTTTTAGGCATAATCCCAAATCTGCTGCTGCAGTGTGAATTCCTGATCTGAGAGACTTTAAACCAAGATGGGTGGCCTGTACAGTACAGTGAGAGGCGTATCTTGGGCAGTGATAGATCACTTTGCTGTTTTGATGCAGCACCTTGATTTAAACATTAATCTGTAAAACTCTTGTACAGTGTGATACAGTAGAATGCAGTTATACAGTTACTTTGAGGTTTCATTTTTATTGGGTCTATACCAACATAAAAGGAAAGATGACCCAACTCAGAATTTTTAATAGCTTTTTCTTGCGTTTAGGATCTTTTTTTACTATCTTCTCTCACTCTTTCAGGAAGAGATTAGGATAATCCAGCAGGGTAGTGAAATAGCAGTGTTGAAGAGTGTTATAAGAACTACTGAAGGCAAATACTTGTTCTGTTGTTAGTTGTTAATTGCTTACTGAATGAAATCTTTTTTTTTTCCCCCTATAGTCAATCTGATTTACATAAGTGTATGTCAGGCTACTCAACTGTTTTAAATAGTGCTTGAATACCGGCATGCTCACATCTCAAAAATAAAACTAAAGTTAAAAAATCCCAGACTTAAGTTATAAATAACAAACTATAAAGAGAACTCTGGGGTTTTAAAAAGCCATTTAGAGACTGTAACTCCTTTTATATCTAGAAAAGCAACTTTCCTAAAAGAATAATTTAAAATAATTCAGGTAATAATTTCTCTTAAGATGCAAATTTTTTTATGAATATAGCCTTTGTTCAGAATGAAACTATTTACAAATAGATTACAAGTGACAACATCTAGTCGTATGCTGAAGCAGGAATCATTAATTGGTTCACACATTCCTTCCACAGCTGAAGTCTACATCGGGATTGGGAAGCCTGCTGAGGCCACGGCGTGTACCCAGGAAGCAGCTAATCTCTTTCCAATGTCCCACTATGTTCTCTACATGAGAGGTCAGGTGTCTGAACTTCGTGGAAATATTGATGAAGCCAAACGCTGGTATGAAGAGGCCTTATCTATTAGTCCTACCCACGTGAAAAGCATGCAGAGGCTGGTAAGTCTCTGGTCCACCTTCATGAGTCCTGTCATCTCAACTGATGTTATTCTATTGTGAAATCTTGACCCATAGCTTATGAGTTTCGGATCTGTATTCTTATTAACAAAATGCTTTGGAAACAGTTTTTTCTGGCATTTATTCTCTTGGGATGTAAAAAGGATCTGCAGGCAATAAGACTATTTCAGTCCTAAAAGAGACTACAGAAAAAGAAATCATTTGCATCTGCCTAATATTCAGCGCCATTAGGAAATAAAGACGGTTTGTGGTAAGATACTGTAGTCTAGAGGAAAGACCAGTCATTCTGCTATTCCAAACTAAAAGTAGAATTCATAAAATCATAGAATATCCTGAGTTGGAAAGGACCCACAAGGATCACTGAGTCCAGCTTCTGGCCCTGCACAGGACCATCCCCAAGAATCACACCATGTGACCGAGAACGTTGACAAAATGCTTCTTGAACTCTGTCAGGTTTGGTGCTGTGATCACTTCCCTGGGGAGCCTGTTCAGTGCCCCACTACCGTCTGGGTGAAAAACCTCTTTCTAATATCCAGTGTAAACCACCCCTGACACAACTTCAGTCCGTTCCGTCAGTCCTGTCACAGGTCACCACAGAGAAGAGATCAGTGCCTGCCCCTCCCCTTCCCCTCACGAGGAAGTTGTAACTGCACTGAGGTCTCCCCTCAGCCTCCTCTTCTCCAGGCTGAACACACCAAGTGAGCTCAGCCACTCCTCACACGGCTTCCCCTTACCATCTTCGTTGCCCTCCTTTGGACGCTCTCTAATAGCTTAATACCTTTCTTATATTGTGGCATCCAAAACTGCACACATGACTTGAGGTGAGGCCACACCAGCACAGAGTAGAGCTGGTCTCTACATTCTACGTGTTTATTCATTACCTTCATGCTGTGTGGTTTCTTGAATTTTTGAAAGGTAGAGGATCAGTCTTTCCCTCAAATGAATGTAGCTTTGTGAACAAAGGTGCCTTCCCCAGCATAAATGTATGTTTGTTTATATACTTCATAGGAACATACATGTATATATTCTGTGGTTACTATGTTAGGAAAATTACTTTCTCTTTTAATCCAGTTTTCTTCCAGATAGAGCAGAATATAACAGCTAAAATCAGCTTCTTACCAAATCTTTTTGTTCAGAAGTAGGAGCTGGTTTCTGCCTAGGTACTTATGAATTATTCAGAGAAATTTCTTGTGCATCCCTGAGGCAAACATATGAGACAAAAGATCAGATAGGAAGGCAGCACAGGGAAAATTTTTTGTTTCACCTCTTCAGCATTTTGAGATATTTGAGCCTGCTGACAAATGCCAAAAAGTTCCTTTTTCTGAAGGAGCAGACAGTCAACCTAAAGCAGTGCAACTCAGTGAATATAAAACCTTATGTTTTTCTGGGTATCTTTTTGTCCCTCCTCTGAATTCACCTTTGAATAAATAGTGTGTAAACACACAGTGCTCTTCAGAACGACTGAGAAATTAGCTGTCTTAAGAGGCATGTGAGATGAAAATTACTGGGCTTCCAATCAAGGTTTCCTTTTTAAAAGTTTTTCTGTTTGAATCCAAGCTGGAAGGTAACTGTTCATTTCATTAGATTGGCCAGTCCTTTGCAAGGATTCTTATAATTTTGTTTCTAAAAGCTTTCTCTACTATTCTAGACCTTTTCTGTACTAAGATACTGTTTTGAGTATATTCTGAGAAAATTATGCTGTTTAAATACAAAATTAAAGATGTAAGCTATAGAAATACTTGTCGATGTAACTTCACGTAGGGAAAAAGTACAAGATGCTGTATCCTTCTTTTGATCTTTTGACTATTGCAAAAAGTATTTTAAGGAGGAAGTTCGCAATGTTTAGTCTTTCCTGTGTGTATAGATTAATATCTGCACATCCCAACAATTCATGTGTATTTACCTATTCATTATAAAGGAATATGATCTCAGTGGCAGAGGAGCTATAGCAACAGCACTGTGGAGGCACCAGCCTCTACAAAAACAGCTGAAACATTAACTTCTAATATTTGTGTTCACAATTCTAAGCTGACAGTCAGTTTATGAACAAAACTTCTGTGTAAAAAACCACTATTTTTGGTGATGAATTTAATATTTTAAAATTATTTGATACAGCTTTCTAGCAATGCTTGGAAATTATATAAAATGCTACTGGTTCCATGTAAAAGTTACCTTAGAGCTTAGATTTATTTAATAAAGTCTGGTGAATTTCTTTTTAGAGGGGGAAGTAACAAGTATAGATCATAATAACTTTATGTATAAAATGCAACAAAAAGGCAATAAGATTTAAGGATGACACGAGTTCTAGCATGTAGCATATGTATACAGCCCCACCTTTTTACTGGAAATAGTTAAACCTGCAATTGGTTTTGAATTATTTTTTTTCTTCTGATTAAAATTTTAGAGTGAGTGACATCTGACACTCAGTAACATTTCTTGGTGGTAATCTTTGATGCGAAATAGTCTTTGTAGTTGTCTAGAGAAAATCAAAAGCTAAATAAAATATTTGTTTAATTTTGTATGAACAACAATGGCATATTGGGAATATGTAAGTTTTCTCCTTTTATAATCCATCCTTTTAACGATGTTACAAAATTCTGGTAAGAGGGATGCAAAATTAAATTTTGAAGCTTTAATATTTTCCATTTTGGCCATAAGTCTTTTTAAGTACTTGTTCCTGAATATAATCTACTCTTTCTACACAGAAACAACCTTATTAATCTAAATTAATGAAGAAATGTGTGAATAAAGACCAGAAAGGTTGTGTTTATGGCTTCAGAACTGTTGTGCTTCTTCCTGTGACTTGCAGCATGTGCTGTGCTTTGGAGTTTCTGCATAAAGACTCTTGAATTTGTCTCTCTTGCAGACTCCACATTCTGTTAATGTGACCATGAAGACATGCTCTCTGCATAAGTCTAATGTATTATCAGAATGAAGTCACTTTTTATTTGCTGGTATCAGCTGTTAAAGAACATATTTTTCAAAAATTACAGTTTTCTAAAGAAACAAGTTCTTACTCATTTTCCTGCTGTCTCTAAGGTCTTCAGTGATTTACTCCTGTTGCAAGAGATTTATTAAAATGAAAAACAGGAGGTCTTGGCAGTGGTGTGAAAATTGGAGCAGTTAAGAGTGATGGAAGAGATCTGTTTGCCAGCAAAATGATAATCATAAATATGAGGGCTTGGAGGAGGTTTTTGCCTTATTCATGAAAGGCTTAGGACAGTGTAACACCAAATCTTGGTGATTTGATCCATGAGTAAATGAAAAATTGTTTATCTGTGTTCTGCTTACCTGAATTTGAGAAATGGAACTAATTGGGTCATACTTCTGCATTACCTGAGATGTGAGCTATTCTAACAGAGAACTGGCTGCAGGGGGCAGTGTGTTTGTGTTCATGCTCACTGCTATTTCTGCCCCTTCTGAAATGTTGGGGGGGGGTTATTAATTAAATCAGCTAAACAACAAAACTAGCTCTTTTAAGGAGATGTGCTGTTAAAATTCTTTTTGGTTTCTTGTGCAACTGAATTATTCCTCATACAGTTAATGTTTAAATCCATGCAGTCATTCACTCTATTCTGTTAAGCAATGCTCATTTTAAGATCTGCCTTGTTCTCAGGTGCTGTTTTTTACTGTTTGTCACTAACTGGAATTTTCTCCAAGCCAGAGGTTATACTAGCTTGCTATTTGGCTAGCTCTGACTGTTTACAAGATGTCAAGAGGGAAGCAATAACATGTCAGTATTAATTAGGTGTACTTCACAGAGTGCAGCAGCAATGCTTTCAACAAATGCAGTGTCCTTTCTTCTTTTTAAGGGTTGTGTAGTGCACTCAGGAAGAACGACGTGAAATTGGGTTCTAAAGGTTTGAAATGCTTTGGTTTGTGTTTTTTATTTCAAATCATTTTTTTCTCACACCTAATGAAATTTTAAATTTTCTTTAACTACTTAATTTTGAAATTATGATTAGCACTTCAATTCAGTGTCCTATACACATGGTTGTCACCTGCCTGATTTTGACCAGAATGGATTTATTTGAACAACTTTCTCCATTCTCCCTACCCTTTATCACCACCTCCAGATTTCTGCATTACTGCTGCCTTCCTGCTTTTGTCATTGTTTTCCTCCCCTGTGAAAAAAGAATAAACACGCTTTTATCTCCTGCAGTCAGAGTGCTGTTGTGGAAAGTAGCCCTTTCTGCTGACGTCCAAAAAGTCCTGAAGCAGGCTATCATTCAGTAATGCCTGAAATGGCAATGAGTATTTCAATCCATTGTCCAGGAAATAAATCTGTGTATTCTCTCTCGGGCTGAAAACTTCTTAGCTAAATGTAGCTTTGACATGAAAAGGTTATCCAGCATTTGTATGTTGTTGCAATCCCAGAAGACTGTAGTATTTTTTGAATATTAAGTAATTCATCATAGCACTTGCCAGTTAATCCTACTATTAGTAGCTTAGTTTCTAAGAGTAGAAAACTAAAACAGAAAGTGAGAAATTACTTAACCAATTACTCATGTAGAAATTAGTTTTCAAAAAGCATTATCTTAGAGAGTTACATTCCCTACACCACACTGTTAGATATCTGTTAAAGCTTCCTATAATTATGTAGAACTAAGCCAGATCTCTTAAGGCTTAGATTAACTATGTGTGCTTTATATCTCTGTTATAAATATATTATTATTTATTTCTAACTGTACTGACAGAGTAGTCTTTAGAAATGTGAATTCAGACCCTGTTTGAAAGGGTTGTGGGAGCTAAAGAAGAGAAAGTCTAAACACAGTTACCCCAACTAACTTTTTTTCCTTCAGCGAGGCAGTGTTCTCATCTGGACAATATTTGTTACCTCATTTGATTTTCATTGTCAGGCCCCTGTGTGGTAAAATTGTTGGTTTAGGCCACATAGGTTTGTCCTAAGCACATTATGCTGGTTCTTGTGGGTGGTTTGGGTTGTAGCTGATTACCACAGAGCTAAATGCTAATGTCAAATCTCAGTGCTCATTTGACTTGCTCTCTAAGTGCATCCATGTGCACATGGTGGTTGAAGAAGAATGGAGAAATAACAGCTATGGGGTTTGTTAGATTTGTTAGTAAAATGCTGTGGGTTTGCCCTTCAGAAACTTCAAGGTTATTTCACAGAATAGAGAAAACAAAACATGTGTTCGGCCAAAAACTCATTGCTCCTTACAGAAGGTATTTTACTGTGATTTGACCACTGTCACATCTAAATGTTTCAAGTGGTTGCATTCTGTACTCTGAGAAAACAATAGCCATGCTGCTTGTATTTTAACCTGGAACCCATTGAGTTCAAGTGATTCAAGGACCGTTTCAATGCACTTTAAGTACCTCATCTGCCATGTGACACTCAGAGGCTATATTCTTTTTGGTCTTGAAAATATTATTATCCATTTTAGACTTACAACAGGAAACCATCAGTGCTTAGTGCAATAAAAAGTACATAAAATCAACTTGCATAGTCGTTAGCTTTTGAAATATAACAAAGTGGAAATCAAGTCAAAAAATCAAGGAAGTTTTTTTCCCCTGTTTGTTTCAAAGTTATCTCCTTTTATTTTTAAAGTTGTTGAGCTCAAGTACAGCAGTTAACCACTTAATACTGATTCATAGCTTAAAAATTACCATTGTAGGAAGATCAGTAGAATTTTTTGATTCCTGAAAGCTTTATCTGAATTTTACAGTCCTCTTTTAAAATAGATCTCTTTTTGTTCAGTTTTTGACAACAATAACTGCTACAAATTTGAGTTTAAACTAGAACTTAGTTGCTCTTTTAGAAAGAGAAAGTGACTGTAGGAATTTACGGCACTAATTTTGTTTATAACTTGAAGCAGTGAACTCCCATTTACTCAGGCAAGACTCTGTCGATTCCCTGGGAATTGTCGTTCTGAAAGTGGTATTTGGGGGCTGAGTAAACATAGGTCCCACTTCATAACAGACCCTCTTTTCACACTGCTCTGTATTTACACCAAATGGCTTAAAGCATCTGTGACAGGAGCAGATCTTTCAACAATACCCCCACTCTTAGATGCAACTTGTCTGTGCTGTCCTCAGCTGTCATGCATTACAAGAGGTATACTGCAACTGGGCTCAAATTAGTTGCTTGGTGTAGACAATCTCTGAAAATGCAAAGGTAATCTTATTCTATGCAGCATGCACAGTGGCTGCATTGAATGGAACTGAACTAAGATGGAGAACCTAAGCTGTTGAGGTGTAAGACTTACTGGGAGTCTAGTAGGTTAGGGCAGCTCCCAGAATACGGAGAGAAACTCTTCCAATTAGAAATCCTAGGAAAGTTAATTCAAAAGTAGGTAAAAAGCCCAAAACATTTAAAGTTTCAGAAAGCTGGGATGGTTTTTTGTTGTTGTTTTTTGGGGGGGTGGGGGTGGTATTTGGGTTTTTTTTGGGGGGGGAGTTGAGCCTTTTGGGTTTTTTCTTTGTTTTGTTTTTTTTTACGTAAGGATTTTTGCCTGGTATGCTCAGCTTTAACTTTCTGTTTTCATCTGTTTTCATGTTATCTGTGTGATAGATTTTTCCACAGTTTATCAATTCAGGCTCAACTTGCCAGAAACCATTTTATCACTTCTATTTGTTCCCATGTAAAAAATGGAAAATTAATTAGTGGTAGATGCTGGCAGAAGGAAGGGATTCTTTGGCTAGAATTACTCCTCTTTATTTTGCAGCTCACAAATCATTCCATGTTTTTATTGTATTGTGTGGAACTGATAATATTCCACCCATCAGATAATTCATCACAATTCATTGTTGCAGCAGGTCATTCTGCAATGTGCAGTTATTACTCCAAAGCTGCTGTTTTTTGCTTGGAAGATTTTAAGAGTCTTTGTTTTAAGTTTTTGTAATACAAGTAGTGTTCATCTCAAACTTTTCAGATTTTATAGCATAAAGTCTTTGAATTGGGTTCTGTTATCAAAACTGAGATATTATCAATTCATTTAATATACAGCAACTATGGATCAAATATCATCATTTGTTAAGTAGCAACCAGGTATTAGTTCAAGTTCAAGGAAAAAGAAATCCAAAGATCACAGTGGCCCAGTCTGAAACAGGGCTTTGTTTTTGCTGGACATCATAACAAATCATTTGAGGAGGGATTCCCTGCTCTACAGTGTTTCAGGTAATTTGACAGGCAAAGAACTGGGGAAGAAGAGGATGATCCCATACCATTTGTGCAGTGGTATCAGTATTGCAGATACATGTGTAAGATACATCCACTTGCCAAAGAGTTTATGGGGGTCTCACATCATTGGAGATGTTCAAAATCGGACAGGTCACAGTATTTTTCTCAACTGTATTATTTTGTCTTACGTATGTGGATGTATAATGTACACATATATGTACGTATACATATAATCTCTGCTACAAATCTGCCTTAGAATTTTGAATACATCATGCTGTCTTTGCGTACAGAAATGTCAGTGGCAAAACAGTGCGACTGCAAAGCCTCAGTTGGGATCTTCACAAGTTAAGTTTTTGGGCTTCTGTCTCTCTCTTGATGGTTTTCTCATGAGAGGTTCAGGTATACCTTAGTGATCTGCTTGAGGCTTCTATAGACAGAGATGTCTAATATTATTTGAAGAAAACAAAATATTTATGACTCTTTACTGTTGTTTACGTGGAATCTCCTTCTTTAATAGTACTAAATAGAGATGATGAACAAAACAGCAAGCTAGTAAAAGCATCTGATCACAACATAAGGAAAAATTTACTTTTTCAAGGGTTTTTTGGTAGGTTTTAGAAATGGGCAATTCCTATTAAAAGTCCTTCCATCTCCTTATGCATTTTACTCTCTAAAGGGCTGAACACATTAAAGTCATTGACAGGTGGGTTTTGTTGATACCCCTTTTCCTCCATGCCTTTTGCTGGATAGCTGGCCACCTAAAATGGGATGTAGGGGGAAAACCATGCAGATTTATACTAATGGAAAAATACTAACAAGGAAAACTAATTTAACAAAATGAAAATGTCAGTAGTCTTAGTCCCAGTAATTCAAGATGTGACCAGGAGGCCTCATGTCAGTAAGGTGCTAAAAGTTGCTCTTGATATTTAAGTTCTCATTGTTAAAAAAAAAAAAAAAAGGGAAAAGAGAGAAGGCATGGAAAAAATTGGAAATGTGTGTTCTTTCCTACTATCCTCTGTAATCTCTTACATCCCGTTTCATGGATACGTGCTGGTGCTTTTTTGCATGGATCTCAAAAATGCTATTTTTATTTTGCTCTGTGTAATTGCCTTGCAATATGAGAATTGCTTTGCAAAACACTTTTTAAATTAGGTCATTCTGCTGAACTATACACTGAGCTAATTATGATTATTTTGCTTCCCTGGGCATTTCTGTGCTCATTGAATTTATTAAAGTATTACTTTCTAGCTGGAGCTGAGAACTTACACAGCAATAAAAACTGTGTAGCACCTGGTATGCTTTTGCTTGTAGGTAACATCTGACATCTAATCATTTATAATTGAATTTCATATAATTAATAAAGAAATATTTTTAAGGATTTATTTGGGGGTAAATATAAAGAATGTGAAAAAGGCTTTGAGAGAGAGCAGCCATCCTCAACTTTAAATGAACAAGAGGGATTTTATCTTCCTTTTCCTGTGAAAGGTTCTATTGTAGAATTCTGTAGGTGAGAACTCCTTATCTACAGAAAAACATTTGAAGTGTGAAGTCATCTACACATGT
Organism: Myiotriccus ornatus; assembly: GCA_036023395.1. Taxonomy (NCBI): domain Eukaryota; kingdom Metazoa; phylum Chordata; class Aves; order Passeriformes; family Tyrannidae; genus Myiotriccus; species Myiotriccus ornatus. Next base: position 47,368,050 of record JAYRBT010000177.1, on the reverse strand, counting down.
TGTCTCTTTGTTTTTCTTTTCTTGTGCTGCATAACTTTTTATAGTATTGAAATGTAACTAGGTGCTACCATCAAGAGCAGTCTGAATGAGGCACAAGCCATTCTATATGGCTTAGTTGAGGTGTTCAGTAAATGTGTGAGCAACTTGCAGCTCCCTTGCCAAGTGTCTGAGCCCTGGCTTTTATCGACCTGTCTTAGAATAACATATTGTTACAAAATTGCACAGAAGTTATCAGTGCATGTATTTTGCTATAAACCTCTTGCACTTCTGGTGCTCTGGTGAAATTACCTTTTGTTTTTTGCTTTACATCTATCACAGGGGAGCTTTACTTGCTTTGGCAAGAAGCTGTTTACTGAGAGGACCTCTCAAGAGGACCAGAAGTTACCTAATCAACTGTGGTTCTATTTTTTCTGACTGTGAACTATAAACAACTTGTCCTTTGAAACTGTGCTTTAGCTTACCCTTATCAAGCAGACAGTGGCCCACCTTAATGCAAAACTAGAGATCTAGAAGCAACTGTCCCTCAGGAAATTATTCCAGTGCTCACTTTTGCCAGGGTTATGTCAAGCAGCTGCCTTCCCCAGATAAGCTGTCTACTCTGGTTCAGAGTTTTTTCTGCAAATCCCCAGTCTGGAACCGTCTTTTTATGTCTCTCTTTCTTTCTTCAACTGATCTCATTTTAAATTTTTTGGAAGACCTCTTTTGCGTATACTGAAGTTAGCTTCTCTGCTAGCTGATTTTGTACTTAGCAGTCCTTCCCCTGCTCGTGAGTCTAGAGTTTAAAGATGAGTTGCACCTTGCATTTTGGAAGAATTCAACAAACTTATTATGTGTGTATAGCATGATATATTTTCTCCAAGATTAGTTTTCTTCTAACTCTATTTTCTGGTAGCTAACTTACGTTAGATGGAGTTAAAGAATTGGCCTTTAAGGCTAGTGACAGGCTATTTTTTATGTCCAGTTATGTTTTTAATCTAGATGAACAGATTAATTACAGAGAAAGCAATTATTTCAGTGAGCTTTAATTCGTGGGAAAATCTAAAGTGTGTTTTGTCCGATTCTGAAAACTGTGTTCCTTTCTGTGATGTGGTGATTTTTTTTCCATTATTATGCCTATTAGAGTATGGTGTTTTCAACAAGTAGCAACAAATGGTATGAAGAAAATTACGTGGTGGTACTATTCTGCAGAAAGCTGCCATCTCGTGATTTCTTTGCAGGGGAGAGGAGATGTGGTGCTTGGCCACCTCATGTACTGAATCTCACTGAAAAAGGCCCATGGTTTTCTGGAATAAAACCAACTGCTGCCTTCTGCGACTAGAGTTAGGGAATAGGAGATGAGAATGTTTTTTTAAGTGAAACTATGGTGGCCCAAGCTGTGGACTGGCAGAGCTCTTTACTAAAAGCCTTTGGATGACTGCTTCTCTACTATAATAACTTCATTGCAATTAAATTTCATCAGCACCCTTGGTACCTATGTACTAAGACAATAAATGAAACTAAGATATGGCCTGAGGTCAAACCTTGAATTCTGCTCACCATCATCCATCCCGATTGGATGAATGGACTAGCAGAAACTAGTTCTTAACTCATTTTTGTATTCTTATGCTGCTGTATACCATCTCTCATTTGTTTTCCTGTATCCAGCTGTATTGAAACTTTACTGAAATTCAGACAAATTAGTTCTTCAGCTTTTTTGGGTTTTATTTTTTTCCCTTGGAATTAATCTCAAATACTGTGAAGGCTAGGTAGTGTCTCACCAGTGATAAACACATAGTGTGTTTTATTTTACTTGTCCATCTTACCATACTACTGACTATTCCTTTCTTCAGCATTTGTTCTAACACCTTGCATGTAATTTAAGAAAACCGAAATAATAATTTTCTTTCTGAAATACAAACATTATACGACTTTTAGGTTGTAAAAGTGCTTTAACTATTAACTTGCTAGGCAGTCTTTGAGTTTCTTTTATCTTTCTTTTCTGTCCTTTTCTAGGATGGAGATAGCCAGTTATCACAACTTGATTATCTGGATCTCTCTGGTTTAAATTTTCCATTGGCTTGCAAAATTCCTTTAGTTTTTACTTTGAAAGTCTGGATGCCTTTTTAATCTGATTTTCGGCTGAACATAAAGGCTCTTTTCATGTGGTTGCTATGATGTGATGTAGTATTAACATCAATACTAAAGTTATGAGCCAGTGTCTTGGTAAACTGGTATTGATGCTGTACATTTGGCATTGAGAAACAATGGTCAGAGTTTCAATTTGTGTTGCCTTAATTGGGTAGTGACTGAAAAATCTGGTCAACCCTGCAGGGTCACTGCAGCCATAGCAAGCTTACCATGTTTAACCTGGGTACAAGTTACACCACTGTTAAAGGCTACGTTGTACAGTTTCTTTGCTTGAGCAAAGAAACTTTCATGTGTGAAAGCACATAAAAGGTTTTCTAAAACTAGACTCTTAGCAATACTCTGCCATTCACAAATAAGCACACCCACTGTGTGTTTAATCCAAGCTCACTGTCCATGGAACATAGCGAATGCAGATTTAGAGTTGTTACAGCTTTTAATGCTACTTCTATCATGGTAAACTACCTGGTTAAGCTGATATGGGTGGAAAAATACATCATAAGTGAAACTAAGTCATCATAAGTGAAACTAAGTAATGCTAAATGTGAAAACAGAAAGCTGTTCTGAGCTTTTGACACATTTTGAACCAGCAGTGTGGTGTTAATCTGTACTTTTAAATTCTGCATGGACTTTATAGAGCACAAAAAGGTAGTAATAGCTTTTTAGTTTCAACAGTTAATCATGACTCTAGTCTGTACATTTTGTTAAAACACTGATTTTGCAAACAACTCCTGGTGTTTGAAAAAAAAAAATTACCATTAGTTATAGTTATTATATTTTTAGGCATGAATATTTAAGCATCTGAGGAAGTTCAGAAGAAGAAAAAGTAACTAAGTTGAGCAGCTGCAGATGTTATGGAAACTAAGAGTTGGTATGACAGAGAGTAAGATAACTCAAATATTTTTTTACTCTTTTTCTAACAATCTAGTTATTTTAAATAGGTTAAACTGTTTGTTTCCATAACAGTTTTGAGTGGTCAGCATGTGAAGTTTCAAGTACATTTGGCCCTTAAGTATGTATTCCCAGTCAAGAAATGGGGAAACCGAGGCATAGGTGCTCTAACATACCTAGCTTTAAATACGGTACAAGCCTCCTGATTTCTCTTTCTGAGCATCACAGTCATGGGACTCACATTTCATTCTTATGCTTATTCTTTCCCGTGCCTTTGCACTCTGAAGAAAATAGTTTTCCCCACAGACATCTCCAATGTCAGTCTTGTTTGGGCAGTGTCATGGTTTATCCCCAGGCAGCAGCCAAGTCCCACACAGCCACTCTCTCATTGCCCATCAGCAGGACTGGGGAGAGGATTGTCAGGATAAATGCCAGAAAACTCATGGGTTGAGACAAAGACAGTTTAATAGCAGAAGTAAAAGCTGTTCACACAAGCAAGAAAAACATGGAATTAATTCACAGCTTCTCATGGGCAGGCAGATGTTCAGCCATCTCCAGGAGAGCAGGGCCCCATCACATGTAGAAGTTACTGGGGAAGACAAACACCATCACTTCAAAACCTTCCTTCTTCCTCCCGGCTTTATATACTGGGCATGATGTCACATGGTCTGGAATATCCCTTTGGTCAGTTTGTGTCACCTGTCCAGCTGTGTCTCCTCCCAACCTCCCATGCACCCCCAGCCTCCTCGCCAGCGTGGCAGTACGAAAAGTAGAAAAGGCCTTGGCTCTGTGTAAGCCCCGCTCAGCAATAGCTAAAACATCTCTGTATTATCAACCCTGTGTTCAGCACAAATCCAAAGCACAGTCCTATGCTAGCCACTGTGAAGAAAATTAACTCCACCCCAGCCAAAACCATTACAGGCAGCAGCAGCAGCATTCCCACTGCCTGCTGAAAGGAGCCTGTGGGGTATCTTTGGGTTTTGACTTGCAAATGGTTGGCAGACTTTAGAAGGGCTTTGCCTAATGATATTTAAATTAATATGGTGACTGATGGACCTCTTATTTAAATGTAGATGATTAAATCACTTCTGTCATTTATCAGTGAAACTTATATCTTTGAGAGTTTCTGCCTTTGCATGCTGTTAAAGTGAAAGGATATGTGGCATCTCCTTAATAGCCATTTCAGCTCAGCCATTGAAAATGAGGCCCTTATCTCAAATTTACTGCAGAACTTTCAATACTTTTAAATAATAAATCACTTCATTTACCTACATCTCCCTTTCCCCCAGCTCTCTTCCTTTCTGGAAGATTTTGTCAATATTGCCTTGGATTTGCTCAATGAACATATTATTTCATTGGAGCTTGGCAAAGGAGATGGCTGTTTGGACAGCAAACTGGTTCAGAAGTATCTGTGGCATCAGTACTTTCTGTGATTAATTTTGAGAGCTCAGTTAAACTTAGCACTGTTTTATACTAATGTACTTTTATAGGTGATAAACTACTTCATTAAGTCTTTGTTTCTTATCTTATATTTTTCCTTGATAGTAAGTTCAAAAGTCGAGAAAAGTTGACTTCAAACCAGCACTAATATGAAGTCTGTGGATATAGAGATCTGAAGGAAAAAGGATTGCTGCTTTTATATAATGGGTGGTTGGTTTTTCTCAGGTCTGCTGAGGTCTATGGTTTGGTGCATCTTTTTGTCCTACAAATCAGACTCCTACCTAGGTTTGAACAAAAAAGAACTAAGTCTTATTCTATGTCCTTGGGGGAAGTTGAAGACTATTACAGCCCCTAACATGAATTGCTGAGCGCATATGTAACTCTTGCATGTTTATTTGTGTGTAACCAGAGTCAGGTTTGGAGAACTGATGTTGAATGCAGTTTTGTACTTAGATGCACTTACCAGAGTCTTGGGAAATTAAAAACCTTTCTCCATAATTCTGTATTACAACTTCTTTCTGCTAATCTCTGATGTGTAGTTTATACACAAATCTGAGAAATCCTGCATTATGATAGATGCTGCTGTGATGCTTCAAGGAAGCTGGCTTTCAAGAAACAGCCCTTGGATTTGAAGTTGCTTTTAGAAACAGCTTTTCTTCCTTAAGACCTGGCATAGAATTGAAGAAATAAGAAGTATTAGCAAAACCACTAAGACGTTAAAATGGAGTGCTCATGCTCAAGAGCCACATATCTATACATAAAGCAGCTGACCTGGAAAAAAATCTTCAATCTTTTAGAACTGCGCAGATGAACCAAGCGAAGCAATTCATTAGCAAAGCACTTACTTGGCAGAAATATGAAAACATGAACATTGTTCACACTGTTAAAAGCTAAGCACTGCAAGGAAAGACACTACCCAAAACCACTTGAGCAATATAGCATGCTTTTGTAGGCCCATTAAGATGCAGACACTTGATTCTTTCAATTTTTTTTCTAAATACTTTGATGAAAAATCCTGAAGTTTTTAAATGCCTTCCTCTTATTCCAGGAACTAAACTTTGTAAGTGGAAGTTACAAAGGTTTCTTTTATGGACATATCTGAAATTAACGTGTGAGTTCCATTTTTTTTCTGGGTTCTAATTCATTAATTAGTCTTTAATCAGTGGTTAAATGATTTGTTTCAACTCAGTGTGTTCAGTCTTCCTCAGTCACTACCAATACACTGTTTATATCTCACACATCAAACTTATTATTTAGCCGAATATCCTTAGGAAATCAGGCATACTAAATCATTATTTAGTCCTTTAGCCAGTTTCATCTGGACAGAATGATGTGGAAAAAATAAAAGACTTGTGTAAGTATTACAAATAGAGGCAGGAGGAAAGACCAAGGCTTTTTCATTATTTCAGATTTTTAATTAGGTGTCATCAGGTGCACATGAGATTGAGCGTTTGTAAATTCTTGCTGCAGCAATATAAGGCACAGTCATTAGAAAACTCAACCAGACTTCACTGCAGTCAGTACTCATGGAGATAGCTCTTAGAAGTTTAACTTCTTAAAATTATTGCAGAACATAACATTGTGCTACATTAGCTTAGTTAGCTATATTAATTGATAGCATAACATGTTTAGATGAAATAGTGAATTGTTATATAAAGACCTTAGCTTTAAAAAGGGCTATAAAAATAATTAAAAAATCATGCAGATTCAAAATTTCTTCAGTACAATACAGTGTGAAAATAGTGTCAGAGCTCTAAATCTACATGGGCAAAGTTTGTGTTAGGTAGCACTTTTCTACTTAGATAGGAAAAATATTTGCCATCTATCAATGGTGATCTGACCTACTAAGAGGACTGCTTTTGCTTTGGTTTCTGAATTAAAATGTCTCTGGTGGTAATTGGGTTTTGCTTAAAATAAGTAAATTAAAATAAATACATAGTTTTAAAAGTACATTCTCTTATTTAAAAACAACATCCTTATTTTCTAAATGGGTGCAAGTAATAAATTAAGTCAGATATTGTCCTGTGGTTACAAATGTTCAGAAGACAAGCAAGTGAATCTCTATCAGCTGCAGAGCCATTTCAATTTCCATTTTTTTCACGGTCCTTTTTACAGTTTGTCCTGACAGCTGACAATAGCTTCTTTGGGATTCTGTCTGGTTTTTAATTTATGACCATTTGAAGAAGTGATAGCCACAATAGCATCAGAACAGATGGTATTATGAGGGTCACAGACCCACAGACTTACCAGAGGGCTGTGAAATGCTGTGACACAAATGCAGTCTGTGATGATGCTTTGTCATATTAATTCGATGCCTAGCCACAAGTTGGTAGGTTACAGCTGCCAGAAATAACTGTTCTTAATGTAAAGTCTAAAACAGTATGAAATGCTGTCAGATCTATTAAAGTAATTGATGCATCAAACTTAATTTCCTTTAAAATTGTGATATGATAGTATAAGCAGCTGTTGATCTCTTGAAAATAAATGAGGTAGGTTTAGCCTGGGCATCCAGACTCATCTCATTTGCTGCAGAACCAAACTCTAAGCTTCCTAAAATTTAAGGAAGTTTTATTAGTAAGTGCAGTCTTTCTGCCATGTACATTATATTCAAGTTAATGTAACATTTGTATCTGAATATTTTTGTGAAGATAAAATCCATGGATGTTTAACACAATAGGAAATGTTTGTATCTCTCCTCAAATTCAGCAGCTCACTTAAATTCCAGAATTCCCACCTTCCCCACCAAACCTATGCTGTTGCTGTAGTTCTTATTCCTTGAAAATGCCTTCCTTGAAAAGTGGAAGCTGCCACTCTGCATTTCAGCCTTTCACTCAGAGAGCATTAACTTCCCAGTTTGCTTACTCTGATCAAATCCTGGCTTTGTGGGGGAGTGCCTTCTCTGCCATTCTTGTGTTCTTGCTGCCAACTGTGCTCCAGTGAACTAGAAAAGTGACTCAAATGGACAAGGTTCTGACGCTCTGGGAAGCAGGGCTCAGATTTATTCCAGTTGCCTGTCAGCTGAGAATTGTAAACCAAAGGAAAGGACTGGGGGAGAAACAGCATTTGGAATTACATTTCTCTGCAGATTCCAACCTTGTGCACTAATTTATAATACAGTTTGGAAAATAGATTTCAAGAGCCATAAACCAACCACAGCATATGATTTAAAATATCAATCAGTGTCAATCAGTCCAGTGATGGATATCCACTTATAAAAAGTCCATAACTACAGTTCATATTTTCCTCAGTCTTTAAAAGGAATGTTGATATTTATCACGGATGGCAAAGATAAAATTATTAGTGGAAATGAAAATATAGAAATTGTGGCAAGTACTTGCTGGTGGAAGAATATGGAGGAGTTGACCAGAATTCTGGAAGAACTAGTTGGTGAAATAACTTAGGCTTCACTAAATATTATTTGACTGATCATTTGTTAACAGAAGATTTTAGACTAGTTAATATAGTTAATATAGTACCTCACCTTGGGAAGAACAGTTGCAGGGCAAAGACCTAAGTTCGATTAAAAGTGAGACTTGGAGACCTTTAGTTTAGGAAGTGTGATAACTTTCACAAACATGCAAGACTGAGCATGGAAATGACTGGGGAGAACAAAGAGCTGGGTAGCAATTGGTCAGAGCTACATCTCCACTGTTCTACAAGAGCTGCATCTTCATTGTTGGTCAAACCCAGCATGAGACATCGTGTTGTCCCATTTATCAGTGTCATCATCTTGTCAACAGTGTAGTCTCACCCTTAATTTTGTAAGCTCACAGATTTCTCCCTCCCCTGTAGAAGGGCGTGGTGTTCATGTTTCACTGGTTTCTTCATGTTCCCAAAACGGGGAGACTGCCATGCCCAGTAAAAACAGTTGAGGCTGGTCAACAGGGCAAGTGAACCCTCAGTGTGAACTAAAGCACAGGTTTCACTTGGGGTTTCCTCACAGGTCTGTGATATACTCTTGTAAACCCAAGTGTCGTGGTTTTGCCCTGGGTTAATTTGCTTTTACACCCCCCACACAATTACTATTAGTTGAGAGAAGGTTTAT
>JAYRBT010000177.1:47327238-47359450 GCA_036023395.1 Myiotriccus ornatus | reverse complement strand
TCTTCCGTTTTTTCTTAAATATGTAATTAGCAAAGGCGTCACTACGAGTTGTGATTGGGTTTTGTCCGGAAATCTACATGGACAAAACCATTCACAGCCCCAGGGACGGGCTGGTGGGCAAAACCACGACACCAAGTAACGTGGCTGGATGGCAAAACAGACCTGTAGCTTTGCATCAGTGTTGTCCTTATACACAATGAGCACTGAGATGACTGCACTGTAGCACTGGTAAGTCTCTGGAACATTTCCTGTGAGGAGTGGGAAACTTTCTTAATACTATATGCTCCTTGTAAACATGAGAGGAATATGCATAATCCAAGTTAGGCTAAGTGGCATTGGCACTGGAACAAATGGAAACAAACTAGCTAGTGAAAAATTTGGGAAGATGGTTTGGCAAGGACTCCTTGCTGTGGAATTCCACACTGTGGAACAAGGAATCCTCTACTAAGTTTGTGTGTGACAACAGGGCATACAAATGTTTGACCTAGGAGGGCTCTTCTGATCTGATGGTGACTAAATGGAAAATACCTTGTTTTTTGCAAGTTTTTAAGTAAAAAATTAACAAAGATCCACAAAAAGGTGTGAGAAAATGTTATAGGCTTATATGGACTTGAACTATAAAACACAGGTTATATTCAGTTGTATTCATTGGTTTGCTTCCAGATCAGTATTAGCAAAGGCTGAGGTACATTAACGTTATTCTTAGCTTCCCCCTCCTCCCTCCAAAAAATACTGCTGTTTGGGTGTCTCTCTTTAGTTGTCTGAAGACTTTTTCTGTGGTTTTCAGTATGTTCAACTTATTCAGGTTTTGTGAAAGGTAAGTCAGTATACAGAGAAGTGTTTGTTTTATTTTTCTGAAAGTGTTAAAAGCCCTTTCTTAGCCAGTGGTTAGGCTTTGGCTCTTCTGATCTCTGCCTGATGGTGCACAGATGGGAAGGGTGTACGCCTTCTCTTCACACTGAAAATAGCCATCCCTTAAAGATGGATCTGCTGGCAGCTGTCCTGTCAGACAGGCAGGTTAGCAGGCTACCTACAGCTTCTGCCTTTCCTTTCAGATTGTGGGGGGAGAAAGGGGTGCACTCCCTTTCATGATGGGAGGTTTTTGCAAACTGCCATGAAGATGGCTCTTCCAGTGTAGTGTGTTGAGCCTGAGGAGCAGATGGCAGTTCAGATCTGTTTTGTGGGGAAAGAAATGGTCTGTTTCCTGGGAATGCTATAAAAAAAAAAAAATTTATTAATGCTGTATTAAAAATAACCTCTGTTTCGTAGAGGTTACTGCAGTGCCTGTATAGTATGTGCTGCTGTAGTGTCATAACACTTTTGAAACAGTGACATTAATCATAGTTATAACATATGTATGTACATATTTTTATATGCAAAAGTCTCTTTGGCTAAAGGCAAGAGGAATAAAAATGTGAATAATGTGCTTTAATCTCTGAATTCCTGTTTTATTTTAGTAATGGAAGGACTGGTCATCTTTTATCTAATGCTGCAGTTCTGACTTTGAATATTGAATACAGCATTTTTCAGAATATTTGAGAGAAATGCACATGCATAAATGCAAAAAGGTTCTTCAGAAGAATATCATTCACTTGTGATTCCTTTTCCACAGTCTCAAAAGTTCAGACGAGTGCTAGTTTCTGTAGTATTGAGTGTGTACAAGGATGGACTGCCAGTGCTGGCTTTCAATATAGTGGCAATCTAGCTAAAGATCTCCTCAATTTTGAACTCTGACAGTTCTATTAATTTCAAGTTTTACCCACAGAGCCTAGTACTGTATCTGCAGCTCTGGTTTTACTTTACTTATACATAAACTATTCCCCTGACTTCAGATTGATTTCTTCATTAGAGCATTTGATCAATTTTTCTAATTACTATTTCCAGAAGCCACATGTAACCAGTATGTTCAAGGTGATTTTATAGAAGAACTGTCATTAATGAAAAACAGCTTCTTAAAAAATCATTGCTTGCTCTTTCTAATTATTTATTCTTTAATTCTGTCAGTGGTTGATTGATGGACAGAAAAACATGAATTTCTTGACGTTATGATAGATTTGTATGGAGCACAAGCTTTCAACACCAGGAGCCTTCAGATGTACTAAATTAGAATCCAGTATTAGGCAGTGGAGGTAGGACACTGAATTCCTAGTATCCTCAGTTCTTGTGAAAAAACCAGCTTTTGTTCAAATACTTGAATATTGACTCCATGGGCTGACTTTGAGGCTCCTAATTTGAAAAATCTTAGTCTGAGGTTTTCTGTTTCTCTAACGTTTTCTGCACTTGAATAATTTTTGGAGGATTTGGTGGTTTTTTCCTGTTTTGGATATTGAAAGCACTTTTAGTGTTAGTCCTAAGTTTTGAATAATAGAAATACAATTTTTTGTACTTCCAACCCTTTGACTCAAAACTGGGCAAATAATGGCATCGATAACAGACAGTACTTAGGAGTCTCTGTATGAACCACAGTGATCCAGTGGTAAACATGGCCTTGCTTTGAATCTAAGCAGTGTTGAAATACAGCTACAAATTAGACTGATAAAATGGTAGGATTTCTGTAGTGAATATACTGTGATGCACATACATCTAGAAATTGTCTACATATGGGAAAGGAGTGAATGTATGTGTGATAATATTCAAGAACATTCTGAATTAAGGAAAGCACTATGGTCCCATTTATAAACAGCACTGTCTGTAGCTGTGGTCTCCAGCACCAGTTTTCATCACAGGTGTATGTACTTGAAGGGTTTTATACATCTGGGTAATCCTCTTTTCTTGCTTGTGGGCACTGAGGTGGCCTCAGTGCTTGGAAGGAGGGAAGATAGAGTGCTGCCAAGCTTCCACATTGACAGAGGTGATCAAGAGACCTACATACACTTTGCTGTGGTCTCATGGTGTCACACTTGGGACAAAATGTAAAACTTTTGCACCAGATGACAAGTAACCAAATTTAGGACTGGCCATACTCTGAGGACTAAGGTTGTTCTTAATTGTTCCCTGATACGAGTGGTGATGCAGGACTTGGCAGAACCATGGCCATCTGACTTCTGAAGGGAGAATCCTTGAGGGTTTACTGTGTTGGTAAACACAGCATATGAAGTAAGACCCTCTGTCTAATATTGAGATGGAGGTAAAAAAAAGTTAAATAATCTCTGGAGTCCCTAGCTGTTTCACTCTATCCCTAAGACGTTTTATTTATTTCCAGTGTGCTTGCTGTAGTCAAATTAGTTCTTGCAATGTAGCCTGGTAGCCATGCTATGTTTTTATAAACTGATAGGACATTCACATAGAGTGTAAATCGAAATTACAGCAGGCTATTGCAAGATCATGTTGTCTTAACGGGAAAAGATGTCCCCCAAGAGATTCCATGTCTGTGGAGGGCTGTGATCAGCAACTTTAAAAAAAACCAAACTTCAGTTATGAACCTTTCTGCGTTCCAGGCTGTGAGCAGTAGGGAACTAAAAGGCAAGCACCTCGCTGTTGGAAGGGGTCAGTCATTGTCAAGGCACTTATAAGTACACAGATGCACGAACGACCACGCATGTTCGTTATTTCATGCTGGCGATGGGAAGTTCAGTGAGTAACAAAGCCAAAGTTGTTGTTTTAAAAATCTGTTGCCAAGCAGTAGGTTTTCTCCTAGCAACAAGTGTTTTGCAGCAGGGGAAGCAATTGGATACCTTAGGGGGTATGTTAGCACTGGGGGAAGGGTAGAGGAATAACAAACTGGGGCTTCAGAGCACACAGAGCAGCTTCTGGGTGTGCTGGGCATGGGGGAAGGCAAGGGAGGGGGACGAGGCAGAAAGGGACACGTAGGCAATGTTCTGGGATAGGCTGTGAACAAAACGTTGCCTGCAGGCACAGGTTCATATTTGTTCATCAGTTGCTTTGTTTGGTTTAGTGAGTGATCGACTGTATTATTATTAGCTGGTTGTTCTCATTTAAAAAAGAAAATCCATACTGAGCTTCCAGGAAGTTTTATTTTGAGCATATTTGAAGAAATACACTTTTTATTATTCAAAAGAATTACTTTGTTAGAGAAAACCAGATAAGCAGTTTTTTGTTCTGCATTTTGGAAACAAATTACATATATGTTGCAGTTTCTTTTCCAATTAAAAAAATAATATATTTATTTATCATTATCTTTATCTCTAAGTGTTGGTGGTCAATCCAGTTGGTCTTAAACCTTACAATATGGCCTTCCATCAAAATCCCTGTATTAAGATGCATCTGTATCTGCAGACATAGAACTATGTTTACTCATTGTTCTTCTGATGAAATGGCTTATTTCAAACTGATGCACTATGACACAATTCTTTGCACTTGCAGGAAATAGTTACTTACAGTGTGTAGACATGTATGTGCCTTCAAAAAGAGTGTACACATGATTTCTTATGCAAAGTCATACTTCCATTAGATGGACATGTTTCAGCACAAATTCATCAGCTAGAGGGAAAATAAGAGAGGATAGTGCATAAATAATGTGCTATTTCACTCTACGTAAGTGTAAAATATTGCTTATAGAATACATTTTAAAAGTGTATTTTTATCACAGAGGTTGGAAAATACCAGCTGCAGAATGTTACTTATTTTTTTCATGTATCATGACAAATTCTCTCATTTTGCCTCACTAACAGTTCTGTTTCATTATTTTAGCATAACACTGTCAAGTCTCTGGTAAACCTTGAAGTTTGATAGATTTGTTTAAAAATAGCAGCCACCTTAACACTTGCAAAATAGGCTGAAAAAGCAGCATGTAACAAGGGGCAGTTTTGTGATGCTAAAATTACAGTGCATATGGATTTGCATACATTGCACAGTGAGTTTTGTAACTGTTTATGGTCATAATCCCTGACTTTTAAGGTTTTTAGATAAGATGGGGATGTTACTAGCATGTCCTTCTGAAAACCACAGTGGAAAGTTGATTCTCTCTTAGGCTGGGACTTGTTTAAAAACAATAAGATAGTGGACTGGGAAAATTACCGGGAAGTTGGATGTAGTGTGTTCTGTAAATCCTTTGTAGCTTTCAAAAATCATTTTCCATGTCTGAATAGCTCTGTATCTGCTTACACATTTGCAGCTGCTAGTTTACTCAGCTTCAGCAGGTCATCAGCAAAACAGGCAGGTAGTATTCCCACTGTTCTTCTGTCTCCCTGCTCTCGTCATTAAAAGCAAAATCAATCTGTTTTTTTGTTTTCATATGCTTGTAATGTTTTCTTATAGCTGTTGTTTTAACAAGGGAAACTTTTAGCTCTGAGGGCTATTTTTTTACGTAAATAAGGTCTGTATCATATAAATTTAGAAGCTTTTAAGTAAACAACTCATATAACAGACCTGCTAGGGATGAGTTAATATAAATATCATATCTGGTAGAACTCAAATCTCCATAATTGAGGCTTCTTTAGGTCAGCAGGCTGCGGTTCTTAAACACAGTGAGAATCTCTGGCACTGTTTTGCATGTGAGGTCAGCCACGTTTCTTGTTCTCCTACCGTCTGTTTCTCCCAGTTACCAGTTTCTTTCTCTGCAGAGAAAGTTTAGTGCTGAGACTTCAGCATCCTTCCTAAAAGAGGCAAAATTGCAAATGGACTCATGGTCAATGCTTTTTGCTTTGAAATAAATTTCATTGCTTTTGAGAACATCTCCCACCTGTAGTGGGAACTCAGAGAAAATGAAATTGTTCTTCTTGATAACAAATAAATAAAGGTAAAAATCTCAAGTGGTGCTTCTGTCAAGACTGAGAACTGTTTATTTTCAGACAGGGTGGGGAAGTAGTCAGACATTAAACCTTAAGAAAATCTCCAACTCTCTTGAGACGAAAATTTAAGCTACATTGAAGAAATGACAGTGATCTTCTTAGTGTTATCTTTTTATTTTTATTTATTTTCAGTTATTGCAAATATAGTTTAGCACGTCATGATCAAGCTCTGGTTTGATGAGGCGTATGATGGGTGATAATTATGACTAATTTTTTTTAAGTTAGTTTCATGGAAAAAATTTGAATGTTACTAGACTAGACTAGTTACTATACCGTTCTAAATGACTAGTTTTAATCATGTTTACAAAATCATAAATTAGTTATTTAAGCATTTTTCCATTTCTGTCCTGTGTTTATATTTCTAGGTGTGTGTTTTCCATTGACTGTTTGGTTAATCATTATGACAGTTTAAATTGCTGGAGAGAAAGCCTGTTTGCAGATAAAAATGTACCTTTGCAGTGAAGACTATACTACATGCTTATTTAAGTAATTATGACTTTATACATTTGCTTATTATATCATGTTGTCAGATTCTGAGGGATGATATTTTATTAATAAGTAATAATAATGCATTTTCTAACTGAAGACTTGGAGACTGTAACATTCCATTTGGAAAATCAGATTCATTTGAATGTCTTCCTTTTTAAAATGCTTATATTTATCTAATGAAAAATAACCTTAATATGTTGAACTGCAAGGGGAAAAATAACTGTGCCAAAATATAACTTTGACATGTCCAATATATATCAAAGTATAATTCTGGCTTATTGAAGAATTGTAATTATTTGTTTTATTGTGCCGTCACCAGAGACCGAATTTTAGAAGTGTCTTGTTTATCTAGGATAGAGATAGATACGTAATGACAAACTGAAAGTTATCTAGGTAGGGTAAGGATTTAGGTCCTGTCGAAGTGAATGTTGATTAAACGTGCATTTGTAATTCCCATTATGCATCTTTCTGTGCCCAAAAGATTGTGATATGGTGTAAGGTCCAAGACTGTTTTTAAAAAAAAAAGTCTCATGGATTTGAAGATTTCAGAGTCAAATAATTTCGTCATACTAGGTTTCTTCTTTTTTTAATTTTTGCATTCATTAGTTGGACATTTCTCAGCACCGGCTTCTTCAGTGTTACCCCAAGAATCAAGAGAAAGTTGTTCTCCCAACAGAAGCATCAAGTACTAACATTATATATACAATGTTATCACTCTCTTTCCTGACATTGCAGGAGAGGGAGAACTTTATATCAGAACCGGAGTAGTGGAAGCTCCCTGGGCCCTCTAGACAAGTCTCCTCCTCATAACCTTCAGAGCATGCAAGCTTCTCCTGTAGGACTGTCTTAACACTGGTTTGCGCCCTACTACTGCAAGTAGAATGCTGTTCCAAAACCTCTCTGCTCCAGTTGCCAGGAATGCTCTGGTAAACTTATAGCAAATTTATACACATGTATTCTAGTGCCAACTTTATTCTCTAACTAGAAAGGTTTTTCTCTGTTGTGTTCTTTCTACTGTTTTTATAACAAGATCCTTCATTTCCTCTCAGGTTTTGATTTGCTAGGTTAATCAAACCACGTGTGTTAGTCTCCTCTTGTAAATTCAGATTTTTATTGATCATTTCAGTAGTCATTTTTCTGTGCCTATTCCAGTTTGAGTGACCTTTGTTGAATAGAAGAGACTGCACAAGGTGCCAGAGGAGGCCCTAGTGGAGCTGTGTTGCACAGTTGCTGAAGTCTTGTTCTCTTTCTAGTGGAAACCTTTCCTGATGTCACTGAAGTTTTCTTCTTTCGAACTGGCACATTTTCACACTGTCATCCTGTGTTTGCCTGATAAAACTGGGTCCATCTCCCAAGCTGTTTGATTGCCAGGCTTCCACCACGCTGCAGAACTTGTGTTACTGTTGTGTTATTTTTTCTGCTTTGTTTTACTGACTCTTGCCATATTTCTGTTATCCTAGTTCTCATGATCAGCCTGTTGCTTTCTATATTGTATCCTCTTAGCTTTTGCTTATCTAATTGTATCACGATTCCTGTGATGTGTCATTAATTAAAACACAAAACATGATTAGTCCCAAGAGAGTATGCAAAATACAGAAGATAATAACCCCTGTTACTTAATGCAAGTAAGATAAGTATAAATGAAGGTTATTCAGCCAAATGTTTTGGATGATACATTAAGATATTTCTCTCTATTCAGACTCAATAGCTGTTTTTCTGGGCTGTATCTGTGTAGGTCTCTAGGAGATATTGAGTAATAAATAACAAATTACTCCTGTTTTGCCAACAGCATCAAGGGCCTTCAGTCAGGGTTTGGGCCTTGTTTGACTGAGTATTGTAAAAACAGTCCTTGAACAGATGCTTGAGTGAAAGAAGCAAAGAGTGGCAGTTTTGTATGTGGGACAACGTAAAATGAAGTGTAAAGGGGATGACTGGGGGAGGAAAGATACATAAAATCATTGACCAACAAGAGGGAGACTTTGTGACTCCAAGCTGGGTGAGGAAACAATGGGTAAGATCTTGAAAATAACCTGTGGCAGAACTTGGAAGCACTTTTTTCTCCCCATTCTGATTAATTCCTCAGGGTTTTTGTTCTGTTGGGATGTGAAATTTGTGCAGAACCTTGGTTACAGTGACTGCAGTACCTCCCTGTCACGGGCAGCACACAGTGATACTCTTTCAGAAAGCCCCTTCCTAGAGCCCCTGGAGGCTCTTGGAATTTCAGGGTTCCTGTTATTCCCAGCTCTAATACCCGATGGTGGCCTGTGCACTGTAAAGGGTGTTGACCTTTCCTTGAGCAGAGAGCATCTGAACTCCACAAATCTTTGAGTACTGCTGATTATTCAAAGTGACTGGTATAAATATCAGCGGACTGGAGACATGAAGCACTGCTTTCACTTCTTGTGATGATGGCACAAAAAAGTCTCTTCGTTTCTTCAGAGATTCCCTTCACTTTCTGCCTGTGCCACTTCTGATTAGACTTTTCTCTTGGAGTTTTCTTTAAGTTACGAAATCAACCTCTACAATGTAGAACAGGCTTAGAGAGTTTACAGCATAAAGACAGAGAGAAAGTGGAGGCCTTAACACACTAAGAGATTAGTAATTTGACAAAACCCAAAAGAAACTAAAAGAACCCCAAAATTCTCAACAAACCAAACATGGGGTAAAGTAATAAACAACATTTATACTGAGCTGCAAAATGAAGAAGCTGACACACATTAGAGGCTTTTATAACTGTGTTAGAAGCAAATGTCATAAATGTATTGTTCTTCCATGTGAAAGAGATTTAATAGTAGGAAAGATCCTGCTTTCTCCTTGCAGGATGGCAACTGTTGTCTTAAACACATCTGTCAAGTACTGCAGCATTCTAAAATGTAGAAAGAACAACTAGATTACCTTAGATTTTTGTAATACCTTAGGAAGGTATTGTTTTTAGCATATTTTGTAGAATGGATGTTTCTTACTATTTATGTTTCTTATTATTTACGCAAATTATTGTGTAGCACTTTATCTCTTTGATTCAAGTTCCAAAATCCCTATAATATTATTTTTTGGTTTTTTCAAAGACTATGTCTCTGTTTTTAAAGAGGATATAGGGAGATGGCATCCTGCTTAGATTTTAAACCAACATGCCAAGGCTGAAGGTGTGAGCCATATGTCACTTAGATATCCCTCTGTGTTTCTGCAGACCTGATGTGTTGCTCAAGCCCATCTCCAGCCATAAAGCAAGAGACCTATCATTAGTCTGCAGATAAATGTTGTCTGTACATCTGCTGCTGAATAGGTAAAGGCCAGAACTGGTAACTTTGAGATTTTGTTTCCAGTTGGAAAGCATAGGAAAATACACAGTGAAGGACTAGGATAATTTGTATTGATTTTTGTGAAGTTTTCTCTGGGAGAGTTTGGTTTGGGGGGGGGGAGGAGAGGGAGAGGTTTTTGTTGTTTTTTGTGGTTTGTTTTTTTCCTGAAGGGTTTGGTACCAAAAGCAAGCATATGCTGACAGTGGTAAACTGGAAGTCAGTTTTCTTGGATGGGTGATGGTACAGGGTCACTAAAGGATATTGCTACATGATAGACATGCCTCTCCTTCTCCCTGTGATCTGTGGTGTAATGCTTATTACAGCAAAGTCAGGCAAGGACTTCAAACAATTTGAAATGTTCTGTGCCTCAGTATTTTAATGAAGTCATCCGGGAAGGGGATTTACAAGCTGGACACTTACAATATATGACATCTGACCATCATTCTGAGAGAGAGTTAATGAATCAGAGGGTATTTTGCTCTTTCTCTAGATCCCTTCTTTGAGCTTAGCCCACAGCTACAGTGACCAAATGTCACTGTCCTTTTGATGCTCTGCATGGAACAAGTCTAATTTTCTCTCTACTTTGGAAGCAAAGCTCATTGTCCCAGGGCTGCTACCTGAGGCAGGAACCTTCATACCATCCCAGCCTGAGACGCCAGTGAAAGACTGACTTTGGGGAGTTGTTCCCTTGAGAAAGCTGTGCCCTCAAAACATGAGGGTACAGGATGTGACCTGATTGCCCATGCAAGACTGGTTCCTTCATTAATGCTAATTGCTAATTTCAACACTAATGCTTGTATTCTTAGAAAGGTGTAACAGCAGGCAAACAGCTAGTATTTACCCTAGTTCTATCATCTGCAAAAGCTCAGCTATACTTTTTGCTGTACAGAATAGGGCAGATGTGATGTAACGTGTCTCTTCCTATGAACAAGCTTATATCTGTAAAATTTGGTTGCTTTCTTTGGTCTTGAAAAGAACAGCTTGTATCCTTGGCAAGCAGGGAAACTAGTCTGGCATATTTAAGAAAAAAAGTTATTACCAATATTCAAAAATCTCACATGTTTAATTAGTATAAAATACACACATATCTGCACACAAAAAAGCAAGATTTTTGAAAATAGAGAATCTTGAAGAACATCTAAAATTTTATTAAGGTTAGGTGTATTGCAGCCACAGCAACTTTATATATTCCATCTCTTTGCTTCATTTTTTGTAGTTCACATCTGATACCTGACAGTCACTTCAGTGCAGGGATAAAAAACACTGACCCTGAGAGTTATTTGATTTTTGGATTGGAAGTACTGTTCACTTGCTCTAGAAATGCTGACTCAATTGACAGCTCAAAAAAATTCCAAAACCAGAAAATCCCTCTAGCACTTTTATGTGAGAACATCTGCCAGGCTGATAGAAATGAGCCTGCACTGCATTTATTTGTTTACTTACCAATACTATACAGCACTCTTTATATTGTTCTTCAGAGCACAGTCTGCTCAGATGTTCTGTAGGATGGAGTTAGCAGTCTTAAATCGCCCTGGCGGGCACAGTTCCAGAAATGTATGGTGGATAATTCAGGGGTTGCATAGAATGTCAGTACTTTCTAATCATTGGTGCTTGGGTTAATAAGGATTTGAGGGACAGACATACAGAGAGAGATAAAAGAAATTGTGGTCCAGGGAGTGGGGGCTTGGAGGGGAAAAGTCACAAGGACTCTGTAAGCACGTAATCAGGATGCCTCTCTGGAAAACAAAGATTTGTGTTCCATATGCATTTTGCAGTACAGAATCACAATGTAAAAATGCATAATATCTTTAGGATTATTATAATCCCAGAATAAAGCTCTCTTACTGGGTCATTCCACGACTTTTCTAGCACAGTAACATAGCTGAACATAATGGATGGAGATTTCCACTGCCTCATTCAGCCCATATCCTAGTGGGTTTGGATGTGCTCTGGGATCACGTGCTGGTGAACTGGATTCCATGTCACAGAGAAAGATGAAGAATGTGTGACAGGGAAGCTCCTGAGGCAGTTATGTGCCTGCTGGTCCTTTGTACGTTACCGGTGCGATGTCAGTCCGAGAACACTTCCCGTTTCACAGGTACCATGTGCATTCCAAGTACCGTGGCTGTTGCTCACTGGGCTGAACTGAGTCCTGTTACTGCCATCCCTGAGGGCCGATGGTGCTGTGTATGGTCTCAGGTGTTATCAGACGTGAGCTGGTTGCTGAGATGCACAGGTAGGATGTGAAGAGTTCAGGGCACACACCTTAGTAGGACTTCAGATAACAAGGAGCTTGCTGCAAAAGCTCTGGTTCCTACTGATTTTTTGCAGTTGGGTGGAGTTTTTGTTATTCAGTTTTGTTTCCTCTCTAAAGCCACCTGACTCCTTGTTGGTGTGGAATAGCTTGCTCCAGTCCTGCATCGTCATTTCTTTAATATTAAATAAATAAATAAATAAATAATTTAGTCTCTGACACATTGAGCCACAGAGCTGCTTACTCTTATTTCACTGTAGTGACAAATCATTTGAGCTTCATGAAAGCCCTCCTGGCCAATTTCAATCTTCCCTCTGTTTTCTTACAGGCTCTGATACTTCACCAGCTCGGGCGCTATAGCTTGGCAGAGAAGATTCTCAGAGATGCCGTCCAGGTCAACTCTACAGCCCATGAGGTCTGGAACAGCCTGGGAGAGGTGCTACAGGCTCAAGGCAATGACGATGCTGCGACCGAATGCTTCCTGACGGCACTGGAGCTTGAAGCGAGCAGTCCTGTGGTTCCTTTTACCATCATTCCCAGAGTCCTTTGACAGGGCATCCTGATCAGCCGATTTTTGGTCTGACTTCTGGGTGAGGAGACCCAGTGTATCAGACTGCCTGGTAACTGGTTAGTTTGAGAAACTTTAGAGCTACAGGTCTTTGGCAGGCCGAAACAGCGAGGTGACACAACTCGTTAGTGTTGGACTGAGAGGACAGAATGGTGAAGCCAGAGCCAAATCACTCATATCGCCTGCGTTTTTGCCCTGGTAGTTTTAAAACATCGTTATATTGTTCATGGATGATGTGCCATATTTTGTTAGTGATACTTGAGTGTTACATAAAATTATAATGGAATCAACTACCAATTGTAGAATAAGTTAAAATTCAGTGGCAGAGCAGACTATTTTTAACAAGGCTGTTAATAAAACTGTTCTCTTCCTGCCTCTCAACCTCTTTTGGCCCAAAGTCAAAATGTGAATTTTCTCTTTCCATCTCTATTTTAGTCCAGGCCAGAAAATCAGTTGAGTTCTTGGTTTTAGTTGTTAATAACTGTGACGTGTGGCTAACTGTTATCTAGAGCAAAGGCTGAGTACAAGAATATTTATATTTTACCAATGTATGCCTGTTACAAAAAAATATATTAGTTATTTAAGTTTAACTTTTTTATGTGAATTCAGAGTTTATTTATCAATGGAAATATGTAAAAAGAAGCCTCAAATGGAATATTTACCGACATTCCTTATACATGACCCACACTTGGCTAAATGGGAAGATTATGTTAATAATAAAATGATTTTTAAATGGAACCTTTCCCGTGTCCTGGTTAAGAATCAGGGGGAAAAGATGGCTCGTGAACATATTATTATGATATTGCTGGCTGGTCTTGAAGATGAACAACACCAAAATTAAATGTATGAGGCTAGTCTAGAGAAAAGAAGCTGCTATACTCTTTGCCAGTGGTATTGCTATCTTAGGTTTCCTTAAATCCTCACTACTCCATTTTTATTCCTTCCACTCCAGCTCTCAATGAAGCCAGATTACCCTGCCTCTATATAATACATGGGCATTCACATATACCTTGGGAGAGCTTGGGAAGAGCATGTTAAATATTTACACAATAATGTTTGGTTTTCCTCATCATCTTCATAGTTCTTTCTCAACGTCTCCTGTACTTTGTATCCCTTAAAGGGAAAGTTGGCTGGTTTAGTAGACAGATACTTGCCAGAGAGTCTCTGGGATGTGTGTGGAGAAGAATCACGATTGCAATGAATTTTCAGGGTGTGGGAGCTGGGGTTTTTCTAGTGTCTGCTCACTTATAGCATTGGGCACACTTGGAGCATGGGAAGAGTTCCAGATTCCCCATTATACTGGGTGCTCCTTGATATTTGCCTGATTTGTCACAAGAAGTGGTTTTAAAGTGCTTACTATAAGATAGCAGATGATTCAGAGAATAACAGCAAATGTTTTTCTTTGTCACTGACCAGAGAGCTTACTCACCTCAAACGCATGGAGGATCCTCACTGCGACACAGACTCCATGTGCTCCAGTGAGCATCTTCAAATGGCAGAAGACTTAAACCTGGGGGAGCTCTTCCTTTTCTTCCCTTGGCATTTCATGTGCCTGTTAGGCTGAGGCTACTTTCAGATTGTATCTGCATAGTGCTTGGACCATGTGTTCTCTGTAAAATGGATCAAACCCTATAATAGGTAGTGTTTTAATCTATTTAAAAGCCAGTAGAAATTGTATCATCTTGCTCACTGCGAAAAACATCAGTTTTGTTTCCCCTTTTCAAGTCCCTGTTTGGCAGGTTTTCTTCCTACTGTCTTTGGCTTTCTTTTTCACTTTTCTATTTGCCAACTGTTCTCGCTTTTCTAGTCCCAGCTAGTAATTTGTGCTCTGGCCCTGCTGTCTTTTAGCACCCACTCTATGATACCAGAAGATAGTGCAAAACCTCTATTTGTTTAATTCAGTTCCTCCTGAGCCTTCTTCCTATCCCACTTCATTTAGTTACATTTTTGATAACTCTCACAGGTGTGCTCCTTCACATTATTCACTCACCTT
The DNA here is from genome assembly GCA_036023395.1 of Myiotriccus ornatus. Lineage (NCBI taxonomy): Eukaryota > Metazoa > Chordata > Aves > Passeriformes > Tyrannidae > Myiotriccus > Myiotriccus ornatus. The sequence continues at coordinate 47,345,097 of JAYRBT010000177.1, read as the reverse complement.
TTATTACAATAACAAAGCCTTTCTAACAAGGCAACTTGCACCTAGATCTGAGGTGGGTGGTCTTTCTCAAGAAAGCCTCGGACAAAAGTAGAGAATAGGAGAATTCTGTAATAGAATTTAGCTCTGGTTCCTCTCATTTAATTTCAAGTCCTGGCCTCTTGATAAACTCCCGAAGCGGAAAGGTTAACAATCTAATTGTGTCATGTCTTTTATTAGTGGAGAAATTGTCACTGCTGTTGTGCATATCAGGTGAACCTGAATATCTGTTTCCTTTTTCTTGACTGGAATCAGTTTCACTGTAAATCCACAAGCTTCTGCCTCTGGGGAATAGCCTCAGCTACCTATTTTTAAAAATGGATTATCACCGTAAGACCGTACATTTAGGAATTTTCAGGCAGAAGTGGAAATCCTTGCAGCATATGAATTAAACAGCAATGCTTGTTTAAGTATGGGTTTCAAGTTAAAAACCCAAGTTGCTAGGTTTTACAGCTGCATTTTTTCCTTTTTTTTTTTTTTTTAAATGAAGTAAGAAGGCCAAGAATATTTTTGTATCTCTTTTAGTTGCTATACAGAAAGATCTGTCTTTTGCAATCTGTTCTCAGACCACCATGGTTTCTCAGTCACAGGAGCGAAGGAAGCAATGCTGAGGTGCACAGCCAGTCCCAGGAAGTGTTCCCTTGGTACCCATGGGTTATCCACATGAGGGTTGTTTCTGGACTTTGTTGCTGACAAAATCTCAATGTGGATACACGATTTATGTGTGCTTTTGCTCCCCCAGCCTGTGTCAGGAATAAGAGCTGTTCAGATGAACGGTGAGAATAAATTGGGCTGATCCTGCTGAAAACTACACCAACCCCTTGCTGCCTTGCCCCAGGGTTTTACTAAGCTTTGGGTAGGAGCCTTTTAAGGGCTTCAGGTAGTTCTTTGGTCTGATTTACTGCACCAGTAGTAACACAGAAGAGGACTTCCACTCCACAGGGCAGCCCCTACTTAGACCAGTTTAAAACAGGTATTAAGTTGCATTGTCAAGCACTCAAACTGTATCTCTGTAGTGACAAGTTGTACAAGCCTGAGATCTCCAGCCTTTCAACAGAGATTAAAAGCACTCTTCTCTCATCCTGGACCGGAATAGCAGGTTGCAGAGGAGAATTCCCTTACTCTGCAGTGTGCTTGTGCTACTCAAAATGATTAACATTTGGTGTACTAACCATGTGCTAAAGTGTGGCAGCAATGTCTGCTGCACTTGGTAAAAGGTCTCATATAGGAAGGTCTGCAATAAGAAAACTGATCATTCAAGTAATTGGTAAAATTCATCTCTAATTTTGGTGCAGATAGCCATTTTTACTCTATGAATTATTTAATTTCTTCTTTTGCTTTCATGATTGATAGAGAATCACAGGAATAGGAGAACCAATCCAAGCAGAACTAATCCAACTGTATCTTTCAGAACTTTTGTCATTAACTATATGCATTTTAAACATCAAAGGCTATTTTTAAAATTGCTTTAATTTTACTTGAAAATCTGTTTTTTCCTGAGTAGACTGCTCTATTCTGGAATGATAGAATAAGCCTGGGTACATCAGAGTTCCAGATTTACCTTGCTAATTCTTTGTTTGTTCAGTTGTCAGTTATAATGATATTTTTCTTAACTGTCAATCTGGCAATCATTCCTTCTCTAGCATCAAGTCAAAAAGCTTATATGCTAAAATATACTTTCAGTAAGTACATTTCTCTAGTGTTTCATCTATTTAACCTCATCATTTCCAAACTACCTTTTCCAGTCCCACTGGAGGGCTGTGCTGGGATGTGCGGCACTTCCACATGGGTCTCTGTTATTACAAAAACTAGCTGCTAAGGATCCTACTCGTGGACAGTAGGAAAGACAGAGTATTCAGTTTTTGTCACGTGTGGCTGTCATAAATGACTGTGCGAAGTTTGCTGGGAATCTTTCAGACTTGCAAAGCCAGCAAGTGGGCTAAAACAAATGGTACAGTGAAACTAAAACTAAAGAAAATGGGAAAGAAATGCATCCCCAAACTTTTTTTTTGGAAAGGAATATGTGTGGGGTGGGTGTTGGTCAGACTTCGTTCTTTGCCATTGCAGGGACGCAAGGTCCTGATTGCCACCGCCTTGGTCACCTGGCCTTTCTAGTTCCCAGTTTAAAGCACCTTTGTAGCCCAGGTGTCTGGGCTCCCCAGTTTTTATTTCAAAGAGAGAAAACTGTACCTATTAATTTCTAAATCCTTTGAAAAGATGTGACCACTTCTGTCCAGCTTCTGTTCCATACCAGGTCATGGGGCGGACAAGCACTAGATGCCACTGCGCTGTCATTACTGCCCGGACATTTCCAGAGTACAGCAGCTGACAGATGAGATCTTTTGGATGCAGTCCATAAAGCATGGCAGGAGCACACAGCAAAGCTTCTGAAGCGAGGAGAGAGAGTGCTTTTGCCTTTCTAAATCTGCCTTCACTTGGAAAACTTACTTGGAGGAACTCAGTGAAAAAACTTTTCTGGACACTAAAGGGTCAGTGAAGTGTGTCATTGCTGTATTTTCTTTGTGTCCTTACATGAGGCAGGCATCTCTGTGGGAGAGATTACCCTTGTCTGCTTCATCCAGGTGTAAATCTCTACAGCCTGCTCCCCTTGCCCAAACTGGGAGCAGCACGACTAGCTCGTCTCCCTTTCTGCCTCTAGAATTGCCTCCCCAAGGAATGACTCTCTTCAGTATGAAATTACTGAAGGTGCCCTCTCTATCTGACTTGAAAAAATGATCAGTAGACAATTAAATAAGGTAATGATAGTATTTGTTGGTTATTACTACAGTGACATGGCTATAAAAACATACAGGTTTAGTGCATTTCTGTTTGTTTCTACGGCTGAGCCCCTTTGTGACGACAGTAAAGCTGAGGGTCTCCGACGGGTACAACCAAAGAACAAACATCTGATCAGCATGTGTGCCTCTGGACTTGCTACCAAAGAGAAAAAAGGACTTGCTTACCAATTCTTAAGTATAATTTTTTTCTACACACATGCATGTGCTCACAGGTAACTGGTGCATTTTATACTTAAGGCAGAAAGTTCTGAAAGGAAGTTCCGTGTGAGTTCACTCCAGCTCCTCTAAACTCCTCTTATAAACAGGCTTTGCTTTTTTGATAGAAAGTTGGTCATGCCAGAAAAGGAAATTCTGTCCCCAATTTTCACTTCCAGTGCACTTCAGATATATATCAAATGATGAGCCTGAGACATTGTTATTATTCAAGTGCAGGTGTTCCTAGGATTGTTGTTTTCCAAACAGCACCAACTACTAATGTAGGACTGGAGGGGGCAACAGAGGCCATAAAACATGACAAGTTGCTTTCCTTTTAACTGCCTTGCAAAAATAGTGAAACAGCAGTCTTCTGACTGAAAAATTATCGGTTTAGGTGTCCCTTCAGGAAGGGTTTTGCCTTTTCTTTCTTCTTAATCTTGCAAGCATTTAGGGTAACTTAGTCCTGGGTGCTGAAACAAGAACCCTGCAAACTTCAGGGCAGGTCCTGTGACCAAAGCACGGAGCAACTGCCTTCACTGACACAGGATCTACACACTCTTAGGCTAAAATCATTTCCCACGCATGTGCCTCAGGAATAAGCGGGGATGATCCTGTTGCTCTGCTTCTGCGGTAGTTGCCCATGCTGATGGTCAGCCCGTAGGAAGACAGGTGCTCCTGCCCACCGACCCTACCTTGCCACACAGGAGCTGCATGGGGTGGCAGCACTATGTGAAGCAGTAAATCACAACAGAGTTGTTTGGAAGCAATTGCTTTGCAGTGTGTTCTGAGTCAGCCAGCTTTGGCATCTGAGAGATTAAAAATTAAAAAAAAACAGGAGCAGGCGAGTTCCTCTGGTTCTGGTTCCTCTGGTTATGAAAAGTGCCCGAGAGGACCCACCAGGAGATGCAAACAAACCTTTGTACTGTCAGAGAACTCTGGCATGTTCTTCATCGTATGCTTTGGGTTAGAGGCTTCACCTGAAGGATCATGTACTGCAAGGCTGAGCTTCAGCAAGAGAAAGGGTTAACCAAAACATGTATCAGATGCCAGGTTACAGCACAACTTCATCTTATGCCTCACCCAAACCAATGGCAGCTGTCTTTGAACAGGAGACCTTGTCCCTGCGTTTGCTTTGCTCCTGTTACATCTAGTGAGTGTGAGGCTACAGGATGAGTCAGACCAGCTCACAGCCTTTACTTCTCGGGTTGTTTTCTCACTGCAGAGGAAGCAGTGGAAGTGGGGAGGCTTTCAGAAATAAACAGCAGTTAGGTAGGTTGGATTATGCCTATTGAGAACCTGCACTGTTTTTTCCCCTCACTGTTTTCATCACAACAAGGCTGAAGTAGGGTGGCAGAGCACAAGTTCATTGCTCTGGCATTTCCCAGCTGGGTCTCACCCACATATAAGGTAGTTTTCCCATCCTGGCCACAGAACACCACACTTGCCCTAAGAAACACAAAAGGAAAAAGCATGGTAGGGTTCTGTTCCCAGCTGAGATGTCTTTGCTGTGAGTAGCAGCCTGAGGTGTTATGCTAATGATGTCTCTTGTTACATTACAGTTTGAAAAATGGAGTGACTGGGTGATAACAGAGATGATCAGGAAAGTTAAAATGCATTCATTCCAACTGTGATGCTGATAATCTGTAAGGTAAAAATATGCTACATGCTTATGTGGATGATTCTAGTTCAGAAATAATGTGGACTTTGCTCACTGTAGCTTACAAATGTACCACAAGAATTCAAAAATAGGTGTCTAACAGCAGCCTAGACCAATAGCTCCCAGCCTTCCCATAAGGGCCACAGGAAAGGAGGCACAGATCATATAGGTCACAACTGGAAGACTCAAAACAACCCTCATGGCCAACATACCTCAGAGTGTATCAGCCTCACCCTGTGATTCTTATCTTAGACCTTGATTCCCTCTCTGTAGAGAATTTGAATAGGAAGTGATGCTATTGCACAACTATTTCCTTTCCTGGTCCCAAAATGGACCTAATTTGTAATTCTTGGCCATTATCACAAACAAACATTCAGTGCTGCATATAGTGGGTTGCAGTTTTTAAATCGTTCTCTTGCCATAGGCCCAAATTAGGCCAGTGTTAACAAAGGGCTCTGGCACATGGTGGAGGGACTGTCCAGCAGTCTGGCCGTGCTTGTGAGATAGCTCTGTCAGCATCCAGCCTTCACAGACTCTTCTAACAGGATTTTCACTGGGTGTAGTACACTGTGATACTGGGGATGCAGCCTTAGCTACATTTAGAGCTCAAGGCCACCCATGGTTGTTACTCTTCCTTGAAAGAGAAGAGACCTGTGCCAAGCGTTGCCTACACCAGAGGCTGCAGGTGATAATCCTGGTGCACAAGCCTGCGCTGTAGTAACATCCAGCCATCCATCAGCACTGAGATGGCCTTGTGGCACAGCTATAAGAACATATGGCAAGCAAGGGCTTTGCCCAAACAGCCTCACCTCATGGCAAATGAGGCACCAAATACACTTAACCACCCAGCAGCTAAATGCCTAAAAGGCTTTACCCAAAGGTGAGAAGATAATACATTTTCAGAAGTATTCAGTGTGGTCTCAGGTCCATTGTCACTAATTCAGCAGGGACAATCAAAAGACAGCTAACGAGTGCTCCTGAGGGCTGGCATGTGCTCCAGGAAAGCGGGGATGTTCCACCACCTTGGATGAAGTGTGTATTAGCTTTTTTGTCAGTGTTTCACAAGCAGACATAGATTCTGCCTCCTTTTGATTTTCCTCCCCACTATGCCGATATTAGTGCTCTTCTCATGTTCTCATGGTTCAGCCTCCTTTCTGTGCAAGGGGCACTGGGGATCAGTGACAAGTGCTGCTCCATCCTGCTTCCTGTACCCAGTTTCCCGTTTCACTGGGAGATGCTGAACAATACGCTCCAATGGCTTTTGTGTCCTGATTCCTAGAAGCAAGCATCCTCCCGAGAGCAGCTCGCTCAGCCTGAGATGCTCAGGCACAGCAGCAGCTGCAGCCTACATGAAGCAGGCGTGGTATAAATAGCTTGTAAGAAGAGAGGCAGGAAAAATTACATGGTATGGCACTATGGCCAGAGCTGCAGCATTCAGGTTCAGCCTGGTTCTGCAGTAAGCTTTGTTTGAGCCAGCATCAGAGTTATACTAAAATTTCCGGTTTTCCTCATTTGGTAAAATTTATGTTTTCTGAATATTTTGCAGAAATTTTACTGTGGTATCAGTGACCATGAGTTTTTTGAGCTTTATCTTAGTCACTGACTTACAAAAAAGAAAAAAACCTATGTATTCTGCAAGTCAGGGACTCTGCTTGCCCAGCTTCAACCACTAGGCTGCTGGCAAGGGCCTTACGTACGCCATGCAGTCTTAGTAACCTTGTCCTCCTCCTTGCAGGATGAGTAGCTTCAAAAGGGGGGTGTTTTCTCCTTAATTCTCTTCCTTAACCTACTGATTGACTGCCTGCCCTTTGTGCTGTGGGACCTGTGAGTCCAAATGATCCCAGCCCGGATGAGACAGGACAAGACCTGACCTACTGACTGGGTGAAGGCTGCAATTTCTGGGCTGTAGCTTGGCTTTTCAGCAAAACAGTGCTGAAGTTTTCAGGGTAGGAGTCAGATGTCTAATGGGCCAAACATGAGCATCGCTAGCTGTGCTTGGTTTATATGACACACAAACTTCCCTACTGACCAGAAGATACTTGGTGATGTCTAGTGCTTCAAGCCTGATGACATGTGAAAGTACAGGTTGCTCTTCTGAATGGTCACCTATATTTGCTGAGTGTTCCTGATGGGTTCAGGGGGGTGGCCCCACTGATGCCTACATTAACTCCGGATTACCATCCAGGGGAAATGAGGATTTGTTAACTAAACCCTAAACCTTGCATGGGGAGTGGAAGTTCCACTAAAGGTCAGTCTGCCTGTAGCAAAACCACAGGCTGACAGACTTGAGAGGCTTTTATAAGTTAATGCTGGATATGAACACTAGTAACCTTCCTCCATCAGTCCAGTGTGGAAATGGCAGCAAACACTTGTCTGAGGCCTCACTTGTGCCTCCAAAGGGAGGTACCTGCTAAGCTGAGCCACATCACTCACCACCACCGCCAGCTTGCTGCTCCAGGACAAGCTGCTGGGGAGTTGCAACCCACTGGTAGCCACAGCTGGTGAAGACTTGTACCTGTCACTGCTCTGTACAGATCACTGTGTCAGAGAGGCACGCAGCTTTCGCAGTGAAAGCTCGTGCTGAGGCCATCCCTTAGCAGCAAAGCTTTACAGTGCTTTTACTGGTGCAATGGCTGGAGAATGGATACCTTCTCTACCACTAGAGCTGCAAAGTGGTGTGTAGCAAAGCTGTCCCACAGAGAGAATCTGCAGCAAGACACTGCACCAGGAATACTGCTTAATGTGAGCTGACCCTGCTGCTGAGAAAGACTTTTCTAGGTGTCACTCTATACACACACTTATCCTCAGACAATGTTCTGCAAGACACATCTGTGGCCTTCTTGGTTGGCAGGAATAAACAGCTCAGCTTTTGCCCAGGTCTTAGCTGAAAGCCCCAGCAAAACTGGCAAACTGGGTGAAGGACATGTTATGATGGTTCTAGTAACTGTCTTCTGATGGTTTCTGATATGCTCAAGTCTGAGCAGCCTGAGAAAACACCACCACAGTGATTCCAGTTATTCTCCTCCAGCAGACTGAGAAAGTCTTCACCCATGAGATGCCACAAGCATCTAGATTTATATAGTGACTACAAACATGCTCCTGGTTGCTTAATGCTGTTTACTCCATCACAGGCCTCCACCACTTGGTGAAATACAAGCCAGGAAGCCTGAGAAATTAAAAAAAAAAATTACAAATATGGTACTTCATCTACATAAACTATTCCTTGCACACGCACAAACTCCCGTTTCATTGCTATTAGCAAAGCACTTAGACCTTTATATGTGTGGTATTTATGGTTTTCTTGGCTCTAACTAGAAGCTTTATAGGATAAGATAAAAGACACTAACAACCACCTTCATTCACATCTGACAACCTTTGTATATCTATGGACAGCTACCTGAGGGAGCTGATGCACAGTAACCAGGCTAACATCCCCATGGGCTCACTGCAGTGTGCTGCCTGTGGGTAGAACATCACCTGCAATCACTAAGGAAGGAGCTTGCACGAGGTGTATTAAGCCACTTTCTAGATAAAAAGCTTAAATTTCATTAGCCATGCAGGGTGCAAGTGTGCTGCACCTGGTGCACTGTAAACTCTCCATCAAGCTTGGTCGTGAAAAGTGTCCCCGAGCAGAGATCATTGTAATCAGCCCTCCTAATAAGTGTAGTGAGATTCAAGAGGCCTGCAAGGGAGCTCCCCACTGGCACAGCGTGTGCAGAGGTGCTTTGCCAGTCGTCGCCCAGCATTGGAAACTGCTCTGCAGGCACAGGCACTCCCTGCAGTGGCTGTCCTTGCAGGAGGCCCTGAATATGCATGCTGCCCTCTCTGCTGACAGCTGAGTACCCCACGTAGCAAAATGCAGAACATCTGCCAGAGGAGCAAGCCCTCCTGAACAAATTAGCATCCACCAGGGATATGAGTTTGGACCGCTTGACAGGCTGAGACCAGCTAAGAGACCAGCAAAGGGACACGGGGCCATCAACGCCTCACTTCACAAGTCTACAAAAGGCTGGTGAAAGTCAAAACCCTGCTGCACACAGGAAGTGCAGGGCAGTCCCAGGGCCTTACCCATGTTCAGGTCTTTTGTGGCAGCCTGGGACTTGTTCATGGCAAATCCCAGGTGACCACAGGAAGGAACAGACATGCCCAAGGAAGGAAGAAAGGAAGGAAGGAGGGAAGGAGGAAGGGAGGGAAGGAGAAAGGGAAGGAAGGAGGGAGGGAAGGAGAGAAGGAGGGAAGGAAAAAAAGCTGGGTAGTGGTTTCCTCGGCTGGAAAACACAATTTCTGCTGCACATCATGGAAAGCCAACAGGTGTTAGCAGGCACACTCCTCTGCATCACTGGAGGATGGGAACAACTGAGAAACAAGCACCTCCTATCCATGGTCTTCAATGAAGAGCTGAGCAACTCCTCCTGGCCCCAGAGATGATCAGCAGAAGCTTTTATGCACACAATGAAGAAGCTTCAAGAGAAAGCAGTCAGGATCAGCAGAAGCATAGCTGCCTCTTTTCCAGCCTGTCCTCTCTTGAAGTTGGGAATCTGCTGCTGGAAGAGACCTTGGGATACTGCATCCCTTTTGTCCATTGTGGGGCAGCACTGCCTTTTCCTTGCTGAAGTAATGCAGTGGGGTCCTCCGAGCAACAGGCTCCGCAGACCTTCCAAGGAAACCAGCCCTTCCCACAGGTTTGCATCTTCCTTTGCAGAATTCATTGCCTAGGCTATGGCTTGGGTTGCAGCCGTGGCCACTGGCTGCCTCTGCTGGCTCTGTGGGAGTGCTCACTGCCAGGGAGAGGAGGGAACTCGCTGAGTTTTAATCACATTTTGGCTGCCAGTGCCATGGTCAGGAAAATGCTTGTTTACGTGATTAGAAACAAGATGTATTACATACACATGGTCTTATCAGCAATTAGTGCCTGAGGCAATAACCTCCTGGCTGAACACAATGCAAATCCCTTGGTTATGACCTCCTGGAGTGACTTTGCCTCTAGGATCCTGATATTCCCAGAGCTTGCAGGAGGGAATGGCACCTCAGCCAGGTTCCTGATGTACTGGGGAGCTAACAAGCCCTTTGCAGTAAATGCAGCTGCAGGAAGAGGGAGCCTATGTGCACTGGGAATAGTTGTGTTTGGGTTCAAGGGACCTTGTTCAAGGGACAGTTTTGGGTCTCCATAAGGAGCAACTCAGTGGGAGTCAGACAGCCATGGAGGTTCAGAGGAAAGCAAAAGTGAGTTCTTTATGTCTGTCCAGTAAGTCAGAGAAAAGAGACTCGAGGCAGTCACAAGCTGGGGTTAAATTCCCTTTCCTCTTCTCAGGGGGGCAGACCTCAAGTGAAGGTGGGAGCTCAGTGAAAGCTTCAGGGTTGCTCTCTGAGGAGCTTAGACTGCAGCTCACTGGTGGGTCGGGCCAGAGAAGGGACCAGTGCTTAACGGGGTCAGGAAAGGAGCTGGTCCTGGGCACTGCTTTTACCTGACTGCCTGTAACACGGGCAAAGCCTCAGTGGCCAGACTCCTGCTGCCAAATCCTCACAGAACTATGGGGATCTTTGCAAAGATCTGAGTGCAACCTCCGTCTTACGGGAGGGTTTGGAAGTGCGAAACACCTATTCAGCTGTGGCCCAGTTCATTAATTTCTGAGCAGTTACACAACCTGTGACCCCATCCACAGAACCACACGTGTTGGGTCTCTGTTCCACGCTCTGTGTGTCTCTCTTTAACATCAGGGAGACAAGTGCTTCATCGTTTACTTGAAAAATCTTTAATGCAGCGTCTAAAAACAGCCTCCCTTAACGATACTGCCTATTTAGGTATCTTTTGCAGTTCATCATCTGTCAAAAGAAATGCAGTACATTTGGGGTTTTATACTGCAAGAACTGGCAACACCCTCTGCTTCCTAAATCTTCCAAAATAAATTTCATGCATCTCCGGGTAACTTGCAGAAAAGCTAAAAATAGGAAAAGCTAACCTCTGTAGTTAATTTTTTGCTTTTCATTTTTTTTCTTGGATGTGTTCCCTATTTTGAGCAGTTATACTTCCCGTTAGGTCAGGCACTAGACAATAGTTTTCCAAGAGCCTGGAAATGAGAGAAACCCATGAAACAATTCCACATCCAGCAGCACAGAACTGCTGGCACTCGCAGAAAGGTCTGCCCTGGAAATGGCCTGGGTTGTCTCTCTCCTGTCTGCCTTCTTCATACTGATATTTCTCTTCCAAAAAAATCTTCTGAGCTGTCTGCTTTTATCTCCTCCTGCTACTTACTAAGCCTCCTTTTTTTTTTTTTCAGGCTGCGCATCCCTCAGTGTCTTGCTCCCACTCACTGCTGAGATTAATGCTGCGTAATATTCCACAGCTATCACATTCTGGTACTTGGAGCTCATCTCGTTCTTTCTCAAAATCAAATTTAACTCAAAATTAAAAAGCCCCACACAATTGAAAGCCTGTATATCTAAGTGGATACACAGATCTAGGAGCAAGTAGTGGTTGGGGGTGATGAAGGGGAGGCCTTGTTAGACAAAATGTGTGGTCTTTTTGATGTAAAGAAGGTTCTTCAATTTATTTAGCTTTAAGTATGCAATCTGTGTGAGCCAACACTCTCTAGCATGCAGTGAAAACTCTGTCAAATTTGGAGAATGCTTTGGATAGTCCTCTGCAGGTCAGTTTTCTGACCAGGTCAGCAGCAGGGCAGGCACTGTACCAGCCCAAAGTCTAAGGGATTTTAGGAGGTGGAGCGGAGGAGCCATCCTGCTCCAGGGACTCACTGCTGGCAACGAGTGATCGGCTGAGGGCAAGCCTGGCTGCAGGACAGTGGTACTGTGATTCACCCCCTTGGGCTGGAAGCCAGCTAGGAAACAGTCAGGAAATCAGATTTTCACACTTGTCAGGACACAGGCAGGAGGTGGGTGAGAAACAAATCTCAGCAGTGTGGAGTCAACTGCAGAGTCCCTTGGCCCATCTGTCTCCAGCACTGGCAGAGCCATGTCAGAAAATGGGCACCTTGCTCATGTCTGTTCTCAAGGGGGCTGGATCTACCCTTCCTGTGCCCCACAAATGAACTGGAGGGTTCGCCTCCCCTTGTCCAAGTCAAGGGTCAGCTTCAGAGCACAGCAGCTGACTTCAGCACACATGGATAGAGGAGGGATAGAGGAGGCACTTTCTACCCACACTTGCACTTTTCTTTGAAACAGATGTTGCTCCTCTGCCTTTCAATGGAATAAATGCCAGGAAGCACTACAATGGTAGTTAAAAATGTACTTGCATACTATGTCATGGAAGAGTGGGCTAAGAAGGTAATGATTACTAAATCCAGTGTTTCAAACGGGAGGAACTGAATCCCCTGGAAGAGTAAACTAGGTGGCCTGTTGCTACTGAAAGTTCCTACAGCAGCCTGTCTGGGTCCATGGCAGACAGGTCTCCTGACTCACACAGCAAAATGTCAATTTACATGGTTCAGTATGATGTTTTTCCTCCTAGGAAGGGCAGCCTCTGTGGGCTAGAGCTGGTGAAATCTGCTCTGCACCATACCTTTTGTGGGCTGTGCTTGGCTGGACAAAGCCTCTCTTCTGTGCCTTTCTGGAGAAAGAATAAACCACCTTATTCCTGCTTGTATTGAACTCAGCTGCCAGCCATTTTCAGTTTGTTGCAATAAACTGAGAGTTCTGAACTCTGGCTGGTGTTGAAATCCAACAGCAATGAGGTCAAAAAGGAGAGAAGCATTCTGCACCTTGAAGAGAGCTGGGATATTTGCCAAGATCAAGCACAGTTTTTTCTCTAGCCAGTCAAGGGACACAGAAGCTTTTCCAGACACTGTTGTCCAATTCAGAGAAGTATGGCCAAAATCAATATTCTGGAGGAATCCGCTCTCAGCTGAATTTGGACCTTATTTTTAGACAAAGGGTCTGTCCTTCATTGCAAGGAGGAAAACACCACACAATCTATGTTCAGACATCCACAAAAACACTGCTTTGAGACATACTGCGGTACGAGCAACCCCACCACTGACTCTCCTTCATGCTGGAGTACAGTCATGGTGCCTTTCATTGACTTCGTGGTGTCCAAGCCAGCCCAGGGTACAGAAACATCCATGTCCTGTCAGTGGGGCTCACTGCCCATCACTCTTTCCCCAAACCTGGCTCCTGCAGGAGGTCTTTTCTGTCACCAGGGCTTCGAGCCAGGGGGAGGCAGCAGGAAGCAGCAGGTCCTGCTCTTTGCTGTCATGGTCCAGATGCCCAGCCTGGACCACTGGCTCCAGACTTCTCTGCAGAGACACCTCCTACTCCTTATGGTGAGCAGCTCTGCAGTGAGGCCCCGCCACCCATAACACATTGCAGTCATTTCTGCTGCATGTCTTTGGTTAACTTCTGCACAGTAGTGAAAATAACAAATGGGCTTGGAGAAACAGTAAGGGGAAAACAGAAACACTTCTCAGTTATCTACATTAAGTCTTCTGGGACCTGTCACATCATCCCAATTAAGTCTACAAACCTGGACTCCTTGGTGGCCAAGGATTTATGCCAATGCAGCATCACATCCTGGCATGGATCCTGTTCTATTTCCACGTGCATTCACAAATTTGGTCTTTCTCCTTCCTCCCCGCTGCCCTCAGTGCCCTGTTCAAGGGTCACTAGACCCTGACTTTATGCCTCTCACGACACTGTTAAGAAAATCATCTGCTGGCTGCCAGTGGTGCCTGGCTGCCCAAGGCTGCCCTGAGAGACTAGTGTGTTAGGCCAACTCAGTGTCATTTGGCAACATAATGAGGTCTCCTCAGAAATGCAGTTTCAACAGATTACCTGGGCTCGCAGATGAGCTGCCCTCTGGTCACAAACTAATCCTGCTTAGAGGACATCTGGGCACAACAGCACTGCGCAGGGATATTTCTGCTTAAAACTGCAGTAAAATCTGGTCTGAAAATTTTGTCTTTGACACCTTTTCTAGATACTAGCGTGCTAATAGCTTTCTGATTATAGAAGATCTTATCATATATAGACAGCATAGAGAATGACAAACTTTCTGTAATTGCCTTGCAGAGGCATCTGTCTGAGAGATGCAGAGTAGGCATTGTCCACGCTTGGTAATGCTCAGTGGCAGCTCTCTGTGCCCATTGCTCTCAGAGACACCATGTCTCGCTTGGCAGAGCAGACCACATACAAATGAATAAAAGGTGACGTTTCAGAAGAAGGACTGCAAGTGTCCCCTGGATTTTTTGTCCAAAATCTGGGTTACAACCAATCCTTCAGAATGCAAAAGAGATATAGTTGATAATAATTTTAATTTTCCTTCAAAATAAGAGTTTGGAACCTCCTCTTTCATCCCTAATAATACACTAACTGCAGGTATGCACATTTGCAGACAATAATAGTCTTTCTACTTTTGCAATGCAATTGAAAAATACAAAGTTTTAGCTAGGGGGAGAGTTTGACTTCTCCACGTAAGAGCTGTCACAGTGAAAAATAAAAATGAATTCAGGGAATGACACAGCTGAACAAACTCACACTGCCTCAGTTGCAGAGGTGAGTTGCTTCACTGTGATGGCACTTGGGCACCAGTGCTGCTGTGTGGGCAAGCTGCCAGGAGCAGCCACAATGAGCCCAGAGGATGTGTCACTGCCATGTAGACAGTAAAGAGCTGCCAGCATTTGCCAGAGCCACCCCATTTTCCTCAGCTGTCTGTTGTCCAGGCTGTGCCTGAGAGGCTGGAACACCAGGGCCATCAGCTCACCACGTGTGAGGCTCAGCAGGATGGGAGGCACCCATGACAAAGTAAGAATGAACATCTGCAGCTGGTGCTATCAAAGCTCTCTGCTAGCCTTGGATCAATGCATCCTGCAAACAAAAGATGCAAAATCCCGTTTTGTACCCTTCCCACATCAGTTTAGAGAACCAATGGTGTTTCAGTGTTGTCCTGGTTTTAGCTAGGGTAGAGTTAAACATGTTTAATATTTATATTTATTATTATTTTTATTATCTTGTATAATATTTATTATAATATTTTTAATATAGCGTAAAAAAAATTTTTTTTTTTTTAAGAGCTTTATAATCATATGAAACCCATTCCTTATTATTTACATACTTCTGGAAGGCACCAGTTTAGTCAAGGACTGCAGACAGCTTTGGGAACCTTATATGAAGGATAACATACCAGGAATTGGGTCTGGCAACTGAAAAACTCAGTGAGGGGCACTGACATGTACAAGGCAATGAAGACATGCGTTTCCAAAGCAGGTATCTCTCAGATGTGTGGGTCTCCTCTAAATCAGCCAGAAAGGTCCCCCTCCCATCTTTCCACCCCTCCTCAACAAGGTAGTGGGGGCCCAGCGGTGGCTTTGTTATTACTGCAGCAGCTCAGCCCTTTGTCCTCGTTCAGGGTCTCTCCTCAGCCAGACATGCCATCCAAGCTGGGAGCCCCTCTCTCAGCTGGCACAGTGGTGATCGCCACTGGGAACTCCCCTGGCCCACTTCAGTGACATGTGTGGAGTCACATCCTCCCTGTGACTCGTAAGCCAGCACTACCTTCTACCCTCTGTTAACATTGCAGGGTTTCCTTC
Organism: Myiotriccus ornatus; assembly: GCA_036023395.1. Taxonomy (NCBI): domain Eukaryota; kingdom Metazoa; phylum Chordata; class Aves; order Passeriformes; family Tyrannidae; genus Myiotriccus; species Myiotriccus ornatus. The sequence goes on along the minus strand of JAYRBT010000177.1, from coordinate 47,329,873 downwards.
CTCCGGGCGCCAAAGGGAGGAAGCGCTGCTGGTTATGAAGCATGCACACATCAAGCTGTGCTAAGATGAAAGTATCCTCAGCCATTTTCTTCTTGAAATTAATTCTTCTAGAATTAGCCCACTTCTTCATGGCTCTTTGCCACATCCTTTTGTGGTGTCACAGGAACAGGCCTAAATTTTCCCCATTTGCAAAATGGAATTAAATCATAGTTGCCTTATGCTATGCATCAATTTATTAGGCAGTAAACACTCAACTAGCAGCAAGCTTAGTAAAAATTAAAGCTGAAAAAGTGCTTTGGTCAGGTGGCCATTGCTCAAGCATGGTGACTGAATAGGAAGAGGTGTTAATGGCAGGGCAGGGCAGGGCTGTGGAAAGCTCTGCACCACCCTCTGGGCTCTCAGCCCAGACTCCCACAGCTGGGGCCACTTGATTTCTCACCTCTCCAGGAGCACAGTAAGGGATGGGCACAGAGCTGAGAGTAGCCAAGAGTTCACAAAAAATCTTAGTGGTACCCTGCAGCTTCAACAAAGGATGCAGCCAGTGGGGTTTGGGAGAGGCCATTTTCAGGAGCATTTCATAGGTTCCTAAGGGAGCTGGGGCAGGATTCTCTCCCCAGGCAGCTCAGTAACAGAAAGGCAAGAGGGAGAGGATTACCAAGATCTTCTGGGAAGAGGCAGGAAGGAAGTGGGAGTGCAACTTCCTACTCAGAACAGTGAGACTTGAGCCCTGCTCAATTTTCCTATGACTCAAATGGTATTTCTTAAAGCAATCCTCCTTCCAATGACTAAAAAATAGCAACTGCTGAAGCAGAGGAGACTGCTGACTAATGCTGTACTAGAGGATACATCTTTCTCTGTTTTGGATGAGCTAGGCAAAACTGCCAGGGTTACCCTGTGACAGCTGACCTACAGTTCCCATGCAGACTGTCTTCTAAAATATAGGAAAGATGAATAAACAGGGCAACTTCAATAATACAACTTCAATAACAACTGCATCACACTCCACATAAATAACATTTCTAAGGGATCATCTACATTTTCTGTGGCAAAAAATTATGGAGTTCTCAGATGAAAAGGGCATGAAAACTACCACCAGAGACCAGAGGCCTTCCTTGAATAAATTGCAGTTTAACATCAGTACATCGTTTGGAAAAATGCCCTGTACTGATTTTGTGTGCCCAGTTACCATGACCTTTGGCAAGTTGTGGCAAAGAGAGGTTCCCCTGACTGTGAAAACCTGGACTTTATTTCCAGGCTGAATTTGTGGAGATGGGCCATTCCCACTTTTGCTGTTCCTGTGCTCTCACTTGCCAGACTGAGAAGCCCTGCAACGGCGTGCTCGTGATGGGAGTACCTGCAGAGAGAAAGCTTGATTTAACCAGAGAGGCAAGGCTCCCAGCAGCTCCCACAGTGGGGCACAGCTTTCCATGCATTTCCCAAGCAGACATTTCCTGTTGTGCCCAGCCTGCTAAGCAGTCTCAGATGTATGGTATCATTAAGCAGATCTCCTCCTTCTTCACCAGACTCCAACTTTGATATTGCACACAAATGCGACCACCGCAGTGTTCGTGTGGTTGCCCTTCAGACTACCGATAAAAGGCATTAAAGATGGGGGATCAAGGAACAGCCCCTGTAGACAGGTGCAAACCCACCAGAAAAAGAGATACATACACACATTCGTGCATACACACAGAAGCACACACATGCAGATCCTATGCCACAGTTAAAGCAGGAGAAGAAGCAAGATTCCTCCTCCTGCAGAGGACTCAACTGAAACAGGCCTGCTGAAACAATTCCCCAGTTATAATTACACAGGAGCTCTGGCAATGAGTCACTTTCCAACCCACTGAACATGCTCCACCTTGAATTATGCATCATTTTGGGTTTTTTAATCAAAACATTGTGTTTTCTCAAAGAAAATGCCTGGCTCAAAACTAAATTTAAACACATAAGTATTTTCATCTTTATCCACGAAACTTATTATCTTAGCAAAGAAAGGGACTCCAGTTAGTTTGACAATGATTGGCATTTATTAGCCCCCTCTCCATTCATTTTTAATAAATAATTCCATTTAGCTTTTCCATTCTTTTGCCTGGACTCAAGGGTCATAAAAGGACATCTCATTTATATTTCTTATATATTAGTAAAAACGTCACCCTTCTTCCACTTTTCTATCATATCCATAGTGCTCCCAGCAACACTGCAGATCAACATCTTCAGTAGTTTCTGCTCAAAAGGCTTTTGCGTGACTTTTAGACAAAACCCCCACATTTCCTTGAAGTCACACAACATTTGGATCTTCATCCAGCTTTCTCCATAGTCCTTGCTCTGACCAGTTATTCTGTTGAGTATTGGGCTAGTACCAGTGATATAACTAGTTTTGTCTTGAAATATATTTTTTAAAAAAAAACCACGAACACTTATTTTTTTAAACTTGGGTCTTACAGAATCACAGAATAATTTAGGTTGGAAAAGACTCTTAAGAGCATTAAGTCCAACAGCTAACCTAACACCAACAAGTCCACCACTAAACCATGTCCCTAAGTGCCACTTCTGTAATGTAATGGCCAGTCTTCGCGAACAAAGAACCGGGGAAGGTCTTTACACCTTCCAGCCTGCGCATTGGATTTTTTAG
>JAYRBT010000177.1:47284432-47327138 GCA_036023395.1 Myiotriccus ornatus | reverse complement strand
ACTGAGCCCACCCTTTAATCCTAAGGTTCATCTGCCGGGGCCAAGCAAGCTTGGACGGTGGCAGTGAGGTCCTCAGGTCGTAGATGGATTGCCTTATAGGGCTAATGAGCTCCATCTGCCCGGGGAGTGGCCCTGACCAGGAATGGAACCCGGGTCTCGGAGTGACAGTGCTGCGTCTTAACCACTAGACCACCAGGGGCTCCCAAGTGCCCCTTCTATGCCTCTTTTAAATGCCTCCAGGGATGGTGACTCTACCACTTCCCTGGGCAGCCATTTCCAGGGCTTGACAACTCTTTCTGTGAAGAAATCTTTCCCAGTACCCACTCTAAACCTCCTCTAATGTAACTTGGGGCCATTTTCTCTTGTCTTATCACTTACTACCTGGGAGAGGAGGCCAACCCCCACCTCACCACAACCAAAACCTCCTTTCAGGTAGTTGTTCCAAGTGGTAAGGTCTCCCCTCAGCCTCCTTTTCTCCAGACTAACAGAATAATAGAATTAGGGCTCAGACTGGTTTCTCTCTTTTGAATTTCCTTATTTGCCATCATGCTGCTGTTACAGGATGCACCTACTTGCCACATTTCAGCTGGTGCAGGAGATGTCAGGTGCCATCTGTGCATTGGTCTCTTCCCCAGTCCCCTATCCAGCCCTTCAGAGATCAACAGGCAAGGGAGATGTCTGTGCTGGGGTCATGCCAGGAAAGGGAGAAGCCCAAGGTAAGCAAGAGTCAGGCTGAATCAGCATCCCTCTGTGGAAAAACACTCTTCTGGTTAAAAAGAAGCAGATCTCCCTAGGGAGAGCAAATTAGCAACCCGTACCTGACACTGTTTGTCTTTCTCCTGATGGATGAGCCATTTTTTCTTCTCTTTCAGAGTAATACTTGGCTGTACTTTTCTTTTAATGAGCTTTTGGAGCAAAGCCTGAAACAGATCAAAGCCATCAGAGGGAGAGGCGGGGAAACACGACCCAAACCTTTGCCTTTTCTCTCTTTTTCTTTACAAACAGAAGTTGCACCTTTCATTACTGAAGTTAATGTAAGCAAAGGGGCTCGGGGCTTTGGTTCTGGAGCAGCGGGTGACCTGTATGCCAGTTTACCAGTGATGGACATCAAGCAGAAGGCTGTTGCAGCCTCCCTGTGGGAAAAGCCCTCTGGAGAGGGGCAGGGAAAGGGTGTTCACTGCCAATGGGCAGCACTCGCCTTTCTAAGCAAATGCATCCCTGCCTGAGCAAACACAGCAGTTCCTGGGGGAAAAACAGGAGGAGGAGTAATGTATGATTTTCTACTTGTTGTGTGACACAAGGGCTCTAGTCTCAAGGTGGCGAGAAATTGCAGCTGTCGGGAGAGACAGGAGCAAGCCAAGGCGGGCAGGAGATCATGTCACGTCTCTGTTCTTCCTTCCCTGTGTCCCTGAAGTGTGATTAGTGAGAGTCTACTGCTCTCAGCAGACAACTTTCAGATCACTGGGGGGAAAGCACCCCCATGGCCAGGAGCTGTTGCTGCTACAACAGCCCAGTACAGAGCCTAAAAATGGGAGATAAATAGTCCTGCGTGCTTACAGCCAGCAGGGCTTGGCTGCACTTTTTGAGACATTTTTTCCCTTTCCCAATATAAAGCTTTTCCAGAAGTCAGAAAATTTGCACATGCCTTCACATGCCTGCCATAAAAGAGAGCTGAGCACAATTAGGATGCTGATGAAGGTACGAAAGGACAGGAAAGACAAACCCCGTATCATCCAGCAGCAGAAGAAACAGCTATAGCTGTAAAGAGCCTCCATAGGCCCCCTACCACCCACCAGAAGACTTGCGGAGGCTGAAGAGTGGGAGGCAATGATACTTGGATGTGGGGGATAGGCAGAGGTGGGGAAAATGCCATGGAGCTCTCCAGATGAGCTGCTGGGGCTCTGCCAGCTGCCCTGCACTGGCACACAGGGTGATGGGAATGCCACAATGCTGCTCTCTGGGATGAGCAGTTGACAGAGACTCTGTGTGATGGGGAGCAATGTGTACTGTGGGTGACTGCAGGGCAGGTAACAGGACAACCACCAGCCCGTGGCTGCCACACAGCCTTTGCCTGGCCTTCAGACAGGGAAAAGGCCATTCCTAGCACAGAGGGGACCAAGCATTCTCTCATCACATTTCATCACTTTTTGCTTGCTGTCAATATTTCTCCAGCCCTCTGAAATGCTCCAAGACACAGGATACCAGTGGTGCTCCAAGCAGTGTGCTGAGGGCCACCCCGCTCCCAAACTGTGCGAAGGAAACACTGCTGATACAACACAGGCTTTTATTTCCAGGAGACCTCTCTCACAGGAGGCAGTTGCCCTTCACTGAGTACATTTTGTGCATTAGGCTACATGTGTGACTGAGCGAGAACTGCCCGTGGCTGCTGGCAGGCCCTCAGTGCACTGCCCGGCTTGTCGCAGACTTGCAACACCTCTGTTACACAGACCTGCTTGTGCCATACTCCAGATGGCAACTCAGGACGAGGGGATTAGCTGTATGGAGCACACTCCTACTGACTATGAAGACGCTGCCAGGCTTATTTGTTGGTGACTGTGTGCAGAATTCTGGAACACACACGCTTTGTTCTTCCTGTTTCCTACCTTTGACATGCCCCTTCCCAGCAGAAGACAGCCACCGTGCCTTGTTTGGTTTCAGTGCTCCTGTTGGAGGGGGCAGGGAGGCGCACATAGTCAAATGCATAATTCTTTTCCTCTTTGTTTAGTTTTCTTTTTCCTAGGGCAAAATAAGAGCCATTTGAGCTGGAAGCATAGAACTGATTCTTATTTGCAAGTCTCCCCCCTCCACCCAAAAATACAGCAATTTAAGGGATTTTTAAACAGTGTTAAACTTTATATCTCTCCTGCTCAAATACTATATTGAGCATTTAAATACAAAAGAAATGAGGTTCCATAAGATTCAGAGTGTGAAACGCACCCAAGAGAAACCCAGTGCACAGTAATGGGCATTCCCCAGAGTTTCTGACTCATGAATGTGTTTGGTACTATTTCTGCAGGGAAAGTAGCAAGAGGAGGAAGACAGCCACTAGCAGAGGTGTCTGCAAGCTGACTGCAGAAGTCAGTAATGCCAGAAGACTGGAGAGTGGCTAATGAAGCATCTCATTTCAGAAACGACAAGGGGAGACTTCAGGGAAGTGCAGTAGTGACCTACATAGAGCAGAAGGATACAACAGAAAAGCCTGGAGAGGTGAGGCAGAGGAATTGTCAGGGTAACACAGGAAGGCTCTATATAAAATAAGATGTAATGAAGCAAACGAAAGTATCCTTTCTGCTGTGAGATAAACAGGCAAGATGAGCTCTGAAATGTGCTAATAACTGATGTTTTGATTCTTTCGTGTCAAAAAAATTAGTAAATTTGAATCTATGCTGGGAATTCAGGTCAACCACAATGAAAAAACACAGATATTTTGTGCAACCCAAAATGCGAGGGAATTTATTTTATCAATCCAGGGAACCAGAGGAATGACCCAGAATGTTTCGTCTGAGCCTTCAAAACAGTAAGGAAAATGTCTAAATAAAGTATTGCTGCAAATTAAAAGAATATTCAAAAGCATCTCAACAAAATACTTTCATGATTTGAAAGGCTTTTTCAGGATTCTTTCTCACAAAAGAAATTTAGTAAAATGGAGATTCATTTACAAAATGTGCTGCTTTACCTTACTTTACATAGTCCAGGGGAGGGGTGAATGAAGAAAAAAATTAATTCAGCTGCAGCCAGCAGCTGTTTCTAGAGTTGACATTGCCTATTGCAGCTCCCACAGCAAAACAAACGTATCTTGTCTCTGTTAATTATTGTGAAAAACAAAACAAAACAAAAAGTCACTTATTTCTCACCAAAGACTACATCTGCATATGTGATACTGTTTCCTGATGAACACAGAAAACTGGAGAGAGATCTCATGGCAGACTAAGCACTTGTTCGTGTGGCAGAGACAGAAGGAGTGGCTGTGTCAGTGTGACCACTGCCTCAACTTTCAGAGCTGGCTTAAGCTGACGAGGGGAACGAGGAGCAAGTGAATTAAGGTGGGAGCAAGTACTTCTTCTCTTCCACTGTGAAATACCAAGTCCTAAAAAAGAGGGAGCTGCAGATGGCAAAGTCTTAAAAGGCCATGGTGAGCTCTGCTGGAGCGTGTCTCTAGTCCCCTTAGATGGAGCCGATTCACACAAGGTCACATCGGCCAGTCCTGCCCGATTCCCGAGTCTACTCATGTAGTCAGCACGGCTGACGGGTGAGAGAGTGGAGCTGGTTCAAAACATTTGATATGTCTCTAGACAGGCAGACTGATTTGCAAATTCAAAGCACAGGAGATACTGAAAGCTATTGCAACGGATTATAAATGAGCTTGGAAACACAGGTGTGAGGCATGAGGAGGGAATGTGGCTGGAGCTAGGTGGGTGAATATCCTGACAAGCTTTCCAACCCTCTCTGTCCCTTGTCAGGCAGGTCTCTCCTTTCTGAAAACCATATTTATTTGGCATGGAGCTGGGCAAGCCAGGGGACTGGGAGGGCTGCTGAATGAGAGGTCCCAATTGTTACAAAAAACAGTGAAGTGTGGGAAAGTAGGCCAGCAGCAATAGGCAATGCAAGAAAACTATCTTTTCACTGGTTAGAAATCCCTGCAATATGGTTACAAAACACATCAGTGTAGAGAGAAATCACAGTGAAATGTGAACTATGTGGTTCAGCTGTGATACTGTGCAGAAAACACAGCACGACATGAATTTCTGTCCAGGCTATCAGGAGTGTAACATCTATAGACATGCTTTAACACCGTGGGTGGTAAGCCAAACACATAACTATAGATAGGGTCTGACTACAGGTCTGTCTACAGTCTATCCCTTACAGACTCCAGCAGCTGTCAGGAGAGGATGTTCAGGAAAGTGAGGTGTGGACAGGGCCATCCCTTTGCAGCGGCAGCCTCCCAGCTTCAGTGGTGAGAAGTCTGGGAACTTTTTGAGCGTCAGGCTGCGGCCTGGCTTTGATATCTGATAGGCCCTGAGAGACCTATCCTTCCTGAAGTTGTCTTATCACTTTCTGAACTTCTGCCTTCCACAACTGTTTGTAGCAATGAGTCTCATGCTTTTAATATTGGAACTATTGTGGGGGGGAAGCAGACTTCGTGTTGTTTGTTTTATATCTGCCAGTGGATTACATCGTTAGCTTATTTGTATTGCTAGAGCTAGTGAATAATGATTTCCCATTCACTTTTCCCACAACACTTGTGATAATACTAAATCTAAAAACTCCACCCCAGTCATCTCTGTTTTAAAACAGTAAACCAGAGGCTGTTTGATTCTCCACGCAGAGAGCTGTTCCTCATGTATCATCACCCCAGTTACCCTTGTTAGTGCGCTTCTGAATCCCAGGATTCCCCTTGCCAGGGTGAAGGACCACAGCTGCAAGAAGATGCTACTCCAGACATTGGCAACCTATGGATTTATGTGAAGGCTACTGAGAGGCAGTTTTAAGAGAAATAACCAGTGTGACCCAAAGGTCTCTTTTCTAAGTTGCACTTGTTAATTTAAAGGTCATCACTGTGCATATAAGGTTAAGATTATTGTTAAAGATACAGTCCTTTTAAACCATCTGATGTTAATCTCCTTTACCATGAAACATAAATGTTCCTATTTGCAAGCTGATGTGAGAAATTGATTCTTAAAGATAATAACTAGAAAATTTGGTATGAAATCTCTCTTTGGCATTAGAATGGCACTCTTAAGCAGAACATGGTAAATCTTCGAAGAAAACGCTGTCTTTAACCTTTTCTTTTATGGGAATTTCTAATACATCCAAGTCCTTTCTCTTCTATCAACTCCATATCAAAACACAGCTTAGGCTGATGGCTGAAAGTCATCACTGTTGATTGTGAAATTAGTTGCTATTTTCAGTCCGTTTCAAAACTTCCATTAGTCCAGCTGAGACACGTGCCAAAGTCCTCAAAAAGACAAGAATTGAAGTAGCAGAGATAAGAAACTGTTTCTTCTACACTAAGGTTAAATCTCTGTATAGAGGAGACTGTATACATGCTGCATCTGCTCTCTTTGTGGGTAAAGGCAGATTAACCTCTAATTCCTACACCTTTTTATAGGTAAGTTATCTACCAAAACCCATGAAGAGTAAAGCTGAGATCCCTGAGTACCTTAGAGATGATCCTATTTTTTTTCAACCCATTTTTTTTCAAAGCTATGGGTAGCTTGAGAAATTATGTTTTTTCTTTGAAAAATCAAGCCATCATCTTCCTAGGTATTAATACTAAGCTTTCCTCTCAGCTTCTGTCCCAGCAGGAATAACATAATCTTCATTGGTTTGCAAATTGCAGACAGGTCCCCTGCACCTACTTGAGCTTCTCAGCTTTGTTTTTCATACTGAAACTCTTCTGGGGAAGGGATGGGGGGGCTTGTTTCCCCAGAAGAAAAATAACAAAATGTTTGCATGATAAAACTGATGCCTGTTGCATGGTAGTTTAAACAAAAGAACCCTACTGTGGACATTCTCTTCTGTAGTGCAGAGCAGTTTGGAAAGCTGTATAATGTGTCTTGACAGCAGTACAAATCACTAAAGGTCAAGGGCTTGGGGATTAACCACATCCCCATACACTAGGCTGATATAGAAAGGGCAGGACCACAAGGCTTCAGATTTAGAATGAAAGGTTTTGAATAGGGCTGATGAAAATGGATTTGTGGAAAGGGGGAACTACTCACACCGTTCCAGCACTCAGGCAGGCTAATAAGATCACAGTGCAGAAGAGAATACAGTGCTCTCCCCATTCTTTGTTTAATGCAATCAACATCTGACTTCGGGCACCTTACTCCTGAGATATCTTTTGCCTTTCTACTCATGTTTTCTCTAGCTGCAGGTGCATATCAAGTCCAACCACTCCGCTCAAGATGGATCAGCTACTGTAGGTTGTTCAGGACTGTGTCCAGTTGACTTTTGAATATCTCCACAGATGGAGGATCCCCAACCTCTCTGAGAAATCTGTGCTAGTGTTTCACCATCCTCACAGTAAAATAACTGTGTTTTTGTGTTCAGAACATCTCATGCATTTCCATTTGTGCCCACTACCTCTTGAACTGTCAGTGGGCAATACTGAAAAGAATCTGTCTCCCTTGCCTTCGTTCCCTTCCATCAGGTATCTATATATACTGGTCAGATTCCCACCAGACTTCTTCAAACTAAATATGAGTTTAAGGAAATCTTTGTATTTTAAAATCTAATTTAAAAGCATCGAGTTATTCATCTAAGATAAGCTGTTGGACTGGAAACTCATCGCTTCAGGTACTTGATCTGAGCAGTATATGAAGTAGTTCCCATAGTCACATTAACATTTAGAAGGGTTTAAAAAGGGAGCTTTTTAGGTTCTTTTACTTCAACTTTGTGATTGTGAAATGTGTCAACTGCATCATCTGAGTTTTCTGTGGCGTGCGTGCAAAGTGGTCCCAATACACCTCAGTTCAAGCCTTTCCTCTTCTACACCAAGAGAAAACATCACAGATTGTTTCCTGTATTACAGATCCACTGAAAGGAGTCTGCATCAGAAAAGACTATTGAAATTACTGTTTCCTCTCCTACTGATAGAAGTATTTTTCCCTGGAATCAACACTGATGACATTATTGAGCATCATCGGAGCGTGGAAAGGACAATGAAGCTTTCAGAGGACACTTTTTTAGCTGTACCCACTGGACAATGAATGAGTTAGAGTTCTTTGCCAAAGGGCAGAGCATTTTTTGCAGCCCTCATTTCAGTAATTCTGCTATGATACTTGTGTTCCCTTTTTAAAAAAAAAAAAAAGTAAGACAAGTAAAAATACTATAAGCTACATAAGCATGGTGAGTGCATTGACAGGAAAGATGTCACTGAATGCCACTATTTATTAGCAGCATGGCTCCCTGAAAGAATTATTGTGTAGTATTTTTGTTCACTAATTACGTGCTAAATTACATTAAATTATCACAGTAGTGCTTCATAATTACAGTTATTATGACAAACATCAAACAAATGAGTAAAGGAGTGACCTCTTTCCTTTGAAAACAGAAAACAAAAGTCTCTCACCAATGCCAGCTTTCTGAATATGCAGCACTAGTGTCAATTTTCATTTGTGATTTGCAATTGGAGGACTTCTTTAATTAACTTTTTTAAAACCCACTGCTCAGTGAAAGTCTCTCCCGTTTAGCTTAGACAGGAATGGATAAAACTGTTCCCACTGGCTGTCAGTCGTTTCTCCCTCTACCTTCCAGGTGGCCTCCCCTTGCCTACAAAGTCCATAGTGCAGCATTCCACAAGACTTCTGGAGTAATCTCTCAGAATCTGAAATTTAAAAGCCATATTAAAGTTAATATTAAAAATACTATATATATATATTTAAATTTGATGTTAAATATAAAGAAAATACTAAATTGTGTAAAAAATTTAAAGCTATGACTATTATGGATTTTTTTAAACTAAATTCATGTTTTAACTTTGATGCCAATAACTTACTACTTCAAATTCAGATTAGAATTAAACTCCTATTCGCCTACAGTGCCTTTCTCACACCTTCACCTTTATCTAAAATGCCTGATACATGAGTTTGTCAAAAATAGGATGCTGGTTTAGAAGGACTGAAAATACAATCTATTTCGGTAATTTTCATGTTCCTCTGTTCCTTCAAAACGTCAACAAGGTTCTCTCATTCCATATCTCATTCACAGAAGAGTTGACAAGTCACACTTACAAAAAATCAAGGAGGAACCAGCCATCATTTCCATGCAACTTCTAGCATGGGGTGCCGGACACACACACAAATCACTTTACATTTCCATTCCACTGCATGACTGTGAGTAACACAATGAACAGTTTACTGCCAGATTTGTTTCAGGGGGTTGTGAAATTCCAGCGAATGTGTATTCTTTATTTAAAATACATACACTGAAATGGCAGTTCTTATATATTAAGTTAGTGCAGAATTGCTGTTGGTTGATTGACCATCATTAATTTAACAAACACTTTCAACTTCAGCTACCCAGATTGTAATTACTGGTTTACTAAGAAGCTAACCTGGAAGAAACAAATTCAGCACAAACTAAAAAAGAGGTGACCTAAACTCATCAGATGACATTTCTTAGGAAAAAAATTACAGAAAGAATCAACTAGATAAAAATCTAAGCCAGACTGAGTGATATGCTTGGAAATGATATAAACCTTACATAGTAGGTCTGTTTTTTATATCAGCTACGGATTTTTTGAGAATCAAAAATGGGATGCCCTGTTATGCCTCCTTTGGGATTTTTAAATCCATTAACCAAGTCTTTTTGGAAAATACAACATCGCAGATGGCTGGGTTAGAAGGATCTCTGGAGATCATCTAGTCCAACCCCCCAACAAAGCAGGTTCACCTAGAGCAGTTTGCCTGGGATCACCTAGAGGAGGGTTTTGAATGTCTCCAGAGGAGACTCCACAACTTCTTTGGGCAGCCTGTTCCAGTGCTTTGCCACCCTCAAAGTAAACAATCTTTTCCTCATATGCATCTCATCAAATTCAGCATCTAATTCCAGAGAGCATAACTATCTTTAACAAAGTTTTAAGGCAACAGTAGCTTCCAGTTACAGAACAGCTTTTATAATCAATATGCCCATAGGTGGGATTTCATCCATTCTTAAGCTATGCCTCCCTTTTAGTTGAACATGTTGGCTACCCAGACAGCACAAATGTTGAGACTGTAAAACAAGTCTGGCATGTATGAGTATTTGATGAAAATTCAACAGCTAAGGATATACTATAGAGAGCTTAAAAAGAATGTGAGCTACCTGTACTCTCAGAGAGGAATGATGGTGCTTGCATTTTATTTTTTGTCAAAAAGACAGCAATTCCTGAATGATGCTGCCCCTTAAAAGCACATTGAACTGAATCAAAGGAAAGAAGATCCAGTACTGTTTCCCTTGGTACCTGATTTACCTATTCATGACTCATTTAGCTACAGATTTGACTAATTTTGCTTAATCTGTCAAGAACACAGTACTATTCCAATGGCTCCAATCTACTGTGATCTATTATTAACAAAAATGAGAAGACTCCTTCTTTCCTGTCCCGTTGCCCTATACAATATTAAAGGTAACTTTTAGTCATATTCTTCAAGTCATAAGTATCTGTCACACTCTGTTTGTTTTCAGAAAGATATGTCTGAATCAGAATAAATATAGAGTGATCTAGAGCTGAGCAAAAGACTATAGGTAGGGAATTTGCTAGGTAGGTGATACTGTTCCTATCAGAAAAGTTTTACTATCTACTGTTTATCAGTCTTTCTGAGCTATTTATTTCAACCGTGTATTTTACCATCCCCACATGACCTCAGTTGCTACATGTTAAAAATACATTCCTATGGCAATCAGGTATTTTGCTCTCTTAAGGGCAAGGGCAAAGGCAAGGGAATTAGACTTGTAAATAATAGCTCAATCCAACAGTGTGTTTCACAGGTATACTGTAAGGTAGTACACAATACTTCTTGCGTACCTGCACATAGTTTTTCTGCTTGCTTATCTTAAGGGTAGTGCCTCACTGCACTGAACTTGGCACACAGAATCACTTCTCCATCCAGAGATAGTCACTGTAATTTCCTACTCAGAGTAACACATTTAAAGAGATGTTATTCTTGTAATGAAAGATGCTACTGAAAACACACCTAATATTTCATTATCAGAATCATGTCATGACCCAGTCATAACCCCCCTAAACCCCACCTGACTCATCACTTGCTTAATTGGTTTCATCTATTCCAGTGCTATTATCAACAACTTTTTATGAAGCATGGGTCAGAGTTACCATGTCTTTCAACACTGTATTGCTACTGTATCCTGATCTAAACATGAAAAGGTTCATCCTTCATAGCTTCATCAGTCTACCTGTTTATTTTCAGGTCCTAATCAGATTACTCCAACGTGTTGTATTGCATAACTTCTTCCAGACTGAAGTCCCAGGTAACTGCTAACAGTCATCTGCAACAGCTTTATAAAGGGCTTGTTCTCAAGCATTTATAATTTGCACTTCCTGATTAGTAGAATATCATGAATTATAAAAATCCCCCCAAACCTATCTTTTTTCAGCTTGCTGCTGACTACATCAATTTCTGTGCTCAACTTTAGGAAATAAGAAGCTCCAAAACCTTTTAGATTAGTTCTTTTTCTACTTCCTCTGGGTTTTTATTTCTGGTAGTCAACCTTAGCCCATTCAGGTTTTTATCAGATTTTTTTAACCCCATACTTCAGTCACAGGTCATAGAATGCAGTGCATTTGTCCACATGTGGTAACTTATTGTCAAATATTTATTTGCTCAGAATGACCCATGACTAATCTCATAAAGAAAGCGGTTTACTGTTTAAAGTATGGCCAGGAATGTATTTTTGACAATCCATTTTGCAAAGCCCCTAGAAGACACTACAGCATCCAAGAGGCAGATTCTTTGGCACTCAGAAGCTGGAGAGACTTGACAAGAGGAAACCAGCTCTCTCATTCAGCAGTTGCAACCCCATTAAGTGACCCAGGAGGTTGTGCAACACCCACTGACAGGGTAACCTGGAAGTACCACAAGGCAGGTTTGCTGATAAAGGTCACAGCCCCATCCTGTCATTCGCTACCCTTCAGAAGAGTTGGCCTGCTCTTGTTTCTTACCCATTAGCCCCACTGACAGATATTTTAGGATAAAAGAACTCATTTCAGCTTTTTAGAGAAGGACATACTTCTGTGCACCACGAACCCTCAAAAGCAAATGATGCAGAATAGGAATAGCCCATTTCCAGTGATTCTGAGAAACATGTAAGTAGTAGTATATACATATAACTAGTCTGTATAAACTGTGCAGTCAGGGCCAACTGAAAGCTTAGGAAGAAAATGTGAGGACATTGTCTGAAAGTAGTGCACTGACAGCTTGTCAGCTGAAGCATGCTAATGTGTCTGTACTTGTGGACTGACTGATGTTTTCATGGCAGAAATGACTGGCAGAATTGTCATTGTCCACAGCTTCAGGCCTCACAACCACAGCATCAGCTCCAATGGCTTTAACTGCTGTTGAAACACCTTTCTCTGTTCCATTGGGCAAGACACTGATCTGCATTTAGCTAGCGGGTTTTAGGCTACTGTATTCAGACTTGTTTGGGCTTAACCAATAGTTCAAAATTTGCTGGCTTGGAAATTTTCTTGTCATTCTTATAAATAACATCAATGCATGAAGTAAGAAAACATAATTTAAAAAAAAAAAAAAAGGAAGAAAAAAACCCTTGAAAACTAGACTCTTGGATAGGCTTTAAATTTCCAATTCCATGCTAAATGCCCAAAGCAGGTTGAAAGCAACCTCCCTACCCACAGACAAATGGTAGGTGAATTACACAGTAATAGATTTATTTAAAGTTAAAGACCATTTGTTCTGGAACGTCCCTATCTACTGTGAAACACACAGAAAATTACTATCACAGTTTAGGGTAGGCAATTAAAATAAAGAAAAAAGCTTTCTTCCAATTTAAACTAGTAAGGAGGGGAGTCAGGAAAACAAAATAAAGCCACTCTTCAAATTGTCCGGGACATGAAGCCTATTGATTTTGTAGCTGTGAACATGCAAAGTCAAAACCTTAGCAGGTACAAGCAGTCAGCCCTCTGTGCATGTGTGCATGTGTGTGTGTGCTCACCATTTTAAATATCACGTCCCAAAGACAGCAGACTCCTACAGCACTAGGCCCTACAAACACCATATGCTACAGCCATGTAGGGCAAGCTCAAAGCATGGCTGCTAAGGATTTAAGCACTGTCCTCCTTTCTTCCAGCACTGTTCTCACATTCCCCTCTGCCTTTCCCCTTGGATTTTCACTTGTAATTAGGCAAACTGGAGGTTAAAAGCGCTCATACACTGCAGGAGAGATTTATATTCCTTAGTGCCATAAGTGGCAGCAGGGGTGCTGAGCAAAGGAACTAGGAGCTCAGGTGGCCATGAACAGGACAGCTGATGAATCAGAAGCAGACTGAGGACTTGAGGCTTGGGGAGGGAGAGGTTTGCTTCAGGAGGAAGAGATTTGGACTCATTTTGTGAGTCAGCTCACCCTTTGTCTTGCATAACATGCCATATCAGCCACAGAGCAGTGTCAAAGGACAAACAGCGACACTCAGGCCTTGCACGTCCTGACTGGCCTGTGGAAGAAGCATGGGCTTTGTCACTAGGGAGAGGGGCCTACTCCACATTTGTAAATAGTATTTCTCACTAGTTCTTGTCTCTACATTCCTCAGGTCTTTTCCCCCCTGTATTCTTGTAGTTTACTCTCTCTTTGCTGGACTGATTCCCAAGGAGTGGCCTTTCTGCAGGTACAGTGTTGTAACAGCTCTGAAATGTTAGTCACCATTTTATCAGTGTTAAAGCATTCTCAAGACAATCTTTTTAAGAAAACTGTCACTCAGCACATTCTCCAGTAATTTGCTCTGTTGCAGCAAGTCAGAAGATTAAATAAAACCTTCCATTCATGTTACTTATCTCACCTTGTTCTGCACCCAGGACTGGGGTGAGTCTGAGGGGCCATGCCCCAGCTGTAAGGTATTTGTGTTTACATTGCAACAGTTCAGTACCTCTGTTCCACTTCCAGTAAGAAACACCTTTCTTTGTGGCTGATTTACAACACTCTGAACAATGCTCAAAACACTCTGCAGAGGCATTTTTGAAAATTTTTTCACTTCTGATTTAACTGGTGCCATTGTAAATCAAGAATAGCTCTACTAAGTTGACTTTATGTAAGATCTACATCACATTTGCATGCAGTAGTGAAGGGAGCCTTATGAGTACTTAGGTAGAGGAGTTAAGACACATGAAAGGTCCTATACAAGTATGGTAATTCATTTATTGGACATACTGACACTCAAGTTATTTCGACTAAACTGAGTAGTCCAGATTAGATTCTAGGTCCCTTGAAATCTCTACAGATATTGCCACCAACACAACCAACTCAGGATTTCACAGAATACATATTTACTAGGGACTGCTTGCTAAGAGAATTCACATGTGTTTTAAATCATTCTGCAGTGATGAATAATTAATATCTAGAAAAGATTCGGTATATCTTTCTACAAGGAGGCTGTCAGAAGCCTACTGGATCTGAAGATGCTGCTCAAATATGAGTAATCTCCTGTTGCAGCAGCACTCCCTGTGCCTGCAGCACTCCCTCTCCCTTCCTTGCCTCTGTGGTTTCCTTACTGGGGAAAAGAGTTTATAGTTAATAATGTCACTAAAAACGGGAGTTGCAGATACCATATCTGTCTGTACCAGAGGCTGCTCCTGTCAGAGTGGAAGGGGAAGACGGAAAGGAGGTGACGAGATCCTGCACTGCTCTGCAGAATATGAATGCCAAGAGGGAATTTTTATCTGGGGCAGTTCTTCAAAAAGAGAGGCATGGGAAATGAGAAAGGCAAAGAATAGGGACACTTGAGAGAGACAAGACAATGCATTAATCCAAGCCAAATCTCCAGTAAATACTTTGCATTTATAACCGTTGTTTATGCATATCCTCTTTCTCTGTCACAGAGATAATGTGTGAGTGAGAGGAGAGATAAAGTGCATGACTGTGAGCAGAGGCAAGCCATGAGTGCCAGTTCAGATCAGCTTTGTCTTCTGAAACTGAGTAGAGAACCCTTCCTTCAATGAGGAATCTTTTTTAATTAGCCCCTCTCATTTAGGCCATTGACAGCTAGCTTTTATCCTTCAGGTTCAGCAGTAATGTATAAAGATTCATGTTGCTCTGTTAAATTAAACACACACTGAAAACATGGTAAAAACCCCAGTAAAAAAGTCATAGCTTTTCATGAGACTGGAGAGTGCCTTTGTAGAGAATCCATTTGTGATCCAAGGAGACTGTCATGCTGCCTTGTAACCGAGGGATACTTCACCAGAGTCTTATCCTGTTATGGTGCAGCTTTTAATTGACATCTGAGTGTTGTTCAAGGTGCTGCCTTTTTGATATACTGTATTACATACAGCAACATAATGGTCCTTTTGTAACAGTTCACTGATTTGAAATATATGTTTTCAAGATATCCAGTTGTTTTGCTTCCACTTGTGGCTCAAACAAACTACCAACTTCGGTATTTCTAAAAAGCAAACACTATATGTTTGTGTTAATGGCATGGAAGACAAATTACATGTGAGAAGACAGAAAGGACAACCTGTCATGGAAATCTCTTTACCGCTGTTGAAAATGACAGTGCAGCACAAAATATTTGTCAACTTTCAGTGTGACAGTTCAATAGTAGATAAATGGTCATGAATGTGCCCGAGCTGGCTCACCCTGACAAACAAGACTGTTTGGGTACTGAGTTAGGTGAGTGACTGAGGTATGTGCTTGTGGGAGGGAGGTTTTCGAGTTGCAGCAAGAACATAAATCAGTTTGAATAGCAACAAGAAAAATAGCGAGTGAGGTTGCCTCTTGGTTAACAGGATATTGTGAATATAAAATTAGCAAAATATTTTTGCCTTTCAAACCATAAGATATCAAACTATTAAAATGGACTATACATATTTCTTCACACAGAAGTGTCATATAAGTTGTTGTCCCTTAAGTACCCCAAATCACAATCACTATATTTAAACATCCAGTTTGTTTTGAGTGCTTTTAGATCATTAATTTCCACAGGACACAGGTTTGCATATGTTTTATAGGTACCTTAACAAACTTAGCTGTATATATTGCTTGCCTGCCTTATTTATTCTATTTTTTCTATTATGTCTAAACCACAAAACAAGACTGCTCACTTCCTCTTCCTTGTTCTCATTTGTTACCGTGCAGTCACCATTCAAGCTGACAATACCTCAGACATTAAGAAGCCACAAAACCAGATTTGATCATTGACCATCTAGAAGGAAACTGGGGGCAATCTGAAGTATTTGATACCACCCAGGCCTCTCCTGTCTCGTACGCCTTATGTTACCTTTGCAGGTCCAGGACAGTTTGCTGACGCAACGAGGCTTTCGGACACAGTGAGATTGTCTCTTAGTGCTACAAACAGTCTGAGTGGCAATGAACAAGTTTCCAAATAAGGAAATGTTAATTTCATTGGCAACTTAAAAATTCTTAATAAAATCTGAAGGATTAAGACGTTTCCAGTCTCTCTATGGTAAATATTGTACAATAAAAAAAATGTATCAAAGCAAAATTGGAAACCCAGAAAAGAAAGAGGCAAAATGAATCTATGAAGGAGTCTAGTTTATATGCTCCTTAGCATTAAACCGAAGTTAAAAGTCTGCAGGGAACAGTAACTGACAGAACTGCATTTTTTTAATTATTAGATGCACTGACATACTGACTACATGAGCCTCAAGTGTATTCAGCTTGCCCTGGCTGTTTGGAGCTCATTGCTACTTAACTTGCAGATTCAGTGAGAAAAAGGAGGTGTTTCTTTCTGAAGCAGGTGATAAAGCTCTAGTAAATTTAGATCTTTCTGTACATAAGGTGAGAGCAAACTCTAAGAAAAAAGGAGCAAAGTATAATGTTAAATTTGGCTGAACTCTGCAATGGGAAATCAGCACAATGATAGAGGAGCATATTTTGCCCCAGGTAAATAACAGTCACTATCTAAAAAATTTAAAAGTTATGATTCAGACCCATGTAATGATTCCCTCCAAAATCACTAGAGTTATTCTAGTTCTATGTTGACTATATTTTGGGCAGGATCTGTCTTCTAAATTCTTTGCCTAGACCCCTCATGCCCTTAACTATCTGTCAGTCAAGTAATTTAGCAGGTATCAACTTTCAGCTCTGCAGCTCCCTCAGACCCCAACTCATCCTTGCCCAGACATCAGCTCTCATTCTGTCCCCATCTCTGCCTCTCCAGTAAGAGGCCCTGAGGGCTTTCTCACTGTGTTGCCCAGACAAGTAACAGCTGACTCTGCTCACACATCCCTGGCATCCTTCCCTAGAAAGGTGAATATATGGTACAGGGAACCTGGAATCACAGAAATACCTGTCAAACAATTCACACATTTGGGGTGATGCATTGTTAAAAGGGCAGTGCTATGTATGCTGAAGTTCAGTGCTCAAGTTTATCAGCCAAACGCCACTTTGGGGGCAGCACTACTGTCAGGAAAAGTGGGGAGGGAATGAAAAAGGACACACAATGTCCTATTCCTTGGCATTTCTTCTATAGAAGCCAAATCCTCACCTGATCTTACACAGGAAACAGGTCAGCTAGTGAAGTGACAAGTGCTCCTCAGATAGCTGGAAGAAATAACAGATGACTAGTGCAAATGATCACAAGGGCATGCAAAATGAATTTTAGTAGTATTCTAAATATGAACTGACATATTTACATGGTATTTCACACACTCCCACAGAAATTACTCTGACAAATATAATGCTAAGAAAGCATCCATGATAAAGTGAGACCAAGGACGTTCAATTATGAGGCCAGAATGGTAGGGTCTGACTGCCCAAATTCACTTTGCTCTAAAGGGGATTCCATTGAACACATTAGCTCCTACAGTTCAGAGATATCAGCACACCTGAGAAGCATAATGCAATGAGTTAGGCCAAAGGAATTTCTTTTTTTCTTAAATCTCCTTTTTGTCTTAATTTACTAAATTCTTCACTTATTTTGACACTTGACTTTGATGAAATTCTGGCCAAATTCCAGTTTAGGAATTCCCTTCTGTGTCTCTGATTTCTTCCTCTAGAAACTGAAACAGTTTCTGCTTTCTACCAGACAGAAACCTACAGTACTGAAAAATGTATCCTAGAGGTGTGTTGTAAGAAAATTATGTTGGTAAAGAAGACAAACATCAGGGGGAAAAATAATTCACAATGTATACAATTTTGGTTTTACTAGGCTTAAATGCATCTTGTTTATGTGGTCTTGATTACTGTTATCATAAGACCAATTGCCTTCTTTTGTAATTTATGGTGTTATTTTAGTGGCTTTCAAACCTAGAAGTAGTCCATAATCCTACATTAGGTTACTTGGAACTGGTCTACTGAGACATACTAAGCAACAAAATGGGATGACTTACCTCAAAAGCCTTGCCTAAGGAAGGTGAATGTTATCAAACAGAAATTGGTATTGATTTGGGGGCCAGAAAGTCTGGAGAACTTTATTTCAGTAAAACTCTGGGATGTTCAACAAGATACTTTTGATTTATGCTGGAATAAATGGAAAATTAATCACATCTCTAATTTATCACCTGAACAAAGGACAAATAAACCATCTTGGAATCCACAGTTCACTGTATTCTGAATCAGAGAAGTCCTTGGAGTAATCCAGCCTACAGCAAGGCTGAACCTTAGCACAGCATTATAAAAGGGAGAACATCCCTACACTGCAGGCCATACGTTATTCCAGGGTCTCCTTCCTGTTGAAGCACAACTTGCTTTGTTATTGCAGGATCACTTGTATATGTGGCTGTGGATACATAGAGATCTCTCAGGAAAAGAGTTAACAAGAAAAACTATAAGATCTCACTATATTAATTCTGCAAAAGCAAGTAAAAGGGATGCATAGGTCACAAATGTGAGTAGTTTATATGCAGTTGCCCGTAGGCAACGTGTTGGAGCAGGTCACTGTTAGTGCTTTGACCCCACTGTGGTGAGATGTCTCCTTTTGACAGATGAAAGCTCCCTGGTCATATGAGCATTGCAAGGACAAGCACAAGGGGTGTGGGATCACTGGCATGCCAAGATGTCCTGCATTTCACCTAAAGAGTCTCTCCTCTTTCAGAAGGAAAGAGCTCCTCTTGCAGAAGGTGCTTTCCTGCACGTGAGCTCCATGGGAATCCCTTCAGCCTGGGGCCACCTCTCCACCCAGCACTGCTGTGCTGGACATCCAGCTTCTCCCATGTGTGTTACACAGCTGGCAGCAGTGGAAAGAACTAAATGCTGCCTTGTACTGAATGGTGAACACTGGAGTGGTGGTTTTCTTCCTAAATTAGGATTTCCCCTGCACAAGCTGCCTTCTTGATTTTCTGGTTCACATCAGTCGTTTAGCTTACTTCCTCAAACAGGTTCTGCAAGGCTTTCTAGCAAAAAAAAAAGTGTGTATGTATGTATTTATATGCATATATACACACAATTATAGTGAGAGTGTGGAGCAGGGCTGACATGCACCCACGCATTGGCCGCTCCCTTCAGACACTGCTGCCAAGAAAAGAGCCTGAAACGTGGCCTGTTTCCTCATCACCATGGCAACGTTGAGTGGGAAGAATTTCCTACAAGGCATCACACTGAGCCTCTGTGAGATGCTGCCAGGTTGCGGGTGACCCTGGACCAGGAGCAGTGCCCACCGTGTGCTGCCAACACCCCTCACCCTCCCACAGCTTCCCTGCTTGCCAGACACTGCCGTGACTTCTCCTGGAGGCCTGTGGGCTCTGGCACTTGCAGATGCCCAAGGCCTGCCCCAGCGTGGGGCTGGAGGAAAGCATGGCAGCTGCCTGTGAAGGCTGATGGGGATAGAGGGGATGGAGGGAGGGGCTCCAAGTAGCTGTCCTGCTGCCTACTACCTGCACTGTCCTCACCCTGGCCCACCTCAGGGATATGGACTGGGAACAGTTTACCTGAAAAAACCTCAACCTCAACAGTCATCTACCACACTTCTGTAAGGTCTTTGACACAGTCCCACATGACATCCTTATCTCCTAACTGGAGAGATATGGATTTATTTGATGGATGACTATCCAGTGAATTAGGAATTGGATGGATGGATGTAGCCAGAGAGTTGTGGTCAATGGCTCTAAGTCCAGGTAGAGGCTGATGATGAGTGGTGTCCATCAGGGCTCTGTCTTGGGACTGTGCTCTTTAATATCTGTCAATATTAAAGACAACGAGACTGAGTGCACCCTCAGCATGTCTGCAGAGGACAGGAAGCTGAGCAGTGTGGGTGACACAAAAGAAGGAAGGGATGCCATCCAGGAGGGTCTGGAGGAACTGGGCCCATGAGAACCTCATGAGGTTCAATAAGTCTAAGTGTAAGGTGCTGCACCTGGGTCAGAGCAATCCCAAGCAAAAGCACAGACTGGGAGATGAACTCATTGAGAGCACTCATGCAGAAAAGGATTTCCCAGTTCTCGTGGATGAAAATCTGGACACAACCCAGCACCGTGCACTCTCAGCCCAGGAAGTCAACTCTATCCTGGGCTCCATCAAAAGAAGCCTGACCAGCAGATAAATGGAGGTGATTCTGTCCCTCTACTCTGCTTTTGTGAGACCCCACTGGAGCAAGTTCAGAGGAGGGCCACCAAGATGATCAGAGTTTTTGCTCAACCTTGAGAAGAGAAGCCTCTGGAGGGACCTTAGAGCACCTTCCATTACCTAAAGGGGATCTACAAGAAAGCTGGAGAAGGACTTCTTACGCAGGGCATGTAGTGATAGGACAAGGGGGAATGGCTTTAAACTAACAGAGGGGAGATTTAGATTAGATGTTAGGAGGAAATTCTTTACTTTGTGAGGGTGGTGAGGTAGTAGAACAGGTTGCTCAGAGAAGTTGTAGATGCCCTGTCCCTTGAAGTGTTCAAGGTTAGGCTGGATGGGTCCCTGGGCGACCTGGCCTAGTGGAAGGTGTTTCAGGCCATGGCAGGGGGACTGGGACTAGAGGTCCCTTCCAATCCAAACCATTCTATGACTGTATGCTATGATAATGCATTTTAAACAGTATGTAGGTTCACTGAAGTTATTTTTTACTTCCTCCTCTTACTTCTGAGTAACATCCAACCACAGTAATGGAAACTGAAAACCCTTTATTTGCTTTGTGGCACATGCACAAGTCTAAAATCTGGATAAACAATTAATAAAAGCTTATCCACTCTCTATTATACCAAGCCGTGTGTGGCCTTGACAATCTCATGATTACTGTTAACAGTCTGAGATTGAAACTCACTGTGACCCAGATATAAACACCTTCTTTAAATTTTGGGTATTTCTTCCTTGTGTGAACATGCCTTGTGCATATGATCTGGTATTAGTGAGTGCTAATATGAGTGCTGAAGTGAGAAAATGCATAAATGCATTCTCACAGCTACCTTAGGCACCACTGTAGAGAAAGCCTGCATAATGTAAATTCTGATCCACAGAAAAATGTCTAAGCCATCCAGTGACTAAATATAAATTACCTCCTCCAAGCAAACCAGCACCAACGCACTACCTGTTCCTCCTAAGAATCCCCTCTTAAACCCTTTTCGTTCTCCCACAGAGGAGTGCTGAAAGTGAAACTCAGCCCTTATTCAGACACAGTGAATCCACTCAGGGAAGACATGTTGTGGATTTCCAGCTGCTGGAAAAAGCTGCACTGGAAAATTTGGTACCAGGGAATTCAACCACAGAACATGGATCAAAAGGATTTTGTTAACTCTGTCACTTTGCAGAATATTTTGTTTCTTTACTCAGGTTTCTATATTTTTTCCTTATTTTATTAAAGTCATCACCTCAATTTCTTGCCTTCTCCTTCCATCTCTTTTCAGCAAAGTCCTTCATAGTTCTGATACCCATGCAGCCCAGGCTCTTGTCTCCCCTGCGGTTCTTGACATTCTGCTCTGTTTACACCAGCAACTACTGTGTTCTCAAAGACAACTTTCCAAACATTTGCAAACAGCTCCTCAATTAAAAGAGGAGAACACAACTGCGACTTTTGCTTTACTGTTCAAAACTAACGGAGTAGTTCTATAACACTAAAACTAAGGAAACACAATTTCCTAGGAATTTGTTCCTAATGGTTGATGTAATATGGTTGATGTAACTCTTGCCTTACAGGCCCAAATTCTGAGCAAAACTGGCTCCAATTACAGTTGCTTTTTCCTGTGTGAATTCTCTGATGCTTAAAATCGGGGGCTTCACAATGCAATCCTCCTTCTCAGTGGAGACATTACCAGTGTCTTTCTCCTCTACTTGTATGACAAATCACGTAAAGAATTCATGATATTTAAATTCAATGTCACCGATGTCACACTGACTGCCGTTGGATGTGGATTAAAAATCCAGATAAGGTGAATGAAAAGACAGACACCTACCTGTCTCAACCTTCTTTTACTTAGGAAATCCAGCTGACATCTAAGTTTGTCAGCTTGCCTAATGCATTCTATAATAGCAAAAGCAAAATTTACTGGAGTTTGATGAAGGAGCTGGAGTAATGGCACTCTTATGCTGAAATTCACTGGGGTTTCCACCTTTTGTTTTAGATATAAAGTCAATAAAACCTAAACAAGGACCACTGACTACCATATTTCACCGAGGTACCTGTGCTGTAAATACCAAATCTGTACACAGAGATTTTTTTTTCTTAACCCAAGGATTGCTTGCACCTTTTTTTTTTTTTTGAACTGGCAAAACTCTGAAATGGTAGATTCCAACTCTTGGCACTGGACAAAAGCTCAATACAGTTAACAGTCCATCACATCTTAACAGCAGCCAAACCACAGCTTCTTCAGTGAAGAGTGGTTGTTTCCTGATTTCTACCCTAGTCCATCATCTTTCAATTATTTTCAGGAGTGAACAAAAGAGCCAAAATAAAATATTTAAAGGCAGAGAACAGTCCGGTAATAGCTGCTGGCTGCTTCTCAGGCAGAGGAACAATTCTGGCATGCAGTTAGGCACATGATTTGCCTAATGTCATGACCTACCCAAGGCTCATCACAGAAATCACACTTGTAAGGAATCACAAAATTTGTAAAGGCCAGGGCCATTATTAGACCTATTTAAACTTGTCTCCTGACCAGCACAGCTGATGCAATTATATCCAGGTTGCACTCAGGTTAGCAGCCCACAGCTGCATGATGTTAAAACACATCAGGTTATCTCTCCATCAAGCACATTTACCATGCCTAGTTATTTCCCGATTCTTCCCAAAAATTACAGATCCCGAATTGGGTTCTTGCATGGTGCCATATTCAGAACAAATCGTCCTGCTGTTCAAATCCCTCTTTTTGTGTACTGAGTTTAGGCTTTTTGCCTTATGCTCTTTGTAGGAAACTACATTTAGTTGGATATCAATGTTGACTCCCAAGGGCCTTTTAATAATCAGAGCTCAGGGTTCAGTCCTTTTCTTTCTAATAATGGCCTTGCATTTAAAAGCAAAGGCAAAAGATAGCAGAGCAGTTGCCAATTGTACCCTGTCTGCTCACACCTTTGGATGTTTAGGGATTAAGGGTAATCCTTTGCACCCCAATAAAAATCCACATTTGTCTAAGCTACAAAAATAATCAGTTGAACAAGTCTTTTCTTGTATAAAAAGGCTTCCTATCTTGCTCAGTGCAATATTGAGAAGCACTGATAACATACAATGGTTAGAATAATACAGACCAACGAAGAGTATCCAAAATCTACTTAATTTTGTTGGTGGAGTGAGTGCAAGAGCACAGACCCTTAAAAAGCTTTCACTGCAAGGCATCAAGCTGTCACCCCACTTTCAAGTGACTGTATCCTTTCAGATGCCACAGTGGAAAAAATCCATGTTTGAAGGCGGAAATTGTTGTAACAGGGATTTGCTGTAAAGGGAATTGTGCAAGTAGCTCGGTCCAGGAGGTCTGACAAGGGAAACAACACACTTGTTTTTCTGTCAGATAAGGCTCCACTTGCAGAATTGACTGAAGGTGACTTAAAGCAGCCACTGGTGACAGGAAAGCCATCACTATGGCATTACAGTATTCCAACATCCACAGCTCATGTGGCAGTCCCTAGTGACAGCCAGACTAGCACAGCAGCCTGCTGCAATGGCTTCAGTCTTTCTGCTTGCTGGGCATAAGCAAGCAAAGCTGGTAACAGTGAAGTTTCACTCCCCTTCCCTTCTCCTTCCTCTGCTCTGCTGCAGAGCCCTGATAACCAGGACTCAGGCCAAAGGAAAGACATCTGTATTCAGCTGTAACAATGACAAACCTTGTCTCCTTTTGCTGACACAGAATGTGACCAAGAACAGCAGTGAGCCTAAGAAAAATCCCCACGAAAGCTGCATAGATTCAAGCAGAAAAATGAAGAGCATTTTTCATCTAGCATGCATTCAGCTCCTTCAGGAGCATAACACCACACTGATGTGTTGTCAAGAGTGTGGCAGCTCCTCTGCAGAGATATTTGAGTGAGCTGAATCAGTAAATTTTATTTAACTGTCAGCCCTTCCTACAGCACTGTATCCAAGTCAGGAAATGAGGCTTCATCCTCATCTGACTCTCAACAAATACTGGCTGATGGGGTGCTTCAGGCATGGAGAACCTGAGCCAGGGTTTGGAGGATCACTAACAAAATTAATAGTGTATCAGCAATGTCTGGTTTTCTTAAAGAGCTGAGAACACCCTAAGAAAGTTAAGCCCATGGAACTGGGCAGGAACAATCACTGGCAACAACTTATGGAATTTTTCTGTCTGGAGGTTTGCGTACTGTCAACTGAATTCTCAATTTTTAAATTTGGTCTTTGAGGACAAAGTATGAACTCAATTTACTCAGTCTAAACTTGCTTTCTGAGCAACCCGTTGAGACTCTCTGCTTCAAGACAAAATACAGGACAGTGATAGTCCTCAATATAGCCAGGTTATCCTGCTGTGAGGTAGGAAAATAGACTGCACAGTTGCACCAGCACTTGAATCTATTTCTAATGATTTATTTATAGGCAAAAAGGCAGGAAAACTGTACTCCTAGCTCCATTCAAAAATACCAATTGGTTATAAATGTTCCCAGCTTTCCATCAAGGGATTTTTTTCCTCTCTCCTTCCAACCTCTCTGCAGGTAGTGCTATCTTGTACTGTCTCTCTAGATCTACCCATTGCAAGCATATGTTGTCAACAATGAAGAAAGCAGGTGCTCTGAAAGGCTGTTCTCCACCCCTTTTCTCTATTAGGAGAGAAATACTGGTTATAGATGGGTTAATTATTACACTCAGTGTTATTCTTTTGGGAAGCAATGACAGGTTACTTTCAAGACTGTAATTGCAGATAAACTCTTAGGGCTCTTCCTCTTACCCTACAGCTCGAAGTCCTTGAGTGGTTCCCTCCTGGGCAGCCTTTATGAAAAACTTCCCAAACATAAATTCCTTAATTTTGGTGAAATCCTTTTCTTGCTGGACTGGAAAATTTTGAGTTTGCTTTAGTTTGTTTTCTGTGTTTAGTTGTTTTTTGCCTCTGAACTGATGGCCTGCAACACCCAGTACCATTTTGGAGACTAGATTCTCATGACACCTTGCAAAACACAAACTGTCTTCTTCTGAAAATTGTTTCTGCTCATGTGTTATTTCTCTTCAGCCAAAAAATAAAGTAATTCATCCCACAAATCTGCAATTTTTTATATACATGAGACACAGAGCTAATCTTGGCATGTTTCAGCATCTGGATATGAATAATTTGCCTACCTCAAAGGATTTTTGAGGCAGAGTATAATCATATGCATTACCAACATTAAATCCATTTTAACTTAAACTGTCTCCAACCCATCCAAGTAGGCCATTATCATAACCAAGCCACTAGGACACGGTCATTTCTTGCATTCTGCTCCATCTTTGTAAGTGATCTCTAGGACATACTTTCAGAGAAAGTAAGAAACTAACAATTTAAAATTATTTTAAGTGTCTGTCTATTGATCTGGCACAAGTTCAGTAGCATTTTCCTTCAGACTGACCTAGAACTAAGTGATTATATGTAGAATAATTTATTGCTAATAATCAAACGTTTTTCTTACTTTTACCTCTAGCAGGTACTGAGCACACATGCCTGCTTTGTTTACCTTGCACGGTGCAGGAGGATGGAAAAAAATGTTCTGCACCTTAAATGACTCCATTTCCAGCACCATTTAACCCAGAGGGGTTACAAATTGCACAGATCCTACCAAAGAGCTGCTGCACAAGACCCTGCATCCCTGCGGCTAGACACATCCCATCCCCCGGGATAGCTGGGGAGATACCGGCTCTTGCAGCTTCTGGTGCCTTGCATCTTGCCAGGGTGCCACACCATGCTGTAGGCAGGTTCAGCCCCCCAAACTGCCCAAACCTGATGCTGCCCAGCTGCACGAGCTGGCGGTGGTCTTTCCATTGCCGTTCGCTCATGCAATCAGCCCTGCCGCAGAGAAATGCAGCCCCAGTCCCGGTCCTCAGGCTGGGCGTGAGCCCCCTCCTGCGCCTGTTCCCGCAGCTCAGGGGCAGGCTGGGCCCTGCGCAACGCCGAAGTGGCCCCGTCGCAAACCTTGCTCAGGTCACAGCTGAAAGTCACCCTTTCTCCTCGCAGTCCGTGTCCCTCACGCCCTCTCCAGGGCGCCACGCGTGCCTGTGGCCAGCTCACCCACATCCCAGGGGAGCAGAGGGGCAACGTGGGGCCACCTGGCAGTAGCTCCCCAAAGGCAGCTCTTTTCCTCTGCTGGCAGAGGGAGGCAGGAGCCAAGCAGCCTGGCAGGGTG
Source organism: Myiotriccus ornatus (assembly GCA_036023395.1). Classification (NCBI taxonomy): domain Eukaryota; kingdom Metazoa; phylum Chordata; class Aves; order Passeriformes; family Tyrannidae; genus Myiotriccus; species Myiotriccus ornatus. Next base: position 47,300,777 of record JAYRBT010000177.1, on the reverse strand, counting down.
GTCGAGCCGGGTGGGGTGGTGGGCACAGACGACGAGGCGGATCCCCCCCCGTGGCTGCTGCCGCTGCCTGCTTGAGTCACTGCGTCCCACCCCTACACCGACACATCTCTGGAAGAGATGACTGGGAGTGTATGATTTCCATACCGATGAGCCTCCCTAACGCAGCCTACCCCAGCTCCTCTTTCCCCTCACATTAGCAGGAAACTCACGTGAAATGAGTTATAAAAACCCGTGTTACAAACACCTTAGGAAGGACTGACTCTTCTGTCTTAAGCAAACGTGGAGGCAGTGAGGTAAAGGCATGGTTGGGTGCTCTGCAGCCTTTCCACAGGGGTCTGCTGCCTCTGCCGTGCCTCATGGCTGGCAGAAGCATGGCACATGCTTTTCCCCCTTCCATTTGCTGTTTCAGCTTAGCTCCTCCGGCAGTAGCTCAGTCTACAGGGCACACAGCCCTCCAGAGAGACTCCGTAGCCATGGCCACTGACCTACCTCCCCAGCCCTACTGACTCCTCTGTCTCGGCATAACTCCCCTGTCATCTTTTTTCTTTTTTTTTTCTTTTCTTTTTTTTTTTTTTTTTTTTTTGGTGAGATACATCAGCTGAATACCAGCTTTTTAACACCTACCTGTGGTTTTTGATAAGAATTACCATGTCTTTTGGTTGTATGTTGTCCGTGGAAACTGAGTTTGACACATTCCTGTTTGGTTACAAAGGATGTCCACAAAATCTCCGATCACAATGCTATTTAATAAAAAGTCAGTTTCCTCAGTTTTCTTGCACAAAAAGCTTCAGCATGTTCTTGTTTTTTTGCCATAGGTAACCACTGATTTGAGTTTTTCCACTGCTTACAGGACATATTTTTGCCCCTAGAAATCAAATTTGTGGTTGTTTTCCCTTTAGCCACTGCTTTTGGCAGTTGTTTCAGCTACTTAAATCGTTTTGCTCAACAAAGGGACTTTGATGTCAAATGTCAGATAAATAAGAAGACAGAGGATAGTATTGTAAAAAATACTCAGATTCTTGTGGATATAAAACAGCATCAGGCAGAATTTCAAAGAGAAAAAGGTTAGAGAGGTGCCTTTTTGCTTGATGTAGAAAGCTCAAGCACTTTGGTGGGACACAGAGGTCAGCTGGAGCTCTTCACATCCTTCTAGAGTAGGCAAAATCATTCAAGAAAGGTTTCTGGTGTGGTTTTGACAGTTATGAGTACGAAATTTGCTTCTGTGAATATTCTGTATCACTTAATTAAAGCAAGCTATTTTTGTGAACACTTTTGACCATGAACCTTTTTCTTGAATATTCATTGATGATGGGAGGAAAGGCATGAAGAGAATTTATGAAAATTCATTTAAAATCTGTATGACTGTGCTTGAGAATTTTTTATTATATTCATTGCCTATTTGTTATATATTTTTTATTTCTAATGATGGTTTGATTGCCTAAAGATAGAAACAGATGCACAGCCACTCACACAGCATAACGATTGTTCAGTTATGGCTATAACTAGTTATTCATATTACAGGAAATCCCTGTAGATTTTTTCTTTACTGAGTTTGCATCGATTGATTTGAAAATAATTGGAAATTCAGCTGAACAGTGGCAGATTCTGCCCTAGATGTGGTCAAGGGTACGTTTCTAAAGGCACATGTGGACCAGAGCTGAGTATCTAAGAGACAAGAACAATTCCTGCTGTGCCTCCAATATTGCTGCTTTCTGAAGCCTAGAAAAGGTGGCAGGGATGAAAGAAAAAGCACTAAGAGCAGAGAATATTATGTAGCATATACTAATCTGGAGGCTGTGGGCTGATTTAGGCAGTGGAAACTGCTCTGATGTACACCAGTAGCTTTTCTGGTCCATGATATAGCTTGAAATCCTCAGGCACAATGATGCCTTAAACTTCCCCCAAATCCCTAGGCAATGAAATGATTACCCTAAAGCTTCTTTGCCTCTGAAGATGAAGCATGGTCCCAGTTCAAGAGTCTTCTCTTACAGCGCTGGAATAATGCTCAAGAGAACTAAGCAGAAATCCCAGGGCATTTGAGCAGATCCTCGAGGACTCAGACATCAAGTTAGGACAAAGACAAAGCTTTCTGATCTTCTCACTCTATTAAACTGCACTCTTTCAGAGCCTGAAATAGCAGAGCAATGCCTCAGGGTACAATAGTGCGGCCTCTACTGGGATTACAATGCATCAGTTATTTCAATATTTCTAAAAATATTTAAAAGAAGACCAATCTCAACTCCACTTTGTATAAGGGGCGTGGGGGGGGGAGAAGAATGAAAAGGGGTTTATATTTATGCTTTTATCTTATATTTCTATTTTGAATGTACCGTTATACATATTGTCTATATATCAATTGTTTCATTATCCAGAGACAAGACTATTTAGGCCTGGTTACATGAGCATCAGACCTGGGTTTGTATGAAGCATAGTCCAAGGATGCTGTTGTGGGAAGGGCTACAGAGTGTTAATGTTGCATTAGCAATAATAGCAGTAGTCAAAGGGAGCTCATCTTGGCCTTTGTTCATTTACTTCATTTTCAGAAAAGACTCTTCCTACAGAACAAGAATTCAGTACAAAAATAATAGGCCACAGTAAAATACAGGGCCAGATGGGGACTTAATCTGAGAGTATCTTTCTCATTTGACTTCTGTCTGTTGGTTTCTTTACCTTATAAAGGGACAATAGCATCTGCTCTCCCCATGCCTTATGAGGTGGCCAAAACCATTAGAGACTGAGAAACCATTAGTTTCTGAGAGAGCTGCACTGGCAGGGCAAGGCACGCTGCAGTGTTCCTGCCCTGGTAACTCAGTGCCAGAGTCTAGACGTGGGATGGGAATAGACCAGGAGTCTGGGCCTGTGGTGTTAGTGCTGCCTCAATTCTCTTCCAGACTTCGGCCACTCCTGGTCCCATTCCCATGCCACAAGCATGGCCCATGCCCATGCTTGCTTGTACACCGCAAGCAGTTGTGTGGTCAGGCACTCAAGCTCCTGGCTTTAGTTTCTCAAGATGGAAAGACAGGAACAAGGCACAGCAAGAATGAGCAGTTGAATGCGGTGCGGTGCCCCACATTTTCTGAAGGACAGGCATTGGCATTTAAGTGGAGTGCCAGAGGCAGAATTTTCGTCCTGAAAGGATGAATTACATTCTGATATGAATGACAGAAATATCCACAATTCTACTAGTCAAGATTAAAAACATTTTAAAGGGCAATTCCCACCATGATTTTAGTCTAGGCTAAATGAAACACCTCCTCCACTACTGGCAGATTATTCTGTAGCCATTCAATGCATTTTCTTATGGCTTCCCCTGAGGGAACTGATCTTTGAATGGGGAAAGTCCCCAAAGCTGGCTAACACCAGCTCTGCTGCAGAGTGAATATCTTTATTCCTAAAACCAAAGGGGGTCTCATTACTTATCTACTATTTCTGTCTCTTTTCTGCTGTTCAAAAGTCAAATCACCTAGTTCGTCGGGCTGGTGGACATGTGGTTATGTGGGCATGTTGGTCACTAGAAGACCTCCAGTACCCAGAGATGAACTGAACACATTTACCAAGGTTAATCAGTCTGACTGCTATCAGTCTGTCTCCAACTTTGTAGGATTGTAAAAAATGCAAAATGAATATTTTTATGTATGCTGGCACACCAGCAATATATACATGCGTTCCCAGGCTCACTAGAGGTTCTCACAGATGGAAGCATACAAGGAGCAACACACAGAAATGTGAAGCATCTTGAATTCAGTTCCTGCCTTGCACATCTGCAGCTCTAGGGAGAAAAGAGACTGAATTGTGAGCCTGTTTTTGAGTCTGCATCTCCTGCTCTCCTGTCCCTGTAGCCTGTGACAAGAGCATCTGGGCACTAAGAGGGCACCCTAGAACTCTCTAGGAATTGAAGCATCTGAGATTTGTAGTCACTTTGGAAAATCCTGGCAGCGAAGGTACCAGGAATGCAGCAAGACATAAAGGCAGAAAAAGAATAGACACTGGCAGACCCAGCCATACAGAAAGCTTCTGGTTCTGAACTACAAGAAGCTTTTCTGTCAAGATACTCTCCAAAACAAGTATGGTTATGAGAACTTGCTGTATTCTCAATAAAGTTATGCAGAACACTTTTAATCAGCTACCTGATTATTTCAGTGGTTGTCTGATTAGGCAAACCCAACAAAGTGACCCAAGACCCCTGCTTTATCAATACAAAAATATCCATCTTAAATGTGTATTGTCCACTGTACCACACTGAGTAGTTTACAATCTTTCATATTCTTACTCTAACAAAACCTTGTAAGGGAAAGTTGTCTTTTAGTAATGTATGGTGGTTAAGTAACATATCAAGGTCATCCAGCTCCAGGAGCTGGCCAGGAGCATTTTGAGTATCCAACTTAATGCTCTAATCAAAAAGCAGTTTTTGCACAAAAGCATATAACCTCCTCAACTATGCAAAACCAGATTTTTAAAATGTAATAATCTGCAAATGCCCCCAGTTGCTGTTCTCTTTCACTAGTAACAAAAGCAGGTCAAACAGATGTGCATTTCCTACAGCTAACTTTCTAAAAAATCTGTTTAGGGAAAAAGAAGAGCTCTCCAAAGGAAAATGAGACCTATGCAACCTCTAGGATCTTTTGGAAGCTATGGTTGTATGCTTACATTATGTGTTGCTACAGTAATGTCCGTTTCCCATTCAGAATTCACCCTGTGCAGAAATCAACAGCACAATAATGGGTTTTGCAAAGCTACCCCTTTGTCTTTCCACTCTAGAAATAATCAAGTCACCCTATGCCACATATAATGCACCTGTCATCATACTAAGAACATACTGAAGATAAAGGGAAGCTGCTTCCCTCACAGATGTGGTATTTGAAAACTGGGGATTTTTAAGAAGAGGAGGCAACACCCAAGGATCACTGGCCACTTACTGGCTCACCCTACCTAGCCAGTCCTTTGGGGTGATTTCCATTTCTAGACAGCTTAACCTGTGTCTTATGGCAGGGGTGCAATCATGGACACTCCAAATCTCCATAGCTGCCTGGCACTCCTGCATGTTCTTACTCATCCTGCTTGCATAATGTGTTGCTCTAGTGTTGTCAGAGAGCACTGTAATAACTGGCAGGAACACCTCTGCTTTGCTGAGCTGCTCCGAGCTGACAGGGAAGAAGTTGTCCCCCCAGGCGAGCAAGGAGTCATACGTAGCCAGATCCTCTGACTGCAGGACTTCCACTGTGAGTTTGATCCTGTTGCAGGCACTTCTGTAATATCTTTTTTTATTACTTAGGTCCTGCCTGTGATTGTGTTTGGCTCTAAGGCCTTTTGACTGATGGGCATCCCTGCCAGAGGGGTTTTGTGTGCTTCCCCCCTCATGGTGTACATTTCTCAGTGTGGTGAGATGTGGTGCTGGGTTCAGTGCCAACTTGTGAGGAGGTAGGACTATGGCACAAAAGGATCCTATGAAGTTTTGTATCACTCCAGTGAGAATGAACCCCACCATTCTCCAAGTAAGCTGTACCTGGTAGGTAAACATGCAGGTTAAAATACAGAGATTGGCTTAAAACAGAAAATGGTACCTCCAAGAAGTACAGGGTGAGTAGTTAGTGGGAGCTTATAGGCCTCATATACTTTCCATCTAAAAAATCATAACCTTTTGGGTTCCTTCTGTCCACTGATAGGTTTAGCCTGGATCTTTTGCGAACAGCTTGTATCAACAGGGAACCTGGCATAGAGTGCTAAGAGAAGTATTTATATCACTTAGTGGCACTGTGAGTACCCTGCCCGTGCACTTTGAAGTTGCTATGTTAGCTGCAGGATGTATCATGTCCCTTCTACTGCTTCTGAAAGACTGCCCAACAGTTAAATTCATGAGGATTACATTATTAATGTTATTCTTAGATTTTCCTCAGTGGGATACCCAGTGTTCCCACTAATCCTGCCACTGGCAAAAAGCTGCAAATACGGGGCTTATTTTCTCATCAAGACACCAGGAATAAATGGCTACTGCTGATGCAGACCATGAACAGACTTTTCGGTCCTTGGTGCTGGAGGATCACAGAACTTCCAGGCCCTGAGGGCTCATGGATAGGGTCAGCCCCCAGAAGATCCCACCTGCTTGAGAGAAAAGGTTTTATTTACATGTTTCTGTACACTGTGAATATTTACTTGTCACATTTACTTCAACACATTGTCATTTCTGTCCACTGAGAGACTGTAATTTCTCTAACAAAGAGCAGGAGCTTTTTTGTCAGTGAAGAGCATGCCATGCTGTGGCTTGGAACAGAATGGAATAGAGAAGGTGGGTAAAACTGCCAGTAGATTCTTTTTGAAATGTGACCACTTTGAAATGTGGCCTGTACACAAAAAACAATCACTAGACTTAGAAAACTGCACTGGATATTTAATATCTTTGGGTGGTTATGAGCTCTGTTGTGCATTTCATAGGTTATAAGGCTTCAATGTTGCCCAGATGTGCCTTACAACTTCAGGTATTTGATGGTAATTGCAAGCTCAAACTCAACTGATTACCTACAACTCAGTCTTTCAAAGCACTGTTCACTATGAATCCCATGCAGTGAAGCTCATCTCCAAGAAGATGAGTAAGAATTAGAGGATCTAATATTACAGTGTTTTACTTAAAGTCAATGGAATTGACTTGTATGGTATGCAAGAACCAGTTCATCAGGTCTCTACTCCATCATGGATGCCTTGCTAGTCTTACCTCTTTCTTGGAGCTCCTTTCTACAAGCCATTTGCATTGTGATTCTGCCTGTTGTTGAAAATAAAGTCCAGATAGCACAAGCTAATATTTCAGGATCTTTTTGTGTTTCAAAATTGTAGTTTACAGCAAGACCACTTCACCAAATTAAAACAAAAGAAAAAATACTGTCAACCCCCCTTAATAACTGGCTATGTCCCTTTCAATATATTTCTTTCTACTTGTCAGCTGGAAAGGATAAAATACAGTAGGTTTTTTAATTTGACACACAGTAGTCTCTGAGTGACTTGTGTAAGCTACATTTTGTTTAAGTTCATATCTGGAGTAAAGAAAGACTAAGTAACTATTTAAATGAAGAAGGACGTTTACAGACTTGTGGGAAATACTATCTAATGAATAAGACCCCACTAGCAGAGACAGTATAGTATGGTGCAGGAGTTTATTAAAAATCAGACCAGAAAGTCTATCTGTGTCATGTATTTTTAATTAAAAAACATCAAAATTGGAGTGTAACAGAAAAAAAAATAGTCTCCTTCTAAAAAATAAAGCCTTAGATACTACAGTCCAACCACAATAAATGAAGCTAACAGCTTTAGAAATATCTCTGAGTCTTTCATAAGGCTGTGTTACTAATAGGTTGTTGAGACAGGCTTCTTCTGAAAAATCTTTCATGAACCTGCTGCACAAGCCCTTTTCAAAATAAGAAAGTCTGCTTCCCTGAGGACACGGGCATTAAGACAGCACTGCAGAACTGCACATTTTGCTCAGCATTATCCACAGCCCACTGACACATTCTCCCCCTCTCCATGTTTGCTGCCTCGTGCCTGCTTAACAGCCTCCCCCAGATGTCTGCGCTGACGGCGGAGGATGAGCGGAGGCAGGCAGAGGCAGGGGCAGTGCATGCCCCACATTTGCCATTGTTTCCACCAGAGGTTCATTCGATGTTTACTGCCAGGTAGTGCTGCATATGTGAGGCTTTACCGTGTAGAGTAGACAAGGCTACTGGTAAGAGCAACTGGCAGAGATTTAGTTCCATTAATCATAACACAATGTCAATGATAAGACTCTTTCTGACCTCAGTGAAGCCAAGATTTCAATCCAGACAGTCTAAGCCTGATCAAAGCAAGTCTGTGTGAGACAATGCTTGAATCATCAGCAGAATCCTTCTTGAACAGATGAAAGAAATAGTGAAAATATTTGGATCAATGCCTGCACTCTGCAGACGGGGAATTAATGAATTTGCACTCAATCCTGCAAAAAGAATTATTTAGTGGCATTGGTTTTCCACCTATAAAGTGGGAATTGTTACATCTGAGCACATAATTTACAGCTTTGAGGACTAACAAACAACAGAGCTTGAACTAGGTCTGGTGTAGGTTTTGGGCTGTGCAGGATTTCTTCAAGCCATGGCTTTAGTCAGTACCATGCTGCTGAGATGCAAATTCTGCAGAACATATATAAACACCTGTGGATTTCAATATGCAGAGAAGGCAACTCTGCTTATACCCAATATTGGAGTAGAATTCAGGCACCATTACGTTAGTATCACTTGCTAATCTGGTCTTCACTTAGCAGTTAATAAAAAGTTGTGCTGGAAAGATCCACTTTCAATACCATTTACTTTCTGATTCTTTTTGTTTCATTTTGCCAGCATAGTCTAAATGTTTGAGACTGTGTATGCAGAAAGGAATCGCAGCTGAACAAAATATTAAAAACACCTTGACAAGCCCTGACTCATTATTAATTTTTTTTTTTTTTTGGTACAGAATTGTCAAAAATGAAAAAAAAAGACTAGAAGCTAAAATTATGGCTTTAAACCTCAATTTCTGTCTTTATTAATACAGCAGGTATAGATTTTTGCACAACAGTTGTCCACAGTCCTCTGAAATGAAAGCTTTAATGGGGTTCAGTTGAAGGCCTCAGCTATGTATTTGCCATGCTTTACAATGGTTATTTACTGCTCAAAAGCAAACAGCACTCTTGTCTTCCCATCTGGTTTTGTTTATCAGTAACGCTCTCCCCTTTGATAGTTTAAGAATGACTGTGAATTCCACATTTTCCTTCTCATTTGTTTTTTGGTCTGAAAGAGGTATTTAATCCGGCATAAAATACACAGACTCAGTTGCTCTCAGTTACTTACTAGAATAAATTCTCCATATCTCAGTGAAGTCCAGGGCCTGTTTTTTCCTGCACTTACAAAAGTGTGATTTTACTGATATAAGTGAAGAACTGCAGCTGGATCACCAGGAGCCCTGCAGGCTCAGGTACCACGTGTGAAGGGTTTCTCTCTGATCTAAATCAAATGCAGAGCCAGATTAACACCACTGACAGCAGCTAGATTATAACATGCACAGTGACACCCCAGTCAGTCACTCCGATCTACACCCTACACATAACAATTCATCTCTGTCAATTATATTTCAGTAATGTATTATTAAAATACTTTCTATAGTATACAAAGCAGAAATGAAAATAGTATGATGTGCAAGGGAAGAAAACTGTTAAATATTTTAATTAGCTGAATATTATTGTGAATTATCTCCATTTTAGAAAATAATGGAAAGATCCCTTTTTTCCCTCAGAGCTTAAAGCCCTCCATCTTACTCCTCCTTTGTCAACGGCACTAAAAGAGTGAGTGAATACCCAGAAGTAGGTCAGGATTGCTAATATCCAAGGATACCATGTTTCTGTGGTTACCTTAGCGCTCCCTCCTTTTCTCCCCCTCCCTCCCTCTCTCCAACCAAAGCACAGCCCCCACACCGCCGCTCCACACCAATGCTGCATCACCCACTTCAGAACTGCTGCTCTCAATTTACACCCACGTTACCACACAGGGTCTGCACCAGAGCTCTGGGCTCAGATCCAAACCCGTGATGCCTGTGTAAAGAGGAGCTATGAGCTGCAGGGTGTGGGGCCAGGTGCCACACTGTGTTGGTCAGGCTGTCTGTCCCCTGCCATGCTGCATCAGCACCTTCCTTGGATGATGGACAGGAGGCAGCAGAAGACCTGCCAGAGATCGGTACCCCAAGACCCACGGCCCAGCCGCACCCGATGTGGTGCTAGATGGGTACAGGCGGGCTGGCAAGTGAGAGGACACCCCATCACCCCACAACACCACCCAGAGTCAATGAGAGAAATTAGGTGCAATTCTTCGGTGTCACTGCAGCCCTGATACCCTCATGTGTGACTAGAGGGGACGTTTCTCTCGCACACGTTCCAGATAGGATGACATAAAATAGACTGAGGCTGCGGACATGGAAACAGAGAGGCAAAGCTTGAGGCATAAACACAAAGCAAATCACACCGCGGCAGCTGTGTACAAAACGGGCCGGCTGTTCATTTGAAAGCGTGAGAAAGGAGGAAGCAGGCTGTGCTCAGAAAGACAGGCTTGTGAGATGTGACAATTTTAACACCGATTCATCGTGGGGTAAATTTGCCAGAAGTGGGGCTAGGCCATGGTGATTTAAGGGCTCTGCACTGATTCACATTTGGGCAGCCTTTGTACCAAGCTTTTGTTTGACTGGGATGTTCTTTCCCTGTTTTTTGACTGGACCCTTGGGGTGGTAGAAGTTGTGAGACAAACAGCCTGGCAGCTGCGGTTCATTTTCAGCAGTCCATTTACTGTGTCTAGTAAACTTGCTGGCTCTAAATTTGGGACATATTTGCCCTTATTTGTTGTTGACACCAAGGTTCGTGCCAACCAGCTTCCTTGTTAGACTACTCAGGGAACACCCTCAGCAATGGGAGACAAACTGGGCCAAACAAACATGTTTGCAGGATTTGGATTAGAACTCCTGCTGGTGCATACCAGCACAGCCCAGAGGAGGATGTTTTAGGACCATATGACTTGAAGCAACTGAATTACTGAATCTAGTCATGATTGCAGACTTCATCTAATACTTGTTTAATCCAGAACAATCTAGACAGCATCTACTCTATACCAAGCAGTTCCCAGCACCCTATCAGGCACCCTCTGACAATACTTGCCAAGAACTGTGTGTTAATTTTAACCATTTTAGGTACCTGCTGAGTGCCAGATTTAAGGAACCTTCTACTTTGACAATTTAACATTTCTCTTCTGTCCAATTTTCCCTCAACTCATATAACCTTCATGTCTGCCTTTCTGTTGCTATCAGCCCGAAAGAATACCCTTGGAAGTCAGTCTTGATTGAAACTGAGGCTGGAAGCATTTTAAAATTTAATTACAGTTATTTAGCATGTGAATGAGATGACTGCTAACTGCTGTGCAAAGGTGTACAGATCATCAGGTTTCTACCTATAAACTGGTAGCAAAGGAAGTGACCAGATAAAGTGTGTGGAATAAAAAAGCTTCTAGCTCTTGTGGATACACCCGCGGTTCATGGAATTCTAGGCAAAAACCACCACCAAATTACAACACAAACCATCAACTTTCACCCAATATCATCTGCAGGGGATTACAAAAATAGTGTGTTTGACTGAACCTTTATGAAAGGAGTTTAGTCGTCATCTGACACATACAGAGGTGAATTAAAATCTGTTCATTAAGAAATAATTTCTACTGCTAAAAAGCAAATTATTCCTAATTTCTCTTTTAAATTTGTCTGGTCAGCTTCAGTTTGCAGCTATTGTTTCTCATTATGCTTCTCTCCACTAAATTAATGAGTTCTTTAATACTTGGTGTTTTCTCATCATGAATGTATTCACACTGTAATCAAAACACTTCTCCATTTTTTTTTATAAATATAAGAGGTTAAGCACTATGAGTTTTTTACTAGAAAGTATTATCTCAAATTATAATTCTGTTTTTCCAAGTCTTCTTGGAACCCTTTTCTGCAACTTCATTATTTTTTCAATATTCTGCAGAAAATGTGGACACTCGAGCATTATGTAGTATTCCACTAGACATGTTACCAATGCAATTTGCAATGGAAAAGTCTGCAAATTATTATTCTTCTCTTTACTCATCCAAGAACCACATTCAGGCCTCTTTTTATATTAACACATGTTATCTAATGAGTTGCCAAACCAATTCTTTATGAAGTTTTATCTGTAAATTGTCCAGATATACTGATAAATTGTTAGCTAAGTCACATATACCATTTGGCAGTTCCAGCTCCTGGAAGTCCAGTGGTCCCTTCAAGGGCTCATTTTTCCATCCGTATGCCTATAAGAGGAATGCAACTGTTCGTGCTTGTCTGTTGGTCCTTTCTCAGGTTATAGAGTCCATTTCCCCCACCATGTCCCAGCACATTCCAGATCTCTCTTTTCCAAACCTAAACGTACAATCGTTAGTGGTAATGCAGCTTTTCAGTTTGCATGGTTCTGGCATTACTCTCACTGTCTGCAACTCAGCCAAGAGCTCCAGAGAGAAGGCTATAGGCTGCTTATACACATAGCATGGGGTAATCCTCTGAGCCCAGGAGAAGGAGGCACCTTTCAGACAGAGAAACAGTGTGGGGGAATTGGACAGAGGGCCAAAACATGCAGCAGCAGCAGCCAAAATGGGTAGGAGACATTCAGATAGGATCTGCTGTGCCGGCTGCCTTTTTGAGTAAACCTGTCTTTTTTCCCCACCATCAACCTCTGTTCTTCAGCTTGTCACTTACTGTATTACCTTTTCCTCCACTCTACTTTCCCCTACAGTGTCCTTTCTCCTGCTCCCTTTTATTTCCAGCTGGCTCATTTTGACTTAGATTTAGCCTTTCCTACCGAATCTTTTAATGGAAACAGCATTTCTCCTGCTGTTTTTACATCCCTCTTTCGAGCCCTGTGAGTCACCCCCTTGTCCCTTGTCCTCCTTCTCCAGGAGATTAGAATGTTTATGGGGCAGGGACCACCTGGAGCCGTGTTCACCCAGTCACTTGTGCAACTGGGCCCTTGTGCCTGCTAATTTTATTTTAGCTGCTATCCTAATAAATGTGACTAATCGCAATAGCACTGTGATGTCTAGTAGGAGAGACTGATGAAATAATTGTGTAGCGGGGATGAAACAGCCGGGCTGATGGTGAAGCAGAGCAGGCATTAGCTGTACCAGCCTTACATAACATTGCAGGCTGAGTGAGAAGCACCCAGAAGGAACTCACTTCTCGTCTCACCCCTTCCTCCCCCTTTATTATAAAAAGAAGAAAAAAAAAAGAAAAAAAAGAAAAAAAAAAGGTTATTTTTCCTTTACTGCTGCTGCGTGCCTGGGTACAGGTCCCTGGGCTCACAGTGGGGAGGGAGGGACAGCTGCCGCTCTGCACTGGCTCAGGACTCACTCCAGCTCTGATCCCACGCGGTTTGCTGGGCACAGAGTCAGGTGTCACTGTCAAAAAATGGTTCTCTGCCTTCTGATTCATGATGGCTTTTTTCCTATCTTGCAGTGGATGTGAAATATAATTTGAGTTTCAATATATAGCTGGGGGGGCCTTTCTTCTCTTGTTAATTAGTTATAACCCTTGCCTGGCACTGACGCTCATGTCACTTTAGATGGCTGATATCTGCTGACCACCTTTCTGAAAGATTACAAAAGACCCATGAAAATGAGAACACGGAGATGGATGGATGGATGGATGAGGGATGCCTCTATTACAAGGAACGAGCACAGAAAGCTTGGATTAGGGTGAACAGCTGGTGCGGATTCAATAATCAACTGCTCTGAAAGAAAAGCCTGTTTTTTCTCATCCCATGGCATTAGAGAACAGGATACCAGAGCTGCCAACCTTACAATTGAAATCTGCCCACACAGAATAGCAAATTCCCCTTGGCTTGCATTTAAATGCTCCTGGCTCAATTATAACTCCATACAGTCTTTAATACATACATGTGGTCTGCATATTATCCTGCAAACAGAGCATTGCACTGCTTCTCTCAGCATGTCTCTGCCTTCATTTCAACAGCAAAGAGAGGGATGGGGCGGGGGCAGAGAAAGGAGGACAGGGAGCTTATCGAGTTTACAGCTGCTGCTGAGAATATTAGTTTGATTTTCACTGCTGGTCGGGTTCATTTCTACAACAGGCAGCAGGTTGGGGAGGTGAACGCTGCTTTAGCAGACTTAAGAGGTCATTCTTCAGGACAGCCTTTTGGGAGTAACACAGACGGCCAAAGAGCCAGCTTGCAGCTGGGAGCCATCCTGGTGAGACGTGGCGTAAGGAAGGGATGCAGCACTTTTGGATGTCAAAGGAGAGTGGCAGAGCCGGCACGGAAATCTCTGTATGAAAAATGGCGAGGCTTGTTGGCTGTTGATTATCCCAGGTATTTTAGTGATGCTAAACATAGCAGGGTTACCAAGACTTTCTCTCACCCTATTGGCAGCAGCACCAGTAGCTACAATTCAGTTTTCTTTCCTTTCACCTTGGCCCGGCAGCCAGTCCTAGGAGGCCAACATGAAGCCCCTTGCTTTGTTCACCTGAGCCCTGTTCTCAGGCTGCACACCTGCCCAGGTGCCAGGGGTTTTCAGCTGTGATCTAGAGAGCAGACGTTCACCTGAACATGATGGTGACAAACGGGACAGCAAACAGCTGCCAAGCGGGGCCATTTTTCTCTTCATTCTGCCAGATGTAAGTAGGAGGTTAACAGCTCAATACATCACACTTTATCCCGTCAGACAGCATCTTGTCTTTTCAGAACAGTACAAGAAATGCTTTGGTTTTAATACTCTTTTTATTTTGAAATATCAGGATAACAACAGTGACCAGAACTATTGTTACCATGCAATTGTGATCCATAACAGGATACTGAATTTTCGAAGGGAGAGAGCCCAAAAGCTTGGGCTGCAGGTTTGCAGCAGACCCTATTAATAGCCACATTATACTCCTGTTTATTCAGTGGCCTTTCTTTTAAGAGAAAACACAGCTCATCCCTGCTGCCCCAAATGCAAGGAGAAGAATGGAAAGGGCTGCATGAAAATGTGTCAGCCTGGGTCCCTCCTGTTCTCCTTGCAGAAAGGAAAGGAAGATATTAATGCAGATGATTTTGTTACATAAATACATGTTGTATCAGGGCCATTTTTAGCATTTGAGGGGGTGTGAAGAACTTCTCCAAGCTGCGTATCTATTTCATAGGATTCAGCTGAACTGAGGAAAAGGACAGAGAGTTTTAAGGTAAACTATCAAGATACATTTTATTTAAGCCCACACAATTCTGTACAGAGTTCCACACAACAGAAACAATATTTCACTAACACCTCTCTGGCCTTAGTGGTGCTTTTTAATGCTTTGTAATAGAAAGACTTCTTACTATTATAGCATAAAATTAAGGACAAATTTATCATCAAATTTCAAATAATGTGTTTGCCATTTGTCTTCAGAGAGTTTCAGTTTCTTTAAATTCCAAAGGGCTTCACCACTTAAAATGAAATTTTAAAATCCAGAAATGTAATTTTTAATTTAATCTCAAAGTCATTTAAATTTCAAATAGATATTTTTCTAGTCAGGAAGGAGCCTATTTTTGAATGAAAAATAAAATCCAGGGTAATTTTACAAATAGGTTCATAACATATAAAACTTCTCCTGATTTCTGAGCAGTTTTCTATTGTCCTTTTCACTTGAGTGCCATGCCCCATGGTTAGAGCAGGGTGCTAATAACACCAAGGCTGTGGGTTTGATCCCTGTGTGAGTCCCTTCCAACTTAGATTTTTCTGTGATCTCTGTGATCTCAAATCCCTGGGGGGTGCATGTGGCTCATTTCACCCTTCCTGATATGTCCATCCGTACAGAAGGCAGAGAGTCAACTACAGCCCTCAGCACAGCCAGGCCAGCTGGGGACTTTTTACACCCACCCTAAACATGGGCCCAGGTTTAGCTGTGGGCATAAGCCCAGGGTGGCTGGGGATGGCATGGGCAAAACCAGATTTTGCCCTCCTTCCACACTAGAAATGTCCAGGTACCAAAGCAGCAAGGAGATACTCTGAGGGGTTTTGGTTGCAAATGTTTCCAAAAAGCATTTTTTTGTATTTTGTCTGTGGCCATCTGAGAACATTAACCTTCTGGACAGCTACTAGGGGACTATTTTACTTACAGGAAGGCTTTACCAAAGGGAAGTTTTCATGGGATTAACTAGTGCGGCTTTTTTTTTTTTCTCATGCTCCAAAAGGATCTGCTTGTTTTGAAAGTTGGTTTTTTTTTTTTTTTAACAAAGAGGACACAAGAAGCCAACTTTTTATAAATTGTGTGAGCTCAGTAATTTCCCAACAGTGCCTACACTTGGTATTTCTCAGAGCTCACTGTGCAATCCACATGGCAGATCCCAGCTCGGTCACTGGTAGCTACAAGGTGCTTAAAACTAGAGGAAAGAGAAGAAGGAGGGAGAAGGGTTACCTAAAAAAGTCTAATTCAATATTTTGAGCATCCATGGCAGCCTTGCTGCAGAGGATTTTAAAAACATGGTAAAGAATGTTAGTCTTTAATAAAATGAGGAGGAGATAGCAGTCCATATTTTGGGCACCTCACAGTTTTGGAAATCAACTTTTCTGCTACAGGGGTCAAGTTTCTCAAACCAGTGTTTTAAATTCACCCTGAATCTGATGCCACCTGTGAATTACTGCCCTAAGAGATTAATTTAGAGAAAGACACCCTCTGAACTGGTGGTTTAAGTGAAAAAGAAGTCAAGAATTTATTTCACTGTTACAAGAGTTGTTTTTGGTGGTATAATTACAAGAAAACTCAAATTCCCACTGTGGTC